>OV743716.1:106013548-107213548 GCA_928272305.1 Volucella inflata | reverse complement strand
TTTTATAACCTTTTCTGTGCGTAGCCAAATTGGCTTACGCAACCACTCCCATAACACTTACGATCATTCACCGCTTTTTTCAGTTTATTTTGAAGCTTGGGTGGTTTTTCTTTTGTTGGTTTTAAATGTCATCTCGTTTGTCATTCACTTCCACGATGCGAACATTGTAAGTGCAATCCCATTCATAATTATTCTTTAACTGTTTCCTGGGATTGACCCAAATACGAAACATGTCCAGCGTCCTGTTTCGGCAGTGCGGCGAATTTACGCCAGCACATATGGCATATATTTACATGCGGCTTCGAATTTCAGTGAATGACTCGGGTATGAAGTTGACCGAAAATGTGTAATATATGCAGCTGGATAAGTGGACTGTTGTGAAAGCAAGTGCTGGGATTATGCGGTGTGTGAATCACAACAAGGGTCTAACTTGACTTTTTCAAGGGAAAAATGCGGTTTAAAACTACACAGGTCTTTTCTATCTTGTGGTACAGTAAAAAAAAGGGTGGGTTTATTATCAGGACATTGTGTTCATGATTTTTAGTACATTTGAAAAGTGGCATGCAATAAATGTGCAATTAGGTTACGTTTCTTTGTTTTCATTTGAATTCATTTATGAGTTAAGTTATAACAGTACAATCTATGAATCAATATGAATGTATAAGAAAGTCTTAAAATATTGAGATATAAACGCATTCACGAACAGATTATTTACTTGAACCCTTTCATTTTCAAAGGGATCCCATAATGAATGAACGAAATTGCAAGAAACCATTGCAACAGAACACCTCAGCAAATATTTCCAGTGCAACTTCATCGAAACGCATATTGCTGATTGGACAAATTTAACCTTATTAATACATGTCGAGTAGCCGATAATTCTTTAATCTAAGTTATTACGAATAAAGGGTCAGGTAATCCGCCTGAAGATGTTTTTTTTTAAATAATCAATTAATTTTTCTTTAACTGGCGCCCGGACAGGGACTGCTACGCCGCGTTGTTCAAAAACAATTCAACACGTAAATCAAGCGCGAGTTGCGAGTGTTAAAGTTCGTGAATCAGAGTGGAATAAGTGACGTGGACACCAAGACACGCGGACCACGCTTGTGAGAGGGAAGAGAATCCCCCAGTAATCCCTTAAAAAAGGACAAAAAGGAATCCAGTTGGATAGCCGCCCTCACTAACGTCTAGTAGTTGCCGAAGAAATAAATTTGCTATGGAAATTGTTTTACTTCTGTAAGTCGATTTTAAGAACATATTCATAAGATTGTATTGGCTACTTGTTTGGTTATAATTTAGACTCAAATTTTCATATTTGTACTAATAATTAATTAGTAACCCTTTATTCTGACCCTTTAATAGAATTCGTTATTTTATTCGCCATTTGATTTAGGCCCACAATTTAAAAATTTGATCCCTAGTTTACTGTTACTTTTGCTCAATCATTTGTCAAATTTTACCATTGCTTCAATAATGTCAAATCCAAATAATTTGATTAGACCAGTTCGGTTAGAAATGCCAGTCCAAAATGCCGAACACCAAGTCCCTAGTCCCCCTGACGATAACCTAATCCAATTTATTTCAAGTTTAGTGGCAGAGACGTTACAAATACAAGGACGTCAGGTATTTACCTACATTATGAATCCCGCGTCAGACATTAATAACGATAACTAATGAACGAAATTTGGCCGATACGGACAGAATCCCGGACGTGGTTAAAAGCTTACGTGAGTTTTGGGGCCAAGTCCAAGAATTTAACTCTTGAAAAAAGAGTGTAGAAAGGATACTCAAAATGTATGAACATCTTAAGGGCACTGCCGAATACTATGGCATACTCTCCGTGATTAAAAATACAATCACTGCACACGCAAACATAGCATTGGAGTCATATAATACCCCATTAAATTGGGAAAAGATCTCCCTTGAATACCAATTAACAACCTTAGTGCTAGAAAATAATACCATACCGGAATTTTATCAAGCGGTTTACCATCATTTGTTTTTGACTCTCAATAAGCTCGGATCCATGGAAATGAGCCAGGAATCCTTAAATAACATGACACAGTGCTACCGAGATAAGACACTTGACACTTTTGTCAGAGGGCTTAAAGGAGATCTGCCAAGACTCTTAAGCATAAGAGAACCTGCGGATCTCCCTCAAGCTCTGCACCTATGTCTAAAGTTGCAAAATGTCGATTTTAGAGCACAACACGCTAAAAGTGAACCACCAGAAAAGACCCCAAAACATAGCCCCAAAACGTCAACAAATACAACAGATTCATCAACCACAGAAAATGCAACGCATCTACCACACAGATGAAACCAAGGTAGACGAGAAAGAACTGGAAGAGTACAAACAAACAGCAACCAAGAACCACGAAGACTACGAACAGCCTGTTGAAGACTGCGGTGTTGACCAATACGAAGTGGAATACCTTGACCAATCTCAAGAATTAGATGACTTTTTTTTCGATAGAAAAGCTCTTCTCTTCCATACTTTGAGCATGTTGGGAAGAGCGGCCAAGTACTTAAATTCCTCAGAGACACAGGATCAAGCAAAAACTACGTACAACCACGGAATATCCAAAACCCTATCCCTAATGAAAAAATTTTTTTTTCCAACTCAGTTGCGGGTAATATCAAAATCACTCATAACTATTTTATTCAATTATTCGGCCCAATATTGAAAAATTAAAATTTTTTATTCTTCTCAGCCTTATTACTTTCGACGGTATAATCGGTAACGACACATTGAAACACTTAAGCGCTGCCTAAAAAACGCTCCGGCTATATTCCAAAGAGCTCTCGATGAGATCCTAAGAGAGCACACTGGAAAACGGTGTTATGTCTATATCGATGACATAGTCATCTTCGGTAAAAACGAAACCGAACATCTCGAAAATCTAAAAGCTGTATTTGAGACACTTGAGCACGCCAACATGAAAATCCAATTGGACTAGTGCCAATTTTCCAAAAACAGGTGGAATTTTTAGGATTTGCTTTCAGCACCTATGGAATTAAAACCAACCCTAAAAAGGTTCAGGCCATTTTCGAACTATCACATCCCAAAACTCTTAAGGACTTACGATCATTTCTAGGTATGTCAGGCTATTCTCACCGATTCATTAAAGATAACGTGAAAATAGCAAAACCCCTGACATTCCTTTTACGAGGGGAAGACATAAACATAAACAGAAACATATATCAAAAAATAAATCCATCAGCCTCGATGCAAAAGCTTTAGAATCTTTTAAAAAAATTAAACAATCCTTGGTTTCGCAAGAAGTAACCCTCACTTACCCAAACTTTGACAAGGAATTCGAGCTCACAACAGACGCTTCAGACTTTGCGATTGGTGCTGTACTTTCTCAAGACGGCAAGCCAATAACATTTTTATCCAAGACATTAACAAAAATCGAAGAAATACGAGAAGGAGATACTTGCTTACGGATCAAAAAAAAGTAAAAATCTATACAGATCATCTGCCATTAACATATGCGCTGAATAACAAAAATACAAGCCACAAGAGTAAGCGTTGGAAGGCAATACTGGAAGAGTACAACTACGAACTAACGTATAAGCCAGGAAAGTCTAATGTAGTTGCCGACGCCTTATCACTACTTACACAGACACAAATTAATTCAATAACAATGTCGCAACATAGTGACGAGAGTTCTTCACACAACCTGATCCCAGCCATAGAATCGCCTTTAAACAACTTCCGCAACCAACTCATTCTTGAAATCGGTAACGAAACTAGCCGCCAGTTTGTAATTACATTTGCTACATATCACAGACACATCTTCATACAACCCAATTATACTGATAGTGATATCATAAACATATTTAAGAAATACCTCAACCCTAGTACAATAAACGATCTACTCACTAGCGAAGAAATTATGGGACGAATAGAAAACATCTACCCATTACACTTTTCTAACTACAAAGTAAGGTTCATGCAAACAACGGTAAAAGACGTAACAGATGAAGCCGAACAGGAGGACAAAATTTTGAAGATCCATCGCACAACAAAAGATTAGGTTCCAAACTGACGTTCCGATACAAAAAGGAAATAGTCAAGGAAAACAAAAATACAGCAGTGAAAACAGAATCAGGAAGTACTATTCACAAAAGCCACATTAGGAACTGACTAACACTTCTACTACTTTCTTTTCAGATTGCCCTTTTTTAGCTCATGATTTGTTTCCATACATACCGGACAGGCAAAACTACAGGGCGGAAACTTAAGACTGATACACGAAATCGACCTTGAACAATACGAACGATTAATGACGAATTTCTCCAGCACTTGAACTCAACTCGACTAGAAACGTTCCCCTATTTACCTATCCCACGAATTCCAACAAATTCAAAATTATTAATCTCAAGCCAAAAAATCTCTAAATTTTATAGGGTCAGTGTGAAAGTGGATTGCTGGCAATCTAGACCACGAAGATTTTGTAACAATAAAACGTAAAATAAATAACCTGCTAGTAAACTTCAACAATCAAATTGTAATTAATAAACTACACAACGAATGAATTAATAATCTTACCAAAATCACAAATAAAATTGAAGCAATGCTAAAAGAAGATAAATATGTCAATAAAGAAATTATATCCAAACTCCAATATAAATTCAAAATTGTAAAAGAAGAGCTACAAAATGTAAATTTGGGCAGAAATAGGAGCTTTGAACTCAGTAATATTGTCAAAAGAAGAAATAAGATTAGCTATTGATATACATTAAATAAAGAAAAAATTCCACTTCCCACTATAGAAGAAGCTTTAGATTTTGCCGATGTTAAAATTATAACCAATTCTGTTTCCATTCTATACATTGTTAATATACCAATAGCTGATCCTTATAATTACGAAAAACTATTAAAATAACCTGTCAAATGAAATGGTATCACAATAGACATTAATTATAAAGAAATTATAATGAACAAAGAAAAAATGTATGGCATAATTAATGAAGGTAAAACAATAAATTATGTTTCAATTTGAAAGAAGAGAAATATTATCCACCTTGTAAACTCCACATGTATTCCCAATCTTTTAAAAGCAAAAAAGAAACATGCGATTTGATGAATAGCCAGCACATCCCCACAATTGAAGAAGTATCACCCGGAGTAATACTGCTGAATGATTCAATGGAACTCTTGAGGTTGAATCTACTCATCACAACCTCACTCGCACTTTCCTGATCAAACCGATAAAACCAACACTACCATCAACAGTAGAGTATTTATCTCAATAGAGAAGTATATCCACACATCAAATCCGCCCACAAATCCTACAACAGACTCTTCAGGAGAACAAATTTCAAAAACTATTATCTCTTGAAATGATCGGCGAATTACACATCAACAACACAAACAAAATAAAATTGCTGCAGTTAGACCGCGAGTCGCAAACCCTTATCAGCTATGGGATAATCATATCAATCGGAATCGTGCTCAAAGTCCTAGCAGCCTACAAAATCTTGGATAAGAAAAGAAGCACAAAGGTAATCATTCAACAGCCAGTGATGAAAAATGCAGAAATCCCGTTACACATGAAAATCACACCAAAATCAGATGACCCCATCGCTCCCCGAACAACGTTCTACGACTTTCCATACTTTTAAGCGATTGAGGACTATTGCATTTATAGGGTTAAGAGTTAACGACAAATAAATCAAAATCAACTCATCGACCACCGGATGTTCCCACAACCTGACTTCTGCCAGACGAAATTCCAAGAAACAATTGCAACAGAACACCTCAACAAATATTTCCAGTGCACCTTCATCGAAACGCATATTGCTGATTAGACTAAATTAACCTTATAAACACATGTCGAGTAGCCGATAATTCTTTAGTCTGAGTTATTACGAATAAAGGGGCAGGCAATCTGCTTGAAGTTTTTTTTTTTTAAAAGAATCAATTATTTTTCTTTAACTTATATATTTTTTCACAAATACTTTTTTTTTACGTTTTTAATACTTTATTTTAACAATATCTCTTAACGCTTATTTTTAATATTTAGTACAAATAATAATAAATTCAATTAAAATGATAAGTAAAAAGGTAATTGTACTCGTATAAAATAGCTGAGTACAATCTTTAGCCTAGTCAAGACAGTGATGAAAGTACTTAACAAGTTATACAAAAAAAAATCAAATATTTCTTTTGATGGGGAAACAAAGAACAATTATATATAATTTTAAAAGTCTATAAATTACATCATCGTATGTAATAAAACATGAACTTCTGAATGATTAAATGAGAAAAGCCACTTTTTTATTTCATTTAAAAATACTGTTTTTACCCTCTCATATCTAGGTTTTTCCGGTAATCTATTAAATAAACGAGGAGCGTTAACATGGAAACAATTGGAAAATTGCGTTTTTTTAATGGTTCGCATAACAAAAAATTTCTGGAGTTGATTCGCAAGCTATAGTCGTCTTGCACACTAGCTTTAAAATAACCTAAATTGATGAAAAAAATCTTTAAAAATTTGTAACAGTAAAAGTGTCATAGAGGAAGAAATTGAAGAGATCTGAACAGCTCAAAACTTGGTGTCCTCCGATTAGCTTTGGAAATAATTCTTATCGCATGCTTCTGTTTTATAAATAAGGGTTTTATTTAATTGAAATACGTACCACTCCAACAAGGAATTCCATATTCCAACTTTGATTTTAATATCCCGTTTTAAACCAATTTTAAAACAGGAAGATTGCAGTACACACTAAGATGTAATAATTGTCTTACAACTCCGTTCATATATTTTTCAAATAGGTTGAATGGTCATTCCAACAAAATTTTCGATCGAATATAATACCTAAATATTTAAAGCTGTCAACACGTTCGATCAAAAACAATTTGCGTTGCAGGTATTCTGATTCTTGAAAACCATATCTCCCAAGACAAATCGCTTGCGTTTAATGGGAAAAAAGCTGTTAGGAAAAAACTCCTTTTTCTACACAAAAGTTGAAAATGTAGCAATGACATCAAAAATATGAAAACTTATATGTTTTAAAAGGAAACTTGAAATATTAGCAGTGGATCAGGACCTAGATATTTTAAGAGACATAATGATTTTTGAAATTTCAAGGGCAGAAAATTGATCAAAGTAAAAACTATCGCATTGAATATTGTCATGAGAGGTTTCACAAAGAAGTGTGGAATTAATTACATTTGAATCACCATTATTAGTTAGCAACTTCAGATGGATCTGAAACAACAAGGTAATAGTTTTGAATGGAAATATTAGAGCGAGGTTTATTTTTGTTAAGTATAACATGAACAACTCTCCATTTTTATTTAGAGTTCCCAATATTTCGTGCAAGTTTATTATTATACTCGTATATACTATACTATATGAATTTTTACAAAGTGGAATTTCACTTTTAACCTCTTTACATAACTTTTCATAATGATTATTTAATCTCTGATTTCTTGGATGTTTCTCCATAATAAAGGAAAGTTTATTTTTCTTTTTGATTTTTTTAACTAATGAAGGAGCCATCCATTGCATAAGGCATTTAAATTTGTTGTTACTTTTACTCATTATTTGGCTACAGCTATGAATATGATATTGTAGTCTATTAAGAAACAAATCAAATGCAACTGTGGGATCAATGGCAGAGTAAACTTCATCCCAAAACTCTAGACTTAAATTTGCTCTCAAGATAGTACTCAGTTTTTTGATAATCAAAATTCTCAATATTATTTTCTCTAAACTGGCAACAACTGAGTTGAATACCAGTGAGACGATGATCAGTTATTTTTAAATCAAGGGCAATAGTTTTGTAATCGACCAATAAGCTTCTGTGAAATCTTAAAAACACATGATCAAGACAAGAATTTAATCTTGTAGGTTCATTAATCATAGACTCAAAACCAAATGATGAAAACGCAGTTTACTTATATTATTATAATTATATTATTTTGGATATTGTGTTTTAATTGATTGCTATGTGGTGTGTGTGTGTATTTACGAGTATGTATATATGACTAGAACGAAAATAACTATGGCGGATGATACGAGTATGTGTTTATATGTGAGTTCGTTGATGCGAGAACAGTTGTGTGATATATTTTATTTTATGAATTTGATAAACTGATTAATTTATTTTTTTTTATAGTTGAAAGTTTTGAGCTAGGATATTTACTGGTTAATGGATGTATGTTTGTGGTTTATTTTCTTACAGTTTAATTGATAAACATTTGAAGATTTGTGATTGGAATCGGTGTGATGATATGGATATTGTGTACCATGACATATTTATTGTTTATTATTGTATGAGAGATTTTATTTATAAATGTTTAAATAATTTTCTGTTCTTGTGTGGTCTGGTCTTATTCGCTAGCAGACAGCATGGTTTAGTGATTGGCCTTGTCAATGTGCGTGTTCTTTTCTTTCAGTGCGACGACTCGAACGCGTTCATCATTTCCTGGACGTAATTGTATTATTCGCGCGAGCATCCACCGTGTCGCCGGCAACCTCTTTAGAGAGAACCAGATCGCCTACCTTGGGTTCTTCTTCAAGTTACGTCAATTTCGGCCGTTGTTATATATGCGGTAAGAACTCCGTGCTCCATTCATTCCAGAAGCTGTCTGTTAAAACCTGAATCCTCTTCCATATATCGATTATGTTAGTGTTGTTTGTCAATGTGTATTCGGTATCGCGTTAAGTTAAGCCAATTAAAAAGTGTGCGTGAGTGATCACTTCTACTTGTTCTGGGATGTCGAAGAGGGCTTAAATTCACACGCTTCTATTTGCGTGAGAGGCGTGGTGAATTCTTCAAATGTTAATTTCGTGTCTCTGATAACTCTTCGGAAGTGGTGTTTAACAGATTTCACCTCTGCTTCCCATAGTCCACCGAAGTGTGGGGAAGTTGGGGGAATGAAATTTCACTTCGTACCTTGGATACTTAGGGTGTCTGCGATTTCTTTCCATTCGGCTTTCGCGTCTTTCATCCACTTTTTCAGCTCCGTATCAGCCACAGTCACTAAATATTTGACTACAAATGCTTCTTCGTGTCGTGCAACGACTAAAGGGCGCTAAAAACGCTCGTTTCGTGAGATCACTCACCGCCTCCAAATGAATTACATTTGTTGCGAGGCATATAAAAATGGCAAAGTAGCCTTTTAGTGTTTTTGCACCCTTCCACGGCTTTATGTCGATTGATCCGGCGTAGTTGACCCCTGTGTTAGTAAATGGTCTTGCTATTCGAACCCGTACTGCCGGTAAGCAATCCAATCCAATACCTTGTTCGAATATATGCCGTCATTTGTTTGATACCACCGAGTTGTGTTTTTTCGTGTGCGTCTTTCGATAGAGTTTTAGAGAAATGGTGGTTCGACTTTTGGATAATCAAGTGCTTCTGTTTATATGTCAAATTCGAGTTACGGAGCCTTCCCCCGCGAACAATTCCATCAGCGTCTATAAGGGCATTCAATGATTTAAGTGCATGTCCTTTTGCACTGATCTTATTGCCGTCTGTGATGCGCTGTTCAACTCTTCTGGTTGCAAAGGGCCAGATTTTTTGCGTCCTAATCTGCAGTTGGAAACAAATTGTTGGTAGTATGCCAATAAGCATAATATCGTGTGCAGTCTGTCCTACTATGCTTTGCTGTATCTGTGTTTGTGTTGTGTCTCCACATCTGCGAATCTGTTAGTTGTTGAATATCGGAAACTCTGTTGCTGACGAAAGTAGTCCAGCTGGGAGATAGACCTAGGATCCAGGCAAGTGTTATTGTAGAATCTGACCACGCATACCAATGCTGCCGTGATACGTTGAATACTTTTGCTGTGTGATCCATCAATGTCGCTAGCAGAACTGCTCCACAGAGTTCGAAACGCGGAAGACTTACCGTTTTGAGTGGAGCTTCTTTTGTCTTTGACATACGCGGATGTGCACTTCCGCCCCATATGCCTCGGCTGCTGCATCGCTGAATCCGTGCAGCTCGATGATTTTGCAACTTTTGTGGCTGTGGATCCATCTAGGGACCTCTAATTGCTCCAGTATTAAGAGATAATTACGTAGAATCTTCCATTGGTACCGTATGACCTGAGGCACTGGTTGGTCCCATTCTGTTCCTCTCCCCCACAGTTGTTGCATGATTAACTTGGCCCTGATGACGCATGGCAAAATCCAACCAAGCGGATCAAACAATTTGGCTATTGCCAGGGTTGATGATCCCAATGGAAGTTTGTAGTTTATTTTGCGATCTCGTGTTGGGATGTTTTTAAGTAAGGCCCTTGCGTTGCTTTCCACTTCCTGAATTTGAATTTAGCGGAAGCAGAAAGTTTACGAATTTCTTCTCGTTTAGTTCGAGTGCCCTCAATGGTGGTCACCTCCACTGAGTAAGTCGGCGACATATATTTCGTGTAGAACCGTCTGTGCTTCGATTGGATAACTGGCCATTTCGTCTTTTAGTGCCTTTTGCAGGCCCCGTATGGCTAAATATGGGGCGCTTGCTGTGCCAAAGGCAACTGTTTTCAGCCTAATATAAACTATCCGCATTTTTAACAAGGATTTGGCGGTACATTTTCTCGATATCCGCCGTAAACGTGTGTTGGTATATTCGCCGTGCCAAAACTATGTCTACTATATTTCTTTGTAAAAAAGACCAGTAAATGGTCATTCAGCGATGTTGCATCAGACGATTCAAGCGCCGCGTCGTATAACACTCGGAGTTTGGTTGTGGTGCTGGATTTTTCAAGAACAACATGATGAGGCAAAGAATAGTGTCGTGCTGTGGTGCGGTGCTCCTTTTCAATATTCACTTCCATGTGATTGAGTTTTAAATACTCCATAGTACACGCAGTGTAGCTTTCTTTTAGCTCTGGGTCTCTCGTTGTTCAAGGTGAAAGAATTGTCTTAAAGCTCCTTCTTTACTCGACACCAAAACTGGATGTGTCCCTTGCCTAAAGGGCAAAGCCACTTCACAGCAACCGTCTGCTCGTCTGCTGGTATTTGCTTAGAAATTCCTTTCACACTCGATGTCTTCCCTTGTCGCTTGAGCAGAAAAAGGCAGCTCTTAAATTTCTCAAATTACGCATGAGTATGTCTGCGTAAATGTCGCTACCAAGCAGTAGATTGATGGGTGCTGGAGATGCTGGAACAAGGGATCTGCTAATTGCAGATTCCTTAAGTGCCTGTATTCGTACGAGTACATTGTTGTATTGTGGGCCGGAAGAAGGCCAGTCAACGACTTGGGTACTTTGAGTAGCACTCTGAAATAAACGTAACCTCGGAACCTGGGTCGCTTAGTGCGCGAAGTTCAACGTACCTACCACTAGCTGATAATACATTCACAGCCGCATTTGCCAACAAATCTTTTGCACTGAACTGGTATGAGTGTGAAGTGTGGAAAGTGTTTTGAATTTGCTCGGATCGTTGGTGGCGGAAGCACATATATAATGATCCACTGGTATATCACGATTTTTGAGTGCATAGATACTCTCTAAAGAAATCTTTATGAGGGATTTACGATCTTTCGCTGTTTCCTACATTTGTGTCGCTCGATTAAAAAAGATTTGCAGCTCTGAGCTTGTGATCGTACATTGCTTTCAAAATTTCCCATGCCTTCTCATAATTCCCTATCTAGTACCAAATGCTGCAGAAGTCTCACCGCTTCTTCTGAGGTAATGGAGAAACGTGTTGCTATGAATAAGCGATACAAAAATATAGTGGAACAAGCGCCATTTCGTGTAGCAGCATGAGAACTCTGAAATGTAGATTTTTGGAAGACGGATATCATTGTTTTGAGGAATGCTTGAAGCTAACGTTGTGTCTGAAAGCGAACCTTGGATACTAGAATACCTATCGAATCCATCAAGCAATTCACACTTGTACTCAAGGTTAGTTTCCCGAGTTTGTTCAATAATTTAAACTAAATATTGCTTTTTATTTTCGTCTAATTTTTACATTTCTACCTGCTTCATATTGCCGTTGCTCTGCTGCTAGATTCTCTTCCCACAACATAAGTCTGGTTAAGAGATAATTTTTGGAACGACGGCATTCACCAGTCCTTTATATATTAGTGTTCGGCTATGAACAACGGGTTACCAATTACCTTTTTTGCTTATGCTCTAGAGTGTTGAAATCAGTAAAAAAAATACTCCGCAACATTCAACGTGATACGTGTTTTATTCTTTGTTCATGTACTTACTTACGTGTTTTATTCTTTGTTCATGTACTTACTATATGTCATTTTATAGGTAAACACATTTTTTCTTTATTGACAGTAAGAGAAATTTGGTTGTGGGTGGCTGCGTTCAGCATTGTATTACGTGACGTGCTGTTGTTACGTAAGCGAAGCGAGCGAAGATCATCAAAACATGTCTACCGGTCTTCATTTGCCTCACTGTAGCTTCTTCATAAATGCGACTGAATGTTGGATGAAAACCTTGTCGACGTATGTATCTATGTATGTACATAAAAATCTACATGTATTTGCAGTACATGAAAAGAGAAGATAAGAATAAGAAGATAAGACAGTGCATAATGTACGCATAGTGCGTAGCAAACTGAACATCTGCATACATAAACATTAATACACTGCACACCGCTTAATATAATCACGGTTGATGTTATCTACCGTTTAATGTTATCGTTTACCTATAGTCCCGTCGGCTCATATCCTAATGAATACAAAATCAATTTGGTAAATGTAATCAACACATCGGTTATTGTTATCACTTTTCTCAAATAAAGCATACCTACATGTGTGCGATTTGTTTTACCAGGCAGACTGTTTTGCCGCCGACATTCACGGTAAAATGTCTGCGAAATGTGAACAACAGTCGAATTTCTTTATGTTTTAGTGCACTGTGGACGTAAGGGAAAATAAACAATAGGATACCTTTCCAATTCAAAGTTGGTTTATTATCGATTTTGATTTTTTCGAGGCTACATACCTTGGCACCTTGGCATAAAAGTTGTTTTGTGTACGTTTTTGTGTGATGGAGGTATTAAAAAAGAAAAAACCAAACGATTTAACAACTAAAAAAAACTCGACATTTTAGTGCGGTTTAACAAACTTCCAAAAATGAGCCAGCGTAATGCAGCGATTCAGCTAAAGATTTCACAACTCTTGCTATGCAGGCTTTTAGAAAATAGACAACTCATTGGAAAATCCACAAGGGAAAATGAAAACCTCAAATCTAAACGTAACAGGAGTGGAAAAGACAGTCGGGTGGAATTAGCGTTGAATCGTTGGTTCACTGATGTACGAGCAAATGATGCTTGTGTCGATGGACCACATATACGTCAGAAAACAGAAGATCTAGCTAGCAAAATGGGAAGACACAGCCTTGTTGCAACAGAGGGATGGTTTCATCGCTGGAAAAAACGTGAAAAAATTGTTTAGAAACGCACTTATGGAGAGCAGAAAAGTGCAGATGCCTTAGGAGCTGACACCTGGATTCACAATGAGTGGCCAAAAATTCGTACTGGGTTTTTGCCATCTAACATTTACAATGAGGATAAAACAGGACTTTATTTCCGTGCTTTACCCGAACATACTTATTTGTTTAAAAGTGACAATTCAAAGGGATGTAAAATTTCAAAGGAACGTGTAACAGTTTTATGTTGTGCTGTAAGAATTTTGGTAACTGGGAAAAGTCAAAGTCCAAGATACTTCAAAAACGTGAAAAAACTTGCAGTGGATTATTACGCTAACTCTAATGCTTGGATGACAGCCTCAATTTTTAATGACTGGTTGGTTAACCCTCATCTCATCCTCAAAAAAAATTACGTTCTCTACCCTCGTGTGTAGATTTCTACACATATGGGATTTTAATGTATTTTCTAAATTCTTTTTTAAATTAAACCGAAAAAATTGCTTATATAATTTATTTCTAAAATAGCAAGAGAAGGAAGGTAGGTTGAAATTAATTTTTCTTGAATGCATTTTACACATACATTTCGATTATGTTGTCGTCTCATAGACATTATTTTTTTTGGCGGATTTTTCTTCATAGCAAACGTGACATCTTGCTCTGCCTTTAATTTGTGGTGGAACGCTTCTTGACCGTTTTGGTGGATTTGTTGAAGTTCATGCAGGAATATCCTCTGAAGGTGACGATGGTGAACTTTCTTCCAAAACAGTTGCAAGCAATAAAGCAGACGATGCTGATCTTGGCTTCGCACTTCTAGCTTCCATAAGTGGTTTTCCAAGGAATATTCCAAGTTCACGTAGAAAATTCCTTCTTACTGAAGTTTTTTGTGTTGCTTGCCAATTCGGATTCACTTCTTTGAAAATAATTAATGCATTCAAAGCAGAAATGTCAATTATGTTTGCAAATACAGCCATTGGCCATCTGCTAGATTTTCTTTTACAGCTGTAACAAGTAAGCATTTTGTCAACCGTATCCACACATTAGAGGGTCTTGAAATTTCAAAAAGTAGTATATGAGCAAACCTTTTGTTTTATTGTAATAGACTATAATCGCTGGTAACTTTTTTTCAGTCGATTCGATTTCAATTGAGTTATGCAAAGTACTTTGCAACACGGTACACTTATTTTTCCATCCAATGTACGAAACAAGTGCTGTGTTTTCGGTAAATGCAAAAGTAGATTCATACAGCGGTCTATTTTTGCATTCAAGAAGCTTTAGTGGGATGCTTCTTTTATTTTTTCTCATCGTGCCAACCATTGTAATGCCCTTTGCCCAAGCTCATATGAGGAAAATAAGTTATCCATTGTTATGTTGTGACCTTTCAAGCCATCAACGAGATCCAAAACTACTCGTTCGCCTTGTCTTTTTTCACTCGAACTAGCTCCAATCGCCTTTCTCAAATATGGCTGGATTTTCCAAACATAGCAGGTGTAAGAACAATCCAGCAACCAGAATTTTAGTCCGTATTTTACTGGTTTTGATGGCATATATTGACGAAATTTACATCTTCCACGAAAACCAAGTAATTGCTCGTCAACTGTCACACATTCATGTGGATTGTAGAAGTCACTCAATAAATTGGACCATTTATCAAATATATCCCGAATCGGTGCAAATTGATCTGTATATCGTTGCTTTCTTCTGGTTATGACATCATCAAAACGAATAACTCGATTCAAATACTCAAATGTTTTCTTCGACATAATTGCCTTAAACACCGGACGACCGTTAATATCATCAAACAATTCAATTGTAGTTTCGTTTTTCGATCTAAAAGTAAAAAAGTCAAGAATTAGTTGAAATAAGAAAATAAGCAACTACGACTTACCTATAAACACCAGCTTGAATCAAAACACCAATATATACTTGCATAATATTCGAGTCGATTTTTTTGAAATCCTTACCAGATGTTGCTTGTGCATACGCATTTGAATGCTTCAAAATGGTATTTTCAATTTGTGGTGGGAAGAAAAGCAAAAAAGCATCTTTGATGCCATCAACACGAGCTTTGGCATATCTTGTTGTTCCAGGATAAAGAGAAATTATATTTTCATTCCGCAATCTACCACTTTGATGCTGAAATGGCTATAGTTGCCAAACAATACCATCTTTCGAAACAAGTAGTAGATCCACATTTTCAACTTCAGCAATTGATTCGTTGGATTCATTTGAGTCACTAGCTTGCTCTTGGTCAGAATCGCTATCGTGTGAATATAAGTTATCGTCATCATCAATATTCTCTTCTGGCACAAATTCGTCATCACTGTCTCCAGAAACATCACTGATATCGTCATCGCCTTCATTCAAAACTGCTTCAGTTTATTCCTCTGTCAGATATCTTGCTTTTGACATTGTTATCTTTTATTATTTTTATAAATTTCACTGAATATGCTAACGATATTCACTTGCTAAAACACTTAACGCAAATGACTTTTTATATTACATGCACTTACTGTCCATATGTGTAGAAATCTACACACGAGGGTAGACAACGTAATTACTGCATTATTAACCGCCATAAACATTTTTATTATAGGTACGTTTTATTTTCGGTAATCAAGGATATAAACAAAGTTTAACAATTCCGGAAGTTTGCAATTAGTGGTTTTTGAGAAATTAAGAAAACACAAAGTTTTTGTGTAGTTTTCCACACAAGGATGAGATGAAGGTTAACTGGGACATCGAACTAAACAAAAAATTGCTGTCCTTGTTGATTACTGTACAGCCCATAAGATCAACTGTTCCTTAAAGAATATAAAAGTCGTATTTTTACCCGCAAATACGACATCACATATGCGATCAAGGAATCCGAACCTTAAAGGCATACTACAGAGGAGAAATGCGAGCACGGGTTTTAGAAAACATTGAAGGTGCGAACCTATTGAGTTCAAATGAATTGGCCAAAAAAAACGAATCATTTGGAAGCAGTTCACCTCATAGCTTCTTTTTGGAACCGTGTGTCAAATGTCACAAGTCAAAATTGTTTCAAGTACGCGGGTTTCAAGGATGTGAACAATGATCAACAAGCTGAAGAATCCTCATGTGCAGACATTATTCTATCTGATAGAGTGATGAATGATCATTGATCAATGTGTATGTTCAAGTAAGTTGGATTTTCTTGTATAGAAGGAATTTTATTAAAGCAGCAATTTTTTTTTTGTTTTTGTAGGTGCTGCGTTGAATGAGAAAGAAATATGTGAACCGGTTTCTTCTCCATCAATCGAGATTGATCCAGTTCCAGCCAGTTCTGAAGAAGCGAAACCATCCAACTCTGAAATGAGACATGCTTTGGAAGTGCTACGTAGAGGAGTTAACCTACGTTCAACCGAATTTGAAAAACAATATGAGTATGAAAACTTTATCTACGGTTTATACGAGTATTACTAGGAAAAAATTATAGACAAACATTAATTGAAGAGTTTTACTAAATTTTAATGTGTAATATGTATGAGTACATATTTTTTTAGAAACAATGCAGGGAGTGTTATGTATTCATTGATTAGTTTTGTTTAATTTTTTTTGTTTTCTCATGTATTTATGAATACATTTTTTAAATAAACTTATTTCAACAAATGTATACTTCTCGTTTGAATTTCTTCAATCGAACAATAGCACATCGGCTATTGTTATCATTCGGTTATTGTTATCAATTTAGTCTGGCCCCAAAGTGATTATAATAGGCAGCGTGCACTGTACAAGGTGTTTGATAGTTTTACAGAAGCCACCGTTCTTGATAATTTTACACAAGCCACCGTTCTTGCTCTCTGCATTCATCTCGTCGCTGGTGATGATCTTTAGGCAGCCGATTGGCGCTGCTGCTATTCTGCGGAGCGGTGAAGCGGGAGCGGTGCCTTGCGTGTTGGGTTTGAGTGTGCCTGACAAGAATAATGTCCAATCAGTTGACTTACTTGTGCTTGGTATTGACTGTGCCGTGGATTTAAATCGAGTGTTTTATTTATTCAATTGGTTTATGTTTGTTTAAATTCAATCGTGTTGACTATTGGTGTGTTCCAGAGTTATTCAGGTAGGTTTTTTTAATTTCAAATGATTTTATTAAGTGTAAAACTTAAATTCATACCTGAGTTGTGTGTAGTAGATTTTTATTTGTTTTGGTTTGTTTGAACGACGTCTTCCCTCGTTGCATGTGCGTGTGTGTGTTGTGTTGAATCGTCGACGTGTTGCATTGCTCCATTCCAGGAGCAAATTTTGTGTTGTTTATATTTTGGGTTGGTATGATTTGCGTGTGTGTGTTATGCATATTTTTGATCTCTGCGTTATGTATTACATGATTGAAAAAAAGTATTGTATTGTGTCGTGTATTTTCTGTGTGCAAGTTGAAAGAGGGGACTGTTTAGTAATTGTGTTCTTTGAATCTTATGTTGCGTGTGTGTCGTATGTGTGAGCTTGTATGCGTGAGTTTTTTTTCGTGTTTATTGAGCATGAATTTTCGTACCGATTTAATTTTAATTGTTTTGATATTTACTTATATTTTATATTATATTTTTATTCCCTTTTGTGAAATTTAATATTTAAAATAATTTAATTCATTATGGATGTTGTTTTAATTTTGTTTTGGGGAACATTTTCAATTTTATTTTAATAACTTTTCTTCAGTTTCGGGTTTTGGTTTGATAATTAATTTTTATTGAATTCTGTGTTTGATTAAGTTCGGTGATTAATTATTATTGACTGCAGTATTTAATTGAGTTTGGTTTCGCGTTTCGCCTACTGGTAGCGGGCAAAGTTTTGTGATAGGTCTTTTTAATATACTTTGTTGAGTTTTTACCTTGACTAGGCGGATGCGATTGTCTTTTCCTGGGTACGTTTCCTGGATGCGGCCTACGCTCCATTTCGCGGGAGGAAGTCGTTCATCCGTTAAGAGAACAAGGCCTCCTACTTGAAGTTGCGTTTGTGACTTCAACCATTTCGGGCGTTGCTGCTACCGGGTTAGATACTGCATTTGCCAATGTTTCCAGAAGTTTTGCAGATGCGCTTGTACTGCTTTCCACCTGTCGGTGTATCCTTGTTTTGGGTTAAAGCGCAAAGAGATCTCGAATTTAGACACGCTTCAATTTGCGTCAAAAGCGTGGTGAGCTCCTCAAAGGTGAGTGTACCATTTCCGACGATCCGTTTTAAGTGGTACTTTATGCTCTTTACTCCAGCTTCCCACAATCCTCCAAAGTGGTGAGAAGCCGAAGGAATGGAGTTCCACTTCAAAAATTGCTATGCACCCCTTACACGATTTGGCTCCGCGACCTTTCCATGCTCGAACCGTGACCGGCCCGGCATAATCAATTCCTGTGTGGAAAAAAGGTCTGGATACCGTAACTCGAGGTCTTGGTAGTTCTCCCATAACCTGTTGTGCTGCTTGAGTTCGAAACTTGTAGCAAGTGGTAGAATGGTTTATGTGTTTCTTTACAGCTCTTTTGATTTGAAATACCTAGTACTTTCGCTGTATATGTACCACCATAAGCTGTATTCCTCCGTGTAAAGTTCTTTCATGAGCATCGCGTATAATCAGTTTTGTAAAGTGATGTCGGTCCATGCATGCATCGTGGTGTTTTTCATGTCAAGCGTGGTCACCGTGTAGTGTAGCAGCTTAGCCAAAATAACCGCTCCGCAGAGTTCTAAGCGTGGTAGACAGATTGGCTTTATTGTCGCAACATTAGACTGGGACATCAAGAGGTGCATGTGGACCTTTCTTTGGCGGTCTTGTGCCCGAAGATAGACTGCTGCTCCGTACGCTTCCTCTGATGCGTCGCTAAAACCATGCAACTCTATCCGGTTCTTTTTCCAACTGTTTGGATCCACCTTGGAATTCATATATCATTTATAGCCGGTAGATCTCTGTACAACCTGTTCCATCCTTCTAGTACTTCCTCGTCAAGTAGCGCATCCCAGGTGAATTCTTCGACCCACAGGAATTGCATGATGATTTTCGCCTTCACAATGCAGGGCGATATCCATCCAATAGGGTAAAATAGTCGAGCGGAAAACAGAAGTTTCCAGCTTTAGGTAGCCAGTAAATTCCTAAAGTCTTGACTCGGTCTGAGCCTTCCGATAGAATTGCTGAAGACACTTCTCGATACTGTTTCCCTTAACAGTTCTTCTACGTTGGCGGTCCATTTCCTTAGATTGAAACCTCCATTTTTAGAACCTCTTTCATCCCTTTTCTTTTGCTTTCAGCTTCCTCAAGAGTATCTGCGCCTGAAAACAGATCATAGATTTATATTTCTGTGCGAATCATCTTTGCAGCCTTTGGATGTTGAACTTCTGCCACTTTTGCTTTGACGCATCAAAAACCACCCTCAGCTTGGTTGTAGAGCTGGTTTCCTTTAAGACGGCATGATAAGGAAGAAAGTAGTGGCCTTTTCTAGATACCTCGTCTTCATCCACTTCACTCATATGGCCCATCTCTATATATTCCTCGATGCGTGAAGAGTAGTGGTCATGTACGAGTACTTGATGATGTGCTGCCAAACGTCTTTCCAAGGGCTTGAAGCGTTAAAGAGCTCCTTCTCGGGACCTATCTAGCAAAGGATGAGTTTCTTCCTTGAACGGAAGAGCTACTTAGTAACTTCCATGTACGCTGCGCCTCACATTTTGAACAAAATGCTCTTCACATTGAACGTCTTCGATGGTTTGATGATACTCGAACGGAGTTTCTTCGAGTTCCCAGAATTTTCGAAGCTGAGCATCGACGTAAGTTGTTTGAAAGAACGCTCTCCCAGACCGGTGTTCGATTGGTGACCTGCCAAACCTAACTTGGTCTTCTGGGCAACAGGAATCTGTTTGACTTTATGGATTATTAACTCTGGCATCATAATGGCCGCCAGTACGTTGCTACCTAAAAGATGGTCGATTTTAGCAGGCTTGAAAAAGGCAGGGTCTGCTAATTGTAACCCGTTAAGGTGCCCCCAATCGGCCATGGAAAGGATTTGGGCGGGAGATGGCCAGACAGTGACTGTAATATCAACGCGTGTAGAGGTGTTTGAAAATCTGTGTATTGTGAAGCAACCGTGATTTTAACAATATCTTTACTGATGCCACTGCTGACTAACCCTAACCCAGACCCCTCAACTTGCAGACTCTGTAATAAAAGACGCTTCGGAGCCTGAATCCAGTTAAACACGTAGAGATAAGCTATTTCCCGAAGATGTCTTCACCTTGACGATGGCTGTGGTTAGTAGATCCTGTGCGGTCTTGCCCTGTGACGAGTGGTGATTTCCCACGCCGGAACTGCTTGTGGGTTGTTCATCGGTGCGCATGATTGGATACTCGCTATTAGCTGTGGAGGTAATATATATTTGTGTTTGATGTGTAGGGTGTATGTCTGGAGTTTGTGTGTTAGCTGGATATGAATGTTAGAAATCATTTGTGTTGTGTGTGTTAAAAAAGTGCGGGTCAAAATGATATGGGCTGTTGTGGGTATTTATGGGATTAGTGTTAAGCTGTGGGTTTGAATTTTGAGAATGGGAAGTGGGGTTTGAACTATTGTGTAAAAGCGAATGGTGTGGTTGTTGCCAGTAATAGCATCTTCGTGCGCTATGACATTGTTGGGAAGAATAGCTTTATGCTAAACCTTTTATACAAAGACCTACCCTGTTCACAGTTTGATACTTATCACCTATGCTCATCCTTAAAAACTTGCTGCATATCATGCTGACCCTTATTGTAGAGTTTGCAACCTTGAAACGTTTGGTTGAACGTGAAACTTGTTCCGCTCTGACACCCGGTTAGATAGGTCAGCCGGTGGTCGCCAAACTAAATAAACACTTGAGTTGGGTTTTACCAAAATCGCAAATGATCATACCTGTCCTGGAGAATCGTCCACGCCTTGCTACAATTGCCATTAGCAATACCCAAATGAGCTAACAGCTTCACGGCTTCCCCAGATACACTTGTTTTTAAATAATGCATCTTCTGAATTTCAGATAATGAAGAATTGTGATGCACAAACGACGCAAACATGTCATGAAAACATCGCCAACACTCGTAATTCCCTGAAAAGACTGGCACCGGAATGTTTTTGAGCCTTACATCGGCATTGTGACCAGGTTTCTCGTTATCCAAGCCCGTTTTGGTGACGTCGGTGTTACCACTGGCAGCTGCTTTCACCTTGTCGATTGTGTATAACTCGAAATATAGCTCCCTAACCTTCTCGTAAGTCGACTCTATACTGCTATCTTTATCGTCTTCTTAAAGCTTATTTATAGAAAATTCATATATTTCCAAAAGAAGCAAGCGACCTGACAAATAATTCGCAGTACGTTCTATGGGACCTCTTTAAGGGAAATTAGACATGTCCTTTTCGAGTTGCGAGAGTACCCGACTCAACTTGGTAGTTTTTGGCTTAGCAACACGCATTTCACACACGGGTATGTATAGTATAGGTATATATGCAAAACAATACATATATAGTAAATAAAATACACTTACTTGTGAACTGATGCTTTCCAGGAATTGTCTTCGCCTTTAATCACAGCTGTTGCCCCAAATGCTGATTCCAATGACTGTCCAAAGTCCTCTAGATCCTTGCTGCAGTCCAAAAAAACAGTAGTTGCACAAGACTTCTTTAGGAAATGAGTTACAGTCTGCGTCAGTGCACTTTAGGCAGCAAAATTCTCACGATGGCAAATCCACAACACAATTTTTAGGGTTTTATAAATTTAAAATGTTCTCAAAAGCCTACACTTTTTGTTGTACTTACAAATTTAATTGTTCGCAAACGCACACACTTAATACGGCATAAAGCAACAAAATGATATCCGGCTCGAAAAGGACCAAAATGTTTGGCTATGAACAACGGGTTACCGATTAGCTTTTCACTTATGCTGTAAATTGTTAAAAATATTGTGTTTTATTCTTTGTTCATGTACTATATGTCATTTTATAGGTAAACACATTTTTTCTATATTGACAGTAAGAAAAATTTCCCATTTGGTTGTGGGTCGGCGCGTTCAGCATTGTATTACATGACGTGAAGTTGTTACGTAAACAATAAGCACAGTCACTTTTGACTTGGACAAAAGCATCATTAAGAAGTTCAGCCGAAATTTCAATAATTGGAATGTATTATACGAGTATATGGTATGAACAAATCACATACAATATAAAAGTGTTGGTAATCACTTTGGTCTTCCTTTCAGGATTTTATTTCAAAGTCGAGCTGCTTGCTATCAATACTGCTCGTGTTGTTGTTGTTGATACCACTAATGTTGTTTATACCGCTGGTGTTCCTGCCGTTGTTCCTGATACCGCTGGTGATGTTACAATTAATTACACACACTCAGTTGTAGAGTATTTTTTGAAATCCACATACATATATTTGATAGGTAGTATTGTAATATTCTTTTTTAACAGTGTTAATTAATAATCGCACAGTAACAATTGTTAGTTTAATTCACTGTGTAGTGAAGAAAAAACTGTCTGTTAAAGAAAAAAACTGTGCTGTTAAACTGTTTAAGGAAACTGTGTAGATTAACTTTTAATAAAACAAAACTGTTCACTTCAATGTTATAAAATATTATGATTTTATCCTCCGTAAATGTCTTGGTTTTATGTTAAATTGTTCATGAGAGATTATCATAAGTGTGTTTGTTTACATATTGAAATGTACAATATTCTATGTTTTTATTTATTTTACATTTCATTGAATAATTTTAAATTTATAGTTTTTATCAGCTACATGAACTCTCAGACATAGGATGATCGTACTAGCCGAGGAGTTGGCCAGTGGTACGGAAGAGGATTCCGACGATGAGGACGAGTTAGGCTCCGAGGACGAGGAAGAGCCAACGTGTTCGAGGCTCGTCAAGAGCCGACGATGTGTAAACATAAAAAAAAAGGGATTCGACATAAAAGATTGACCCACCAACAGCAACAAGAAATGGACAGAACACCACCAGAACACCCAGTTGGTGGTCGAATTGAACCTGGAGTCTCTTCCCCCCAACTATGATGATCTCCTACTGGAGGAGATAAGGCATCGTACCCAGGGAAGTAGCAAGTCCATAGGGGCTTATGTAGCGGCGATACAATATATTTTTGGCAGGCTTTCGGAATCGCTAACGGAAAGGCGAAAGCTTGCAAGGAACCTAGCCCCTTTTACCAGCAACAACTTGGGCTGGCAGACCGGAAGTGTGTTGCAGACTTGATCAAATTGGGTCCCAGGTTGGAGACGTGGAAAAGGGGTCGCGTCGTTTGCTGGACCCAGATTTGGTATTTATCAACCATGAGGAACCACAAGTTTCCGTTGTCAAGAAATTTCGAAATTTTCTAATAGGTGTTCAGCTCCTAGGCGCTGCTACAGGTGTGGAGCGCAAGGACTGGCTAGGCGGCAATGCCCACATTGCAGTGCCACGTCGGAAAACGCGCAACAGATTTCCGGGTCAGCAGGACGGGAGCACCGGCGCAAGTAAAGAGTAGGTCGCCTGCTGGAGATCGGTTTGGGAACTCTGTACTTCACTAAAGTCTTAGCTTGGAGACAACCGGTAGGGATAGGCGTCCATACGTAGGAGTTCGTATTTACGGAAGAGGGATGTAAGGTCCTTTGGATATTGGCAATTCTCGCACTCTGATGGGGGTTGAAGGGTGGAGAATAATTAAGGACATAGGGTTAGTTTAGGAAAAAACGAAGTAAGGTCCGTCTCGTTTTAGCTGACGGAAAAAGTAGAGATGTCGTGGGGATTGTGTGTCCGCCAATAGTAAGTAGTACGAAGTCGGTCCCTTTTAAATCGAATGTCTCGTTATCCCAGCGATACCACACGCCGTGATCCTTGGTGCTGTTGGGAATCGTCCCGGATTTAAGGTCACGAGTGCGTAGCCTCTCGAGCCAACAGTCGGTTGCTTCGATGACTGCTATTCGCGAGATCTCTGAGCTGGACGTTACCGAAGCTGGGCAATTGGAAGCTTTGGTTGACGGTGTTTTTAAGACAATGCCCGAAGGATTGGGGTGTACAAACTTGTTAGAACATAAAATTATGACGACAGCAGAACCTAATAATCAACGACATTACATAATGTCGCCTGCAAAGCAGAAACATATCGATAAGGAGCTTAATGAGATGCTAGAGCCGGGAGTTGTCGAGAAATCAAACAGTCCGTAAGCATCTCGAATATTCTTAATCAAGATGAAAGATTGGTCAATTAGGTTCTGTTTCGACTTTAGGAAGCTTAATTGGGTAACATATGGGGATGCTTATCCACTGCCACCTTTATCAAAGACAGTGGGTAAGCTTAGGGACGCCAAATATTTGACGTCATTAGATATAACATCTATCTTAGGTGCTGATCTAGAGCCACACGTGTCTGTGTATCTTGACGATATAATCATCGCCACAAACACATTCAACCAACACCTTAAATTACTGGAGGATGTTTTTAATAGATTGTGTGAGGCAAAGTTAAAAGTTTTATCAAGAGTTTGAATACAGATGGAAGGTAATTTCTTATCTTTGTAGGTCTCTTCAGAGAAGTGAAAGGAACTACTCTAGCAGAGAGAAGGAATGCTTGGCTGTCCTGTGGGTGATTCAGAAGTTACGATCATAAATCGAAGGGGTTTGGTTTACGGCCGTAACTGACCATTATTCGCTGGTGTATCTGAGCATCCATAAGGAACCTCAAGGGAGACTACGTCGATGGACAGTAGGGTTGTGTTTAATTTCCGAAAAAGGGAAATTTCACAGAAAGGGTAAAGAGCATGTAGTTCCCGACAAGCTTTCGCGAGGAGTCCCGGAGTTGTGTGGATCAGAACCCTTGGATAAGGAAAATGATTGGTGCCGTAGAAGCAAACCCATTAGCCAACCCCTTGTGCAGAGTAGAAGGGGGCAAACTCTTCAAGTTTGTGGAAGCTAGGAATATAGAAGTATACGAAGATAACGATAACAAGTGAAAACAAGTAGTAGGAGAGTAACGTAGATTAGGGACTTTACAGGCCAGTAGGCGAATTCTTCGGAGATTAACCAGGTTATCAAGAACACGCTTAGAGTGTATGTCTCTAAAAAGCACAATGTTTGGGATTCGCAGTTGGCGAAAGTAGGGCGCGGGACTCGCACGGCCCAACAGAAGGTGCTGTGGGTATCCTCATATTATGTTAATGGGGCACGGAGTTTGATGCCTCGAAGTAGCGAGGGTAGTTGGATAGGTAGTAGGTATATAGTGCCGGGTAGTGCGACCACAGGAACTAAAGGTAGGGACTTATATTTTGAAAGCAGAGAAAACGATAGGGTAACTAGGGAACCAGATATACCGGAGTTAGGTACGAGATTTGCAGTATTGCGGGAGGATATCCATAGGAAATTGACGGCAACAAAGAAGTCATGGAAAGCCTACAACCTCAGGCAGAGAGACATTGAGTATCCCCCAAACAAGGTTTACCCTCTTTCCTCTTCATATCCTTTCGGTTCCTTTTTTCGTTGAGTGGGAAGGCCGAGCTCTGGCGGAGGTGAAGGGCAGCCATGGTCCCATCAGCCAGTGGTCCACCTACCAGAGACCTCGAAACGAGCCCTCAAAAGTTCACGGGCTATCTTACCTTCAAAGCAGCACGAAGGGCTTTGGTCTGTGAAGCCCTAAGGACGGTGGAGAGACTCAGGATTAGCCGGGATCTAGACGCGGGACTCGCAACGAGCAGCATCAGACAGGGCATCTGAAAGTCGTCGACGTGTGGGGACGTACGGTCTTTTCTAGCCGGACACCCCTACACGATGATGACGGGTGGGGGAAGATGATCCCTGGAACCTACACTCCAACGGAAGCCAAGTGTAATAAAGACTTGGAGTCCCACGTCTCGTAATCGATGTGGAGATATGTTGCATCACATCTCGTAATCGATGAGGATGCGAAGCAAGTATTCAACGGGTAAGAGATGACGATCTCTTTTATAGCTTTTATAGCTATAGGAGCAACAGTGGTGCTCGGGCCGCCACCATAATAAAACATATCACAACGACGCATCAGTTATAAGACAACCTCCAACTAGGGAAGCAATGACCCGCTATACGCAATTTGCCACGTAAAACCAATATCTAAGGAAATAGCTAGCTATAGATCCACGAACTTTCACAAGCTCTCTCAAATGAGTTCCTGGTGATGACTGGAAGTGGGAGGGAACTCCAATAGTGAGGAGTTTAGAGTGAATGTGAATTTCCGAAAAATTGAGAGGCATAGTTAGACACGGGTGCACACACTTGCAAAACTTGTTGGTTTTGTAGCTAGTAACCCCGTATGTTAGGTCCGCTATCGTCAGATAAATGTGTGAGTGAGTGTGTTTGCGACTGAGTGCGTAAGTCTGGTTGGTAGTTCGTAGAAATGAAAAGAACTGGAAGTACCTTTTCTGACTGCCAGCATTTAGTGAGGGTCATTATAGAGAGTAATCTTTTGCAAAATGTTTGTGTTATTGAGAAAGACAATTTTTCTTTTTTAGCAAAAGTAAATTAGACTTGAAAGTAGTGTCGCGAGTTTTCTGGCGGACAGAAGGAACAAGGGATGAGGAGGAAAGACGGAGCTCAAAAGGATTGTTCAGAAGTATTGGGACGATAAAAACTGTGCCAGGAAGGGCACAGGAGCCGCCCGGAACTTAAGTTAAGTATAGTACAATGAAGTCTGGTGTAGTTTGGAAACAAAAAATGTTTCTGTTTATATTGAAAGTGAGACTCCGGTAGGTCGCGCATGTGCAAGTAATCTCGCGAATAGACGAGACACGCGACCCGTTAGTTTGTCTTTTTTGTGCGTTCGGGACTGCTCATAGCGCGTCACTCTATCGTCGAGTGTACCGCTAAGTTAATCAGTAAATCGTCGAGCTCCAATGGAGTAGTTATAACGTTTTGAAAAACCCCGCTTTTTATTTTTCGCTGTTTTTGTTTTCTTTTTTCTTCGGGGAAGGTTTTCCTTTTTTCCAAATGCGGTATTATAATTTTTTTTTGCATTTAAGGTTTCGTGGTTCAAACCGAAAATCACTAGACGCCTAACAATCGTGTTTGTACCCAGGTCTAGCTGCCATCAAAGCGCTGCCTGGAGGTTTCGCGAGTTCACATCTTGGAATAAGTAATTTTTGATTCGGTCAGTTTCGACAGTTGCCAAAATTAATCACAGAATTTTAATTATCTCTGCGGGGTTTTTTTGGTTTGTTTATTTTGATTTACTTTCTCGTAGTTCTCTAAAAAATCGCTTTGCGGTAATTCGAGTGTTAGAAGTAGTTGTTTGTTTTGTTTACTTGTGTGTTAATTTGTGATACTTCTGAGTTCTTTTCTAGGAAGAGTGCAGCAAGTGTAACAAGTTCAGAAGTGCAAGAACATCAGGGCAAAAGAGGTACGTTTGGGATAGGAGTTGGATCAGAATTCTATATGGGCAAGTACGAGGTACCCAAGTACATATATACATATTTACTTATTGTTGAAGGAAAAAACAATAATATTTTAAGATTTTAATTCCTTTGATCCGTTCTCTTCAAATAAACATACATGAATACATGCATATAAACATATCTATAGAGATATATACATGTGTACAAACATTCATATTTACATAGATATATATACTTTTTTTGAAATGAATATACGACTTCCTATTCTTAGTGTTGAAAAATCAGTTCTTTATTGCTCCAAACTTAATCCTATTTATAAATTACGACTAATACAATTTACTAATTTGACAATAAGTCGATTCTCATACATTTTTTCGTTATTTGACAATAATTTTAATATCGTACAGTTTTGTTTATTTAGCAAAAATTAAGTGCAACAAAAAAATTATGTAATTTTTCACGACCATACGATTGTGGCTCGAATTTCAAGCACAATGTTTGGGATTCGCAGTTGGCGAAAGTAGGGCGCGGGACTCGCACGGCCCAACAGAAGGTGCTGTGGGTATCCTCATATTATGTTAATGGGGCACGGAGTTTGATGCCTCGAAGTAGCGAGGGTAGTTGGATAGGTAGTAGGTATATAGTGCCGGGTAGTGCGACCACAGGAACTAAAGGTAGGGACTTATATTTTGAAAGCAGAGAAAACGATAGGGTAACTAGGGAACCAGATATACCGGAGTTAGGTACGAGATTTGCAGTATTGCGGGAGGATATCCATAGGAAATTGACGGCAACAAAGAAGTCATGGAAAGCCTACAACCTCAGGCAGAGAGACATTGAGTATCCCCCAAACAAGGTTTACCCTCTTTCCTCTTCATATCCTTTCGGTTCCTTTTTTCGTTGAGTGGGAAGGCCGAGCTCTGGCGGAGGTGAAGGGCAGCCATGGTCCCATCAGCCAGTGGTCCACCTACCAGAGACCTCGAAACGAGCCCTCAAAAGTTCACGGGCTATCTTACCTTCAAAGCAGCACGAAGGGCTTTGGTCTGTGAAGCCCTAAGGACGGTGGAGAGACTCAGGATTAGCCGGGATCTAGACGCGGGACTCGCAACGAGCAGCATCAGACAGGGCATCTGAAAGTCGTCGACGTGTGGGGACGTACGGTCTTTTCTAGCCGGACACCCCTACACGATGATGACGGGTGGGGGAAGATGATCCCTGGAACCTACACTCCAACGGAAGCCAAGTGTAATAAAGACTTGGAGTCCCACGTCTCGTAATCGATGTGGAGATATGTTGCATCACATCTCGTAATCGATGAGGATGCGAAGCAAGTATTCAACGGGTAAGAGATGACGATCTCTTTTATAGCTTTTATAGCTATAGGAGCAACAGTGGTGCTCGGGCCGCCACCATAATAAAACATATCACAACGACGCATCAGTTATAAGACAACCTCCAACTAGGGAAGCAATGACCCGCTATACGCAATTTGCCACGTAAAACCAATATCTAAGGAAATAGCTAGCTATAGATCCACGAACTTTCACAAGCTCTCTCAAATGAGTTCCTGGTGATGACTGGAAGTGGGAGGGAACTCCAATAGTGAGGAGTTTAGAGTGAATGTGAATTTCCGAAAAATTGAGAGGCATAGTTAGACACGGGTGCACACACTTGCAAAACTTGTTGGTTTTGTAGCTAGTAACCCCGTATGTTAGGTCCGCTATCGTCAGATAAATGTGTGAGTGAGTGTGTTTGCGACTGAGTGCGTAAGTCTGGTTGGTAGTTCGTAGAAATGAAAAGAACTGGAAGTACCTTTTCTGACTGCCAGCATTTAGTGAGGGTCATTATAGAGAGTAATCTTTTGCAAAATGTTTGTGTTATTGAGAAAGACAATTTTTCTTTTTTAGCAAAAGTAAATTAGACTTGAAAGTAGTGTCGCGAGTTTTCTGGCGGACAGAAGGAACAAGGGATGAGGAGGAAAGACGGAGCTCAAAAGGATTGTTCAGAAGTATTGGGACGATAAAAACTGTGCCAGGAAGGGCACAGGAGCCGCCCGGAACTTAAGTTAAGTATAGTACAATGAAGTCTGGTGTAGTTTGGAAACAAAAAATGTTTCTGTTTATATTGAAAGTGAGACTCCGGTAGGTCGCGCATGTGCAAGTAATCTCGCGAATAGACGAGACACGCGACCCGTTAGTTTGTCTTTTTTGTGCGTTCGGGACTGCTCATAGCGCGTCACTCTATCGTCGAGTGTACCGCTAAGTTAATCAGTAAATCGTCGAGCTCCAATGGAGTAGTTATAACGTTTTGAAAAACCCCGCTTTTTATTTTTCGCTGTTTTTGTTTTCTTTTTTCTTCGGGGAAGGTTTTCCTTTTTTCCAAATGCGGTATTATAATTTTTTTTTGCATTTAAGGTTTCGTGGTTCAAACCGAAAATCACTAGACGCCTAACAATCGTGTTTGTACCCAGGTCTAGCTGCCATCAAAGCGCTGCCTGGAGGTTTCGCGAGTTCACATCTTGGAATAAGTAATTTTTGATTCGGTCAGTTTCGACAGTTGCCAAAATTAATCACAGAATTTTAATTATCTCTGCGGGGTTTTTTTGGTTTGTTTATTTTGATTTACTTTCTCGTAGTTCTCTAAAAAATCGCTTTGCGGTAATGCGAGTGTTAGAAGTAGTTGTTTGTTTTGTTTACTTGTGTGTTAATTTGTGATACTTCTGAGTTCTTTTCTAGGAAGAGTGCAGCAAGTGTAACAAGTTCAGAAGTGCAAGAACATCAGGGCAAAAGAGGTACGTTTGGGATAGGAGTTGGATCAGAATTCTATATGGGCAAGTACGAGGTACCCAAGTACATATATACATATTTACTTATTGTTGAAGGAAAAAACAATAATATTTTAAGATTTTAATTCCTTTGATCCGTTCTCTTCAAATAAACATACATGAATACATGCATATAAACATATCTATAGAGATATATACATGTGTACAAACATTCATATTTACATAGATATATATACTTTTTTTGAAATGAATATACGACTTCCTATTCTTAGTGTTGAAAAATCAGTTCTTTATTGCTCCAAACTTAATCCTATTTATAAATTACGACTAATACAATTTACTAATTTGACAATAAGTCGATTCTCATACATTTTTTCGTTATTTGACAATAATTTTAATATCGTACAGTTTTGTTTATTTAGCAAAAATTAAGTGCAACAAAAAAATTATGTAATTTTTCACGACCATACGAGTGTGGCTCGAATTTCGTTTTAACAATCTTGCTCTGAATGCACCTGGTATTTGTTTTCCTCTGTGGGTTCAAGGTAAATTGTTTGGGCGACATTGTTCGTGACGTACCTATACTTTATGTTCTAAACATCCTCCCCCCGTTGAATGATAACATTGAATAGTTTTCCGTAGGGGGTTCTGGTGGACGGGAGTCATCAAGGTTTATTTGCTTGCTTGATGTTTTTCGTCTATACGCCCAAAGAGAAATAGCGGATATGGCCAGGGTCAGTCCTAGGTATGCAACAGAATATTGATGAATGTTGTGATTGTTAATTTTGTTTGAGAGCTCATCTTGACCTTAATCCTTGGATTGTTTTCTTAGTTCTTCGAGTTCTTATGATGGAGGTAGATTTATCATTGGGGACCACATACTTGAAATCTGCTTGGTTGGGGTTGATATATCCGTCAGATTGCCTAGTTTGATGTATGAAACCCTGGTATTGCTTTGGTAACTCTGATGTCCTCGCAGCGTGGATAGATCTTGTTTGATAACACAGTTATGCTCAATTCTTAGGCGTCCTGAACCTTCAAGCTTCATTGATAAAATGTTACTGTCATATACCGCGTTGATGGTGGTCTTAGTTTCAACTGCGTAAATTTATTCGTTGGGGTTTGTGAGCTAAATCCAAGTTTGAATTTCATCCGGGGTTCCGGTCTTGCATTGCTTGGATAACGGCATGTTGTTTAATAAATTGACCTCCCATGCGCTTAAAGTTTCTCCCTTGAGGTACAACGACCTTGTTTGTTCACACAGAAATGTAGCAGGTTCGGTTACTAAACAGCTGGCTGCTGTTAGGGGGTCACGGTGTTGACTTATGATTAAATATGGGGCATCTGGTTTGATCACAATGAGCTTGCTATTGACCACTATCGGCAGGCGAAGCACGACAGGCTCATGACCTTTAATAAACGAGATCTCCCTGTTCAACTGCTGTAGTGAAAGGAGTATTCGGTTTATTTTGCCCTGATTAGTGTCAGTTAATACATTTACCATAGCTGACTGAATCCGTTGTATATTCGAGATGACCAGTGTTAATTTGATAGAAACACCCAAAGCAGTATTGATGAGTTGCTCTTGGCTACAATAATCGACTATTCCATTCATACGATCGTTCGGAGCTCTAAATATTTACATAACCGGCTACTGATCTTTGTTTATTATGTTTAAAGTTGAGTCAACTATACATGTTTGGTTTTTCAACAGTCGCAGCAAATGCTCTTCATTTTCTTTGATACTTCCAATAGCGTCTGACATATTCATCCTCAAACAAGGAATTAGCCACAGTTCCAATAATGTTTAAGGCTCCCCGCTTCTGCCGAGAGCTAGGAGCGTTGATTTTAAAACACTGATTTCCCATTCTCAGGCCTTCTTCCAAGTGTATGAGCTGACTGAGTATGGATTGACAAGATTTATTGTAAGCTATCTTCTCACAAAACAGTTTTAATGATTCTATTCTCTTGACGACTTCTGTATATTCATTCCTATATGCTTCCAAGTCGTAGTTCACCAGTAGGTTCCAGTCGCTTGGGACGACACTATTGCTGATTCATAGTTCTTCGAGATTTCTTTGGCGGTAATTGATCGTCATTTTTAAAACCGGTGTTACTTCCCTCGTTCAAATTAGTTGCAGTTCGCTTTGGTTGTTCGTTATATTGACGTGTCTCCTGTATTCTGTTTTGTGCAGATTCGTCTACGTGGTAGAATAGCCAGCCTTTGTATAGCTCTGCGAAATACACCGGTCGCTGTTTTAATATATGCAACTCGAACCCGACCGTCTTCTCCAATATGAGTTTTACCTATGCGGACTAGCGGCCATTTCATCGGTGGTGCATTATCCAGAACTCGTTTTTGAAATGCATGTCCAATTTCCACCCAGTGAATAATTTATGTGTCGTGAAATTGGAATTCGACCTTATTTCGCTTTCATAAGGTGAAATAACGCCGAACAATGCTTGTGGAATAAAGCCAAAGTCAAAGAGAAGTATACTGCTAAATACCTCAGAGTAAATATATTTAACATTTAGCTCCAGGCGCTTGCCTGACATTTGTTAACATAGCCTTAGCGAAGCGAAGAATTCGCGTGAGCGGCTAAACCCTGAGGAAAAAATGGTTAAAATCCTGTTAGCGAGCGAAGCGAGCCACCCACCTCATGCTTTAAATACACCAGACTTTCTTTTTGTCCATATTTCCAAATCAAATTTGGCCAAATTTATTTCGATTTGGAAATTGAAATAAAAATTAAATTTCCCCTTAATTCCATTTCCATTTCGAAATAAGGCCAACAAGAAAGTCTGTTGTATTAAAAGCATGAGGTGGGTGGCTCGCTTCGCTTGCTAACAGGATTTTAACCCTTTTTTCCAACTGTCAGGCAGGCACCTGGAGGATTTTGGTTTTATTTCGTTGGGGACGTCATCTTATATGAATGTCTTTTTAAATTAAAAGTGAAATAAGACCGAACAAGGAAATTCGGCGTTATTTCGCTCGGCGTTATTTCACGGCACCATAATTTAACCTTTGTAGGTTCAGCTAATGGGTCCACAGATGCTGTCAAAGGTTCACCGATTAAAAAATGTCCCGGTGTTAGAGCCGTTAGATCATTTGGGTCAGACGACAGCCCTGTCAATGGCCTGGAATTGAGTATCGCCTCTATGTTAATCACTAATGTTTCGAATTCTTCGTCAGTAGGGGCTGCCGATGTAATGCGACGCCGTAAAAGGTGTTTTGCTGACTTAACTGCAGCCTCCCATAATCCGCTGAAATACGAGGATCTGGGAGGTATTAAGTGGATATCGATACCCTTTCCACTGCACATTGACATGATGGAGTTCCTTCCTTGAGTGGTATATACGAGTAGTATATTGTGTTGGTCAATTCCTGAAGTTGATTCTTGCTTTTACGAAATAAGTTGCGTAATCGCAGTTCAAGGAACATGACCTCGTCGCCCCAAAAACCGTTTGAAGGCACCGATAAAGGCCTCTGTTGATATTGCGCTTACTACTTCCAGGTGGACTGTCTTGGTAAGAAAACAACAAAATATTGCCAGGTACCCTTTCAGCGGTCGACTTCCTCTGCCTCGGTAATGTATCCAAATTGGTACGCAGAAATCCACTCCTGAATTATTAAATGGCCGAGCTGGTTGTGCCCTTGTATGTTGGAGGATGGGAGGCCAATTTAGGCTTGGCTCTTGCATATCTTGCAATTGTTTTTCCTTTAATTGGCCAAAAACACTGTTTTGTTATGGCTAACAGCGTTTGTGGTCCAATATGTTTGTTTTCGTTGGGAATGTCTGTCATGATCATCTTAGTGAAAGGGTTCTCGTAAGGAAGAATAAGAGGATGTTTTGCGTCGTGTGTGAGAGACGATGATTTAAGTCTCCCTCCTACGGGAAGAATCCCCTTAACGTCCAAAAAGGGAGTCAAACTCCTTATAAAGCTGCTAGTGCTGCATTCTCCATATTTTTGTACTTGAGAAATGTCATATTTGGGTGATTCTGCTTGCATATGACTGACTATTATGTGCATGGCGTTTGACAGCTCTTGACTAGAGAGAGATTCATTACCAAGTTGTTTGGTGTTTCGTTTGCCACTGACGTTAATAAACCGAATTATATAAGCTGTTATTCGTTGTAGCCTTTTTAATGAGTTTTTGTGCGCAATTATATCAGTGAAATGGATGGGTTCCTTGTCGTTGGTAGCAGTAACTACTGCGGTCTTGTCCTTTTCCTGCTCTATTTGTTTTAAGTAGGGTAGTGGCCAATTTGATTCTTGCGCGTGTAGAAACAAAGGGCCGTAGAACCAGAGGGATGATTCTTCTAACCTTTCTGGAGGAACTTCTATTTTTCCTGTAATAAGCATTGGCGCCACAATACCAAGTGGGTTAAGTAACTAGGCTATTTCTGAAGAAACTATTCTTTTCATCACCCAGTGTTCATCATTAGGTCCACTTTAATGCGAAACTCGTCCGCCTTTGGTAACCAAATTAGGCTTAGTGTCTTTATCTCCTCTTCTGCAACTGTTTTGAAGACCTCCTTTTCTTCGGTTGTGAAACCTTGGAGCAGTTTTGAATGGTTGGCACACCATTTTTGAAGTTTAAGTCCAGTTTTATTTAGAACGTCAATCAGCTGTCTTTGCATCTCTAGTGCCGTGGTTTAACTATTAGAACCTGTCATTACGTCATCCACATAAAAATTCCGCTGTGAAATCTTACTGCCGAGAGGATGCGTCGTTGCGGAAGACTGTGTTGGCGTTTGAAGGAATTTAATAGCAAGGTACGGAGGCGACGATGTGCCATAGGTTTATTTAATTGATACTGCCGTGTAGGTCCTGAAGAATCACGTCTCCATAAAATAAGTTGATATCGTCGATCGTCTTCATGTACCAGTAACTGTCTGTACATTTGTTGAATATCGGCTGTGAATACGAACGTTGGCAACTGAAACGAAGCAAGATAGTAGCAGATCGTCTTGGATAGTCGGGTCTGTATGCAACACATCATTCAATCATAAGTTTTTTGATGATGCGTCGAACACAACCCGTAAATTGGTGGTACTTCTATCAGGTATTGAACGCAATGATGAGGTAGAACATAATGGGTTTGCGGAATGGATAATTGCTCTAATTCCGCCATGTTCCCTAATTTTATGTACTCATCCATGAATTTCTGGGATTGTTGTTGGATTTCGTGATTTTTGGCCAACCTTCTTTCTAGGAAGAAAAGCGTTCGTAATGCAATGCTTCTTAAGTCGCTTAGTTGAGCAGGATTTTTGGTGAACGGAAGTCTCACTACGAATCGTCCGCTGCTGTTATGACATACTTCTGCGTTGAAGTGCTCCTCACATTTCTTCTTCGCCGCCGTAGTTTGCCGTTTTTGACCCTCAGGTTCTTCGAGTGTCCAAAACTTTTCAAGAACGGTATTGAGGTCTTGTGTGCAAATGCCGCATAAAAGTGACGATGTGTATGATTTTCCCATCCGTTCTGTGACTGTGACCCGAAAATGGCATTTTGAAGAACATGCATTTTCTCTGCTGTTTTGATTTGGCCTACCGAAAGAAAATCGTTATAGAATTCTGCTCCTATAAGAAGATCTATTTGGCTCGACGTATTAAATGTTGGATCGGCCAGTTTGATATTTTTCGGTATAGTCTAGATGGAGATATCAACTGACTTGGTGGATTGTGGGGACAATATTTTGTTAAGAACCAATGCTTCTAGTCTTGTTGTGAAGTCGTTTATTGTTGATTTCAGTTGAATGTTTACTCTCTTCTGTGTTTTTTGAATTGCATTACCAATTCCCTGGATGTTCAATGAATCACATTTGGTCGGAATCACTTGCCTTTTTACCACGCGTTCCGTAATGAAATTGACCTGGAAGCCTGAATCTAGATCTCAATGGAATTTCTGTTGCTTGCTAGTAGTTTTACCATTACCGTCGCCAAAAAAACGTAGCCTTTCTGTTGATTTAAGGCTGATAGAGATACTGGAAGAGCCTTCGGTCTGGCAGTAGATGACGTTTCAGGTTCTTGAAGATTTTGTGTGTGTGCAATTTCTGCTTCTGGCGTGTCAAAATGGACTTACGTATTATGTTTTTTCGAGCACCTGGTGCATCTTCGCCCAGAAAATTTTGCCGCTTGATGGCCTGGTTTGAGGCAGTTGATGCATCGATCATTATCCTTTAGGATGTCAAAACGCTGATTAGGTTTCATTTGGAGAAAACATTTGCATGCATATATAGCATGTGGTGCCTTGCACACTGGGCATTTAGTACCTATAGTGGCGATTGCTGAACATTTTGCTGTGTTTGACCGCTTTGGATCCTCAATGCTTCGCCCCTTATTTCCAAAAGATTCCAACGATTGGAATCGATTTTAGAGGAACTTCAGAAAGTCCTTGATTGTCTGCAAGTTTGTTGGACTGGATAGGGATTGTTCATACAATGTGTGGGTATCCTTTTTTAATTTCTTTATTAATAAATGAAACAAAAGCCGATTCCAATTTGATGTGTCAACGCAAATATTCTCTAGCCCCATCAAGCACTCCTGCGTAGTGTCATGTAAGTTTCTTAAGCTGATCGCAGACGGCTTGTCTATATTATGCGTTGAGGAATCACATCTTCTGACAATCCGCCATCGATTGCTGATGCACCATTTGTACGAAAAGGTCGTGGAATTACTGCCACTTCAAGTAATCGCCGTCAAACTTTGGCAGAGTCAACTTAGGTAGCGATACCATGCTATTTGTTGCTACCATTGGTCTTTGGTCTGAACTGGAAGAACCGTCATGATAATCTTGTGATCTGGAAATTATATTGATAATAAGTTGCTTGATTTGACCTTCTAAATCAAAGCATTGCTTTTCGTTGTATCCGTTGGCGACTGGGTTGTCGCTTAGTTCATAAATTTCGGGATGAGATTGTTGAAGTTGGGACTCGCCATGCTTTACAGCTTTCAGCTTGCACCCGCAGTACTGTTTTGATTGATGCATCTCCGCTTTGGTTGCCTCGTTTGTATTATGTTAGAGATTTCGCACTGAGACAACTATATCTTGATGGTGTCTCAATATTCTGCTCCACTTTTCAGAACCATTGTTGAGACTTGCTGCTTGTTTGTCCTCTGTGGACACTTTTGGCTCAGTTGTTTCAGAATTTAGGTTCGGTTGTGCCTCAATCTTTTCCTCGAAATGGGTCCTGAACGTATAAGCCTTGGATGAAATACTTATAATCATGGGCTAGTTTCGCCCTGATCTTGGTATTCGTTTCTTCAGTGATGTCCCCAGGCTGCCTCCAATTGTCGAAGTCTACATAGTAACCTTCCTTGGTCTTTCTTGCCGTGGAATCCTTTTTGCATTTCTCAATAAGTCGAGAGAGCTCATTGACGTTGAAATTTTTTTTCTCAGTCAGCTGGTCAATATCTATTGTATGGTTTTGTTAATCCACGATATTCCGACTATGAGACAAGTATTTTGTTGGTTCACGATTGTTCGGAGTCAAAACACGAGGGACTTTACTAGTATCTGAAGCCGTGGTATATGAATCTGTATAGTAACGCTCGCACTCGAGAAATCAAATACGAGGATCACGTCGGGATCACCAAATGTTAACGTCGGAACTCTGTTGTTCCGGCGGTATTTTCAGGGTGCATGTACCTTGATCCTGTATTGGATATATTAGGTGCTTGTACCAATATATCAATTTAATTGGGAATAATATTTAGTTTTCTTTCCTCGGGTGGGGGAATAACTAAAAACGACTTCTTTTTCTTAGTGTTGAAAAATCAGTGCTTTATTGCTTCAAACTTAATCTTATTTATACATATTTATTGCTTACTTAGCATAACTTAAATTACGACCAATACTTACAAACAATTTGCTTGTTTGACAATAAATCAATTCTCATACATTTTTGCGGTATTTGGTAATAATTTTAATGCCGTACAGTCTTGTTTATTTAGCAAAAATTATAGTAAGTGCAACAAAAACATTATTTAATTATTCACGACTATACGACTATGGCTCGAATTTCGTCCAAACAACCTTGCAGTTAATGCACCTGGTATTTGATTTCAACTATACTTTATGTTTTAAACAAAATTTAACGTACAGAAGAAAAAAAACATTTAGAAGGAGTAGGTTAGTGAAAACCAGGAATAACCCATTTGCCTCTAATTGTAAGATTGACGATCAGGCGTTAGTAACACCGAAAACGATCAAAGCAACAGTTTCGGATAAGGGAAAAAGCTTCCGCAACATTATGATCTCATCAAAGTATTCCACACACCTCGATCCACATAATTTTTCTGTCACTTTGACATTCTGCAATTGTCAATCATATTAACTTTTTTGATTTTGGTTCAAAGCAGGAGGGAGTTATCAAGCAAAAATAAATTTCGTTTTTCAAAACAAAATCAGAGGGGAAATAAAATGTTGGTGCGAAACAATGTTAGCCGCGAACCCGCAAATAGTACGGCAATAGTTGAAAAGTCTGGCGACATCGCTAAGGTTATGAGGCAAATGCAGCTAATGGAGTCTGATTTTTCCACAAGAGCCTCATGGGCAGCAAATAGAAAAACTGCGTTTGATGACGAATGAAAGGAAAATGAAGAACAGGACGAATTGAGACGAGAGGAAGAGTTGGATAAGTCAGGACACTCGAATAATCCACAAAATAGCGATGTAGTCATAAATATGCGATGACGGGGGCTGTAGCAAGGACTGTTCTGTTAGTTTTAGGTGAAGCGGGTGTGAGTGGAGCTGCAAATAATGATATGGGTGTAAAAGCGGATAGAGAAGATTTTCGAAGAGATTTGGAGTCGTTAGAGAATTAGAGCTAACGGAGAACTTACTGAAGGCTCGTGAAGATAATTTAAGAAAATATTTGGAAATTTATCTTTTAGGAAGCGAGTTAGGGGTGGCCGTTGTGTAGTGGTACTAGCCATCGCTTCTCACTCGGAGGGTCAAGGTTCGAATCCAACTCATGACAAGCTTTTCATTTGTGTGATTGGAACTCAGTCAGAAAAATCTGCGTGTGAAGGCATAACACTGACAGATTTGGCTGTTGTAGAGTTTCAAGCACAAAACAACCGTTAAAATTTACAACCTGAATCATTCTAAGTGAAGAAAAACTCTCCGTCCTATTCGGACTTCCACCCCTGGAGAGTCAATATCGAAACCAAATATATCTGAGTTTCAAACCACTACATCACAACAATGCTTTCCTCTCTCCTCCTTCAATCTTTTCGCCCGCGCCCTAGCAACAGTATAAGGGTATCATAGACCCCTTGAGGCGCGCGTAAATTATAAAAAAAAAAGAAAAAAAAACAGTTCATTAGGCAACAGGGCTAGGCTGAAGGTTTCATCATTTCAAGATGCGTTGAGCATTGTTCTAGAATTTAGCGGGAATGGGACCCACGATGTTAGGAACTGGAAACAGGACATCGAATGTACTGCCGATTCCATGGGGTGGTCAGAGTTGGGCGTTTTTGGAGCTTGAACTTTTGCTCTCTAAACGTCTACTTGTTGGATCGGCAAAGCTGGCCTTACGATCCAGAAAAAATGTACTGACGTTTGCTAGTGTAAAGGAATTTTTAGTCGACGAGTTTGCTAATGATTTCGCACCAGCAGAAATTCACCAAATGATGGGTAAGATAAAGCAGGATAAAGGTGAAAGCTGTCAGGATTACCTTTTGAAGATAATAGGTCCATCATTCAACACACGATCAACGGTATTGGCGATGCAACTACGAACAAAGTTATTTTGTATGCAGCTAGCTCGATGAAGGAATTCAAAGAAAAGATAGTCTTATATTCCAAATTCAAGGAAGATTTGGCTAGTTCGCGAATAAGGGAACAGTCAAAAAGGGAAGAATGTGCTTCAAATAAGCATCAGTCACCGCGTAATAGCATATACTTACACGTTGACGCCAAAAGAAACTTCCATTGCGGGAAAGCGGGTCATAAGAGTTCTAACTGCATTAATGGTATAAAGTGTTTTCGCTGCAATGAATTTGGTCACAAGTCGATAGGTTGTACCAAGCCAAGGGCTATAAATTGTATTAGCATAGGAGAGGGTAACGCGAGAAAAATAATGAAGGTTAATGATCAAGAAATCGCTGCATTCTTTGACTCCATTATATCCTCCATATTATCCATTATATGGTGCAAAGATTACGTAAAGCTATGTGCGCCAAAATCAAGGCCACAGAAAATGGACGGAAAAGGCTTGTCAGATAACCGTATCGAGGCTCTAGGTTCATTTGGGCCACAGTTGAAATCAACCGTTGTCTTTTCCAAACGTCAGTAGCCACCATTACCAAAACTGACTTAGAACCCTATTGTTGGTAAAATACAATCGAAGGACAGATGCCTAGCGCAGGCGCTCCTGCTTATGCGAAGATTATAGAGAGCTTAGTAAACGACTATAAGCCTAAATACGAAAAGTCAACCAATGTCAAAATGTGCATCGTTCTATACCTGGAGAATCAGATTGTTGACACTCAAGTAAATGAGTGGCAAAAGTGCGGCGTAATCAGACCAAGCTGCTCAGAGTTCGCAAGTCCTAGCTAATAAAAGGGACGGAACGAAAAAGCTATGCCTAGACTACCGGCGCCTTAATAGAGTTATAGTACGCGTTCGATATCCACTACCGCTAATCGAAGATCAAGTAGATGCCTTAAGCAAGGCAAGGGTTTTTTTCGACGCTTGATCTGGGAATGGATTTTACCACGTAGAAGTCGAAGAGGGAAGTCGCAAGTATAATGCGTTCGTTACGGCCAGTGGACAATACGAATTCAACAAAGTTCCCTTTGGGTTATGTACGTCGCCCGCGATTTTTCAAAAATATATCAACCAAGTATTTTAGTCATTGATAGCTGAGGGCATAGTTTAGCTTTACATGGACGATGTGGTACAAGCAACCAAACTCGAACGAAGAAGCAGTTCTAAATTTAAAGAAGGTCCTTGAAGTAGCGTCTGCATTTGGTCTACGGATAAAATTGAAAAACTGTCAATTCTTATGCGAGGAAATCGAGTACCTGGGCTACGTAATTGCCTTTGGTTTTATGAAGCCTTCGAACTACAAAACCTTGGCAGTGAGGACGTTTCCGCAGCCAACAACGATTAAGAGTATCCAAAGTTTTCTGGCCATTTTCGAAAGTTCATTCCAAACAATTCCTTGATCGCCAGGCCGCTGACAGCGCTCCTTAAAAAAGAGTTTGTTTTCCAAATCGGGGCTGCTGAGAAAGTTGCTTTCCAGGCAGAGACCGAAGTGCTATGGAGCTGTGCTACTTTAAGGAAGTGACGATGGGAAACTACACCCAGTTTACTACTACAGTAGTAACAACGTGCGCGGAACAGAGATACTGTAGCTACAAACTAGAGGTCCTCGCAGTAATAAGAGCCATAAAGAAATTCAGAGTGTATCTCTTAGGGTTGAAGTTTAAAATTACTACTGACTGCCTGGCATTCAAGGGCACAATGGAGAGGAGGGAGATCTCGTCCAACATCGCCGGTTGGACATTAACATTAGAAGAATTCGACCTTGTGCTTGAACATCGCCGTAAGGATGAAACATGCTGATGCTTTGAGTCGAAATCCAATGGTCATGGTTTTGGATTCCGAATTTTTAGCTAGAATAAGAAACACGCAAGATAAAGATGAGTTCATGCGAGCAATAAAAAGGGCATTTGAAAGTGGTGCTTATGCAAATTTCTTCACAGAACAGGGTATTCTTTACAAGGCCGATGACAATAGAAACAAATTGCTTTGCATTCCCAAAGTTATGCAAGAGGCGGTAATTAAGTCTGTACACGCAGAAGGGCAAGGTAAGGAAACTGGAAGAGGTAGTTTGTCGTCATTCCCAAATTGAGATGTGTAGGAGAAACTGTATCCCATGTATTGTTAGTGGACGTAAGGCAGGAAACCAAGGAGGTTTCCTTTACCCGATATGCAAGGTGGAGGAACCAGTGCACACATACCACATAGACCACCTTGGACCCTTGCACCTACAGGGAAGCAGTATGCCTACATTTTTTGTTTGGTGGACGCATTTAATAAATATGTTTGGATTTACCCAGTGAAGTCTACCGGAGTCTCCGAAGTGCTTGCCAAACTTCGGCTACAGAAAATCTGTTTTGGGAGCTCTAACCGCATAATCTCTGATAGGGGTGTGGCCTTCACCTCAAATGCCTTTAAGGAATATTGTGAAGAAGAAAATATCGAACACACATTGGCCACAATAGACGTGCCCAGAGGAAATAGTCAGGTGAAGAGAATAAACCGAATAATCGTTTCGGCGTTGGCAAAGTTGTGCCTGAATGATACAAGCAAGTGGTACTGATATACAAACCAGTTGCAACAGTGTCTAAACTCTATTTGGGGGAGAAGTATAAAGCATACTCCGGTTGAACCCTTATACGGTGTAAAAATACCACGGAATGAAGACATTGACTTAGTCGATAACATTAAGGAGCAGATAAGGATTGTATTCGAAGAAAACGAAAATGCAAAAATTGCGATCAAAGCCATACAGAAAGAGAATCGAAAGACTTACAATGCGAATAGAAAACCATCCTTAAGATACAGAACTAACGATTTAATAGCTATTAAGAAAACTCAGTTCGGTACTAATCAAAAAAGTTGTTCTAAATTTCTAGGTCTATTACGAATTTTTCTGAAAATGATCGATATGAAGTAAGAAGAGTGGGGACTCACGAGGGCCCGCGTGTTACTACGATTTCTACACAAGTACAATAGAAGAAGAACACGAAAATGACGAAACGATTGAAGGTGTTGGCAAAGACACGAGTAATTAGAAATTTGTAAGGGATAAAATACTAGTGCAAGAAGAAGATCCTCATATATATACTTAAGAGTCTCATATTGAAGTAAAATATGCCAAACCAAAACTTAATCTGAAACCCTGTTCTAGATGCTAACAACCAACCTCGTCCAGAACCGCAAACCCAATTTGCGTCCCAAACACAAGCAGACCCCGTACAATCGCCCGTGTGGATTAAATTCTTTGGCTCTACGGCCCAGTAAAAGAAGCCCAAAGAACTTTGGCATCCTCAGTGTTATACGCAACAAAATCATAGGCAAGGCGAATATTGCCCTTGAATGACAGTATTCAAGGATTTTACCAGTCATTATACACCCACCTTTTACTTATTCTCAACAAAATAACATGCATGGATGTAAGCCCTGCAGCACTCTCTCTTGTAGAGATAAGGCGCTCGACACCTAAGTCAGAGGCCTCAAGGGCCATTTACTACGTCTGTGAGGAATACGTGAACTGGCTGATCTCTCGCAGGCCCTTTACTTGTACCTGAAGCTGGAGAACCAAAACCTTAGAGCAGTATACGCTAATCAAAAGCAGGTAGCAGTTAAAAAACTATTTCATCAAAAACCCCCGTCACTTCCGCCCAAAAGAAACCAAAATGTACCCCTAAAACAATCAAACGGGATACTCTTTCAACTTCCAGTCGCATACTTTGCCAACCAATGGCCATCTCAGTCTATTAACACTCCACCATGTTTTCCCAACCAGAGCAATAATTATCAAGGGCCACCTCCTTTCAACAATATTTCGCAACAAAAATGACATCCAAATTTTGATCCACCGAACCAATCCAACAATAATTCTGCGAGATAAATGACCCCAGGGCGGCAACCTGCAGTGGAACCCATGAATACCTCAACAATAAGAACTGGAAACATCAATTATCCCAATAGACCAGGAGAAAATCGGGCCTGGCCTCATGCATCAAAGAGAGCACCGATGCCCCCTCATAAAATTCAAAGGAATTCCACATTGATACGAGTATTCCCGAGAATGAATAATAAAAATATAACGGAACGGAAGAAAACGGCCAAACTCTAAATGACTATGCAGAATCCCAAGAGAAACTGGAAGCATTGAACAATTAATTCAGGAACTGACTAGTATACATTTTGTAGGCTAGCTAGCTCTTCGCTGCCCTATTTCGAAGTAAAGACGGAGAGGGTTGACATAGTCAAAATTCTCATTAACACCGGGTCAAACAAAAATTATATATTATTCAGAAGAATTTGAAAATGATATTGACGATAGGTTATCAGAGCAAAGGACAATAATTACAAGAAAAGTGGTGTGCGATTTTCAAAATTCTTTCGATTATTATAGTTCGGAAGAATTTCGAAGACGTTACAGATTTTCAAAAGACATCGTTTGTTCTATCCTTCTGCCGCTGGTTGAAAATGGTTTAAGAAAATCAACTGAAAGAGGTTTGTAGGTGCCACCATTATATCAGCTATTAGTAGCTTTACGATTTTATTCGTCTGGAAGTTCTCAGGTATAGTTACCTGAAGAAGATATACCTTATACAGTGGAGTGGCCCTTTTTTCATCTCCCCAAAAGTGGTATCTAGTGTTGAATCTCTTTTAATCCCAACAAAAGCGCAAATTTTCAAAAGGGACTTACCCAACATTGCGTTTGATGGGGAATGGGTTTTTCGCGCTTACATTTTCCTGTTTTTAAACATTTTGGAGGCATGTATCTAGTGATGTCTAGTTGTCTGTACTTAGGTGTATACCCTCAATTACCTAGTGTCGATTTTCGCCTATCCACTGGTCGCCTGTCACTTACTAGTCGTAAATGTCGGTGCTGCAGGCGACACCCAACTTATTAATGATCCATATCTTTGACAATTTAAGAAGATTAGCGATTGAAACTTGCATAGACGCTTATGAACTGGTGAAAATATACACTGGGTTAGTGAAAGTAGACCTATAAGTATAGACATATGCCACCTAGATATCTTTAGATAACTAAAAAATGCTTCAAAACCAAAAAAGATTCGCACGAAAATTTCCCATAAGATGCAGTGTTGGGTATGGCTCTTTTGAACTTTCGCGCATGAAATCATTTCAGCCTATACTTACCGCTTTTTTGAAGAAACCTTGTCTTATCAAATGGTTACAGGAGATCGTGTAAAACTAAGCCAACCTACAGTTTCAAGAGTATTGAAACGGATCTCGCGGCTCATTTGCTTAAAGATAAGGGAATTTATAAAGTTTCTATCTACAATAATTTAGAAAATGTAAGACGACAGTTTTATTCTGTTGCACATTTTCCGGGAGTTATTGGTGCAGTTAATGGTACTCATATACCAATTTGAAATCCTCATGCAGAGATGTATAGAAACCGAAAAAAAAAATTTTCTATTAACACACAGATTGTTTGTAGGCAACGTCTGGAAATTTATGACATTGTTGCTGATAGACCTGGATCTGTGCAAGACAATAGGATTTTTGGATCGTTTCTACGTAAAAGAAAGCTACAACAAGGTGTTATAAATTAAATACTACTTGACGACAGTGGCTATAGTTGCCAAACATATTTGTTAACACCTGTACCTGAGACAGTAACAACACAGGAAGAAAATTATAATAAAGCTCATATCAAAACACGAAATACAGTAGAAAGAACAATAGGTGTCTGGAAAAGAATATTTCCATGTTTGTCGAAAAAAATGGCAACAAATTTAACTACCACATTTCATGTCATAATAGCTACTGCTATACTCTACAACATTTTCAGATATCATGGCATTCCAGAGTTTGTTGATGCTGAAAACAGCTACCAGCAGTCAAACCACGTAACCCAAAGAACACAAGAATCATCACCTGGATTCCTTTTTAGGAGGATGCTTATAATAAATCATTTCTGAAACAAACAGTTAATTTTTAGGAAATAAAATAAAAACTTCTAGGTATTAACCTTTTGTTAACATTTTATTCTTTTGATTTTCTTATTTCTTATTCTAATTTTTCAATTTGGAGCTTATGATAAATTTTTTCGAACTTCAATTAATTTTTTTTCTCGTTCCACAACAATTCATTCTTTTTTCACAAGAATTATTTCTCTTTTCATTCGTAGTTCAAACAATGCCTGGTCATTTTGGGTATTAAGTTCAGTCCTTCTTATCCGCGCCCGTGTTTCTATGTTTAAATTCTGACTACCTGAAATAAAAAGGTTAAGAATGTATTCATGTTATCCAATTTAACTAGAACTATTGAACTTAAAGGGCTAAACAGAATGTGAATCTGTATCTTGAAGCTAAATAGCACCCAACTTCTAGATATTCCTTAAGTCCCCCAAATTAAATAATAATGGCATTGACTTACATGTAGGCATATCAAAATTCCTTAAGTTCCTTCTTGATGTCTTATTTTCATCTGTTTTTTTATCTTCTTTATATTCTCCCTTTCTTCCTCTTCTTTTCCTTAAATTTATATGTTCAATATTATTTAAGTTAAATTTATATTTCTATTTTTATTTATTGTAACAATATCACTTTGAATTCTATATCCTTATTCTTACTAACTCTCATAGTACTTCCATTTTTGCTTTGTAACTTTGATATTGTGAACTATCTATGTAATTGTAAATCTTCCACAACCTTATAAGCTCTGAGCATACTGTGTAAAAGGTTTATTGAAATAAAAATAAATAAAATAAAATAAAAAATAAAGCCTAAACAAATCCCCCCTTTTTAATTATATTATGGCCGATTCGAGTTCGGGTCTGGAAATGCCAAAATTTACTGAGTCGAAAAAAAGTGTTGCACTTTGCTTCGACAACGCATAACTCGGTTTTTCCGGACATCGAAATTCCTGCCCATACTATGACGGAACTGCCCCAAAAATTTTCCCGTTGTGCTACTGTTACTGAAGAGTATCTCTTACCCGGCCGTCTCCACACTCTGCTGCGTTCATTTGGTGAGTGTAGACAAAATCTGGAGTCATCGGTGAACATAACTCTACTATATTGGTGGAGGCAGACAAACTCTATACTACGTTGCCTTTGCCGTTTCGTTTGTTTCTCTTCACGAGCAGGTCTTCTCGCTCTCAGGCCATTTTCCACTAATCGTCGCCTCACCTTTTGTACATTCACATCTGTGCCTCTAACGTTTCGTTGCCTTTGGGATAGCTAGTCCGCTGTTTGGTAACGATCCCGTAGAATTTGCAGTACCAAGAATCGGTCATCCCTGGAAGATGTTACTCTGACGCGACCTGATCCTGGAAGGCCGGATGAAGGAGTGCGTTGCCCTGTACCTTTCAAGGTCCCTTCGTTTTTGGTTTGCCAATGATATTGGCGACATACCGGACACTTCGCCCACCCTCAACCAAGGCCAGCACCCTGGCGACTTATTCTGCCGTTATTTGCTTTGCTTGCACTTAAATCACTAACAGCTAATAAATAATCAAATTAAAATACATTCATTACAATAAACTTATTGAAATTCTTACGGGACCACGGAAGCCAAAATTGGTATATCTCACTTCTGGTGTAAAAAAACGATTTCAATACGGTTTTCCTCAATACGAACCACGATCACAAAGAAAATGGAAAAAGATTATGCAAACATCCAAAAAAATATTCCATTTAATCAAAAAAACATAGCGGTATATTACTAAAATGATAACAAAATATAAATAAAAATATGGGTGCGCCACTTCTTTCACATTCACTTATTGAACATTTAAATAATGTACAGAGATCATTATAAGGAAAAGTAAACAACTAGGACATTTTGACAATTCCGGACCCTCAACAGTTGACCGACCAATTTTTTGACTTTAACATAACTTTAGGAGTATCCATTTCACTTATTTTGATTATAGGTTTAACATTTTCATCCGTTTCTCCGATTACATTTATTTCTGCAGTCATAATATCTGAAATAGATTAGCATTTACTTTATACTTTAAAACGACAATATTAAGTAGTAACTGACTTACGTAATATAATTATGAGCATCTTAGATAACATACCAATTTCAAATTCCATTTCTATCGTATGATCCATCTCCGACTCAGTCAATAGTGGAATATAAAATTTTAATTAATACCTATATATCGTATAATATTCTGTGAAATTTCATTGGAGTTAGAAGCTATTACATGAGGCTATTTTAAATTAATTGCAGGACATATGTCGTCGACAGTACGCCTTAAACTTGCTGCTTTCAAACTAAGTTCCTTCTTTCTGAATGTTTTTATGTTCCCCCAGCATCCCTTAATTGAACGTTTTTCCTTTGCGAATTGAAGATGAATTGAAGAATTGAAACAGTTAGGTCTTCCCAAGCTTGTTTCTTCAATTTGGTATTTCTTGCGTTCGTACGTTTGTTTTCAATAATTGGTCGCTCGTACTTACGCCACAATTAATTCTTTTTCCGAGGTGTATATGCTATTTTCTTGGAACTGGATAAATACTTGGTTATTTGTTATGTCCGAAGAACAAAACGCCTATTCAATTCTAAATAGCACTGAACGCCAATTAATGATTTGTGATGGAGGGTAACTTAGAAATAGTTTAGATATACAAAATGTGATCTAGTCACGTTTAGGATAAAAAGTATTGTACTCGTACTTATAAAATTGTGAAATGCAATTTTTAGGGATTTACTATTATACAGAATATTTTTTCGTATAAAAAAAAAAACAGAAAATTAGCAGTTAGGATTATTTATTGGAAAGTTATTTGAACATGCCCATTACATTAAATGTCATTTGTCATTTCGACATGTTACTTAATAAAATGTCCTTCCTGCAATCAGGTTGACCGGTCGTGTTTCACTTTATTTCTATATTATTAAAGGCAAATCCCACCCATTAGAATCTATCAGGTTATGGGCCATCCGCAGCCTATTTTATCACGTGTTAACGATATTAATTTATTTGCCGGGGTTAATATTTTCCTGAAATTTTCTATTGCTATGATATTGTTCTTGCGCGTAACTAAGTTGATAGCTAATTCAAGTGCACTTGTCATATGGTTGATAAAATGGAGACTATCAAATTAAATCTATGGTTTGAAGAAATTTCAAGTTTATCTGAGGAATCAGATAATATTCTTGACGAAGGCTCTGCCATCCATTTTGAGTGAGATTTCCGATTCGTGGAGGTCTGCCAAGAAAGATGAATTTGACTTACTCCAGCATAATAAAACATTGAACCTAGTGGAGTTACCTGCTGGAAAATCGCCGATTAGATGCAAATGGGTGTTCAAAGCGTGACAGCCAAGGAAAAGTCATACAGTATAAAGCAAGGTTGGTGGCCAAAGGCTTTACTCAAGTGGAAGGTATGGACTACCAAGAAACATTCTCCCCGGTAGTTCGTTTTACGACCATTCGATACTTGATGGCGATGGTAGCTAAATATGACTTGAACATTCGTCAATTGGATGTTGTGACAGCCTTTCTGCATGGTAAGCTGGAAGAAAAGGTAGCAGTCTGAAGGATTTTCCGATGGAACTGACCGCTGTTGTAAGCTAGTGAAGTCCATTTACGGACTAAAGCAATCGAGTCGTATTTGGAACTGTACTCTAAACCAAATACTTATGGATTTTGGACTAAAGTGTTCTTCGACACGTGTATTATCTAGTCGAAAGCTCTCGATTTTTCTTCGCACCCATTCACGTGGATGAAATCTTAATATTTAACAATTGAGCTCACTGATGTTCTCTTTCAGGAATTCAAGATGAGAGACATGGGAGAGATAACATCCGTTTTGGGAGTTCGAGTAACAAGAAACAGGAAAACAGGTACCATTTATCTTGCTCAAACTCAATATATCAAAGTTATTTTATCTCATTTTAACATGAGCGACTGCAATCCAACGGTTGCACCAATGGATATTAATCAGAAAATATCAGCCAAAATGTGCCCGAGCAACGATGAAGAGAAGAACCAATTGACATCCCTCATTTCGTATAGAAAACTGGTTGGGGCTCTGTAATTTCGCATTCCAGTTTCAAGACCAGTTATCTGTTTTCCAGTCAATGTATTAAGTCGCTACAGTAATAATCCTGGCAGGGCACACTGGGGTGCTGCGAAGCGTATCTTACGCTACCTAAAAGGGACAATTGATAATAAGGTAACATACAATAATTCTCAAACGCTTCTTAAAGGTTATTGCGATGCTGATTGGGCCAGTGATGAGGACGAGCGACGATCCACTACGGTTATTTGTTCCCCATGCAAGGTGGTGCAATTTTGTGGTGCACCAGACGACAGAAAACCATCGCAATCTCAACGACAGAGGCGGAATTTATGTCTATGACAGCAGCGATACAGGAATGCATTTGTTATAAAATGCTTGAAAACAAACTCTTCATAAATTCACCTGGGTCTATGGAACTGTTTTGCGATAACCTTAGGGAAGTTAAGTTCGTGCACCAAAGCATCAAACGGGGTATGTTAAACTTAGTCACTTGCCAACTAATAAGATGCCAGCTGATATTTTGACGAAACCAACTTCGCGAAGAAGAATGAATTGCTTAAAATGAAGTCAATACTACATATGTAATTTATAATACGAGTACCTTAATATTAACTATGAAATTTGCACTACATTATTGTTGTATTTGTATCTATACGTAAACCAAATTAAGAAACTGCATTGTAAATTAAATGGTATTTCAATTAAGGGAGAGTATTGGGAAGTTAATTGAACATGCCCATTGCATTAAATGTCATTTCGACATGTTACTTAATAAAATGTCCTTCTTCTCCTTCCTGCAATCAGCTTGATCGGTCGTATTTCACTTTATTTTATATTATAGGGAAATTTCCACCCGTCAGAATCTATCAGTATTTATAAATGAATATACGAACATTTCAAAAATTTCCCTTACCACATGGCGACCGTAATACTGTTTATAATTATTTAATTTAATATACTCGTATTTTCAAATTTAAATAAATTCCTTGGAGCACAAATCATTCAAATTTTAAATTATTTATGTGTCAATCGCGCTTCTGTCAAACTACATCGCGAACTTAGTTAGTAGTTAGCTAAATGTTACTTAAATATTTTTTATGAATTGAAAGGCTTGCCAAAAGGAACGCACTGAGAAAAAACATTCTTTGCACAGTATTGGTGTCTTACTTAGGGAAGTAGTGTTTCTGAATACGGGTGTCAGTGTAGTGAGAAAAGCTGTTTTGTCGAACATGAATTTCTATAACGAAAACTAAAGCTGCACTTGAACATACAACACACAACTGCTAGATTCATTTATAATTTTTTGCTCTAAACTTAAAAGTACAGTACAGTCCATTCAATTTGAGGTCGTACATTTGTTGGTCCTTTTGAGCCTTTTGATTTAAATTTAATAAATTTTGTAACACTCGATTAAATTAAATATCATTAAACACAATGTTTGTCTTTAAAAAATAAATAAATTCAAAGAAATAGTATTGATTAAAAGTGTGTGTATGGCGCAACATAATTAATCTACATCAAATTAAATTTCAATTAAAATTATTTAGAATAAAAAAACCCTAATATTCCAACGAAATATCGAGGGCTACATCATCACAGAGGTCAAGGTGTGAAGTCATAGCAACAGGAGTTCAGTGATTTCCTGCAACTGTAAAGCGGTCGTCATCAGAAAGGTCAAGATGGGTCATCGCAATAGGATCGCAGTAAGTTGCACCATTAAATATACGAGTATATACATATAGTTCCTGCATATCTGGTGTGTACCTACAAATATATATAAGTATTAAATAAATTGTCTTACGGAAAACTGCAAATGAATATACTTCAACGTCTGAGGGAGGATTATGATAATTTTTTGAAAGCCACTTAAGCGGTCCAATTACCTCCAGAACCGGCTTCAGATGGTGGAGAAAGTGTTAACCATCGCATGGAATTACAACGAACAGATCGTGGGTGCTGGAAAGTTAGAAGAAGACTTGAAAGTGTCCAATCTGGAAGTTGCTTATGAAAAAATTCTTGAAGTCTACTCTAACTACAAAACGGATGCACTTGATGCCATAGATAAGTTGCCACCTAGGAAAACTCCAGTTGGTAACAGTAGAGTCGTCACTTCAGGCACAATCTGAAGCTCTGAACGAGCAATGGCGCAATGAGTTGCAGCTACCAAAATCAATATTCCTGTGTTTTCGGGTAGTTATGAGACATGTGTCCCTGATTCACAACAACACGGCATTGCTAGAGGTTCAAAAATTACACTACCTGAAATCGAGTGTCAATGGTGAGGCAGAACGTTTTCTCCAGCATCTAGCTATTTACAAGGGCAATTACCAGCGGGCTTAGGGGATTTTGACGGAATTTTACAATCATAAACTCAAGTTACAATCATATACAGGCAACTATGACACCAAAAATGAGCCTGTGACACTTTAACACCTTAAAACTTTCCCACAAGTTTGTATGCAATCAGTGGGTTCCCACGTCTGGAGACTACCGGTGGGGTAAAAGAACAGTCAATCAATTCGAAATGAGCATACAAGTGTCAAACTATTCAAACTTTAAACTTCATGGAAATGATCGCAATTAATAGCACTACCCCGCTGGGCACCACGCACTCGGGTGATCCCAGAGCAAGCAGAAGTGCTTGTGTCAGAGCACGACGGATTCCGGGGGCGGGCAAAATGAAGTTTCCAAAATATTTTCCTAAAATTCGGTTTGCAAGTTGGAACGTCGGATCGATGACCTCAAAAAGTTTAGAACTGGAAGCGACTATGCGCCGCAGAACTCTACAAACCCTGTGCGTACAGGAAACGAAGTGGTGTTATACAGGAAATAAAGCGCGTTTTCTAGATTTAAAAACTAAGGCATTTAAGATGTTCTACCATGGAACGGTCAATGGACGAAACGGTGTTGAAATCGTTGTTGCAGCGGATCTTCTAAACAACATCGTTGGTATCTTGAAAATAAGCGACCGCTTGATGAGTGTTAAACTCGTCATACGCAATGAAACGTGGAACATTGTTAGTGCGTACGCTCCACAAAATGGATGCGACCAATCGGAAAAAGATACATTTTGGTCAGAGTTCGGTAATTTGCTTAGAAATATACCTATCTATGAGATGCTCTTCGTAGGCGGAGATTTAAATGGCCACGTCGGAAAAACAAATGTTGATTATGAGGACTGCCACGGCGGTAAAGGCTTTGGAACCAGAAATTCAGCTGGCGAAGACATCCTTGTAGCATGTAGGGCTTACGGCTTAACCGTCTTAAATACAGTGTTTATTAAACATCAACGACATCTCATCACCTATAGCAGCGGAGGCCACGAAACGCAAATAGATTATCACCTCTGCAAAATGTCGATGAGAAACCGTGTTAAGGACTGTAAAGTAATACTTGGAGAATCGCTAGTAAGCCAACACCGTCTGCTCATTACAGAATTTTTCACAGCGGAACCACCGAAAACACGGGCATCGTTTGGAAAGCCAAAAATCCGGTGGTATAATCTATCGAAGGAACGAAGCGCAAGATTTATCGCACCGGCTAAAGAAGTACTTCAAAATATAAATGGTATAGCAGACTCACTTAGCCCGCAAGAAATGTGGAACAGCATGCACGAGGAATGCATAACACTCGCAAAGTCCCATCTGGGGACTATATCGAAATACCATTACGTCGGCAAAGAAACATGGTGGTGGAATGACGAAACCAAACGAGCTGTGGCCGACAAGCAGAGTGCATACCAAGCGTGGACAAAATGCGATCGGAGCGACGATATCGAAAAAGCTCGACTGGCTCTTGAATACGAGCGTCTTAAAAAGATCGCAAAGAAAGTCCTGGCTCGAACTCGAGCGGCAGAAGCGGAAAACCTGTACCAGGAGTTGGAACAAATATCCTCACGATCGGCGGATAGAAGACAAGCTATCCAAGAAGTTCAAACGTCGTACAGTACTAAAATGCCAAATATTTTTAAGCTCGCTGCACAGAGGAGAAAAATTCAATGGAAATAACCTCGCCGAAATACATCAAAAACGCAGACGGTCGTTTATTAACAAATGAAAACGAAATTTGTGACCAGTGGCTTGAATACTGCAAGGAGTTGCTTAACAAACAGTTTCGGACTTTTCAATCGAAGAAATAAGTATAGCAACTGGAAAAATGAAGCCGGGGAAAGCGGCGGGACCAGACAGCATTCCATCAGAGTTTTGGTCGAAGATGGAGGGGATCGGCAGCGTTCGGCTATCGAAACTTTTAAATTAATTAAAATGTGGACAACCTATGCCGAATCAATGCAGTAGTAGCTTCTTGGTTCCATTATACAAAGGAAAATGCGACACTCGAGAATGCAACAACTACCGTTCAATCAAGTTTATGTCACACACAATGAAAATCGTCGAAAGAGTCTTAAACGAACGTCTTCGGCAAATAATAAAGTTCGATAATAGCCAGTGTGGATTTGTTGAAGGAAGATCGATGGTGGACGCTATCCAAAGCCTACGAATAATAATGGAAAAGCACCGAGATTCGTCTAAGGATTTACACATGGTATTTATCGACCTCGAGAAAGCATTCGATCGAGTGCCTAGGGATCTCATATGGGCCGCGCTGAGGTCTCAAAACGTACCGGAAACGTATGTTAGAATAATACAAGACATGTACGGAAACGTGAAAACTGCGGTTAAAAGCTCTGCTGGACTAACGAGAGAATTTCCAGTTAATGTCGGAGTGCATCAAGGAAGCGTACTTAGCCCTTTCCTCTTTAACGTAGTAATCGACTATATTTTAAAAGACTGCATGCGCGAACCAAATGTAACGCCAATTCTCTTCGCTGACGACGCAGTTATACTTAGCGATAACGTCGAAGACTTACAGAACGCCTTAGATTCATGGAGAAATGCGCTAGAGAGAAACGGGTTTAAAATAAGTCGTTCAAAGACGGAGCATTTGACGTGCCCCTTTGCGCATCCGTTGCGACCTGTTCCGGATATAATGTTAGAATAGTTCTTCCGAAAAGCACTATCTTTAAGTATTAAGGATCAATCGTTAACATGGAAGCGAAATGTGACGACGACGTACACCACAGAGTGAGTGTGGGATGGATGAAATGGCGGGAAAATTCGGGAATCTTCTGCGACCGAAAATTTCCACTTAAATTAAAGGGGAAACTCTACACCACGGTTGTTAGACCATATACGGTTCACAGTGCTGGACAATGTACGAAGCGTTTAAAAACAAAATGACGGCAGCGGAAATGAAAATGTTAAGGATGTCTAGTGGAGTCACTAAACGCGATTGCATTAGATCTAAGCGTATAAGAGGAAGTCTACACATAAAGAATTCGGTGACCGAACAGCTTGAGGCGAATAGAATAAGTTGGTATTGCCACGTTCAAAGAAGATCTGCGGAAAATCCGGTTAAAAAGGCACTATCAACTACGGTCACTCCAACTGTAAGAAAACGAGGTCGGAAAAAGAATTCCTGGATTTCTCAGATGGAAAATGCGAAACAACGTCTGGAGTTAACCACTGAAGCGATCCAGGAATGAGCATTATGTAGACGCGTTCTGCGGTCTGCGACATTAGCCAACCCCATAAGCGGAGCAGCAGCGATGCAGTAAAAATGGGAAACTCGTTACGCATAAGTTCGTATAACGAGGAAAGGGTTAATAAAAGGATAAGAAGAAGAAGAAGAAACTCAAGTTACTCTTTGGTCAGGAAGGTAGTATCAACGAATCCGCAGCAGCTATGAAGAAAATATTAGACATATCTCAAAAAATAGTATATTCACTTGAAAATTTGGGCTTACCTTACCTTTGGGTTTAATTTTCTTCAATGCCGTTTTCGTGCGCCGGAAGCTGTAGAGCAACAACTAGCAGCTGAATCTTAAGGGAAATCAAAATCGGAAGCCCGAGTTCTTCATTCCAAGGAAGACAAACACAAGCAAACTTCTTGTATGGTCTGCAAGAAAAGTCAACATGCATTAAGAGAATGCAAAAAGTTCTTGCATATGAGCGTTGACCAAATGAGACAAACTGTCCACAACATACGGATGTATGAAAATGTCCCAGCACTAAGTGCAATTGATAAAATAAGGTGTGTGAGCAACATTTTGTTAACAACACTATTCGATTACCTGACGGCCGGTTTTCCATTCGATTGTCATTTAAGGGTGGAAAATACCCGAGTATCGCCCCAACACAGCAAGGAGCAGTCAGGCGACTTTTGCAGCTGAAGAAGAGACTCCAGGCGAACCCTTTTTCAATACGAGAAGCACTCGAAGTGTATTTCAGAGTACCTACAGCTAGGACATATGAGTCCAATTAAATAGCCTGATGAGATGTTGCAGTCTCCACTTAATTTCTTCTATTCCGCATCACGCCGTCATTAAGGAATCCAGTATCACAATAAGGTTGAGGATCGTGTTGGAACCAACCCTTAAACCATCTTTTGGCTCTTCCTTAATTGACATGTTGATGGTTGGCCCTAAAATACAAACAGATATAATCGATATTATACTTCGATGGAGAAGCTACAAGTATACCCTCGCTGGTAGCATCTAAAAAATGTATCGACAGATTCGTGTCAACACTTCCGATGCAAATTACTAGCTGATTGTCTGAAGAGATGATTCAAGTAAAGAATTGAAGGTTTTTCGACTCAACACGCTGGCTTCTGGGTCTGCCTGCGAGCCATTTTTTGCGATTCGTGTACTGTTGCAACTAACGGAGGAAGAGACTGTAGACGACATTATAAGCGGTGGCGACTCTATTGATGAAGGATAGCAGAAGCTAGAAGCAGTTCGAAAGATGTTAGAAACGGCAGGGTTTCAGTTACAAAAGCACGTGAACAATCCTATAAAACTTTTAAAAAGGTTCCCATAGAACATCGCGAACGGGATTTCGAATTGCCATCTGCTAAGAAGAGTGAATTTAAAACGTTGGGGATCAAGTGGCTTCCATTAGCAGATGTTTTCACATTCCAGGTTGAGCAGTGGACCAACAAGGCGCCATCGAAATGTTCTATATTATCGGCAATAGAAAAGCTATACGATCCTATCGGCTGGCTCGCGCCTTGCATAGTCAAAGCTAAAATTCTTATGCAGCGTTTATGCACCGGAGTCTTTAACTAGGACAAGTCAGTCCCATCAGAGCTCAGTCTCAGATCAAGTTTCGAGAGGACTTGAGAGCCATTATACGTGTACACATCTCACGGTGGATCCAGACAACACAAGACAACCAGCAGATAGAAATTCGAGCATATGCTGTGGCAGCAGTTTTTACTATGCGCTAAAATTAAGGTAGCCCCGTTGAAATTTGTCACCTTGCCAATATTGGAGTTGTGCGGTGTGGGGCTATTGGCGACTCTCATGGCCGAAACTGGTCGCGTCCTGAAGTTAGTCGGAGTCAAATCATGGACCTAGATGGATACTGTCATCAACCTCTGATTGATCAGAGCGTCACCATTCAAATGGAAAGCGTTCATCGGAAACCGAGTCGCTCAGATCCAACGACTTACCAATCCAGAAGAATTTGGGGCACATCCCATCAGAACATAATCCAGCCGATTTAGCCTCGCAAGGTGTTCTTCCACCCTTAATTGTGGGAAACGAGTTATGGTGGCATGGACCGGAATTCCTTAGGCGTCAGTGGGATGCCCAAATACCTGAACAACCAGTATATTGGGACACTGATGAGGAGGTTCGACCTATCAATGGTCATTTTTCAGCAGAGAAAAATACTAGAGTTGTGCCTTCGAATGCCTCGAAGTAGGAAAGAAAAAAGGCCAACGTATCTCACTACATACGAGCTTCAAACCGCGCTTATGAAATCGGTTATTGGAGCCCTGCAGGAGATATTTCAGGAGGGCGACAACCAGAACCAGCAAAAGTGCTATGGAGCACTAAATCCATTTGCGGACAAAATCGGAATTTTGCGTGATGGTGGTAGGCTCGCTCATTCTGCTCTATCGTATGCTAGGAAAAACCCAATACTTCTACAACCAAAACATCGGTTAACGGAGTTAGTGATCGAGAAGGCTGACATAAAGACACCACATGGAAACATACAAAAGATGGTAGAATATTTACGGCAAAAGTTCTGGATATGGAGAGTAAAGGCTGTTCACTTTTACTGGGGTCGATTATGCAGGCCCCATTGGGATTAAAACTAGCACGGAATGCCAAAACCTCAAAAAGGATATTTTGCAACCTTTGTGTCCATGGCAGTATGGGCAGTTTACATAGAACTGGTCAGTGATAAGAAAACGCAAGGATTTCTCGCGGCATTTCGACGGTTTGGGTTGTAGTAAGGGCTATGCAGGGAGCTGTTTAGCAATTGTGGCTCGAACTTTAAATGAAGTGACAACGAATTAAAAAAACGGTTTACTGAGGCCAAGATGAGTTGGACACACATCGCAGAAGTTCTGGCGAACGATGGGACAAAGTGAAATCTCATTCCCTCATTTTGGTTGATTGTGGGAAGCGGGAGTCAAGTCGGTAAAATTCCATTTCAAACGAGTTGCAGGCAATCAACGACTTACCTTTGAGGAATTTACGACGCTGTTGATACAAATCGAGGCGCGTCTCAACTCAAGACCCTTGTACAGCTCAGTACAACGACATTGCTGACTATCAGTCCTTGACACCCGGTCACTTCCTCATCGGAGAACCTTTGCTAGACACCCCACAGCCAGAATATCAACTGGAAAAATATCTCATTTCGAAGGATGGAAAAGAGTCCAAGCTCTTAATCAATCATTTTGGAGAAAATGGAGCAGTGAGTATCTTTCCAGATTGCAGCAGCGCCCAAAGTGGACAAAAGAGGAAGCTACACAGCCTAAAACTTTGAGTCCACACTAAACACAAACACAACTCATGAATGAAACTTGATAATATAATAAATCATGATTTATAGTAACCAATTGAAGAATAATATAATAGTTGATAATACTCGTAGTTAATAAAAACACACTTACCTGTTATCCTTAACACATAATAACACTAAAACAGTAAACTTCATATAAACCCAAAAAATACAACACGCACTAGCTATGATGATGTTGGAGTTAGTTATGTTTTGCTCCATTTCTCTTTGGTGCTGTCTTTTGATTTCCTTACATGTTAGACATGTAACACGTTATAATTAAGGCTTAAAAAGTATCGATTGGTAATCGATCATCGCAAACTAAATAGTGATGCCTACGATCCTTCCTTGGCCTGTCTGGATGTTATAGACGTTCCGTAAAGAACTATGCGAGGCTCGCAAAGTCCCTCCCTGCACTTTTATGAGGGGAAGATGCCAGTTTATCAGAAAGCTATTCCAGTAAGAAGGAAATGAACCTAATCAAAGAAGCAATGCTTCTTCTTCTTCTTCTTAGGTGACGCTACACTACGGGGTGGACCTGGGCCTCAAACAGTATTTCTTTCCAGTTAGCCCGGTCTTGCCTGAGGCAAGGTCTTATTTTACTAAGTTGTCCTACCGGATAAGATTCAAAGACTCTATCTCTAGCCACCTTAGACGTCCAATGCGAAGCCCCTGCCTAGGTCTTTGCCGCTGTAAAGCTAGTATAATTCGTCGTTGAATCTTCTTCTCCAAAGTCCGGCAACGCAAACGGGACTGAAAATCTTGCGAAGGACTTTTCTATCGAATCGACCAAGAATGTCTTCGTCCCCGTTTTGATAAGCTTCATGCTTCCGCTCCATACAGCAGAACTGGGACGATAAGTTTATTGTAGAGTGTCTCCCTAGACGTTCCGGAGAGGGCTTTACTACTCAATTGCCTCCCAAGCTCAAAGAAACAGCGATTGGCACGAGTGATCCTTCGTTTGATCCCCGATGAGATGTTGTTTTCAGAGTCAATAGCAGAGCCGAGGTAGGTAAATCCCTTAGCACCTAAAAGTTAAAGCTGTCTATTGTGACATTCTGTCCAATTCGTCGATGTTGTGTGTCCTTTTTTGTTGACAGCAAATACTTGGTTTTGATTTCGTTTATCGCCAGACCAATTTTGGCCGCTTACATTTCTATACCCGCAAAAGAACCCGTGGAAGCTCGCTGTATTGTTCCAATTATGTCTACGTCATCTGCATAGAATAGTTGAACGTATTTTTTGAAAGATCGTACCTCTTGTGCTGGCTTGGGAGTTTCGCACGATTCTTTCAAGAATCATGTTAAAGAAATCGCATGGCAACGCATCACCTTGTCTAAATCCTTTTTTGACATCAAATGTCTCCGTGAGGTCATTACCGACCTTAATGGAGCAGTGAGAATTCTCCATTGTCATCCTGTACAGGCGGACGAGTTTGGCAGGGATGTCAAAACTAGACATGGCGATGAAAATGTGGTGGGTATTGATATTGATATGGACTTCTTGGGTTTTTCCAGGATCTGCCGTAGAGTGAAGATTTGAACGATTGTGGTCTTCCCTGGCCTAGAACGACTCTGATATGGACCAATCAGGTTGTTGACGAAGGATTTTAGGCGATCACACAAAATGGCGGCCTTAGCTTCGGTACGAAGGCGTGCCGAAATGAAAAACACTGATGGGCCTAGCACTTCGAAGGGAGCTGCGAAGGAGGCAAAATAGTTCGCATTGTTGGAATTGTACCAGACCAATTCTCTTCGAGATAAGATTGTGTGCATTTAATGGGTGATGGAGGGGTAAAACATAAAGAGATATTTTTTATACAGACTTGAGATGTTATTTTGGATATCTGTTTTATTCTGTGTGTTAAGATCTGTGTTTACTTTAGAATTAAGGTTTACTTATAATTGACCAGATACAAATAAACAGTGCACATGCGGATTGTCATGAGACGCTTATGTGTCGAAAGCTCAAGACTTCTTGTCTAAGACTACCGCGTTGACAAATCCGCATCCAAATAGGCGCTGTTTCTGCTCTTCGTAGCAGTAACCTCAATAAATATCACAGTTTTTCATCCCTCTTTTACCCGGCCCATCTCATCGGACCTCTGGGATGGCGGTTATATCTGCTTTGTAGTAGTCGAGGGCCTCTACTTGTTGTTCGGCTGCTCGTGGCTGTACAGGGTGCGAGCATTTCACGTACAGATACGAACGTCGTTGTGCTTATTTCGTTTAGTGGGGTCGTCAACGGTAAGTCCGTCCTTTTCCGAGCGTTTTGTGTGTTTCATCACATGGAAATTTTGACGTGGTTAGGTTGTTAGCCTTACGCGCAACCTACAGCCAGTAGGGGGTTTCTTAGTTGTTCTCCAGGGATAAACGGGGTGTCAATAAAACGCTCCTGGGTTGCGAGAGCTGCTGTTGGCTCATAAGGGCCCACGAACCGCTTACTTATTCCCTTTGCAGTAAAAATACCAATAGCAAAATATAACGCTGGAAAGCTATACTCGAATAGTATAACTATGAACTACAATACAAACTAGGCACAACAAATATTGTAGTCGACGCGCTTTCTAGTCCTCCAACCACAGAGCAAATCAATTGCACGAGTTAATCCCAGCTGTCGATCAACGCTTTTAGGAACCAGACAATTGCAGCTCCGGCACAACAAATATTGTAGCCGACGCGCTTTCTAGTCCAACAACCACAGACCAAATCAATTGCACGAGCTAATCGCAGCTGTCGATCAACGCTTTTAGGAACTAGACAATTGCCTGACCGGCAACCCACTTACACGAAAGATAACCTTATATCTATATTCAAAAAATTTCTTGTCCCTACTATAAATAATGGTCTGATTACAGATGATACGACTATGGGGAAAATACAGGAAATTTACCCCATATTACAAGATAAGGTTCACCCAAACCAGAGTAGATGACTTAACGGACGAAACAAGCCAAAGTGAGGAAATTCTTAAAGTCCATTTATGTGCACATAGAAATGCCAAAGAAAATAAATCCCAACTTCTAGAAAAATGCATAAATCAACAAAATCGTTCAGCAATACTTAGCTTGCCGCGAACACAAATATGATCGTCACCCAATAGAGCCCGAACTTCAAGCCACCACTATTCCCAATTATCCCAGTCACATCGACATATATTCCACACAAAAAAAGTATTGGCAGCTCTTGATACATTTTTTAAGTACGAGCAAGTAAAAGGGAACTATTGTTTTCTTTCGGTGTTCCAGAGTTAATTGCAATACACAACGAAAACCCGTTAAACTCATTGCCTATTACTTTTATGTAAGAAGACCAACTTCGAGTCAGAGTGTTTAAAACTCCATCCTTTTGTCAAAAACTGGAATAAACGTAATAATAAAAAAACGTAGATAGAAATCAAATACATTACGAAAATGTAGAAGATGCTTTCAAATTTGCTAGGTAATATACAAATTGTAGTTAATACAACCAGTCTATTTAACATAGTAAATATCTCGACAACCGTTTGTTTATGAAAAACTTATTAGTAAGCCAATCAAAGTAAATAATTTAATAGATAAGATAGAATATAAGAGTATCTTAAGAAAGCACAAAACTGCTCTCGGAATTACAAACGAATGTAAACATCGCTATAGCGATGGCGCGATAGTTAGCTCATTGGACTATCACGCAGAGAGTCTGGGTTCGATTTCTGGCTGGGTCACCAACAATTTTCCAAATCACCCTCACTCCTTCGGCGGGCAATGGCCAACTCCCGAAAGTAAAATTGCCTACGAAAAAGCTTCTAAGGAGTGCCGTTCGGACTCGGCAATAAACCGTAGTCCCCGCTCAGATGTGACTAAAATGACTACATAAGCAACACAAATTAGTGTCAGGAAGCTAGGTCATGGCTCATACCGGGCTGCCAGCGCCACAGTGTTTTTTTGTAAACATTAAACGGATTATCATTATGTAGCAAGCAAGGCCTAGTAGACTTTTTTTTCCGTGGGAAGGCGGAAATCTTGCATAGGCACCAATGGTCCGACGTCCATTGGCAGTGTCAGATTCTTGCTGACTAAATCCACCTCCCGGGGAATCTTTCCGTTCATTATCCCACGGAACTACCGCTAAGTATTACTTCGCGAGGGACGGATTTGGGCTTTTTGCTTCGTCACGGGGTGCTAAGCGAATTCGCGTTTCGTTGCTATTCTAAATTCCTTAGATAGCACATTATTCATTCTGCTGCATGATTCACAGCAGCCCGAAAATCTTCGGATTTCAACATATGTATATTCAATTATTTTTTCCGGTGTTGGCTGTTCACCAAATTCTTCACACAATATAGCTCTTTCGATTACATACATTCGAAGAAAACGTGCTCCACGTTCTCTATCGCGTTGACGCAGCGAGGACAGGACGGACTCAAATCACCGTTTCGCTTGAATAGATATTCCCGGAAACAACCGTGACCCGTCAACATTTGTGAAAGATAGTAATTCAGTTCGCCATGTTTTCATTTTACCCAACTTTCAATCCTTGGGATTAGTCGCTCGACTTGCTGACGCGTCAAGTCGTATGCCTAGATAAGATACTACTACCGAGCGTAATATCAGCAATTGAGCCTGCACCCGCTCTACTAAACGTGTTCGCATTTCTCATAATAGCTACGACGACGTCCAAACTAGAGAGCGCTTCGAGTAGAGCGGCTCCCCCTTCATTCCTTAGCACGCTTCCCCATTCTACTGCCCATGCGTTTAAATCACCAGACATAACAGCTGTTATGTATATATCGGATCATGCGACGTTACCCGAATTAATGTTGCAATATTGCTCCGAGAGCATTGAGTTAGTTTTTTAGTTTTAGTTTTAAATGCATTTTATTTTCTTAATCATTAATTCTTACATACTAACAAAAAATGCTTAAATGCTAGCTTAAAATTACTAAACAATCTTATACTAACTTACTGGCCCTACACAGGCACTCTAAGCTACTCTAAATTCTATCTATGTCTTTCGACTTTATTTACATTTTATTTAGTATTTCTTATTTTCTAAACTTAAGGCTAAGAAAAAAATTGTTTGATAAAAAACTTAGCGTATTGACTTTTTTTTTTATTCTTATAAAAACTTAACTAACCTACATACAATACGTACATACACACACATAGACATTATACACAATTATATACATACATTAGTATATACTAATATATATATATATTACTTAAATGCTAACCTAAACCTATGTAAGCTGGCCATCGCTATTTACAGAGCAAATAGATTGGTCAGCTCTGCCTCATTAGTGAGGCTGGTCCATAATTGACGGAAACGACGACGAAACATCTTCCCTATCATTCAACCACCAGAAATGCTGGTGCTGCCGAACGACATCCCTTTTATCGCGATTCCCCACCGCCCTACTGAACCTGAGACGATCCACCCTGCCGTGTGCGACGTCTCTGTTGTAGTTGAGTCGCCTGTCCCCAGCTGTCCGAGCAACATGGAAGATTAACGGGATCGCTGATCTATCCTGGATCAACCCTATTTGATAAAGGTAGAGGAATGCTTCCGGTGGAACGAAGCCATTAGAGCGCACACTCCCATTATAAAGGTAATTGGGGTAGATATCAGGTTATTCATTGAGGCCATTGCTCTTGCAATGTGCCTTCGAGTCAGCTTAATTACGAAGTTGTCCACTCGTATTAAGTTCGCCCTGTTGTAAAGGACCTCATTAGGATAAAAAATTTTGTACTCCGACTCTGGTGTTCTGTACAAGCGAAGACACGCCCTAAGGCAAGCCCTCTCAAACACCCGAATCTTTTCCATTAAGCTTGCTCGTACATTGAACCACACGGGACACCCACATACCAGCATGGGCCTGATAAGGGCCATGTAGCAGATTATCTTTACCCTCGCATCGAGTTGGCTGCTATAAAACAGTCTCTTTGTGAGGGCAAAAGCGCCTTTAGCTCTGGCCAGAGCAGCATCTACATTTTTGTTAAAATACAGAAACTGATCTAACCAGATCCCAAGGTATCTGACTACATTTCGACAGGCAAGAGGCTGTCCGTGTTGTCCAATGATCGAGAACTTTCGCCAATTTTTTCTGGTATCCCTAGAGGCTCCAGACAACGGCGTCCTAAAGAGAATGGTTTCCGACTTCCGACTCTCAACTTGAAAATCAACTTCCAGTCATCGCAAAATCGTCTTATCTTATCGAAGTCGCGCTGTAAGAGAGTATTAATGACATCGATTTTTGGATCTTTTCTGTACGCTATCAAGTCGTCTGCGTACGCAATAGTATGGGGAAGTGAACCTATGAAATCGCTTGTATAAATGTTGAATAGGATCGGCGAATTGACCGCGCCTTGCTGAAGACCATTTTTAGTTTGAAATATTCCAACAGAAGTCACATCACCATTTTTCACGATAAACTGTCTGTTGGTTAGCAGTATATATAAAGAATGTACAAGAGTGGTTTACTGATCCCCCGACTAGCCAGCTTGTAGAAAAGACCTTCTAACCATACAGTGTCGAAAACCTTCTCCAAGTCAACTAGGCAGGCACCAGAACACTGTTTTTTGCCTTTATTCCATTGGATATCGGACATCAGCTTAGATAGCATGTCCTGCCTTAAAACCGAATTGATTATCCGGAACTATATGTTTGTTCTCAACCCACCCAGTCAGAGCTCTATTGATTACTTTTTCGAACACCTTACTGATATTCGGAAGGAGACTTATCGACCGGAGATTCGCCGGATTGGATATATCCTTTCCCTTTTTGGGGAATAAATAAATGTCCACCGCTTCTAAAGGAAGATGTCGAAGCACGATGTTCGGAATTCCATCGGTCCCCACTGATTTCTTACTTCTGATTGTGTCGAAGATCTCATGGAGTTCTTCCTTCGAAATGAACGGGGGTAGGTCACCTTCTCTGGCAATGACATTATTTGCCATATTTTCATTGCTGAACCGGGTGAAACCAGAGCCCTCGGATCGCCAGTTCTCTACTTCATTTCGAATATAGAAGTTGTGCACCAAGACGCGATTGTCCAGGTCATAATTAGGGCCAATAATATCATTGGCTTTGTATACTTCCTGGAAAGTCGCCCCTATGGCCTCAACTTTCTCCTGTGGATCCTCGATCACAAAGTAGTCGTCATCATCAGCGGCCTCATTTGTATCAATGCCTGCTATTGTTAGTAATCGTTCGTTGTCTGTTGTCCGGGGTATTTTAAGACACTGAAGGTCGTTTTGATTTTTTCTCCGAAAAAGTTTATTTATTTGCGGGAACATATTCGGGTTGCTGGTGTTTACAGCCCGTACCTTGTTGTTCCAATACAAACTTACAGCAATTCTGTAATTCTCTTTGATTAATGTTTGAATATTTTTAATCGACGACTTCAGTGTCCTAATCTCTGGGTCTTGTCTGTCTGTATAAGTTTTTAAGTCTTGTCAGAAGTCTACTTTTCTGTCGATGCAGTGCGTCAATAGTAGGATTGCGGAACAGATCTTCGTTAGTCGTTTGTTTATACCGCGGTATTGTAGTGTCCATAGTTTGTTTTATTGTCTGGTCCATTCGTTTAAGATACTTATCGATCTCCTCGTTTGATAAATTCCTATTGGACGGTGGGTGGAGCGTGTTCGAGGAGAGTGCTCTTGTCAAGGTTGCGGAGAAGCGTGTGCATCGAGTCTTACTGCAGTTGTAAGAGTATCTTTGGACAAACTCCTCCAATTCCGCAATTTCGTTGGGAACTGTGATGTCGGTGCTAAAACCGCACTGGTCGCTGTCATACACGAATGTGCGCAAACAGTTAAGCGCTTGTAAATTCGTACCTGTCAGTCGTATACGTTCGTCGTACAGTAAGAGATCCAAATAAGACCCGCCTCTGGGAAACGACGGGTTATTCGTCGCTTTAAGACCGAGTCTATACATGGCATCGTGCTGACCCCCCCCACCAGTCGAGTAGTAGGTTCCCTCTAGTATTTGGAAAATTATTTCCCCAATCTCTGTGTCTAGCGTTGAAGTCCCCGCCGATTATAAAATAATTCTCCCCCGATTCCAGCCTCAGAAGTCGAAAAAGTGTGTCGAGCTCTGTAATGAATAAGGTGGATTGTGAAGCCCCAGATGCATAAACAGAGGCCAAGTACAGCCGCTTTCCACTGCGGAGCGGGATGTAAATGACGATTGCCTCCAACAACCGGAACCTGCGCAACACTCTCTTGTACACTCTGTGAAATTTTATACCTTCTTTATTGAAGATCGCGACACCACCTCCACGTCTGGATCTGGGCCGGTTTCTTCTTCTAACAATATAATTATTGTACTCCAGTTTGTGCTTATCGGTTAGCTTGGTTTCGCTAGCGAAAAGCACATCAGGAGTTTGGTCTTGTAGCAATTTAAACATCGCGGCTCTTCGTTCGATCCTGATCAGTGAATTAACATTCACCGCAAGGACCTTCAAAGTTTGCTCCACCATGTGCGTACCCATTACGACATGTGTTGCGTTAGGCCCGGCAGCAGTGCGTAGATCTGGTCCACCCGCTTGGCCTGTTCTTGCACCTGCTGTTGCAGCTGAGCCATCTGCCCTTGGATTGCGAGCAAGATGGCCAGCATGTTAGGTGCAGCTTCTGTTGTTCTCGGCATTGGCACCGGAGAAGCAACAGTCGCTTGCTGTGCCGTAGCCCCCCTGCCTGACAACATTTGGGCGAAGGAAATTTGGGACGTGACGGCTGGTGTTTAAAACCTAACAGGTGAACGTTTCACCTCCAACTTCTGTTGCCGAGCCAGTTTTGCTTTTTTAATGTCGGCGAACTTAGGACAACCCCGATAGTTTGCGGTGTGTCCCACGTTCCCACATAACACGCACGAGAGCTGCGTCCTATCGGATGCTCCGTCCCTACCCAGAGCACACTCCTCGGAACTATGGTTCTTTGCGCACTTCACGCATCGAGGCTGCATTTGGCAGTTCGACGCTGCGTGCCCAAACCTCTGGCAGCGAACGCATTGTATAACGCCTTCGCTCCTTTTTAATTTTTCCCAGTGAACCACCTGGTAGTCTAGGACATTGATACTCCTTAGACTATCCAGACGGCTTTCGGGACTGAGCTGCACCAGGAAGAACGGCAGACCCCGTTTCTCCCGTCTGGCTCTAGCTGCGGTAAATGGCTTTACCCCCACAAATTTGAGTCCTTTGCACGCCTTCTCTTTGAGCAGTGCCAGGATCTCCTCAGGATCAGAAGACGGTTCCAACCCCTTCAGCAGCATCGATTGCCGCTTTTCACACTGCTCCGTCGTCGTTTCTTTTAGGAGCTCTTTCACTTTCGCATAGCTGTATTACAGTGGATGGCATGGCGATCGTTCTCCAATCTCTTAATGTTAAAATCATTACCAATGACCAACTTACACAGGTCCTTGGTTGCATTTACCTCAAGTTTGTAAGAGTTGATAGGGGGTACCTTCTCCTTCTTCTTCTGCTGCTGCTGCTGCTGATGTTGTTGTTGCTGCTGTTGTTGCTGCTGCTGTTGTTGCTGCTGCTGCTGTTGTTTTTGCTGCTGTTGTTTTTGCTGCTGTCGCTGTTTCTGCTGCTGCTGCTTTTTTTGCTGGAGTTGTTGTTTCTGCTGCTGCTGTTTTTGTTGTGGCTGCTGCTGCTTTTGCTGTAGCCGTTTTTGTGGCTGCTCTTGTTGTTTTTGCAGGTGGTTCTTAAGTTTTTGTTGGTGTTGTTTAAGAACTTGTGTAATTGTATTTGTTTGGTGTTGTTGTTGGGCCTGCTTTTGGGCTAGCTGCGTGTGCTGTTGCTGTTGGGATTGCTCTTGGCTTTCCCTCTTCCTTCTTACCATTTTCCTTTCTTTAATTGCAAATATTTTTTGTTCTAGCACTTTGATGCTACTATTTAAAGCCTCTATTTCCCCGTCTTCATCTTCAGATTCCGATGTCGCCAAAGAAGCGAAGCTGTTATCTCTCAGATTGGGACTTTCACCATCAGCTGAGACATATGGGTAGTCTTTTGTAACTTGCCCGGGACATATATTTGCTGCCGTTGATGTTTCCCTCACTCCATCAGGCAACGTTTCAGCAGAATTTAGAAGCGAGGGACGTTGTTTTTTTATTTTAAAAATGCACAACAAAACAAAAACAAAAAAAAAAATGAACACTAGCTGGGGCCCGGATTCGAACCCACAACCTTGGCTTGTCAATCGCGCACTCCATCACTTGGGCTAATTGGAGCCCTGTGAACAATATGTTAGATATTGTTTGTATAGTTTTTTATTTGTATTGAATACTACTCAAACCAAAGCCGAACACGTCTAAACTCCACGGAGGTCTATGAACGACTGACCGAGAGCATTGAAATGTCGACCTTATGCTCATGGGCCGTTTACAATGATTTCAATTAAGTTGCTAAATTTTCATGTTTTCGCGCGTAGGCTCTCAATTGCTTTTTTATACTCTGGGCACCTAACACTACCAGTTATATGCCCAAAGTCTACTCCGTTTGCACTACAGTACAAGCATTTTGGTTTTGCCGTGCAGTCCTTAAATTTATGCCCGTTTTCTCCGCATCCGAAGCATGCATTCGATCGATCGATAGGGTTTCTGCACGTTCTTGCCATATGTTCAAACCCGAGGCATCTAAAGCATTTCTTTGGCAAAATTTTTTCTCGGAACTTGCAATAGATCCACCCAACGCCTACTTTTCCGGCGATAAGTAATCTGTTACCGATGACTTCATTCAACCGTATGGTAGCACTTCCCGTTCGAGTTGAGAAACTTTGCAAAGCAGGTTAGATGACTCGACTTCGGCTTCTCGAAAAGCGGACTTGATTAAACTTCCGATTTTTTCTATTTCACCGTGGACTTTGTGCTTGTCTTTATAAAAAGCATTCAACTCATCAATTTTTGCACCCAGTTATAACATTTTATTTCCCGTTTGAGGCGGAGTTGTTGGAGCGACCATTGGGCTTAGTAGACTTAAGCAATGACGCATGCGTACCACATATTTAAGGAGTTAAGAACGCATCATGCACCTTCACAAACAGTCATCATGTACCAGCGGTATAAGAAATCATGACAGGCACCATTCTGCTCACTGTATTTGAGGACAACATGAACATAACCAGCATCTTAAGGGAACTTACTTAATATAATTCCAGAAATTCACAACACAAAATTTATCTCAGAAAAGTAGCGACCATCGACGAATCGATCTCACTGAAGCAGAAAAAGATATGCGCCAGTTTATCAATCCCACAACTTTCATCGTTCTAATTCTAATCATAGCCATAACAAGATATTGCAAAAACACAAGAAGTGAAGAAACCAATATAACCGTCATACCTACAGCTTCACCAATAGGTAAAAAATCAACGCCCCTACCTAGTGACCCAGGCCCGACAGCATGGCAGCATTTATAATTAACCCTTGCACAGGATTTAAGACGGGAAGAGTTAACATTACATCAGCATATTTTCTAATCAAAGCTTCCCACGCACAGTGTGACGAATTGCTGATTTAGCTTGTTTTAATTAAGAAAATGACATGCAGAAAATTAAACAAAAACCGGTTTCTCTCAGAGAGTAAACCTCCTACGTAATGACTATGCAATTTTTTTTTTTGTTGTAGTTTAGTACCACAAAGAAAAAATCATTTCGAACTTGAAATTGTGTATTTTTTTTTTATAAGAAGAGTTTATATCGTTTTCAATTGGTTCGCTTACATTTTATAGTTTCCTTTTTATTTTTTCTCAATAAGTAACCAGACAATTGATATAAAAGCAAGTTTTTCTTAAATAATTAGGGATTTTGTTTAATATAAGGGGTAAATGAAAGTAGAATTTATAGATGAAATATGTGTTTTTTGTACTCATTAGCCGAAAAGTATAGTTGTTCAGTGTTGTTCAAGTCGGAGACCGTGTGTGTTCTAAAGCCTTGCATATGCACTGCTTAAATGTATTTCAACTTCTTGCGCATAGGATGCCCATCGAAATCACGAAAAAGCTAATTTTTGATGTTTGGATTTCTAAAGTGAAACTTAAGCGCTTAGATTCTGTTTTTGCTTATGTTATGGGTTACCTTAGCCATATATTATTTTCTGAAGCTGCAACAAAGTCAATCAAATTAACCTTAAAAACTTGATGTTTAAGATTTGACGAGAGATGTTCCAAAAGTGGTCGGAATAGAGAACTGTTCGAAAATTCAAATTCTCTGTGGCTAAATGAAAATCTAACATTACCACAACATACTCGTATCTTAGATGAAATTATTATCTTATTTAATTATTAATTAAAATTATCTGAAAGTTCTCCGAACCGAGGTTTGATTGCTTCGTTTTCTTTTTTAATATTTTTGTAGGTTAAATTTTGTTCCTAGATTTTTACTAATATTTACAGATGATGCACTAGCATTAATCACGAACATTCAGCTTTCAACTCAATAGTACGAAATACTACCGGCTAAAAATTAATAACAAAGTTTCCAATTTATTACCTTCATACAACAAAATTAAAGAAGCTAAGACGAAATGCTACCTAAATGATAAAACTGTGAGCGAAACTTCTGCAAAATGTGGATTGCCAAGTTAAGTAAATAACAGCGTTGAGCGTTTATGTTTAGCTCAAAAAGACGTTTTAAGTTGCGTTGCTGACCTAAAAGAACTATCCTTGGTAATAAAGTGGGGCTGTGATGGTGCTCAACAGAAATCATACAAACAAAAATTTTCTGCTGGTGATAATTCGGATGAAAATCTTTTTTGCATTTCAGTGGATCCTATCCAGATGTATTTCTTTAAGGATGAAATTAAGAAAGTACTTTAGCAAAACCCTGCCCTATCATCTAATCGATATTTTCGACCAATAAAATTAAATTTCGCTAAGAAAACCACAGAACTGATCAAGTCAGAGGTAGAATCAATTCAAGATCAAATTAAAACCCTACTTCCCATAGAATTTAACATTGACAGTTTGCATACTCGTATCATAATTAAACCGGTCTTTTTGTTAACTAGGTATGATTAATGAAAGATTTATATTGCTTTATCATCTACAACATCTTCATCACAAACGTGTTACATTTGCAGTGCCAAACCCTCCGAATTGAACAATTTAACTAATCTTTTAACTAGGCATGTGACAAAAAAAATATTCCAAGTAAAATTTGAAGAGAAACAGGGTTGTTGGTAGATATGCCAACTCAACAGTCTGGCAGTACTAATGAAGGAAACACAGCTAGAAGATTTTTCAGAGATGAGGAAAAGACTGCCCAGATTACAGGGATAGATAAAGAAGTTATCAAAAAGTTTCATATCATCTTAAAAGCTCTTGGGTTTGGGTTCCCAATAAATGCAGATGCTTTTGAGAAGTATGCAAAGGAAACAAGGAAACTACTCGTATATCTGAAAAATTATGCCTGGTATTTTATGCCAGTAAGTGTGCATAGGGTCTTGTTTAATGGGAAACAAATAATTTGTACTTGTATACTTCCAATCGGACAACTTTTAGAAGAAGCGCAAGAGGCAAGGAACAAGGAAAATAGAAGGTTTAGGGAACTGTTTACTAGAAAAATATCACATGTGGATACATATACTGACCTCTTAAATCGATTGCTTATAACCTCAGATCCATTCTTAGCAAGTCTAAGATGATTTCCGAGAAGAAAGAAAAGTGTCATGGAAAGTGAAGTCTTGAAACTTTTAGATGTGCCAAATAATTGAAAAACTTAAAATAAGCTGGTTTTTATATATTGTTTTGTCTTGAAATTTTGTGGGCGGACGGAAACAACACCTAGCATTGTGCTCTTTAAGGGAGGTTATGAACGTTTTGTAGGCAGATGACAAGCCGCCACAATTGTATACATTATCTCAAAACTCAAAGCATAACCTGTTTCTAAGCATAGCAAAGTCAATTTTTTATAGATAAAGAGAGAAAGAGAGGTTTTGTATATGTTCTGACATTTCGCGTTTAACATTGAATAATAGACCGGTCATTGAATGATCTGTATTCATCAGGTCGAAAACACAAAATTCGCCTTTCTCTTTTTAAATATTACTAAAACGCCCATAGACATGATCGAGACAAGTACCTGAAACAGATTTAGTTAGCTCATGTATAAAGCTCGTTAAACCAATTGAAGCTGATAAAGACAGATGATTGGATACATTAATACTATCGCCTAGACAATCAATATTAAAATCACCAACAATTATTAAATTAAATTTTTGGATTTCTCCTTATCTAGCACAACACTGAATTAACTTATAAACGCCATAACATTAAACATATGGAGTCTATAAACACGTTAACAGACCAAAACTTGTTTATTTACTTCAAAGGGATCTCTTAATATATCAGCACTGGGACAATTGAATTGTGCGACGTCAACCATCTTATATTCTTCTTTAATAAAACAACTGACACCACCTGCAGCGTAATTTTCATAAGTGTTAGCATAAAAACTGAAAACAGTAATGGAGTAGTCATTTTCTTCAAAATAATAGATCCGAATTTCGGACACAAACACAATGTCAGGTACACAATAAAACTAATCGATATGAGTTAGAAGATTTGAAACGTTTTCTCTCAAACCTCTAATATTTTGATGGACAATGAAGAATTTGTTTTTGCAGTAGAAACTATTAGAAAAAGCATCATCACATACACTAGTACATTGTATGAGAGTATAAAAGTTATCAACTATAACATTTTTTATAATCATTTGAGCAAACCGATTAAATAACTAAGAAAGATCAAGATCGTTAAAAGATCTAATTGAGGAAACTTCTTCACCCTCATCTTTTCTTATTAAAATTTGATTTTCCTTAACCCACACATATTTCACTCCTTCAGCCTTTGCCCACTCTTTCGCCTTCAGGAATAATGCCTGAATGTAACGCGTTCGAGAGTCGTTATTGAATATTTTTATGCCGTTTCCTTTTCTGATTTTTTTGCTGCTGCTGCTACTGCTGCTACTCTTGTCATCATCAAAGGTGGAGTCAGTCACATACGTGTTCAGCTTGTTTTTGCTCATCCTCTTTTCGCACACAATTCGTTGTTTTGTTGTGATGTTAGAGAACTTAACGCAGGTGATTGCTTTATTAATCTGACCAGATTAACAGTCAGCAATATCTATTGAGTGACTGAGTAGATCTTGTTTCCGCCAATTTAGCTTACACTCCAAAAAAATTACTTTTGACCTGAGCTCAACGTTTTCTTTTCTCAATTCAACCAAATCACGGAGAAAACAGTTGTTTCTTTCGTCTAATTTGGAGAGCTTAGCGTAGATCATCTGTAGAGTGCACTGAATCCCGCTGTTTACATCAACAATTGATGGCTCACCACACGTAATATGGGTCACCGAATCCCCTCTTTGGGGAGCATATGCGTTGGGCGAATAGTTGTTGTTATTGTGCTTCTTAGATGTCGATGGTTTTGGGTTAAATACTGAGTGGCATCTTAAAACTGCACACATATTGCAACGGAAAGCATTTGAACTAGATATATAATAATCAGTCAAATTTACACACACAAAGTGAAAGAAATGTTAAATTCACTACAATTAATTTGTTGAGGACCATTACGATCAAGTTTTTGAAAACACACTGAGCAATTAATTTTAGGTTTAGCTAATTTTTTTTGCGATGTTTACCCCATCACGACTAAAACTGAACTGATATAATTGGAAGAAAGCAGCGTTATTTCAGTGTCGCGTTTGCAAGTATTGAGACGGAAGCAGAGGCAGCTAGCACAAGATCGAGCTCTGCCGCATTGCGAATATTTGGTCGATGGTGGACTTTCCTGGCCTGAAGCCATACTGATATGGACCTACCAGGGCGTTCACACAATACCCTAGATTAGATCTTGTATGCGTTGTTAAAAAGACTGATTCGTGTGTAGTTGGCGCAGAGGGTCTCTTTTCGCCTCTACTACCACGTTCCCTTGTTCGTCTCTACAGGCTTCGGTTAGCGGCTTGTGTACGTGATGGTGTTTCATACCTTTTGGTAAAATTTCCGAATCTGATTCCTGGAGTAGCATCTCTCAGTTTTCTCGACCGCGCGCTTCTCATGCAAAGATTTACTTAAAGAAAAAAAAAATATTTTCATTCAATGGTGTTCTTATGTACCTACACCAGTTCAATGCAACAACTTTTGTATTCATAAAACCATGCACACTATTTTTTGCCACTCGTCCTTATAAAGACCAATATTTTCCAGTATCACAAGCTGAATGTTAAAGATGTCTAGAAAACGATGACACGAAATATCTCTGCAGACAAAGACATACTACATTGAACATTCATTCTATGGAAAATCAGTGGGAAATCCATTTAATCAAAAAACAAAAATACTGTGGCGCTGGCAGCCCGGTATTGGTCATGGCCTAGCTTCTTGATACTTATTTGTGTTGCTCCTGTTGTCATTTAAGTCACATCTGAGCGGGGCGTACGGATTTTTCGTAGGCAATTTTTTTACTTTCGGGAGTTTGCCATTGCCCGCCGAAAGGATGATGGCGATTTAAAAAATTGATGATAACCCAGCCAGGAATCGAACCCAGACTGTCTGCGTGATAGTCCAATGAGCTAACTATCGCGCCATCGCCCATCCATTTACTCAACCGAAAAAACCATTATCGCCTTATACTCGTAGTTCCAAAATTGTGTCATCAAGCAACCACTTGTGATTATGAATTCCCCTAATTTCTGCAGGACGAACGCTTCCGCAACATTTTTGCCAGCCCTCAACTTAAGTCGACTATTAACGCTACCACATGTAGAACTGCAGCAAAGTATGCTTCCTGAAGCAAAATGGGATAATTTATTCATCATTCATGGTGATGATGATTAAACATTCGTTATTAAGGGAATCGCTGACCAAAAAACTCCTCAAGTATTGCCAAATCCACTAACACATAACAACAAATACCAATATTCCATCGGCTACTCCTCACTATTTCTCCTGATGCCTACAACCCCTAGAAAGGGTCTAAAACCTAAAAACATAATATTTGAACTTTAGGATCTCAACGCTGCCGAGGAGAATGTTAGACCTTAAATTTCCCCACTCATATTTATATATATCTTCTGGCTACGAGCATGCACTTTTTATTTCCCACTCTTCCATGATTTACTTTATTTTTATTTATATAGTATTTAAGCTGATGAATTTTTGTAAATGGCACTTCTTACAAATCAGGCAAAGTCTTTTAGTCAGATCAAAAAACAAATTTCTTCAACTTAAGTATAGTACATGTTGTTTGTGTTCTCATAATATCAAACCCCTTTTAAATTTGCAGGACCACATTTGCTTTTCATTATCCTTTGACTTAAAGATCCTTCCTATTCTTCATCTTTCTTGTTTCAAAGTGCTGAAGACATTCTTACGGAAGTCAGACACCCGTAATTTTAAAATCATGCAATAACTAATGAAGAAAGGCAGCGAATGGCTATCGAAACTTTTAAATAAATTAAAATGTGGACAACCTATGCCGAATCAATGGAGAAGTAGCTTCTTGGTTCCATTACACAAAGGAAAAGGCGACACTCGAGAATGCAACAACTACCGTCAATCAAGCTGATGTCTAACATCTCAAACGAACGTCTTCCGAAAATAATAAAGCAAGATAATAGCCAGTGTGGATTTGTTGAAGGAAGATGGACGATCGACCTCAAGAAAGCATTAGACCGATTGCCTAGGGATCTCATATGGGCCGTGCTGAGGTCTCAAAAGGTACCGAAAACGTATGTTAGAATAATAAAGACATGTACGGAAACGTAAAACTGCGGTTAAAAGCTCTGCTGGACTAACGAGAGAATTTCTAGTTAATGCCGGATTGTACCAAGGAAGCATACTTAGCCCTTTTCTCTTTAACGTAGTGGTCGACTATCTTTTAAAAGACTGCATGCGAAAAGCAAATGTTACGTCATTTCTCTTTGCTGACGACGCAGTTATACTAAGCGATAACGTCGAAGATTTGCAGAGAGACTTAGATTCATGGAAAAATGCGCTAGAGAGAAATGGGTTTAAAATAAGTCGTTGAAAGACAGAGCATTGGACGTGCCCATTTGTGCATCCGTTGCAACCTGTTCCGGATATAATGTTAGATGGAATAATTCTTCCGAAAAGCACTATATTTATGTGCTTAGGATCAATCGTTAACATGGAAGCGAAATGTGACGACGACGTATGTAAGAGAGTGAGTGTGGGGTGGATAAAATGGCGGGAAAATTCGGGAGTCTTTTGCGACTGAAAGTTTCTACTTAAATTGAAGGGGAAACTCTACACAATGATGGACCAGCTATTATATACGTTTCTCAGTCCTACGTTTCTCAGTAACTACGGTTACTCCAACTGTAACAAAACGAGGTCGGAAAAAGAATTCCTGGATTTCTCAGATACCAAATGCGCAACAACGCCTGGGGCTAACCACTGAAATGATCCAGGACCGAGCAGTATGTAGACGCGTTCTGCGGTCTGCGACATTAGCCAACCCCATAAACGGAGCAGCAGCGATGCAGTAAAAATGGGAAACTCGTTACGCATAACTTCGTATAACGTGGAAAGGGTCAGTAAAAGGATAAGAAGAATTAACGAAGAGCTACGTAAGAAAACTTATAGTTTTTCATGAACTTAACATAAGCATAAGTTCATTTACTTACTACTGCTAACATCTCATTATTTGATACTTTTCTTTTCTTTTCGTATGAATTATTTATTACTGATAAATAATTTTGTATAAAAATTTTTTTCTATCAAGGGAGCTTTACAAATTTTGGAGCAAGTGAAAATCTGAATGGGGTAAATCTCGAAGATAATTCATAATTACTTCAACCTTTCGTAAAAATAGGTGCAGGTGGTCCTAGCTGTATAAGCGAAAGCGTTGTACTGATAAAAAAGAAGGCACCTTCGATTAAAAAGACCTGTATTACGATATGTGTTACGGTACTGTATTCAACATTACACTTTACATTTTTTGATATTTGTCTTTTGTTTTACTTTTGACATTGATGTGGAGAGTTGGAGACTTGTCCGCCGGCACAAAAATTATCAAATAAGTTAATTTTGATTAATGACAATTTAGTTTAAACAAAGTATTACAAAATTTTGCATTAATGTTGATTATTTGTTTTCTATTCAGTGGTGAGTAATACTTTTCTCTTATTTGTTGTGCTAAAGTGTATAAAAATAATAATAATGGTGTCCAGCGGAGAGATAAATGAGTACTTGGTAAGTAGACTAAATTGTTTTAATACTTTTTAGATAAGTGTTTGTAATGCAATATTTATTGGGGTATATTTGTTCATAAAATTCATCGTTGTTTTTTTATATATGTTAGAAAAAGAAAGTGCATAAAATATTGTAACAAAACGGAAGTGTGTGAATGAGTGCGTCACTATACCACGTGTTTACGTTGACAAAATATTCTTCAAATATGTTGCGTGAGCATGTTGATAAGCAGAATGTTTTTAAGAACGACATAATGTTGTTTAGCATTATGTTGACAACCAATACATATGTAGGACAACAGCTGTTTGCTGTGGCTTTTTGATAGAATAGTTTTGTTTTGCCGTCGGCAAACTGAAATTATTTTATGGAATTGTATTTGGATTTAGGACTTATTATGTAAAGATGTATTGTTCTTTTTTAACATGTAAATTTGTATGAGACTTGAATTTTAAAATATAGATTTGGTTAAGTTATACTAATGTGTCTTCTAAATGTGTTGTATAAGGTGGCAAGGGGCATAGTTTGGATATCGGTCTTTTGAATTCTCATCGTAACGTAACTACGTTGCTCTCGTCATGGATATTTGTCGACTATACGCGCTAATGTCCGCTTAAGTGGCGGGAGCCGTTCATCCTTGACCGTACTGGGTCTTCTATTTAAGGCTGTGGTTCGATTTTCTGCCATTTTAGTCTGTGTTGAAGTCGCGAAAGCTATTCGGAGCTCCATCGCTTCCAGAAAACTTGATATAAATTATAACATTTAAAATTCAAATGTTTTTTAAAAAAAAATTTTATTTGGGCTGCGTGTCTGCCTTACAAAAATTCACTTAAGAACTGAATACATGTTTTCTACAACTAAGAGCTTAAATACCTAAATTATGCTGACCAGCCAGCTACCTGTCGTGGGAACGGATGTGACTTCTGTAAATTTAGCTGAAACGGTGTCGTATTGTATTTTGATGAATACAGTGTTGCTTGTTGCTTATGCTTATTGTTTTTCGTCGTTGATCGGAACACCTATAGTATAGATTATTGACGAGTTTCTAGATGCAATTTTTATGGTAGAAAATTCAATTGCCTCTTCAATGTTTATATATGGAATTTTATTGTTTTCAAATGCTTCTTTTATAATGTTGAGTTCCTTTTCATCTAAATTAAATGAATTGATTAGGCCAGTTTTAGCCCAGTGTACAGCATATTCTGTGTAAATTATTTCTTCTTTTATTATTATTTCTAACTGGAATTTCAAATTAATTGCTAGTTGGTTTCTAAGCATATCGCTATTTTGTTCACATCTTAAAATTTTGTAAATTACATTATTAAGTTTATTTATCTGTTCTAATACTACTTTATTTAAAATTACTTGTTTATTATTATTTTGAAGAACATTGTTTATTTTTTCTGTTAGAATAATTAAATTATCGTAGTTCGAATTCCCAGCAATCCATTTCCACGTTTTGCCTATAAAATCCAAGGATCTTTTGGCTTTAGGTTTAGGTTTGAGTCTATTCAGGTGAGTTTGGATTTACGAGAGCTCGTGGATAAGGAAGGGATAAATTGGGTCTCTATCAGTCACTCGTGAGTTTATGGTTGACTTAATCTCATTAACTTTTTCCTGATATTCATCTAATGCAATTATGTGTATTAATCGGAATGTCCCTGTCTGTATTCTTGCGTTTTCCATGTGCCATGTTATTGTTTGCGAGTTTGAATAATCAGAAATTTGAATGTTGCCGAGGCATGGAGTCAGGAGGAATCTGTAAGGATAAATGCTAGCTTTTAGCCACGTTTTTGTGGATTACCTTTCCCGATTGAGTTAGGACCGTTGTTGTTTTGCCCTCCTTAGCTGTTTCCTTCTTGAGCCTGGGAGATAGTTTAGTTCTTAAACGTTTGTTAATTTTGACATAGATAGTCTCGCCAGGCTTGTAAGTTTTAATTGTCTCCTGTTTAGATAAGTTAGATCTTGAGGTGGCGCTTATAAACTGAACATTGTCACACTATCTTATCCACTTCGGATCTCATTTTCGGGAAGTAGAAATGTTGGATTAGTTGGTTTTTATTTTTTAGACTATTTCGATGAGCTCTTTTGTGTTCCTTTAACATTTCTTGTTCTCTTTCTACTGGATGTGTAATATCTTTTACTTATGTTTGTGTGAATCTAGATTTATAGGACCTTAGATGAAGTGGGTAGATTTTTTGAATCTGTCCCATGACGGGTTCTGAAACATAAAGCCCATTTATAACACTAGGATTTAAATATTTTTTTAAAATATGGATAAGGTCTTTAGTATAATTTTTTCTAACGATTGTGTGACGATGGTAGGTGGGGAAAGGGATTTCGAACTTTCGAACTAATAACTTTCTTCATCTCCAATTAATAGCATTATCTGACTTTTGAAGGTATTTATGGGTGCTCCCACAGCTGGTATTAGTTCATGCGATGAACTTTCATGACTATGTATAGTGGGTGTCATTGAGCTAATCTGAGTTATTCTTGAAAGCGCATCAGCCACTACATTGCTTCGTTCTGGCTTACTCGTATATTGGAGTTCGTAATTGTACTCCTCTAGAATATCTTTCCAGCGCTTCATTTTGGAGGTATGGTTTTTAGAACTCAAGTCAGCGGCTGGTGGTCAGTTAAAATTCTGACCCTTGCTTCTCCGTACAGGTAATTACGTAGAGTCTTCAGAGACTAAATTATAGCGAGAATTTCTTTCTCATTTGCCGCATAATTTTCCTCAGTCTTACTTAATGTCCGAGAAATGAATGTTATTGGACGATTGGTTTTGCGATAAGACAGCGCCTAAGGTTGCATTTGAAGCATCGGTTGTTAGTTCGAACGGGTTTTGGAAATTCGGATATGCTGGATTTAAATCTTGTGATACCAATGTGCTTTTAATTTTTTTGAATGCTCCTAAACCTTCAGGATTCAGAGTAATGGATGTTTTTTGAGACTCCGTTTTTGAGATTCACCCTTCTTCTCCTTTTAGTAAGAAGCTAAAGGCTTTGCGAGTTGTGCGTAATCTTGAATGAACCGTCTATAATAGCCAGAAAGGCCTAGGAAGGATCGAAGTTGTTTTAATGTTTTGGGAACTGGAAAATTCGCGATTGCTTATACCTTATCAGGATTCGTCCGAATTCCATGACAAGAGACTATGAACCCAAGAAACTCTACTTCGTTTTTCAAGAAATAACATGTCCAATTGGATTTTCATGTTGGCGTTCTGAAGAGTTTCAAATACTTCGACGATATGTTTGACATGTTCCGTTTCATTCCTACTATATATGATGATGTCATCAATATAGGCGTAGCATGATCTTCCTATAAACGCGCGAAGTATATTATCCAGGGCTCGTTGGATAATTGAAGGCGCGTTCTTCAATCCAATTGGAAGCATAGTGAACTCGTATTTTCCGTTATTAACAGAAAATGCGTTTTTTTCTATGTTGGAATCGTTTGGCGGTTTTTGATGGAATCCGCTGCGGAGGTCGAGAACTGTGAAATATTTATTGTTGCCAAACTGGGAAAGAACCTGGTTAATATTAGGTATCGGATATCGATCAGGTATGGTGACGGTGTTTAATTTCCTATAATCAATCACCATTCTGTATTGTTTATTTCATTGGGAGTCGCATTTCTTGGGTACGACCCATACAGGTGAATTAAAGGGTGACCGGGACTGTTGAATAATACCATCAGTAAAGAGTTTCTCAATTTGGGTTTCAATTTCGGATCTTAAGGATGCAGGGTACGGATACGATTATATATAGACTAGAGTATCAGTATTAGTACGGATTTCACCTGTGACCTTGGTCGTATAGGTGAGTCGTTCATCAGGCTCAGAAAATAAATTCGAAAATATTTGTGTTAGTATTCTTATTGGGTCTTTTTGCCAATCTGTCATGTGGCTAAATTTGGTTTCAAAATAATTAACTGAAGGAGACTTGAGTTGATTTATTTTAATTTTAACGTTGTTAAGGACTGCCAAAGATAGCTTTTGCGTAAATTACTGCAGATAGAGCTTTTAAGCTGTCATTCCAGAGGATGCCATGGAATGACTTTAGGGTAGGCAGAAGGAAAAATTTGAGTCTTATACGAGTATTATTGTTAAAGAGATTAAGAAACGTGTGTTGACTAACTTTAACATCTCCCCCAATAGATTTATCGTAGAAGCAAGAATTATTCAAGATGGGTTTTTCCACTAGTTTCGGCTGGATGTAGCTTTTACTAGATCCAGTGTCTATTAGAAAATTTAAAAACCCGCCACTCTTCGTTCTACACCGGAAATATGGTAAGAAAGAGTACGTTAGCCTAAAAAAATTCAGATCTGTATATTCAGGAATGGTCAAGGTATCTATAGCACTGTTAATGTGGTTCTCCGTAGCGCTAGGGGTTTCTTCAGTAGGTGAATACTGGTTAAGAGTCTGGCTGTAATTTGCATCTTCCATTGCCATAGTTTGGAAATAATTTTCAAGATTTATTTGTTCTCTATCTATATGAAAATTTCGTTGGTGTTTATTTGGTATATGCTATTGAGGGTGAGGTCCAGAAGGCTTGTGGCGAATCCAAATGGTGCTGAAGGCTTGCCTTGGTGATTTCAAGCTGCTATTTTAATCGTTGAAGCGTCCATAGGCTCCAGCTCGGCTGAGGTTTCGTAACGATTTTAGGGGCTCCGTTTGGTTGAGAGAAGTGGGGTTGATAATTGGATTGAAGGAACTGTACATTTTGTTGGTTTCGATCCCCTTGCGGTTGAGTTGGCCAGATTGGTCTAAGTTGAGAAAATTGGTTGGGTTGTGGTGGCAGATGTTTCCAGTGAGGATAAAATTGCTGAATAGGAGTGTGTGGATTGGGTTTACGTGGTGGCTGCTGAGGTGGTAAGCAGTTATTAGGCTTCTTAACCGAATTTTGATTGTTGTTAGCATATGCGGCACGAAAGTTTTGGTTCTCAATCTAAGGCACAAGTACAAAGCTTGGGGGAGGTCTGCTGGTTCACGGATACCCAACAGTCGAGGCCTTTGAGCCCTCTTATAAATGTGTCTAGCGCTTTGTCCCTATACACTTGTGTGAGAAGGGTCGTAGACTCTTGAGAGACTTCCATACACGAAATTTTGTTTAAGATTAATGTCAATTGATTGTATACGGTTTGATAAAATTCGTGAATGGTAGAAAGCCCTTTTATAAGAGAAGTCATTTGGTACTCCAATGTACCCAAATCTCTCTTATCTGCGTAATGCAAGGTCAGACAACGAGATATGGCTTTCCATTCTAGCGGTGTGTTATATGATTCGAGTGCATTGTCTGCACTGCCAGTCATATGTTAAAAAATTTGTTATATTCTATTCTGAGAACACTTTCAATAAAAAAAAAACACATTTATTTGTGAGCGCTTTTAATTTAATTCCGTTTAATCAGCGCTTCGTCACACTGTGCCACGGTCAGAATAATGTTCGTTTCACACAGACAGTTAACCGGATGCGCAGTTCATTCAACACATATGAACAATTGATGATAGTGCAAACGTGCCAAACAGCAAAATGCCACCTGATATGCGTTGACCCACTTAATTTAGAATAAGTTAGATGTAATGTAGGAATAAGAATAATTTTGTAATTAGTCTTAAGAAAGTAATCGAAGAATAATAAAATATTTTTTAAAATAAATTCGTTGAGAATTTATTAACGTATATAGTACCATATACTTTCGCTCACATACATATGTATACGTAAATATCCTTATAAATATTGTTGTTGTGCATATTTTTTTCTCGTCGGATTTTGTTTTCCTCTTTCCTGAGTGATTTTCGTTTAAGAATTTAATGTTACAAGACACCTTTTGTTCGAGCTTTCTTTTGATTGACCAACATTTTCCCGTGGCTTTCACTTCTGTATTGGTTTTCTGTTTTGGTTTTTTCCTTAGCTTTTTCACTCTAGCAATTTCTCCTCATTCTTCAACTGCGTGAGTTGTTTTATTGTTCATTCGTGTTGCGTTCTTTTGTGTTTCTTATTTTAAGGTAATTTCGTCGACAACGTGGGTTTAACTCCTGTTTTATTTTTCTTCGTTTTGAGAAAGTTTTTGTTTTCTATTGACATGGCTTTCGCTACTAACAGGCTCTCTATGGACGAAATGGCAAATTAGCTGGAGGCTCGCGGTCTTCCGATTGGCACTTTGGATGCAATGTGGAAGTCGTTGAGATCCACTCGTATTCTAGAACGCAGAGGGTCTGACACAATTGTAGAGGACCGAGATGCTTTATTAGCATAGCTAAGGCAGATTGAAAAGCTTTTGGTGGAACTTCTAAGTAATCCTAAGTCGAAGGAATACCAAAATCGAATGTGCTCTCAGTAGGATGGACAGGGCGAGGGACACTTCCCCGGAAGAAATTGAGGAGAAGTAAACTCTCAGACATAGGTTGATCGTACTAGCCGGGAAGTTGGCCGATGGTACGAAAGAGCATTCCGACGATAACGACGAGGTAGGCTATGAGGACGAGGAAGAGACAACGTACTCAAGGCTCGTCATAAACCGACCATCACAGCCCACGAGGGGTGAACACCAATAAGAAGGGATTCGACATAAAAGGTTGACCCACCAACAGCAACAAGCAAAGGACAGAACACCGGTCCGCGATGTGAGGTCACCAGAGACACCTGCCGTTGCAGATGAAACCGATTTCTACGAAACCACCGATGAACACAGCGAGCGCTTGCCGATTGCGAGGTGGGAAAACCTGCCCAGGTGGAACCTTAAGTTTATGGAGTAACGCTGTGGTGCAACGGTGAACTCATTTTTGGAAAGGGTGGAGGAGCTCAGTCAAGCTCACTTATTATATTGGCTGTGGAACTTTTAGTTCGGTTAGGTTGTCGGTCTGTTATTGGCAAGAGTTGGTGGCGGAATTGAAACTAAAGTTTCTTCCCCCCAAGCATGATAATCTCCTATAGGATGAGATGAGGCATCGTACCCAAGGATGTAGAGAGTCCATAGGGGTATATGCAGCTGTCTTGGACATCGTTGTTTTCACGCTCTTTTTTTGTGGATGACGAAGATGATGATCAGGATAAGTACGGCAAACAGTGAAAGATAAGTTATGGAATATTGGTGCACATCATGATGAGTGATAGGTTTCGATAGTATTTGTTTAGGTTTTAAGTCTGCAATTTTCTTTCGGATTGATGCTGGATGGATTGATTAATCGTCATTCGAAGCTAATTTTAGTAGTCCAACTCCATTAAGTTTGGTATTCGAAATATTAGCGCCTCTATGGAAAGCATTTCTTCTTCTTTAAACGCAAAAATCCAGTGGTTTGGGTTATGTAATTGGATCCACATTTTCTCTGGTCTTGATGTTTTCAGCAGGCATCGCGCTGATAACTGCTTCTCGTGGTTAAGTAGATGAATCTCACACTGATGTTCCGTCGAGTGAGTGTTGAAGATAGGATGCTTACACAGGTATTTATCATCGTCGGGCAAGAATTCCTTATACTCATCGTGGGATAATGGAAAATATTGGTCTCGTTACGGGCTTATGGCTAGAAATGCTGTTGATGGCTGAATGAATATGAAGGAATCACTATGTTGGACTGGTAGTAGAATAAGCTTGAAGATCTGGAACGCTTGACTATTTAATAATGGTAGTTTGACAAGAAATAGAATCGCGGATGTGGTTACTCGCGTTTTAACTCTAAGTGACTCATAAAGTTTAGGTAGATTGTGCTCGTCATATCCCGGGAGAATTAAGGTGGGTGGTATATGCTTATGTATGTTGTCAATTTCTTTCAGTAGTGGTCTTGGTGATAGAAGTAGGGAGCTAATTCTTCCTTAATGGGTATCAGTAATGGTCTCAGGTATAGCTAGTTGAGTCCACTGGAAACTACCCATAATTTGAGATACATATATTGCAATGTAGTTAAATGTTTCTGCCTCGATTGTTGCGTAGTTAAACTCTTTGACGGACTGATAGACCTTTGTTAATTGATTATTTACCAAAACGAATTGCTCCATAATTGAGGACATTGATTTGTTAAGAACGTTAACGGTTGATTCCACTATCGATGTTTGATTTTTATTAAGTTGAAGTAGATATTCTTCGTTTCTGTTGACTTCTTCAATTGTGTTTTCGATGTATTGTGCGTAGTCTTGATCGAGAATACCAAAAAGTTTGTTTGCAATTCCATTTCTATGCTTTAAAACTTCATTCAGCCTTTCTGTTTCCAGGAGTTGGTGTTTTAGTTGCTTCACCATTGCTTGACAGAAGTTGCTTCGGTTTTGTCTCATCGTCTCACACTTTTTCCTTAGCCCCTGAATGCCTTCCTTTAATCCTTGATACTCATTGCAGTAAGTCGACATAGTGAAGTATACAAAGAGATTCCATTCATCCGTTATTAAATTAACTTGACCCAAATCTTCAAAGTACATCCCCGGATTATTTGTGAGTTTTTCAACTTCTACCAAACTTTGAGTTGCTCCTTGTTTAAATGCTGTGCCAAGGATTATCAACCCGATCATAAGAGAGGCGATAGGATTTTTTTTTATTTTTCGCTTTGGTTGTGGTGAGTTGAAGGCCTTCCTCTTTTCTGGCCGACTTGGTAATTTTAAGTGTTCCGTAATCGTTGGAGTCTGCTGTGCTTCGGATAATAGTGGACATACTTGAAGATAGATCGCCTGATCACTCCATTGCATGTCTTGATGTCAACAACTCTAGTCAGCTTTGCCATCTGAGTGGAGGTAAGTTATCATCTTTAATCAGCACTAGAGATCCTAGTTTAACAACTTCTAGAGGGTGTTTTCATTTATATCGGTTTTGGATTTCTTGTAAATTTTCCTTGCTCTATCTACGCCAGAATTCTCGATGTATGGATGTTTCTAAATTCCATCTTGATGCAATTGACAGGTTTGTTGAATCTGGATCATTTATTTCTGTTAATGGTGCGCCGGTTAAAAAATGTCCAGGTGTAATAGCTTCTAAGTCGTTCGGGTTCGATGAGTACAGCTTCAATTTGAGCCAATGCCGTGGAAAGTTCTTCTTGAGTTAATGCGGCTCCCGAAAATATGGGTTTCATATGGTATTTTGCAGACTTTACTGCAGCTTCCATAGACCTCCAAAATGGGGTGATTGTGGGGGTATGGGTTTCCATTCAATACCGTCTCCTTTACAGTGAGCGGATATAATATTGTCACCTTCTTCATCATATATTTTCGCATGCAGTTGATTGAGTTCGTTCCGAACTCCCATGAAGTTTGTAGCGTTGTCCGTGAAAATTTTGGCGGACAATAAACGCTTGGGTTATCAGATCTGAAATTAGCTTCAGATGCACAGCCTTCGTTGCGAACCATACGAAAACCGATACATAGGTCTTTGTTGGCTGTTTTCCTCTGATCTTGTAGTGGATATACACTGGACCTAGGAAGTCGACTCCTACGTTGGTGAATGGTCTTGAAGGTTGTACTCGCTCTGGCGGTAGATTTCCCATAAATTGCTCAATACTTCTTGGCTTTGCCTTAAAACAACGTATGCAGTTGTGTACGATTGTTTGAGCGAGTTGCTTTCCTCTCACTATCCAATAGTCTTGACTTGCGAAAGCTAGTAATGCTTGTGGCTCTGCGTGGAGGTTTGTATAGTGCAGATGTGTCATCAATAATTTCGTAAATACACGTGAGCTGGGCAAGATGATCTGGTGTTTTGTATTGTATGGCAAGTTAGAAGCCTCCAATCGACCACCTACACGTACAACACCTCTATTGTCGATAAATGGAGACAATGGACTTACTCGGCTTTTCTCAGGTACTTGTCCAAATTTTTTGAGTGCTTTAATATCGTCTGAGAATGTTGTTTCCTGAATGTACTTGGCTATGATTATATTGGCTGTCTTATTCGCCTTAGAGTGGCAAACGAGTTTCGATGATTAATCTCTTCAAAGAAGTGGGTCTTCTTGCTTGTGGCTACTACGACTGTTTTTATCGCTTTTAGTTCTGAAAGATGTTCGCTTTTGATTAGTTTTGATTGCACTGGCCATATTGATTTAGATTGGTAAAGGAATGTAGGTCCCTTGCACCAAGAAACAGTTTTGAGAAATTGGTCGGGAAATATTTCCTGAGACAATAAATCAGCTGGATTTATTTCCGTATTGACGATGTATTCTTCAGGGCAGAAGGTAAGATTAGGACTTGTATCCTTATCGAAAAGCAAATAAAGGCATTTCTTTTCAATAATTTCAGCTCAGGTGATCTGACGACGGTAATTTGCGAGAGAGAGTGTGGCAAACCACTTTGTCTGACCTCAGCCTACCTACCCTACGACCCTGAGATAGTCATCTCGGAGACTTTAAGGGACTTGGCGAGGCAGTAAGACCGGATGCTGGTGGTGAGCTGTGACGCGAACGCCCATCACACAATGGAGAAGCGGGGACACCAACGCAAGAGGTGAGAGTTTGTTTGATTTTATTTTATTATCCAACCTCACTATTTGTAATAGAGGGAATTCACCCACTTTTGTGGTGAAAAACAGGCAGGAGGTGATAGATATTACTCTTGCCTCGGATAGAGAAGGGTTAAGTATCATTGATTGGAGAGTAGTCGACGAAGCGTCAATGTCTGATTACAGATGGATACGCTTCAAGGTGAACTTCCAAAATAGGGCATGTATCTTTCAAAGGAATCCCAGGAAAACTGATTGGGGCAAGTATACAGAAGTGGTAAACACACATCTGGAGACCCAATCAACCACCTGCGATAACATTGATAACTTAGACAGGGCGGCAGGAAATCTAAATAGGGCACTAAAAATAGCGTTCGAGAAAGCTTGTCCAGCTAACCGAGCACCCAAAAGGGCCCAGCCATGGTGGAATAGGGAAATAGGTCTTAAAAGGAAAGAGGTATGGCAGCTCTATAATAGGGCGAAGCTTTTCAAATGTGACACTACGTGGAATGAGTACTACGATTGCAAAAGGCAACTCAAGTACCTAGTTAGGAAATCGAAAAGGGCATCATGGCAGAGGTACTGCGAGTGCATAATGACAACTGACGAAGTTTCAAGGTTACGCAAAATGCTTTCAAAAGAAGCGAGCGTCCCTGACGGAACATGGGCTGAAAGCAGCCAGGAAGTCCTGGTAACGCTGGTGGAAACCCATTTCCCTGGATCCACATTATCAGCTGACTCCGGCTTGCCACGGCGCACTGATGACATCAATCCCTCCCTCTCTGAAGGAGAGATTGGTGTTCTTATAAACCAGGAAAAATACGGTGGGCAATTCAATCATTTAAACCGTATAAATCCCCCGGCCCGTTTGGCTTTCTACCCATTATACTGCAGAACGCGCCGGAGGTAGTCATCCAAAACATTATGGAAATTCTGAGATACAGTTTAAAAACGGGCTGTATTCCAAAAGCATGGAGAGAAGTTAAGGTAATTTTTATACCTAACAAGCAAGGGCACACAGCAGCTTAAGATCAATAAGTCTATCATTTTTTATGCTTAAAACCCTGGAGCGTTTACTGGAAATTCACATCAGGAACAAATGCGGTAACAGTTTATCGACCGGGTCACAGGATGCCTACATGAAGGGCAAATCCGTGGAAACCGCCCTACATGAGGTGGTGGGAAAATCGAAAGAAGTCTAAACTTTGGTGAGTTTGCCATGGCGGCCTTCCTAGATATAGAAGGGGCCTTCAATAACGTAAAGCTGAGTGATATCAAAGGTGCTTTAGGATACGTAAACATAGAACAAGGGATAAAAAATTGGATCTGCAACATGCTTACAGGTAGCGTAATAAACTGTTCCTTTGGACAATGGTTAGAATATCAGTGACCAGAGGAACCCCTCAAGGGGGAGTTATATCTCCACTCCTTTGGGTACTGGTCATAAATGACATTCTCAAAAAGCTTAACTCAATGGGTATCAGCGCCACGGCATACGCGGATGACGTGGTGATAATAGTGCAGGGAAAATACTTAAGCATTTTAAGTGAGATCATGAAGCTTGCCTTGAAGACGATCACCACCTAGGCAGGCAGCTGTGGTCTCAATGTCAATCCCCCAAAACCGAACTGGTTCTCTTTACAAGAAAGTACAAGATACCGCAATTCACACTGCCAAAAGTCGGCGGAATGGAGCTGTCCCTTTCGGTTAGTGCGAAGTACCTGGGCGTGATTCTGGATAAGAAACTGAGTTAGAATCTCCACGTAACGGAAAGAATTAGAAGGCATATAATGCTCCTTTCATATGTAAAAGAACTGTGGGAAAAATTTGGGGCCTCAAACCTGCTATAGTGTACTGGCTATATACGGTAGTGGTGAGACCCATACTGACATATGGCGTACTAGCATGGTGGAAAGCAGCAACTAAGAAAACGACTTACGGAAAACTAGCGGCGGTTCAGAGAACGGCTACCATAGCCATTACAGGAGCGCCGCGTACCACCCCTATGGCAGTATTGGACACCATCTTACACCTAACACCGCTTGATTTACAGATAAAAAAACTTGCTGGCAACAGTGCGATTCGACTCACTAATCTGGGTCTTTTCAAAAACAGTAGCTTCGGACACGGCACAATCCTTGAAGAGCTACTACCAGGCAATACTATTAGAACGGATGAAATCCCTTCCTTAATCGATTTCGACATTCCGTATGATATACTATATCTGGAGAGGAAGGACTGGCAAGAAAATGCAGTGACAAGATCAAACGAAATTGCAGTTTTTACAGATGGCTCGAAGACAGAGGAAGGAACAGGTTCCGGAATCTAAGAGTCTCCATAAGGCTACCGGACACTAGCAGTGTCTTCCAATCAGAGGTTCTAGCTGTCCTCAGGGCGGCTGAGCTGATGCAGATGAGATCGGTATCCGGCAGAGATATCGCTATCTACACCGAGAGCCAGGCCGCTCGTAAGGCAATGGAGTCAAACAACGTTAACTCTGACACAGTCAGGGGCTGTCGCACAATGCTCAAAGCATTATGCGTTCAGAACAGGGTGAGACTGTGCTGGGTGCCAGGGCACTGCGGTATAGAAGGAAATGCACAAGCAGACGAGCTTGCAAGAAGAGGAGGGCTGCTCGACAAAAGTGAGGTTGCGAATGTCAAACCACCCCTCTGCACAGTAAGGGGCAGTTACTTACTTACTTTAGGTGGCGCTACAGTCCGGGGTGGACCTGGGCCTCAGTCAACAAGCCTCTCCAGCCAGCTCGATCCCTGGCTAGCTGCCTCCAGTTTCGCACGCTAAGTTGGCTGAGGTCCTCTTCCACTTGCGCGCGCCACCTGAGTCTTGGCCCTCCTCTACTGCGCTGTCCCTCGGGAGCGGATTTGAAGACTTTTCGGACCGGAGCATTGGTGACCATGCCCTCTACATAACCCAGCCATCTCAGTCTTTGGATCATCACTCTTCTGGCTAGGTCCATGTCGCTGTACAGTACATACAGTTCGTCGTTGTATCTCCTCCTCCACTCACCGTCAATGCAGACGGGACAAAAGATCGCCCGAAGAATTTTTCTCTCGAAGCAACCAAGAACACTCTCATCCATTTTTGATAATGTCCATGCCTCTGTGCCATAGAGCAGGACCGGGATTATTAAGGTCTTATAAAGGGTGACTTTTGTTGTCCGAGAGAGGGCTTTGCTAGTCAATTGCCTTCTTAGCCCAAAGAAACAGCGGTTGGCAAGAGTTATTCTTCGCTTGATTTCAGCGCTGGTGTCGTTGTCTGTATTTATAGCGGAGCCTAGGTAGACAAAGTCCTTAACTACCTCAAAGTTATACGAGTATCTGTCGAGGGTGACGTTCTGACCGAGACGTCGGTGTTGGTTGTCCTTTTTGCTTGACAGCATATACTTGGTCTTGCCCTCATTGACCGCTAAACCCATTTTCGCCGCTTCCGTCTCAATACTCGAGAAAGCGCCACTGACGTTACGCTGCTTTCTCCCGATTATGTCAATATCGTCGGATGCCAAAACTAGACATTGCTCTGTATAGCTCGTCTCTATAGATGCTGTCATACGCGGCCTTAAAATCGATGAATAAGTGGTGATAGAATAGATCGATCTGAAGCTCATGGGTCTTCTCCAAGATCTGCCGTAGTGTGAATATCTGGTGGATGGTGGACTTTTCTGGCCTGAAGCCATACTGATATGGACCTATCAAGTTGTTGACGAACGGCTTCAGGCGTTCACACAATACGGCAGATAAGACCTTATATGCGATGTTAAGGAGACTGATGCCTCTGTAGTTGTCGCAGTTCAGAGGGTCTCCTTTCTTGAGAATCGGACAAACAATGCTGAGGTTCCTTTCATCGGGCATGCTTTCATCCGACCATATTTTACAGATGAATTGGTGTATGCTCCTTACCAAGTCATCGCCTGCCGCTTTGAAGAGCTCGACAGTCAGGCCATCCACTCCAGCAGCTTTGTTGGACCTAAGCTTCGATATAGCTATCTTCCCTCCATCCAGGTCGGGTGGACGGAATTGTTGGTCATCATCGTCCAAGTTGAAAGGTTGATTCTGCCTCACAGCGGTATTTGGTCCGTCATCGCCGTTATACAATCTGCAGAAATGGTTCTTCCAAATCCTCAGCGTTGATTGTGATTCTACTACGATGTTCCCTTGTTCATCTCTACAGGCTGCGGTTCGGGGGTTGTTTCCGTGGCATGTTATTTTTACCAATTGGTAAAACTTCCGAACCTCATTCCTGGAATAGTATCTCTCAATTTCCTCGATCGCGCACTTCTCATGTTCTTTCTTCTTCCTCTTGAGAAGCCGGTGTTCGTCTCTCCTCTTCCGCTCATAGAGCTCATGAGCAGCTCTAGTCTTGTTTTGCAGTGCCGCATTACGTGCTTTTTGCTTAGCTGCATGTGCTTGCCGGCATTTGTCATCGAACCAGGGGTTTCGTTGTGGTGGACGAGTGAAACCCAGCACATCAGAAGCGGCATCTCTTGCGATTGTAGCCGTCTGACGTCGAATTTTCTCACTGCATTAGTTTGTCTTGGCGTAGTTTGGGATATCCGCAACCGTACCTTGGCTACAACAAGGTAATGGTCCGAGTCGATGTTGGCTCCTCGGAACGTACGGACATCCATAATGCTGGAGGAGTGTCTTGCGTCGATCGCAATGTGATCAATCTGGTTGACTGTTGATTGATCAGGAGTTCTCCAAGTCCCCTTGTGTATGTCGAGATGTGGGAACCGCGTGCTAGCCACGACAATGTTTCGCCCCGTCGCAAAGTCGATTAGCCTGAATCCATTATAGAAGGTGGTGTTGTGCAGGCTATATTTTCCGATTGTTCCACCAAAGACACCCTCTCTTCCTAGCTTTGCATTAAAATCACCGAGGACAATTTTAATGTCATAGCTAGGGCATTTCTCGTAGGTCTTGTTAAGGAGCTCATAGAAGACATCCTTGGTGTCGTCATCTTTCTCCTCTGTGGGAGCATGCGCGCATGTAGGGTTTATATTCGCGAATTTAGCCTTGATGCGGATTGCTTCGACGCTCTCGCCCACATGCCGGAAGTTCAGGACTTCTTGTCTTAGTCTGCTTCAGACAATAAATCCGCATTCAAATAAGCACTGCTTCTGCCGTCGATAGCAATTGCCATAATATATATCGCAGTTTTTCTCTTCTTTTTGTCTGGCCCATCCCATCGCATTACTTAAATGGGGGTTATGTCTGCTTTGCAGCACTCTAGGGCCTCCGCTAGTTGCTCGGCTGCACGTGGTCTATTAAGGAATCTAACATTTCACGTGCATATCCGAAGCTCATTGTCCTTAAATCGTTTGCGTTTGTTGTCAGCAGTAGATCCGTCCATATCCGAGGCTTGTTGATGCTTCGTAACTTATGCTTTTTTAAATGGCCGGGCAGTTACCCCTGCAGCAAAACCCCCAACCTGGAGGACCAGTTCCATTTTCAATGCCCCTAGGACGAGGGGTCGGTTACACCGAAGCCAGTAACCCGTTCTGGGATGTGAGCGCTTCCGTTGGCCCGTATAGGGCTCGTCCGCCACCATCTCTTTTCCAAGACCCTGACTAAGTCCTGGAAATCCTTTCCGGCCTGAGCTCCAAATATGTCGGAGTAGCCCGGATAAGGTCTTGTTTTGTTTCTCCGACACTAACCCTGATTTATGGCGCAGGAAACTCGCCATTTGCCCCCTTCACTTCGTAATCTCTAGTGAGATTCCCAGATGGCGCCACGGGGAGGCGTGAAGAAGGGCTTATTAGTAGAGCTGTAAGATGTTCGGCTGCAGAGGCTCATTCTCGTCATTTAAGGAACCAGCACCTGTCGGAAGATGCTACTTCTACGAGGCCTTAGAGTAATCGTTGCCATCAGTAAGGGGAAATATCGAGGAAAAAATCATAAAGACCGCCAGCATAAGGTGGCTGAACCTGGAAGGACATAGGGTATCAAAGGCTCTATTGCCACTTCTCGGCGGTAGCAGATCTAGGAAGCTTATTAAGGTAAATAGGGATAAGCTTAGTACGCTAATAGGAATACTAACAGGACACTGTCTACTGCTGAAGCACGCAAAGAGACTAAGACTAACAAATACGGCCTCTTATAGATTCTGCAGGGATCTACAAGCGGTTAAGGATATAACACACATATTATGTGAATGTGAGGCAATATCACGCAGCCGAAGGAAATTCTTGGGAAAATATTTCTTTGAAAACTTAGAGGAAATAGACGGTACGGACTTCAATGGCCTTCTTGGCTTCTGTAGAGAAATTGGGTGCTTTAACTGGGAAACAGTTAAGGTTTTCTGCTTTTTGGAGTTGGTCTTAACCAACAGGGGATCGCGATGGTCCCGTTCAGGTGCCTATTGTCTGTGTCTTGTGGCACACCCTATTTTACCTAACCTAACCTACTTCCATTGTCCCTTCTTGGTTTCTTCGTTTATAAACGAAATACGGTTGGCGACAAAGGCTTGTAATGGTGATTGGGTGTTTATCCAAGCTAAGACGATTTGAGAGTCAGTCCAGAAAGTTGTTTTGGGGATTTTGAGTGGTATACTCGTTTTGACAACGTTGGCTAGTTGTACCATTAATTTTGCGTCATAAAGTTCCAATCGTGGGATCGTCAGTTGTTTTATTGGTGCAACTCTACATTTTGAACAGACCAATTGCACTTTAATTTCTCTATTCTGGTTTGCTGATCTTATGTATATAGCCGCTCCATACGCCCGTTGTGAGGCATCCGAAAAACAATGAAGCTGGATATCAGTTGCGGATGGCAGTAATACATGCCTAGGTATTTTCAGGCTGTTTAGATGTTGAAGTTCTGTCCTGAAGTGTAGCCATTTGGTGTGTATTTCCATTGGAACTGCAGCATCCCAATCCAGTTTAGATCGCCACAAGTCTTGTAAAAAGATTTTTGCCAGAATGATTACGGGACTCACAACCCCTAAGGGGTCAAAGATGTGAGCGATATCCGCAAGAATTGTCCGTTTAGTAACCTTTATGGCACTTCTCCATTTAGTTTTGATAATGAATTGATCCGATGTTGGAAGCCAGGTAAGTCCAAGAGTCTTAACTGACGCTTCGGATTGATCGGATAGTATCGTTTCCACTTCACAGTTTTCTTTAGCTATTCCCTTTAGTAGTGCTGGTGTGTTTGCGCACCATTTTCATAACGGGAATTGCCCCTGTTTGAGGAAATTAATAAACTCTGTCTTCATTTGGCATGCTTCTTGTAAGTCGTCGCCTCCAGTTAAAACGCCATCCATATATACTCGTATATCGCGTCTAATAATGGCAGCATCTAATGGATATTGACTCGTTACATTTAGAGTCAAATCTTGAAGACACTTGATGGCTAAGTATGGTGCCGATTTTGTACCATAAGTAACGGTGTTTTAATGATATACTCTAATAGGTTGGCTGCGGGACTCCCTCCAAAGGATGAGCTGGAACTTCGTGCTGTCATTGTCAACAAGTATTTGGCGATACATTTTAGAATTATCGGCGGTAAATACGTAGGCAGGAGTTCTAAATCGTAATAGAATTGAAAACAAATCGTTTTGCAATGACGGGCCAGCGTGTAATACATCGTTTAGCGATATATTCGTAGATTTTTTTTTGCAGATCCATCGTAAACCACCCGTAGTTTGGTGGAACTGCTCTCCGGTCGCAAAACGCAGTGGTGTGGCAGAAAATAATGCGATCAGCTGACTAATTCTGCTGTTTATTTCTGTCATATGGTTAAGGTGAATATATTTTTTCATGGACTGAATATATTGCTGCTGTAATTCTGGGTTTCTGTATAATTTTCTTTCAAAGCTAAGAAATCTTTTAGTAGAAATTTCTTTTGATTCTCCCAAGCTAGCTGGATTGTTGGCGAAAGGTAGTTTTACTATATAACGACCGTTTTCTGCCCTGTTTGTTGTGCTGATGAAGATCTCTTCACATCTTTGTTCTTGCGGAGTCAATTGTATTTCCTTAGAGGATTTTGTAGATTGTACTTCCTCTATTGTCCAGAACCTTTCTACTATCTCCTCTAACGTACTTGTTTCAGAGGTTATACCGCAAAACAGTTTTGAAATCGATTTTTAGCTTTTCCCATTACAACCCATCCAAGTAAAGTGTTTTGAAGTGCCGGCAAGATCCGCTGAGTTCTGATTTGTCCGATCGAAATAAGCTCGGGGAATAATTCCGCTCCAATTAGTAGGTCAATCTCCTGAGGCTGGTTAAATGCGTTGTCTACAAGCTGGATATTCTTCGGTAAATTCCATTTGCTCGTATTAATAAATTGACTGGGTTGACGTGACGTTATAGTATCCAGAATGTACTCTTCTAGATCCGTGCTAAACCCAGTAATTCGGGATTGAAGGCATATATTCACCTTCTTGTCGATTTTAAGTTGGTTGTCTCCTACACCGGAGATCTCCAGTAGTTCTTTCTTTGGTATTAGCTTTAATTTGCTAGCTAATTTACTGGTTATGAAGCTCATCTGAGAGCCTGAGTCTAGTAGTGCTCTCGCCTTAATTGGGCTATTGGTTTTATTAAGAACGTTGACCATAGCTGTTCCTAGAAGCACATAATTAGTACCAGCATTGTCTCCGTTGATCGCTGACAGACTAGTTTTGTTACTACTCTGTAGAGTCTGAGTTTCAGGCTTCGCTTGGAACTCGGCTATGTGAAGCAAAGTATGATGAAACTTGTTGCATTTGATGCAATGCCCTGGCTTACAATTTGAAACCGTATGCCCAAATCGTAAGCAGTTTGAACATCTTTTTAATGCTTTCACCTTTTTAAGCCTCTCCGTAACTGAAAGCTGCAAAAAGGTTGGACATTTGTAAATGGGATGGTGCGGTTGCTCGCAGAGAATACACTTTCCATTTTCTTGAGTGGTAGTCAGAGTGATTCTGATTGATCGTTTAGATTCACAGTTTTCTTTTGTTCCCAGTGCCTCCAATATTTGAAAACGATTCTCCAAGAACGCAAGTAGTCCCGTTACTGTTTGAAGCTCACGTGGGTTGTCCAACGATTGCTCATAAAATCTATGAGTTTCCTTGTCGATCTTCGGAAGAATCAGATGAATAAGTAATGGGTCCCAATCCTGGATCGGAATGCCCAGGTTTCTGATTCCGAAGAGGGACTCCTTCGAGGTATCGTGTAATCGTTTGATTGCCGTGGCGGAGTCTCCTATAATGACTGGTTGTCCTAACAGCTTATTGAGTAATGCTGCAAGTAGTAATCACTTATTGTTGTAGCGATGTTCCAGGGTTGACCAGGCCGAATTGTAGTTGTCTTCTGATACCTGAAGGTGTTGAATTAGCTTGGCCGCTCCTCCAGACAAATTAGCCTTCAGATAGAACACTTTCTCTGCCTTACTCATCGGTTGTTGATGTATAAGCTGTAGGTAGAGATCGTGAAACTCCTTCCATTGGAGAAAGTTCCCGCTAAATAGGGGCAGCGTTTTCTCTGGTAGTTTAAGCTTGTTGAACCGCTTGGCCTCTGAAGTCACAGCTGCTGACGTCTTGCCCAACTGTCGATCCAAGTGTTCCTGTATTTCGATAAGTCGCGATTAACAGTGTTTCTCTAGCTTCTAAATGTTACCCATCGAGTAATCTAAGGTCTCTTCTTCTGTAACGATTTGGAGATGTAGACAAGAGATAATTGACCATTGCTACGTAAGACTCGCTAGTTTTTGTTTGTAGTATGCAGCTGAACGGTCTTTGATGTTGTCATCGGTGGAGACAAGAAAATGCTTCATTGCGCTGACTGAGGCCTTTTGCTGCCTTATCAGCTTCTGAATGGTGTTCCCACTTTCGATAATAGTACTGGTGTAAGTGGACCTCTAGAGATCGGTTTGTGCTTGCAGTAGGTATAGCTGTCTTGTACTCAGTGTACACAGCCTCAACTTATGCGTAGTACTTCCTTTCGAAGTAGCTGCTCTCTGGCCACTCTGCACGGTATGCTTGTAACTTGATGTCGCTGCTCTCGAATTCACTCCATTCGAAGTCAAGCCGCTCCAGCCGGGATTCTAACTATGGTTTAGTCCGCCTGGTTGGTCCATCCCTCTTAAAGTTGGAGAATAACTTTGTTATTTTCTCAGCTGCGACTGCCTGTTCCTTGATGAGGGCTTCCAATGTTTTTAATTTCTTCAGCGGAATCACGTCGGGGTCACCAAAATGTTAGATCTCTTTTGATCTAAAGTCAAACACACGTTTGCATTGCGAGTGAAGTTTATTAAAAATTTTAGTTCTTTAAATACTACTTTACAAACAAAAATGTAATACTATAGGAGTATTCTATTACGTCTGGGCATTGTGACCTAATACTGTATTTGATATTGAAGGTGCGAACAAAACCCATACGTCAGCAGAATATTTGTTGGGAATAGAAATTTTGGTTGGAAAAATTGATTATTTAGCAGAATGGAGTGTGGGAACGGATTATATGGACAAAAGCCATACATACATGCAGTATGTATGAAAAGAAAAGAAATGGGAAAATTATAGTGAGGCTTAAAAGGAAAATACTTATTAAATACAAATAGGGTTTAAACAATCGTTATCACAAACGTGTTACATTTGCAGTACCAAACCCTCCGAATTGAACAATTTAACTAATCTTTCAACTAGGCATGTGACAAAAAAAATATTCCAAATAAAATTTAGAAGAGAAACAGGGTTATTCGTAGATATTCCAACTCAACAGTCTGGCAATATTAGTGACGGAAACACGGCTAGAAGATTTTTCAGAGATGAGGAAAAGACTGCCCAGATTACAGGGATAGATAAAGAAGTTATCAAAAAGTTTCACATCATCTTAAAAGCTCTTGGGTTTGGGTTCCCAATAGTTGCAGATGCTTTTGAGAAGTATGTAAAGGAAACAAGGGAACTATATCTGAAAAATTATGCCTGGTATTTTATGCCAGTAAGTGTGCATGGGGTCTTGTTTCATGGAAAACAAATAATTTCTTCTTGTATTCTTCCAATCGGACAACCTTCAGAAGAAGCGCAAGAGGCAAGGAACAAGGAAAATAGAAGGTTAAGGGAACTGTTTACTAGAAAAATATCACATGTGGATACATATACTGACCTCTTAAATCGATTGCTTATAACCTCAGATCCATTCTTAGCAAGTCTAAGATGCTTTCCGAGAAGAAAGAAAAGTGTCATGGAAGGTGAAATCTTGAAACTTTTAGATGTACCAAAATAAAAAAACCAAAAAAAATTAAAATAAGCTGGTTTTTATGTATTATTTTGTCTTGAAATTTGTAGTCATACGAGTATGTCTTAAGAAAGTAATCGAAGAATAATAAAATATTTTTTAAAATAAATTCGTTGAGAATTTATTAACTTATATAGTACCATATACTTTCGCTCACATACATGTCTATACGAAAATATCCTTATAAATATTGTTGTTGTGCACAATTTTTTCTCGTCGGATTTTGTTTCCCTTTTTCCTGAGTGATTTTCGTTTAAGAATTTAGTGTTACCAGACACCTTCTGTTCGAGCTTTTTTCTGATTGAAGAGTGACCAACATTTTCTCGTGGCTTTCACCTCTATATTGGTTTTCTATTTTGGTTTTTTCCTTAGCTTTTCCGCTCTAGCAATTTCTCCTCATTCTTCAACTGCGTGAGTTGTTTTATTGTTCATTCGCGTTGTGTTCTTTTGTGTTTCTTATTTTAAGGTAATTTCGTCGACAACGTGGGTTTAACTCCTGTTTTATTTTTCTTCGTTTTGAGAAAGTTTTTGTTTTCTATTGACATGGCTTTCGCTTCTAACAGGCTCTTTATGGACGAAATGGCAAATTAGGTGGAGGCTCGCGGTCTTCCGATTGGCACTTTGGACGCAATGTGGAAGTCGTTGAGATCCACTCGTATTCTAGAACGCAGAGGGTCTTTGACATATTTGTAGAGGACCGAGATGCTTCATTAGCAGAGCTAAGGCAGATTGAAGAGCTTTTGGTGGAACTTCTAAGTAATCCCAAGTCGAAGGAACACCAAAATCGAATGTGCTCTCAGTAGGATGGACAGGGCGAGGGACAATTCTCCGGAGGAAATTGAGGAGAAGTATACTCTCAGACATAGGTTGATCGTACTAGCCGGGAAATTGGCCGATGGTACGGAAGAGCATTCCGACGATGAGGACGAGGTAGGCTATGATCAATTTCAAAAGATGAACGTGAAGCTGGCCGCGCAGGTTCTAAGCAGATCTGTATCCTGTGGAATTTAAGCTTTAATAAAATTGAACAAATTCCCAAGACATATAGCCCAATTTGCGAAATCGACAGCTGAATTTATTAAGAAAAATAGAAATGAAGGATTATATATTAAATATTTAACCCATTAACACAACAAATAGATCATTCTGTTTCAAAGGTTTGGCTCTAACTATAGGGAGCGTTTTAAGAATAAGGGAAACGTTATTCATGAATCATGATGATTTATATAACATTTATGTAAATAAATTTTATCAAGATCCATTAGAAAACTTATTTGGAAAAATAAGAGCGCGGAACATTAATAAAAGTAACCCCAGTGTTGCTGAACTTAACTAATTGATAGCCAAAGTTATATCGATTAAATTTTTATTTAAATCTAAATGTTCCAATTGCGAGGAAGGCGATTCGGAATACTTGCAGCGGGATTGGAATGCCGTTTTGCAGAATGATACAGAGGAGCAAACTGTGCTTAGAGAGGATATTCTTCAGAATGAAAATTGTTTTGAAAATAACATGAATATTAACAATATAGTATATAGTATATATATAACCCATTAGATGAAAACGCAGTATCAGTTAAGGTACCGCAAGTCAACGACCTTGCTATTAGACATTTTGCAGGATACTGCTATTTCAAAACAATAAAAAAGATGAATAAAATCTATGAAAATTGTGCGGGAGAAATGTTAAAAGACAAACACGATTTCAATCTAACAGAAATACTGATAAAATTAAAAGAATATGAGAATTCGAAAGAAAATACAGTTTTCTTGTTGCCGTCCGAAAAATATTTTTAGGTATGCCGTCTTCATACACAAATATTCTCTACATACTTTGAAAAAATGCCTTTTGCATCTAATTTAAGAAAAAACATAATCAAAGATTGTATAAAGGCAACAAATATGAATTTTCCGAAATGGTTTGATACCTCTAGTGTATGTTAGGAGCACAAGATTAATTTAATAAATTTCCTAATAATTGTATTGCTCTGGAAAAATTGTAAATTAAGAACAGAAATAAAAACACGATTCCCAGAAATAAAATAGAAAAATTGCAAAATGTAATGAACGCTTAAAAATGTAAGTAAGCCGACATGATAAATTGACAACGATTATTGGAGGGTTGGGAGGGTGGGGGTCGATGTCCTGCCACGTCCTCGCTCGTGTCCCCTGGAAACTACTTAAGTAAGGGTGCTTTAACTATAATTTGTCAAAACATGTGATTTCTTAGAATTATTTTTTCAATTTTGTACTTAAGCCGCCTTTACTTAAGTAGGCCAAGAGCAGTGATCAATAATTATACAGGTATATATATAGATAATACTATGTACATATATTAGAATATATACGTGGTATGTCCCAAAATTTTCTACAGTGCCGAACCCTAACTCTTAAGGTCGTTTTGAGTTTGGGCAATAAACAGTCGCACGGGGCCAAGCCCGGACTCATTTGACAAAACCACTGATAAAAACATGTTTCTTCTGGGATTGATTTGATTGAACCCGTCGTAAACAGCCTCATTGGACCCTCTCAGTGCGGTTTGACGCCAGGAAAGTCCACAATAGATCAGATTTCCACACTCCGGCAGATCCTGGAGAAAACCCAAGAAGTCCAGATCGATACCCACCACTTGCTTATCGATTTTAAGGCTGCCTATGACAGCATCTATAAAGACGAGCTATATAGAGCGATGTTTAGTCTTGACATCCCTGCCAAACTCGTCCGTCTGTTTGCCTAATGTCGGCTATATGATTCTATTCAGTGTACTGTGTGAACGTGTAAGACCTCTTCGGTCAACAAAAATACAAAACCTCAGTATTTTTCCAAACCTCCACCCGATTCCGACAAATAGATACGCTCTCATAATATGGTTTTGCAATCTCTTTCGCCAGCTGTTTCCAGCAGTGCTGCCCTCCAAGTTGGTTTAGATCCCATTCCACTCGTTGGCACTCCATACTATATTCAGCCGCCCAAAGATTTTGCGTATAGTTTTGAAAACTCCATTTTACATAACTTGAAAGAAAAGGGAGCAAATACGTACTCGTAAATATACATTTTCCGGATAAGTTCGATCTTGCTCAATGCTTGGAAATTTATCAAATTTTGTAGTCCAGAGCACAAAATTTAACAAAAATCCTGTAATGTATCATAAAATAAATAATACCCCCATTTAATTTACATTGCATAACAAGTTACAAACAAAATAACAAGCACACGTACATAAACCCAAGCAAACCCGTCATACTGGGAAACGTCAAAGTATCGCCTTTGCAAATCGCAGTCCATTCAAGTACAGATGGGCGAATGGTTTTTTTTATTTATTTCTTTCGTTACGTATTGTTTTTGCATTTGAGGTTCACGACTTTGCATGTGTGGGTGACAAGTGGCAAGAGCAAAAAGCGAAAAGAAATAAAAAGATCTTTCTGCTCTTTGTGAGAACATGCAGCTTTTTAAAAAGCTTTTTTTTTGGCTTGATTTCATTTTCATAGGACACAACTTCCCATATGAATGAGACATCTGTATAGATTTATTTTCTGTTCTTACATTTTTAAGCGTTCATTACATTTTGCAATTTTTCTATTTTATTTCTGGGAATCGTGTTTTTATTTCTGTTCTTATCAAGGACCCATTTACAATTCCAGAGCTATACAATTGTTAGGAAATTTATTAAATTAATCTTGTGCTCGTAACATACACTAGATGTATCAAACCATTTCGGAAAATTCATATTTGTTGCCTTTATACATTTTTTGATTATGTTTTCTCTTAAATAAGATGCAAAAGGCAGTTTTTCAAAGTATGCGGAAAATATTTGTGTATGAAGACGGCATACTTGAAAATATTTTTCGGACGGCCACAAGAGAACTATATTTTCTTTCGAATTCTCATATTCTTTTAATTTTATTAGTACTTCTGTTAGATTGAAATCGTGCTTGTCTTTTAACATTTCTCCTGCACAATTTTAACAGATTTTATTCATCTTTTTTATTGTTTTGAAATTGCAGTATCCTGCAAAATGTCTAATAGCAAGGTCGTTGACTTGCGGTACATTAACTGATACAGCGTTTTCATCTAATGGGTTATATATACACTATATACTATATTGTTAATATTCATGTTATTTTCAAAACAATTTTCATTCTGAAGAATATCCTCTCTAAGCACAGTTTGCTCCTCTGTATCATTCTGCAAAACGGCATTCCAATCCCGCTGCAAGTATTCCGAATAGACTTCCTCGCAATTGGAACATTTAGATTTAAATAAAAATTTAATCGATATAACTTTGGCTATCAATTAGTTAAGTTCAGCAACACTGGGGTTACTTTTATTTATGTTCCGTGCTCTTATTTTCTCAAATAAGTTTTCTAATGGATCTTGATTAAATTTATTTACATAAATGTTATATAAATCATCATGATTCATGAATAACGTTTCCCTTATTCTTAAAACGCTCCCTATAGTTAGAGCCAAACCTTTGAAACAGAATGATCTATTTGTTGTGGTAATGGGTTTAATTTTTAATATATAATCCTTCATTTCAATTATAAAATGGATGTTTTTATCGTTCCGTACAAGAGCTGGTTTTCTATTTAAAAGATCGAAAAGGCGATCTATTTTTTTAATAAATTCAGCTGTCGATTTCGCAAATTGGGCTATATGGCCTGGGAATTTGTTCAGTTTTATTAAAGCTTCAATTCCACAGGATACAGATCTGCTTAGAGCCTGTGCAGCCAGCTTCATGTTCATCTATTGACATTCAGTAGGGTCAATATGTGCCGCTGTCAGTTTTGGGCATATTTTGGTAGTATTATTTTTTTCTGTGTTATAAAGGTATTCAATTACCTTCCAACTAACGATTCCATCGAAAGTGGTCAAATTGTATTTTATTAAGTTGATTCGAATACTTTTCAAAAGATGCGGGATATCATACATTCCATATATGGATTTGTGGTTGTAAATAAAGCTTAAAGTTTTCTCATTTATACTAAGCTTACTATATAAACTACGATTAGTGATAAGTGGGTCCTTGATCGCAGCAAATAGCTCTTACATTTAATTTCAGGTCTGCGCATATATCAAGGCAGTTATATACCTCAACTTCAAGTTCTTTGGTGCGTATATTGCTCGGACAAACGACGTGATAAAAAAATTTGCTTAAGATTTCCACATATGCTCCGAATCGTAAAGACACATGCAGACTGAGCGTATGAATTATATCTTTGATTTCTTCCGTAATCAACAAAACCTTCAATTTCATCTTTAAATTTATTATAGGTTAGATCCGTCTGAAGGCTCATCTCGTCAAATATAACCACAACTTCTTTTTCTTTTGGTGGTAATTTCGAGGTTATTTCCTTAATTTCCTGCATAACATTTCTATTGAAGCCAGGCGACAGACTTTTAAGTTTAATCCACCTGTGCAATGAAGATGGATGCGGCAAGTGCATCTCAAGTTGATTACGCAAAAAGTTGAATCCGGCAGCTGAACGATAAAGATGCACTGCGAAACCCATTTCTCCTCTTCAGTGTATTCATTTTTACCCTGTGATAAGATGAGCTTCGAAAATGTCATATCATTTTGATGAATATCAAGCAATGAATCGATTTTCTCTTGAATGTTTTGCTTTTCAAGCGCCTGTAGCCTTTTCTTGTCCTCTTTTAAACGACGAATTTTCTTTAATATATGTAGCTTCGATTTTCTATTTTCTTTAATAGTTATTCTCAAGACATTGTTCAATTTCTTGAGCTTTTCAATTCTCCTAATGTAAGAAGATTGCCTTTTTACATGAGCCTCACAATTGGCGCAAGCAAATTCAATGTGATCATTGAATTTTGTCCTTAATAAATTTTTAGAAGCAAAGTTTAGTTCACCTATTGAAGCTTCATTCGAACTCAGTTTTAAATTTTTGTTATTTTCATACGTAATCTTAGCTTTGAGTGGATCAAAGCAAACAGAATCGTCTTCAGAGTTCGGAACACTCTCGCTTCGTTTTAAAAAGAGAGAGGGATTAGCATTTGTTTTTAAATATTTATAATATTTATATTATATTTTATATTTTTTGCTGCAAATGTAAGGTTTTTTAAAGCATTTTATATGCTCACGAGACTCGCCCGTCAAAGCTAACCATTCATCATATTTAACAGTGGCTTTTCTAGGGAAACGAAATAATTTCCTATCCGAAAACTCATTTTCGGTTGCACAGCAATGTGCTATTGCGCACTTTGTTCTCCTCCAGGACATTTTTCTTAGTAGATTGTTGTTCAAATATAAATGTGTTTACATTCTTTTAAGCACCTAAACGCTAGTTACTTTATATAAAAATTTAGTAAATATATGTACATACATAGGTCAAATAACACATATGTATGTGGATAAAATATATTAAAATAAAAATATGTATGTAAATATCAAAGAAACGTGAATTAATAGTTTAACCAGTGCACTTTAAATATCACTCCAATTCAATTCAAATACTATTCAATATAATTATTTATATGCACTGCAGAGTAATAACACGAATAATATTTTGCTTGTCAAACTTCAATTACAAAATGTAACGAAATATTCCACTTTTCCCGCCGTTTAATTGTTCTTTCTTACATACATATATATCCATACACTCAAACAAAATACCAATTCATGAAAAATTATGTAATTTCCTGTTGCAGTCGAATGAAAACAAACAGCCAAGTCTTCATACCCCTTCCCGCAAGCCCCTTGCACATGTTTTTCATATTCCCTCTGCCACTGCCCACAACTTGTGGTGAGAGAAAAAAAATCTTTCAGTAAACAAAGTAAAAATGAGAGAAAATAAAAAAGCTTTATATTACTCCGAAAGTTCGTGTCGGCTAGACGAGTGTCGGCTGGCCGACCAAAAGTGAACCATTTTTTTCTAAAGGCATGAGACATCTGTATAGATTTATTATCTGTGGTAAATGGGTATCATAACCCCCTTGAAGCGCGCGTAAATTATAAAAAAAAATGAATGTCAAAGCTCGGGCCGCGCTCGTAGGTCTTGTTCAAGTGCTCATAGAAGCCATCTTTCCCCTCTGTGGGGGCGTGCGCGCATATCAGGCTAGTTGCGGATTGCTACGAGGCGCTTGTTCACATGCCGGAAACTTCTTGCCTAAATCTGCCTCCAAAAACAAATCCGCATCCAAATAGGCGCTGGTCTTGCGGTCGATAATAATCGCCGTAGTAGATGCCGTAGTTTTTCGTACTCCGCTGCTCGTGGCCTGTTCAGGGACCTAACATTCTACCTGCATATCCGAAGTTCGTTGTCTTGAATTCGTTTGCATGGGTGTTGACAGTATCAGTTCCACTTTTCAACACCCCTAGGACGACAGGTTGGTTGGACCGAAAGCCAGTAGCCCGTTCTGGGATGTGAGTGCTGCCGTTGGTCCATTAAGGGCTCTTCCGCCATCATCTCTTTTCCAAGACCCTAACTTAGTCTCGGTTTCATTTGTTTGGCGATTGTTTCTACCGTTGATTCCATCTGAGGATCAATTTATCCCCTGTCTCGCTTAGAGTGCGGCTATTTTTGTCTGCTGGTCAGCACTCGTACTTATAAGTTAAGAAAGATATTGGCCAGTACCAGGCAGTTACCACGTGGGGGTATAATAAGCAAAATTGATGTGCAGAAGTTAGTTGCAACACTGGATATCGCCAGGTCCGCATCTCTCAGTGCCTACCCTATTTCTACAACACGCAATCTGGTTTCAAATGCAGTAAATTGGCAAGGCTCTCGACTTTTATCAACGAAGATGGTGTTTTGGGGGTTGGAGGTCGACTATAGAAACCGATTTCGCCACACTTAAATCGTCACACCGTTTTTTCTACCTCATCGGAACCTACTCGTACTTACAAAACTCGTTATTCATGACACCCATATGTGAACACTTAACGGCAGTCAACAGCTAGTGATGGCAATTCCAAGAATTAAATATTAGATATTCAATTTCAAAGCAAATGTGAAGACCTGTATACTCGTATAAACAAAAGATGCTAAACTTACAGGCGCTCGGAGTTAACCAAGCGTGCCCATTCCAGCAGCCGGAGTTGATTACGCCGTCCTGGTACAGATAAAAGCGTAGAGAGGTCAAAAAAACCACTGAAGTGTACATTGCATTGTTTAAATGCTTTTTTTTATAAGGGCAGTTCACATAGAGCTTATAAGTGATTATAACACACCCGCTTTTCTTGCGGATTTCAGGAGCGCAAGTATTGTATTGTATTGAACTATCAATACTGACTTCAGGACATTTTGTCATCGGCTTGTCAATCAGCACTACCAGAAAAGGATTATTCAGATGTCAAATCATATAGATTCGAGAAATGGCAGTTATTTTAATAAATCCAAAAGGATTTTTGAGAAGAATGGAAGTCTAAATATCGGGATCGGCTGCAGCAGCACACACTTGGGATCTGCTTCTCCTTATCGTATTAAGGCAACACATCCAGGAAACGACGGAAGGACAGGTATTGTCACAATCAAGACAGCAGCCAGCACATTATGGTAAACGAAGAAAGCTCATGAGATATACATATAAGCATACACACACACCCAATTAAAAATAATTTGTATAACTAACTAATGAGTTATCATACTTATTTATTTATCTTCGAGTACAACCATATAACTAAATATTGCCATACCCCATTTACACGACTTTTTTTCTTTGTATTTTACGTTCACGACCCAACGATATAAATATCCGATATATTCCAGGAATATGAGAAGTTTTTCGGCATAACCTGGTAGGATTTTCCATACCTGGCCCAGCAGAATATGGCAACGCAGTATCCATCAATGCATTAAGCATCAAATCAGTAAATAAGAAATATTACGACCCACGCGTAAAAATTGTATGTTCTCTGCCATCTCCATCCTCCACTGAAGACGCACACATATGTCCGAGTTAAGCGGTTTATGTGTTGTTGATCTTATAACAAGCCAACGCAGAAAGTTCACGAGGCCAATTAACCATTGGACCTGAATAAGATGCGGAACTTAAAGGTCAACGATCGAGGCACAGTACCAAGGTCGACATTGAAATACTTTCATGGTAACCAACTGTGGGAGTGACAATCACTTCTCTTCAAATTGCCAACATCATTGATAGAGTTCAAAATAAAGTTTGTTAAAACAGACAAGTTGTTTATTTTTCTGTTTCGAATGCACAAAATCTAAAATTCGGTTGCGACGGTTTCTTCATAGTTCGTTTAATCAAAATTTGCTTTTATCCTGGCGGTACAGCTTATTTATTTAATCCGCTTGTTTACTTAACGATTTAACTGTATCATATACATATGCCCGTATACATTTATCTATCTCTTGTTTTGAAAATATTTATTAATTTTTAATTTTTTTATATGTTTGCATATTAAATTGTTCATTTACTTGTTGCTTTATTTATTAAATCTTTATATACAGCGTGTCCCAGAATTTGTCAAGGATATTTTGAGAAATGACTTTTGGCTTTATTCTTAGAAAAAAATCGTTCTACAGTAAAGGTATATATCCACTGTTAACATCAGTTATTAAGGATTTAATAAAAGGCTTATTTTAGTTTACGCTGACCCATGTTACTGAGAATTGCTCTGTTAATACTAACGGTAGGACGTTTAGGACTCCAATTCGTTTCAATTCAATTCTAATATACTTTCTAAAATTGCATAGCTATTTTCCCATTCCTACCCCATTCCTTTAAAGTGAGGTCTGGGATATGAAGGCCTATTTACCAAGCATGATTGATATAAAAACTTAAAAACAAAATTAATTCATCAGTTAAACACGTTGGCTGTCACCATAGGCCTCACGCCTCACCATAGGCTGCCGACGTGCTAAGTTTTTACCCCAAGGTTACGGTTGCCTAGAAGCACTATATGATATGTCTGCATTTAAAAACCAAGAATACGCAGACATTATTACCTTTATGGGTTGAGCAATGGGCCTCCACAAGTAAGAAGAATTGCGGCTGATGAATAAATGCTGGAAGATATTGCCACTGATCCATTAAACAGCATCAGATGCTTAGCTTTGCAGTTCAACGTAAACAAACATAAACAAACATATCTAATGTACTGCATGGAGAAAATCTTTATCCATACTACGAAACACCGGTGCAAGAACTGCTTCCCGATGATTTGGAAAAGCGTAGTGTTTTTTTCAGAATTCTTTGAATGGGCGAACCTCAATTTACAAGAGATGGGATCACAAATTTTTATAAACCTAATGGGCTGCGAAAAATCCACATACAAGAAAATTTAAATCATTTCAACACAAATTCAGCGTCAATATGTTGGCAGGTTTAATATTGGAAACATGTTAATCGCAATCTTTAAACTACCACCCAGGCTGAATTCTACAAACTATCTGTATTTTTGCGAAATTTTCCGGAAATAATGAGGAACATTCCACCAATTGAACTAGTCTTAACTAGCATATTAGTACGATAATTACTTTCGGTGGTTATCGAAGAACGAATAAAAAAACAGTTCCACTTGACTATAGCACAAATTCTCTTTAGTCTAGTTCTAAAGCAATCCATTACTATTTTGTTATCTCGATCGATCTAAATACTTTAAGTTTTCACCCGGCAAGTCAAGTTGAGGAATCAGATTAAGCGGTTCCCCTATTAAAAAATGTGCAGGTTTTAAGACTAAAAGGTCGTCGACGTTTTCCGAAATTGAACACAGCAGTATTGATTTTAAAAACGCTCCGACTTGTGTTAATAGTATGCAAAGCTCTTCGTGTCAACGGCTCCGATCCCATTTTTCATTTCAGGTGATATTTCCTCGACTTTACATCAGTCTCCAAAAGTCCCCAAAGGATGGAGATGCTGGTGGGATGAAATGTCATTTTGCCCCATCCATCGTCAGATAATTTGCTACATTCTTGTGATTCATTTGTGCCTCTTGCAAGACCTCTCGCCGTTCCTGATTGGCTCCGACGAAGTTGATTCCCTTGTCGCAATGCAAATACTTCTTGCCGCTGTAAATCCTCTTGTTTGCCTTCGTAGTCATGTCACTGACCAGTTCCAAGTGAATGGCCTTGATGTCAGGCAAATGAAGATCTCTAAATAGGTTTTGAAATACTTCGCTACTCTTCCCTTCCAATATTTCACGTCCATCGGGCCAGCATAGTCAACCCCTCTGTTTATAAAGGGATGAGAAATAGTAAACCTGATGGCAGGCAAATTTCTCATTCGCCAATTTGTGGTCTTGGCTCTGTACATTAAACTTATTACACCACTGTGAATAAAATGTTTAGTTTGTAATTTTTGAAATCCAAAATCGATGACGAAGGTACGCTATCATCAAAATTAATGGGGGCTTCTGGTCCAAAGTTAAGCCAGACGACCACCTACTCGCAGTATTCCCTCCGCATCCAGGAATGGATAGTATGAATTTAGCCCTTTTGTTTTCTCTCCTGCTCTCAGCTTCGCTATTTCATAAGAAAATGATTCTGGTGGTGATGTCCTGATTGCTTAGAAATGAGAGTCTTAATCCTTGATACAGGTAGTTTTCGTGGATTTGCTATTGTTATGACTAATTGCGGCAACTGTCAATGCTGCCCCGAATCAAAAATAATTTCTTGGAATACCCAGTTATTGCAAGACGTAGGCTCACGAAACCTCCAGGTAGCACAACTACACTGCACTATACTTAACTTAAGATCCTGGCATTCATGCGAACCTTCTGGCACAGTTTTCCTCGTCCCAATACTTCTTAACAATCCTTTTGCTCTCCTTCTTATCTCCTTATCCTCTTTCCCTCGTTTTTTTTGTTCCTTCTGCCCGCCAGAAATCTCGCGACTCTACTTTAAAGTCGAATTTACTTTTGCTAAAAAGGAAAAATTGCCTTTCGCAATTACAAAAGCATAAGCCAATTCTCTAAAATGACCCTCACTAAATGTTGGTCGTTAGACAAGTGACTTCAAGTTCTTTTCATTCCCTGCCAGACACACGCACTCATTCTCACACGCACTCACTCACACATTCATCATATACACCCAACATACGGGGTTATTAGCTACAACACTAGCAATTTTTGCTCGTGTGTCTACCCGTGTCTAGCTATTGTTGTTTGTTGTTTCCCTCATTGGAGGTTGTCATATAACTTGACCGTCTGCCTACATATCTCTGCTGCTCGCTTGTTGCTCTACCAGTGGGGTGCTGGCTTCAAAGACGTCCCTTCAACCATAAAACCCGACTTTTAAAGCTGGTGCGGCGCTGGGATGTGTTTTATTATGCTGGTATTTTCTGTACTTGGCATCCGTTGTAGTGTAGGTTCCAGGTAGCGTCCTCCCCGCCCTGTCTGAAGCTGCCCGTTGCAAGTCTCCCGTTTAGCTTCTGGTTCGTCGTGAGTCTCCCCATCGTCTTTAAGGCTTCACCGACCGAACCCCTTTGTCCTGATCTGAGGTTAAGATAGCCCGTGAATATATGTGTGTTCTTTCCCTGGTCTGTGGTCGATGGGCCAGTGGCTGATTGGACCATGGCTGCCCTTCATCTCCACCAGAGCTCGTCTACTCCTCAGAAGCGCAAGCCATTTCCTGAAGCCAAAGTTTAACTAGACAGACATTTCCATCAAGTCCAATACTGTCAGTCCTATACAACACCAAAATCAAAATTTTTACCCAAACGGTCCATGTGACCCATATGAGTCACAAAGTATCTTGAGATCCTTCCCCCTAAATTGGGGACCATTGTCACACACGACAACCTTGGGTAGACCGAACAATAAGAAGACATTTCCCCTTAGTCTCCTACAAACTGCGTTAGCAGTTCCCGAACGTGGAGGAAAAAGTAAGGGGAATTTTAATAAATAGTCTACCATGGTTAAAATGTACAAACAACATATAACCTCCCACTCCCCAAACGTTTTGCGGACGCCCATGTGGCGAGCTTACGGACTATCATGTCACGGCTGTAAAATCCCTAATCTACGTTGCTTTCCTACTTCTATATTCCTAGTTTTCACATACTTGATGAGTTCGCCCTCCTCTACTCTCCGCAATAGCTAGGCTAATGGGTTAGCTTCTACGGCAGCAATCATATTCCTAATCCAGCTTCTGAGATCCCATCCAACTCCGGGACTCCTCGCGAAAGCATGTCGGGAACTACATGCCCTTTGCCCTTTCTGTGGATATTTTGGAAATTAAACTGCTGCAACCCTACTGTCCATCGACTTAGTCTCCCTTGAGGTTCCTTAAGGTTGCTCATCCACACCAGCGAATAGTGATCAGTTACGACCGTTAACCGAAACCCTTAAACTTATGGTCATAACTTCTCAATCACCCACAGGATAGCCAAGCATTCCTTCTCTATGCTAGAGTAGTTCCTTACAGTTCTCTAAAGAGACCTACTAAGATAACAAATAACCTTCCCTCCGTCTTCAAACTCCTGATAAAACTTTTAACCTTGCCTCACACAATCTATTAAAAACATCCTCCAGCATTTTAAGGTGTTGGTCGTATGTGTTTGTGGCGATGATAATATCGTCTATATACATAAATACGTGTGGCTCTTGATCAGCACATACGATGCTGCGTATAAATCTCCGCCACGTAGCAGGCGCATTGTGTAACGCGAAAGGTATTCTCTTAAACTGGAACAGGCCTCTACCGTGGAGACTGTGAGTGGACGCGATCTCTCCTCCATGGGGATCTGCCAGTAAGCCGACTTTATATCTAATGACGTCAAATATTTGGCGTCCCTAAGCCTATCCAATGTCGTTGATATAGATGGCAATGGATAAGCTTCCCTATCTATTAACATACTAGGCTTCCTAAAGTCGATACAGAAAATAAAAGACCCATCTTTCTTCTTGATAAAAACTATTGGAGATGTCCAAGGACTGTTATCGATATCTCGTTAGGCTCCTTATCGATATGTTTCTGCATCGCAGGCAACAGTGGGTATTATCGTTGTTGAATAGGTTCTGCCACCGTCCTAATCTTCTGTTCTAACAAATGTGTGCACCCCAATCCCTCGGGTTTTGACCAAAGCTCAGAGACCTCGCCTTGTCTCATCGAGACCACCGACTCTGGGTCATAACGCTAGGATAACAAGACATTCGATTAAAATGGACTGTCTTTGTGCTACTATTGTGTGCTACCCCCACGACATCTATACTTTTTCCGTCAGCAAAGACAATGGACCTTATATTAGATTAAAACACGATGTTACACTGCAAGTGGTATATATTGAACTGAACTGAATTGGAGTTTTGTAACAACAATATATATACAGTTAGTTGTGTATGTGTGTATACATAGTATGAATGCTTGAATGTAGTGAATATAATGTAATTAACAATTCTTCTCTCAAAACGCAAATTCATTAATCTTACTTCATAATTAAACAATTTTAATATCAATTCAAAATTCTTTTCGAAAATCAAAAATTCAAATTCATTATTAAATACATAAAGAATGAATAACAAATTTACATTTCTCCAAATTTTTAGTTAAAATATCGGCCGGCATTTCGCCAGTAGCTATGCAATCAATTTCTATTAGCTTTTTCTCTGCAAGGTCACGAACATGATGAATTCGGATATCTATATGTTTCGTTCGGTTATGGAATATAGGATTTCTAACCAACTGCTGTGCACTAAGATTGTCTCCATAAAGTTTTGTAGGCCCACCAACTAAATCAGTAAATCCCATCTCTGTCAGCAAATTTCGAAAATGAATGATGTCCTTGGAGCCCAATAGCGTAACATATTCCGCTTCGGTGCTGCTTAGAGCGACACTTTGCTGCTTCCTGCTTTCCCAGTTGATAGCACCCCCAGCCAAGAAGAAAACGAATCCAGGGGACACGAGCGAGGACATGGCAGGACATCGATCCCCACCCTCCCAACCCTCCAATAATCGTTGTCAATTTATCATGTCGGCTTACCTACATCACAGATAATAAATCTATACAGATGTCTCATGCCTGTAGAAAAAAATGGCTCACTTTTCGTCGGCTGGCCGACACTCGTCTAGCCGACACGAGCTTTCGGAGTAATATAAAGCTTTTTTATTTTCTCTCTTTTTTGCTTTGTTTACTGAAAGATTTTTTTCTCTCACCACAAGATGTGGGCAGTGGCACAGGGAATATGAAAATAATGTGCAAGGGGCTTGCGGGAAGGGGTATGAAGACTTGCTTGTTTGCATTCAACTGCAACAGGAAATTACATAATTTTTCATGAATTGGTATTTTGTTTGAGTGTATGGGTATGTATGTAAGAAAGAACAATTAAAAGGCGAGTAAAGTGGAATATTTCGTAAAATTTGGTATTGAAGTTTGACAAGCAAAATATTAGTCTGCAGTGCATATAAATAATAATAAGTATGTACATAATTGAATAGCAATTGAATTGAATTGCTGTGCAACCGAAAATGAGTTTTCGGATAGGAAATTATTTCGTTTCCCTAAAAAAAGGCACTGTTAAATATGGTGAATGGTTAGCTCTGACGGATGAGTCTCGTGAACATATAAAATGCCTTAAAAAACCTTACATTTGCAGCAAACATTTTGAAAATGGCTTATTGGGAAGAAAATATTTAAAAACAAATGCTTATCCCTCTCTCTTTTTAAAACGAAGCGAGAATGTTCCCAACTCTGTAGACGATTCTGTTTGCTTTGATCCAGTCAGAGCCAAGATTACGTATGAAAATTACAAAGATTTAAAACTGAGTTCGAATGAAGCTACAATAGGAGAGCCAAACTTTGCTTCTAAAAATTTATCAAGGACAAAATTCAATGATCGCATTGAATTTGCTTGCGCCAATTGTGAGGCTCATGTAAAAAGGCAATCTTCTTACATTAGGAGAATTGAAAAGCTCAAGAAATTGAACAATGTCTTGAGAATAACTATTAAAGAAAATAGAAAATCGAAGCTACATATATTAAAGAAAATTCGTCGTTTAAAAAAGGACAAGAAAAGGCTACAGGCGCTTGAAAAGCAAAACATTCAAGAGAAAATCGATTCATTGCTTGATATTCATCAAAATGCTATGACATTTTCGAAGCTCAACTTATCGCAGGGTAAAAATGAATACACTAAAGAGGAGAAATGGATTTCGCAGTGCATCTTTCTTCGTTCAGCTGCCGGATACAACTTTTTGCGGGATCAACTTGAGATGCACTTGCCGCATCCATTCTCACTGCACAGATGGATTAAAATTAAAAGTCTGTCACCTGGCTTAAATATACCCACCAAAGAACTTGAAGTTGAGGTATATAACTGCCTTGATATATGCGCAGATTTGAAATTAAATGTAAGAGCTATTTGCTGCGATCAATTTCAAAAGATGAACGTGAAGCTGGCCGCACAGGTTCTAAGCAGATCTGTATCCTGTGGAATTGAAGATTTAATAAAACTGAACAAATCCCGAGACATATAGCCCAATTTGCGAAATCGACAGCCGAATTTATTAAAAAAAATAGAAATGAAGGATTATGTATTAAATATTTAACCCATTAAAACAACAAATAGATCATTCTGTTTCAAAGGTTTGGCTCTAACTATAGGGAGCGTTTTTAGAATAAGGGAAATGTTATTCATGAATCATTATGATTTATATAACATGTATGTAAATAAATTTTATCAAGATCCATTAGAAAACTTATTTGGAAAAATAAGAGCGCGGAACATAAATAAAAGTAACCCCAGTGTTGCTGAATTTAGCTCATTGATAGCCAAAGTTATATCGATTGAATTTCTATTTAAATCGGAATGATCCAATTGCGAGACGATTCGGAATACTTGCAGGTGGATTGGAATGCCGTTTTGCAGAATGATACAGAGGTGCAAACTGTGCTTAAAGAGAATATTCTTCAGAATGAATACTGTTTTGAAAATAACATGAATATTAACAATATAGTATATAGTATATATATAACCCATTAGATGAAAACGCAGTCAACGACCTTGCTATTAGACATTTTGCAGGATACTGCTATTTCAAAACAATAAAAAAGATAAATAAAATCTATGAAAATTGTGCGGGAGAAATGTTAAAAGACAAACACGATTTCAATCTAACAGAAATACTGATAAAATTAAAAGAATATGAGAATTCGAAAAAAAAATACAGTTCTCTTGTGGCCGTCCGAAAAATATTTTCAGGTATGCCGTCTTCATACACAAATATTCTCTGCATACTTTGAAAAAATGCCTTTTGCATCTAATTTAAGAAAAAACATAATCAAAGATTGTATAAAGGCAAAAAATATGAATTTTCCGAAATAGTTTGATACCTCTAGTATATGTTAGGAGCACAAGATTAATTTAATAAATTTCCTAATAATTGTATTGCTCTGGAAAAATTGTAAATTAAGAACAGAAATAAAAACACGATTCCCAGAAATAAAATAGAAAAATTGCAAAATGTAATGAACGCTTAAAAATGTAAGTAAGCCGACCTGATAAATTGACAACGATTATTGGAGGGTTGGGAGGGTGGGGGTCGATGTCCTGCCACGTCCTCGCTCGTGTCCCCTGGAAACTACTTAAGTAAGGGTGCTTTAACTATAATTTGTCAAAACATGTGATTTCTTAGAATTAGTTTTTCAATTTTGTACTTAAGCCGCCTTTACTTAAGTAGGCCAAGAGCCGTGATCAATTATTATACAGGTATATATATAGATAATACTATGTACATATATTAGAATATATACGTGGTATGTCCCAAAATTTTCTACAGTGCCGAACCCTTACTCTTAAGGTCATTTTGAGTTTGGGCAATAAAAAAGTCGCACGGGGCCAAGCCCGGACTTATTTGACAAAACCACTGATAAAAACATGTTTCTTCTGGGATTGATTTGATTGAACCCGCGGTAAACAGCCTCATTGGACCCTCTCAGTGCGGTTTGACGCCAGGAAAGTCCACAATAGGTCAGATTTCCACACTCCGGCAGATCCTGGAGAAAACCCAAGAAGTCCAGGTCGATACCCACCACTTGCTTATCGATTTTAAGGCTGCCTATGACAGCATCTAAAAAAACGAGCTATATAGAGCGATGTTTGAACGTACTGTGTGAACGTGTAAGACCTCTTCGATCAACAAAAATACAAAACCTCAGTATTTTTTCAAACCTCCACCCGATTCCGACAAATAGATACGCTCCCATAATATGGTTTTTCAATCTCATTTGCCAGCTGTTTCCAACAGTGCTGCACTCCAAGTTGGTTTAGATCCCATTCCACTCGTTGGCACTCCATACTATATTCGGCCGTCCAAATATTTTGCGTATGGTTTTGAAAACTCCATTTTACATAACTTGAAAGAAAAGGGAGCAAATACGTACTCGTAAATATACATTTTTCGAATAAGTTCGATCTTGCTCAATGCTTGGAATTTTATCAAATTTTTTAGTCCCGAGCACAAAATTTGACAAAAATCGTGTAATGTGTCATAAAATAAATAATACCCCATTTAATTTACATTGCATAACAAGTTACAAACAAAATAATAAGGACACGTACATAAACCCAAGCAAACCGGTTTTACTGGGAAACGTCAAAGTATCGCCTTTGCAAATCGCAGTCCATTCAAGTACAGATGGGCGAATGGTTTTTTTTTAATTATTTCTTTCGTTACGTATTGTTTTTACATTTGAGGTAAACGACTTTGCATGTGTGGGTGACAAGTGGCAAGAGCAAAAAGCGAAAAGAAATAAAAAGATCTTTCTGCTCTTTGTGAGAACATGCAGCTTTTTAAAAAGTTTTGTTTTTGGCTCGATTTCATTTTCCTAGGACACAACTTCTCATATGAATGAGACATCTGTATAGATTTACTATCTGTGCTTTTACTGTTGCCAGGGCCCAGGCGGAAAGAGAGAAGGAGGAGAAAGTAAAGCATTGTTGTGATGTAGTGGTTTTGAATCTCAGGTTTATTTGGTTTCGATATTGACTCTCCAGGGGTGGAAGTCCGAAAAGAACGGAGAGTTTTTCTACACTCGGAATGATTCAGGTTATAAATTTTAACGGTTGTGTTGTATTTGAAACTGTACAACAGCCCAATCTACATGCCAGTGTTATACCCTCACACGCAGATGTTTCTGACTGAGTTCCAATTGCACAAATGAAAAATTTGCCATGAGTAGGATTCGAAGCTTGACCCTCCGAGTGAGAAGCGATGGCTAGTACCACTACACAACGGCCATAATTGTCCTCGGCGATTTTAATGCAAAGCTAGGAAGAGAAGGCATCTTCGGTAGGACTGTTGGATGATATAGCCTGCACGACACCATCTCCGATAACGGATTCAGGCTTATTGATTCAACCAGATTGACCACATTGCTATCAACGCAAGACACTCCTCTAGTATTATGGATGTCCGAAAATTCCGAGATGTCACTCGGACCACTACCTTGTTGTAGCCAAGGCACGGTTGTGGATATCCCAAACAACGCCAAGACAAGCTAATATTGTGAGGAATTTCGACATCAGACGGCTACAATCGCATGAGAGCGCCAAGTCGTTTTCCGATCGAGGCTCCCTTAATCTCTCAAGGGTCCCTTGCCGCCAGCATCGAGCATCGAAGACCAGTAGCAACACTGCCAAAAGGCAGTTAAGAAAAGAGACCCTTCGAATTGCGCCAACTACAGAGGCATCAGTCTTGTGTGAGCGCCTGAAACCGGTCGTCAACAACCTGATAGGCCCATATCAGTGTGGCCCCAGGCCAGGAAAGCCCATCGATCGACCAAATATTCACACTACTGCATTCACGTAGTATTTATCGATTTTAAGGCCACGTATGACAGCATCTTTAGAGACGAACTATACAAGGCAATGTCTAGTTTTGGCTTCCCTGTCAAACTCGTCCGTCTGTGCAGGATGACGTGGAGAATGCATGATGCTCCATTAAGGTCCGTAAGCATCTTACCGATACCTTTGATGTCAAAAAAGGATTTAGACAAGGCGGTGCGCTGTCATGCGATTTCTTTAACATCATACTTGAAAGAATAGTGCAAAACTCACGCGCAAACACATGAGTCACAATCTTTCAAATGCCCGTCCAATTACTCGCATACACCGACGATATTGACATAATTGGAAGAAAGCAGCTTTATGTCAGTGGCGCCATTGCAAGTTTTGAGACGGAAGCGGTGAAAATGGGTTTAGCGGTCAATGAGGGCAAGACTAAGTATATGCTGTCAAGCAAAAAGGACACTGAACACCGACGCCTCAGACAGAACCTCACCCTTGACAGGTATAACTTTGAGTTAGTTAAGGACTTTGTGTACCCAGGCTCCGCTATGAATTCAGACAACGATACCAGCGCTGAGATCAACGGAAGAATACCTCTTGCAAATCGGCATGGACATTATCAAAGATGTATGAGGCTGCTCTTAGTTGCTTCGAGAGGAAAATTCTTCGAGTGATTTTAGTTCCCGTCTGCAATGACAGTGAGTGGGGTAGGCACTGTACAGCGACATCGACCTAACCAGAAAAGTGAAGATCCAAAGACTAAGATGGCTGGGTCGTGTAGAGCGAATGAACACCAATGTTCGGGTCCGAAAAATCTTCGAATCCGCTCTCAAGGGACAGTGCAGTAGAGGAAGACCGAGGCTCAGGTGGCGCAAGCAATGGGAAGGGGCCCTCAGCCAACTTAGCATGCGAGAGTGGAGGCAGCTAGCACATGGTCGAGCTTGCTGGAAACGCTCGTTGATTGAGCCCCAGGTGCACCCGGACTGTAGCGCAACCTAAAGTAAAGTGAAGTAAGGGGTCAGATTCTTTCTTAGAAATCCTTGTGATATTTTCGGCAAAAAATTCTTTTTGAACCGTGTCTAGTCTCATCCGAGCTTTTGAAATTTCTTCCACAGATATCGGTCCAGCACACCGCGAAGATTTGTTCAATTTGAAATTGTTGATGAACCGAGTACAGTAAGCAGTTACTCGTCCCAGTCGGTGTAACTTGGAATATCCGTTAAAAAGTTAATTTGTTTCATATGTTCCCAAATAAACGCAAATGTGAAATATAGTTTTTAGTGGAAAGCCTACTTCGATGAAGTCATTCCTTGAGTTGAACTTTCTGGCAGTTTTCTCTTCCAACTCTGTTGGAATGTTGATCTATGATACGTATAGCTATTCTCTTCAAACGTTGTAGTCCAGGATGTCCTGAAAATGCTACGAGGGCGGGTCAATAAGTCCGTGACTTTTGGATTAAAACACAGATTTTTTGATAAAAAAATAATTTTATTTTTCAACGTAGTCTCCCTTGAGCTGTATACACTTTGTCCAACGCTTCTCCAATTTTTTTATCCCTTCCAAAAAAAATGATTTGTCGAGGTCCACGAAATAGGCCTTTGTTTGCGAGATGACTTCATCATTGGAGTCAAATCTTTTTCCACCAAGCCATTTCTTCAGGTTTGGGAACAAGAAGTAGTCGCTCGGAGCCAAAAACCCACATCGCGAACAAACAACAGCACACTCGGAGTTCCTTTGATCGAGAACAGATGTTTAAGGTATTACTAAGTAAGTTCACTATCGAAAAACAACGCTTTGTGCACCTCACATACCCAGGATGTCCTGAAAATGCTACAATAAAACCCACATCGCTCTTATAAACTGCTAGTTCATTTAAGTTGTATGAGTATATTAAAATAAACAAAGAAGGAAAAGAAATGAAAGGTTTTGTGGAAAGGATTTTTTGTTTGAGTAAAGACATCCTTTAAATGTGCATGGTATAATTAATATTGATGAAGAGGTTATAAAAGGAACTTGATGACTAAGGAATTGATGATAAATCGAGTGCATGATAATTATAATTCAATGAAAAAATGGAGAACATAAATTTATCATTGTTCCAGTTCATTTAAATTGTTAGTATGGGGTTAATTTTTCAAGCTATAGCAATAACTTATCCCATCTGATAAAAGTTGACTAGGTAAATAGAACAGAAATGCATATTAAACATATTTATAAGGATCATATGGGTACGGATATGACTTTCGAAAAATTTTTTATTTTTTGTGGAACATGTTGAAAGTTTAGTTATGGGTGTGTTGTTATTTGCAAAGAATGTTCTACTGATAAGAGTCGATACAGAAAGGGATGTTTGCATTCAGCTATAAACAATCAGTTAACTTAGCTTTGTTTTTACTATAGCATTGATTTTTCGATAACAATGTAACAATAACTGATAAAAGAATGCTGAACGCCCTTGGAAGATACTTTTAAGCCATTCAGAAATTATTAAAAACTCAACACGAAGTACTGATGATTATAAAAAAAAATTAAACGTATTGTGAAATGAAAACAAGTAATCCTATAAAAAGGAGATCTACCCTTGCAAAAATAGCAACTAATGATGATGGAGCAACCAAGAAAGATAATTTCTTCTCACAGGATGGTGGAAATGACAGCAATAAATATATGGAATTAAGAGATCTAGCGCATAACAGTCAATTAGATTTGTTATATGGACCATATAAAACGTTCAACTCTAAAACGATGTTCGTAATAGTTCATTTAAATCAAATGAGATTGTGATTGGTGATAAAAGTTGGTCTCTTACACGTGGGTACAAGAGACCTATAAATCGTGCAGGCGATGACTTGAAAATATACAAGGAATTGCTAATAAAAATAAGTGCACATAAACGTAATATGATGAAACGAATAAATTGAAGGAACTAAAACATTCAAGTATAACAAAATAATAAAAAAAATATTCCTTGATAGTAGTACAGCAAAGATTAGTAGTAGTAGATTAATGCAAGTTCAGAAGCAAAAAACTAACAAACTATCATTGGGATGATCCTTTTTTTTGTTCCTTTTTTCTACCCACAGGCAAAGTGCTTATCTGCAGTTGGTTATCATGAATTTTAGTTTTGAAGTGAGTTGTCAAAAAAAATTTGATTCCAGTACTATAATAATAAATTTGGTTATGGATTTGCGATTAAAGTTTAAAAAATGTTCATTTTACTCGTATCATTATGAAGTCTACTTTACAACTGGATAAATACTTTTTTAACTTTTTTTTTCGGAATGACTTTCAAAAACGGGGGAAGGATATTATTAATTTTCATTAATAATAATATTAATTTTTTGATAGTACATCGTAGTTCTCGATTTCCGTAAGTGTTGTAACTTTCCGGAATGTATAGCATTCCTTGGGCTCGTCGTGTTGTAAATAATACGTTGTTTTGTTGAAGAACTTGCTTCTTTGAATACACCGTGGTGTGGTATGACGTGTGGGTGAATTTTTGTCATATGGCCTCCACTTTTATATTCTTCAAACACACTTCTTTGTATGTAACGAAATGCTAAATGTAGGAATCTTCGTTACATCGACTTCTGCAACAGCCCTTATGTCGGAGTTGTTTCTCGAGTGAATGAAGGCTGTATTTACCGTCACCTAGCCGGTAATGTGTTTTGCAGAGATGATTTTCGCATCTTTGTTCTTCTTGGTATTTTTATTCCTTAAGTCTCCTCTAATTCCCAAAATTTTGTTAACAATGTCTCTAAGTCAGGGTATTCAGTCATCGTGTGAAAGGATGTCACCGACAATTGGTTTTTGCCGACGCCACCGGAATGATACCATCTCAATTCACTTCTTTGTACAATGGGGGTTCCGGGTATTAGAAAAAGAAGTGGAAGAAGAAGTTTCTGGAGAGGAAGGCTGGACCGCCACCCTGGCAGTAGAGTCGTGCTCAGGTGTGGAAGGACATGCTTTATGCACATGTAACAAAGAGTGATGCTTTTGTTTACAATGAGAACAAGTGCATTATGAGTCCTGTGCGCGTTTTAGTGACAGTTCACAGCTTTTTAGGATTAATTGCCTTGCATTTAAAGCAATTATGGAATGAAACGTTGAATTATGCAGCCGTAATGTATGGGCCGTTCCCGAGGACTTACCGTGCGGATGATTCGATGTGGTTTGTTCCATAACCTCCAATTTCCTTCCTCTCATTAACTTAAAGTCTTCAAGGATATTGTATTTTGGAAAATCAACGCATGATGAAATGTGTGCTTCCCAAAGGCCACGTGAGTTACGAGGAAGTTTCTGGAAGGTATGGAAATAAGAACATCTTCACATGAAGTGCCAGGTACTCCGAAATTTTCTCAGGACTGATTGGTTTTGTTAGTGGTGTCGATTAGTGATTCAATCCCCTAAGCGGATTTGAAATTTGGATTTATTTCGCTTGTGAAATTGAACTAACGCCCGCTTGCACTTACTTCCATTTTGAAAGCTTCCATCACGAAAGAGTTCGCTTGGACGGCTTTATTCCTCAAGAAGCTTTCCTTTACCTCGATATGAAAGGTCTGATCCATGACAGATTAGCGGTGCCGTTAATCTTCCACGTCACTCGAATAGCTGCGGACAGGCGACTTAACTACGACAGAGACGTCGCACACGGCAGTGCGGGGCGTCTCCGATTTAGCAGGGCGGTAGGCAGTCGTCAAATGAGCGATGTTGCTCGACAGCACCAACAATTTTGGTGGCTTGCGGAAGAAGGGGAAGCTCCATCGTCGAATTCCTCTTGTGCTAGGTAGCTTCATTAGGGAGCAGAGTTGGTCAGCCTAAGTTTTTTTAGCCGTAGCCGGCCAACATAGCTGTAGGTAAGATTAAGGTAGTCTTAAGAGTAAAAATTATAAAAACTGAAAAAAAAACAACAGAGATGGGCAACCTTCTCTAAAAAAAGAGGTAATCCACACCAAAAAAAGAAATGGTGCTTAAACAATACAATAAGTTAGCTTAAGTAGGTAAAGTAGGCTTAAGATTTATTTTTTTAAGTAGCCTGTAAGTTTTAATTTATAAGTTTTAGACTAATAAAAATTGAAAATGTCCATTCACTTAGTTTTTGTTAACAAAATGTATTTTCTTAGTTTTAGTTTAAGTAAATAAAAATAAATAAATATATATTGTAAGGAACGTCGAAAGACATGTAGATCAAGAATTATGTTCAACTTAGAGTGTCCGCAAAGAGCCAGTAAGATAAATTAATATAATTTTAAGTTAATTAAGCTAATTCTTAAGCGTTTTTTTGTACTATATAGCAAGTAAGAATTATTGAATCTATATATAAATACGTCCTGCCTATTTTTGTCGTACACTTTTACACCGTTCTACTGAACCGAATGGCATGATACTTACACCATTGGAAAGGTAATTTCGCGTAGATGTGCACAATGCCAAACGGTCTTACCAAATCTTGGTAAAACATGTAAAAGATTAGGTTATTTTACATATATCTATAGATAAAGATGTTATAAAATCAGGAATTCAGTGTTGCAAAACCTTAGGATCATACAAAATTAATAAACTCTCTCTCCCTCTCTCTCTGGTGAGTTCATTTATTACCTCAGTTTCAAACCAGAAGATACGAGAGAGAACTAGGACCCGATAAATGTGGTATAAATACAGGATGAGAAGCTGCGGACGATAAGTTGATTTTTGGAAAGCGACAGAAAAGGAGCTTAAGGGGTGAACAGAATGTGAATCTGAAACTTGAATCTGTATCTGATATCCAACTTTCAAAAGTTCAATACGTGGATAATCTGTATCTCGAAGTTAAATAACACCCAACTTCGAGATACAGATACAGATTCACATTCTGTTCAGCCCTTAAGTCTTAATAGTGAACGATAAGAGATTCGAATTGTGAGATATTAAAATCGGTTGTGAATTACCTGGAAGTTATTTTAAATAATAATGAATTCAGTGTTTTGAAATAGAACAACGCTTTATAATTTCGCCGAAATTTTAGCTTAAGCTGGCCATACAAGACGAATATGTTCGTGCGATTTGTGCTTTACCGAGAGAAAAAAAAACATTTTCAAGTCCGCTTTCCTCTGAAAGTCAATAGTAAAGAAAAGGAAAGATGCTAGGGATAAGCGTATAGTGGAATCATTTTTGTGTATGTGGTTCTACGTAAGGAATATGTTTGACTGCCTTGACTTATTAAATGTATTGTTTTGTTTTTTATATAAGTTTGTGACTATGAAAGTCACTACTACTATTGCAAAATAGTTCCCTCTAAGTTAAATAAGAGAAACATAGTGACGAGTCACGACACTTTTGTTGTGTACACGACAACTGTTGCTTTTATGAATCGTCGAAATTCGGCGACGGGAGAGCCTAGTTTATATAATAAAAATGCATTGAAAATGGAAAAAATTAAATTAGCTCATTGGACTATCACGCTGAGATTCTGGGTTCGATTCCTTGCTGGGTCACCAACAATTTTTCGAATCGCCATCACCATTTCGGCGGGCAAGGCAAACTCCCGAAAGTCAAATTGCCTACGAAAAAGCTTCTAAGGATTGCCGTTCGGACTCGGCGATAATCCGTACGCCCCGCTCAGAAATGAGTGTCAAGAAGCTAGGCCATGGCCCACACCGGGCGGCCAGCGCCACAGTGTTTTTTTTTTGTAATATATATTTAGACTTAAGTTCAGAAAATCGTCCATCTTTGTTACCAAAACGGAGAGGGAGCTCTAGTAGTTCAAATATTTCTGGCGTCAGATGCAATAAATTATTAGAAAAACGCGCCCAAGAGGAGTAAAAAAATTCTGAATTGGAAAAAATATATCAAGCTACAGACTTAAAATGCAAGGCTTGGGAAGAAAACTTCGCTCTAGAACAAAAACGCATAACACTCTAAGAACTAGCAAACTACCAACTAATGTATCATCGCAAATTCAATTACTTAATATTTAAGAGCATTCAAAAATATTTTGTGGTATATTGATGGGGCTTTCCAAGTCCAAAAAATATAATGCTGCCGAAATAGAACTTTCCCAAAACATGTTTTACAGATCTCAGAACGCTTATAAATTTCTTGGAAATAGACTGGGATTTATACTTCCCCAAGTAACCAGATTTTATCGTTGGGCACTTGTTAAAGGCTGGATTCTTAAACAATGCCCACTGTTTTCTGAAAGCAAAAATTATTTTGTTTTTATGATTTTGCTCATTTACTAAAATCCATGGGTAATGTTTTATTTAAATCTGATAAGCTAACTCCAAATGATAATGTTTCCTTTGATGTTTTCAGAGAAATATTCAATTTAGAAAGGGATAATGTGGCTAAAACATGCTTGAAATGACAAGTTCACACGTTGCCCCAAATGCATTTGAAAAAATGAGTATTCGCTTGGCAACGGAAACCTTTACTAGGACAACGGAAGCATCAATACAAATTACTCATCAACTTGATTGCCTTAAAAATAGTTCAATTCAAGCTCTAGCAACACAAGCGTTTACATTAAAAATGAATAATGCTTTCGACTTTGTGGATAGTGGGTCTCATTACGGTAAAAATATTTTAAAGCGTGGAGTTCAGGTCGGGAATCCAGCTTATAATGAGCTTAAACAATTCTTGTCTTACTTAAGATCAATGCAAGAGTCTACTAATCTTCCAAGGAACTTTTGTGTAAAAAGAATGGTACAGACAATAAGCGAGTTCCTATTACTAAGTGAAGATATAAGTTATGGTTTGTTCGGGAAAATTTAGTAATTACTTACAAAGAGAACTCATCACAATATTTTGGAAAATTTATTTTCTACAATATTTTTCGTAGAAAATTCAGATACCTCACATCAAGAATTTTTTTATTACCTGAAGCACGCGAAGAAACTGTATTTGATAATACATTGTTCCAAAAAGTGATAAATGAAATCAAAATTACAAATGGAATTTCATTGGAAACGGCTGCAGTGAATGAAAATGTTTTATTTTATTTTTACAATACTTTCAATTTGCAATAGTTTACCCACAAATCAAAGTGCTTATCTGTAGGCGGTTACAAACGGTAGTATTATAGTTTATAAGTTATTAAAAAGGTTCAGTTAAAATTTATGTTTTAATAATGTTTGACATATGGTTTTTAGTTTACTTTATAAATAAAAAGTTTTGTTTAAAACTTTAGTGCATATAATAGTGGTAGTAAATTATTGATTTTGCTATCTCACAAAGAACAATTCTAGCAGATATTTTTTAATTTCTTTCTCTCATTTCTTGAAGTTCCGAATATTTTTTAAATTTTGTGGTATTTGGTTTAATATCGTCGGGATAGTAAATCTAAGTTCTCTGTTCCCGTACACGTTAAACGTTGTCGGGATTTCGAACATCTCAAGTGCTCTTCTTCTGGTGTTTTGGTTATGTGTTATTAGCTGTAGGAACCTTTGATCATCCATATAATGTTGTAATGCAGTCATGCGATAAATTGCGTTTATATCTAGAACTTTAAAGTCGACATTATTACGTTTAATCGGTTTAATTAGACGATGTTGTAGGTTCAGTATTTTGTCTAGATGTGTTTTTGAGGCGTTACCCCATGCCAGGATCCCATATCGGATTCGTGATTCTGCTAACGAGTAGTATACTCACTCAAGGCAAACAGGGTGCTTTTGAGTTGAAGCCGTAAAGTATTTATATGTTCACGCCAAAGAAAATGTTCATCTATTGTGACTCCGAGATACTTCACCTTTTTAACAACTTTGATTGACTTGTTGTTGGCTGACAATGGACACTGGTCGTTTCGGTGATATATATTGAATATATCTTCTCGCTTAAATGGGTGGCGTATATGCATCACTCTTGTTTTGATAGCATTGATAATTAATCCGTGATCATGACACCACTTAGATATGTCATCAAATTGCTCTTGAAGTATTTCTATTGCTGAGTTTAGTTGTTTGTGTTTTACTACGATGGCTATATCATCTGCGTATGCGTAGGCTTTATTGTATTTAATTAACCTTAAAAGTTCATTAGTATATAAAATGAATAGAATGGGGCCCAGTTTGGAACCTTGTGGAACACCATATACACTAGATTTTTCCTGACTCAAAGTTGTTGATACCTTTACTTTAATTGTTCTATCAGTTAAGTAGTTTTTGAGCCAGTTTGACAAGTATCCTCTTACACCAATTATATTTAAGGTTTCTAAAAGCTTTTCCTGACTGAGAGTGTCGAAGGCTTTACGGAAGTCGATGAATAGCACAAAAACGTGATGGTTCCGATTAAGGCCTGCATTAACTGTATTTGTGAACTCTCCTAGAAGGTTATCTGTACTTTTCCTTTTTTGAAATCCGTATTGATTTGGGTGTAAAATTTGGTGTTTGCTGATAAATGTATTAAGGCGCTTGACGACTATTTCTTCCAGACACTTTTCTACGACTGACATAATTGCGATTGGTCTATAACTTTCAGCTTTGCTTTTGATGCCACCTTTATAAATCGGACGAATAATAGATGTTTTCATGAGTCTTGGCACGCCACCTTGTATCAGGCTACGATTAATTATGGTTTTTACCACAGGCGTCAGAATTTCGGCATTTATTTTGAGATCAATAGGTCGTATGTTATCTGCTCCAAGTCCTTTATTGATGTTTATTTTGCTTAGGATTTTAAATATCTCTTCTCGCTAGCTTCTTCAACTCTCTTGTATTTGCAAGTTCTCATGGCTTGAAGTTTGTGTTTTAGTATTGCACATATGCATTATGTTTGGTACTTGATTTGCGAATTGGTCCGCAAATTTTTACACTATATCGCATTCACCGTTGACATTTTTTGGGAAGTTCGTTTGTATAATTTCATCAATAGAGGGTTTTTTCTTCCTAAAATTTCATTTATAACGATCCATGTTTTTCTGGGGTCATGTTGTGCATTTAAGAATTGTTGTTGGTAATAGTTGGCTTTAATGATTTGTATATTTTTGTTTACAATGTTTCGGAAGTTTTTGTATTCACGTTCATAATTTTGGCTTCTTGGATTATTTTTCCATTTCCTATATAACACATCTCTTTTCTTACACATTGTTATTAATTCACTATTAATCCGTGGCTTTTGTATTCGTTTTCCTTTTGTTTTCTTATATTTACTTGATTCCGCATATATGTTGTTTATTTTCAATACGAAGCTATCATATAGCGTTTCAACGTTGTTTTCTTGAATCATATTTTCCCAATTTGTTTGTAGTATGAGTTCGTTAACTTTCTGTTGATTAATATGTACAGCATTGGTTTCGTCAATCAATCGCTCATCGTGTAGACCTTTTGTAGCATAAAGTATAGCATAATGGTTGGCAAGATCAGTTTCCACAACTGCTGAGAATATTTCTTGCGTTGTGATGCTTACGTGTATGTGATCTATAAGGGTGGATGTATTTCGTCTAGGATCGACACGTGTAGTTCGTTTTATGACATTTGTAAGTCCTTTTGATGCCATCATCTCCATATATTTCAGAACTATTGAGTTGTTTTCGTCAAGAATGTCGATGTTCATATCACCTAAGACGAAATTTTCCTTTTCTATGTTGATAGCTGTATTCAGTTCTTCAATGAAACGAATTGCGCTTAGTTTTGGTCGTCTGTATATTGCATGAATATGTTTCTTGTAGTTTCTATGTGTTATTTCCAAATGAAATCCTTCATAGTTTATGGGGTTCATAGGTATTATTTCATCTGTTACATTATTTTTTATAAACATTGCAACACCCCCGCCTTTCATTCCTTTCCTATTAACAAATTCTGAATTGAATCCATCTATGTGATATATTTCATTTTTATTTTAGGTATGTTAATTTCATTTAATACTTAGATGTCGACAAAGCTTAGCACATTTCCAATTTCAGCCATATAATTATCCCAAGTTTTCGTAACTCCATAAATTTCCCTAAAATTGACATTAGCGTCACTATATTCGTTTTCCAAAGTGATATGTTTGGCTACTTATTCTTCTTTTCAAACATACAACCGTGAACTAGTTGCAAATTTTACTTATATCGTTGCATGTACCAATTTGTATGGGTTCAGCGTTCTCATGTCTTTTTGCGAGTATTTTGTCGTTGCTCTCCCACACGAATTTCCAATTGTATTCTCTCGCTTTAGTTTTGGCTAGCCAAAGAAGATGTTTATTTGTTTGTGTAAGATGATTGTTTACATAGACAATATCGTGCGTTATTTTACAGGATATCTGGTGTTTGAGATGCTTTAAAAAAACAATTGTGCAAATTGTTCAAAATTATTTTGAAAAAGTGATGAACAAATAACATGTCTGTCAGAATTTTTCATTTTTCCTAAGAATTTTTCCCAAAGTAGTGATTTTAGGAGTCTCTTAGCACCAACTTATGAATGTTTAAATATTTGTAAACTCCATTTCAAAGTATACCATACAATTTTTAGAGATTGTCCGCATATTAGCAATATAAGGGAGAGAATGGCTTTGGAATGCATGAGAATAACAAATCTAACAAATAACACGAAATTGAACCAACTTCGTCAGAGTAAGAGGCACGGGGACGTCACTATAAGCCAGCTCACCAAGAGTGAGAAGCACTGGGACCTTACTATAAACAAACACCCCAAGAGTGGGAGGCACTGGGACCTCACTATAAGCCAACACCCCAAGACTTAAAAGCAGTATCCCAAGTCGCTTTTCCAATATATACTTTTCTGCTAATTTCCCTCTTACTATTCTTAAAAAAAAGTAAATGACCTTGAACAAGAAATTCCTTCCATTGTATTACAATCAGAATCCGAAATGCAATAATAAAACACACTAGGTATATGAAAACACAAACCGAAATAATGAAAAACAATAATGGCCGAGCTTCAACCTAAGTACTGATTGTAAGCTGAAACGTAAAAAAAGGTTTGTTGAAAACCCGCACCCTATAAAAGATAAAACCAAGCTGTTGGAGCTTTCGATTTGACTCTCTGCTGAATTGGCGAAACCTGATGTGTTAATTGAATGAGTGTGTGAATGGCGGCTATGGCCAAAACCGTATTAATCTGATAGGCTAGCTTATCATCTTATTGACAAAAGGAAGCAACAAAAATAATAAAAAAAAGGCAGCACAAGAAAAATAAGTAATAAATTAAACTTGAAGAAAGATGACAAAGAAACGAGTAGGAGCAAAAACAACAAAAGTGAGGTCGAGAAAAAAAACGCGAACACGAACAAAAAAACGAAAACGACAAAGCTTACCCGAGGACGAGAAACACACCAAAATACGAAACAAGAAAAATAAGAGAATCCACAACACTTAAGTCGACAACAGGGCGAAGGAATAGTGATTGTGGCGGAGAGGATATACCCTCCTCCACCAACAGAATCTCCAGCTAGAAAGAGACCCCGCCTTAGTAGGACAACCCCTAAACAAGCTAAGTATCCAGAAAACAATATCCGTGACCGTAGGATTGTTTTCAGTAAGTGTTTTGAAACAGGTGGGCGAAATAGCATAATCAACTCCTCGTGGTGCCCCCTGGATAGCTATATAAATAAACTTGAGATTAGCGTACGCTTAGTCTGATTGTATGTACATGTGCAACCGGATACTCGGACCTGCGCAAGCACAGACGGGTTAGCTCCAGTACACTTGAACTACACCGGACGAGGCTTTTTCTTCAACGGACGAGATGTCTACCAGGAATACCCCAGAAGGAGGTTGGCCGGCGGAGCATTTCCCTAGATGGAATCAACGGCAGAATCAACAATCGAAAGGCAGTGAACTTATGCGAGCTACTTCGACATATTTGGAGCTCAGGTCCATAAGGATTTCCAGGGCTAATCAGGGTTCTGGAATAGAGATGGTGGCGGATGTGCCCTCCCAAGACCAACGGCATCCCTCACACCCCGCAGCTGGTTACTGACACCCCCCCCCCCCTTTTTTACTTGGGGGATAACTAAGGAACCCCGCCTCCTGACTGGAGGTTGTGCGTAAGGCAAACAACCTAACCACATAAAAATTTCCCATGTTATGAAACAAAAAAAGTACGGGAAAAGGACGGAATTACTGTCGACGACCCCGCTAAACTAAATATCACCAACGACATTCGGATCTGTACATGAAATGTTCGCTCCCTGAACAGACCACGAGAAGCCGAACAACTAGCAGAGGCCCTCGACTGCTACAAAGCAGATACAACCGCCATCCAGGAAGTGCGATGGGATGAGCAGCGCAAAAGAACGATGAAAAACTGTGATATTGGGTCTTCCAATAGGGACATGAAAACTTTGAATTAAATTTGTGAACGCACTCTTTCACTAATCATCAAACTTTCACTGTCAATTTATTCTGTATACTCAACATTTTCATCATGGTGAAGTACACGAACGAGCAACGTCTGCAAATTATAAAAATGTTCTACCGAAATTCGGGGTCAGTGACTGCAACTTTAAGAGCGTTAATTCCAATTTTTGGTCGTAGTTCTCGCCCTAGTAGACAGGCAATAACAAGTTTGGTACAAAAATTTGAGTCTACATATTCGTTGTGTGATATTGCCGTATCAGTGAGACAACGGGTTGGTCGAAGTGTCGAAAATATCGCTGCCGTTCAGGCGTCCGTAGCAAACGATCCAAATCAGTCAATTCCACGGCGTTCTCAAGAATTTCGCCATGATCACCGATTACGATTGAAAAGTGTGTCCAACGAATCGACCGCTGCAAACGTGGCCGCGGTGGCCATATCAACGAAGTTGAGTTCCATTCATAAATGTTTTGATTGTACTTCAAGCCGTTTAAAGTTTTTGAAATATCTCAAATAGACGGAGAGCCGACTGTTATATCACTTACGTCATCGGGTACCTAAAAAAAGTAGCATATTTTATGGAGTTAGTGGTGAGTAGATACCAAATCGCTCGGTCTGCCAAACTTTGTCCTGCCGCAAAGCGCTTTTATTACGTCACTTCCGGTCGAATTTGTGGACGAGTACTTACGTCATAGGATACCTATAAATGAAAGTGTTTTTTAGATATAAGTCAATAAGTACTTCAAGAATAACTTGGTCTGCCTTGCCCTACCCTGCCGCAACATTCCGGCAGACCATCCGGAAGTAACTGTTTTTTGACCGAGTACGTCATCAAGTACTTACAAAATATTAACGCCAGGTTCTTCCTCACCTTTTGCTCTTCTAAAAAAAACAGGTCTGCCTTAGCTTACTTTGCCGCAAATATATGACAGACCATAAAATGTTCTATACATACGAGTACATAAGTTTAATAGCATTGAAAATGTTTTTTTTAAATTTTTTTCGTTTATTTACAACGCTTTATTTATGAATAAGAATAAAGTTATTGTATCCAATGAAAACAATATAAGCTTTCTACTTTAAATATTAATGAAAAATTTAACTAATCTGCAAATCCTAAAGCTATTCAGAATCGTCAAAAAACTCATTTTCTTCTTCATCACTTAAATTGTTTTTTTTTATGTATTATGTCATCAACATTAAGGGGTGTTGGATCTCCTTCATACCAAAGAGGTTCAAGCTTTTCGTCCTTGAGAATCCAACCACAGTTCTAGAAACTATATTTATAGCTGTGTAATCAGATCCTGTAAAAGCGTGGAAGCCGGACAAAGCAAAACATAAATCTTGGCCAAGATTTTGAGATAAAGAGGTGCAGTTTATACAACTGACAGCTTTTAAATTCGATGTGACGCTCGTAAGTCAAATTTCCAAATGTTTTAAAATGTGTATGTTACCCAACAAAATTATTAAAACATCTGTATCGGATGCCTTAACAACCATTTTTGAGTTCATTCTCAGCTTGCTCATGTGATATATTATTCTTGTATCGGCTTCTTCGTGATTGCATTCGAACTCTGTTTCTTCAATTTAAAGAACTCTATCACTCACAGAGGTAAATGAGAAACATCGTTCTTCCACGGTCAGATAGACTTTTTTATTACGCAATTCTTTTGTCATAGAATCTCTTGTCCAATCCTCACCCAAAAACTTCACTAAAGCTTATTTGAATTTAATGTTTTTCTAGCTTTTTAAGAAGTCATTAGGACGGATTTGTGATGGGCCCAAGATGTTGTATGGAACATCGTGCTCCTGGCGATTACGTCATTCGATGTCTTTCAATGATGGTTTAAAATACCTATCAAAAACTAAATGTACTTATGAACCATCCGTATCAGAAATTTTTCTCAAAATCATTTCCGATAATTTTTTAAAAGTTCGGGGCAAGCTTAAGCCCAAATAATGCAAAAAATGAAATCCATCTATAAGATCAACATCAATGCTGTTGGGTTCACATGGCTTGGAATAAGATGCAATTTTTTTTGCCACACCGTATTTATTAGTTTTGAACATTTCACCAAAAGGATCACAGAGTCCTGGTGGAGCAGGTGACAACGGATATGACAAACATATTTCCATATCAATTTTCTTTTCTAGAGATATTGCCAGTAATTAATGCTTGCTTTCCGTCCCTACTTTTTTGTATTTTTTTAATATTTTCTGAAGCAAAGTTGTTTATGCCATTGCGTTTGATTGGGTTTCCGAAACGGGAACAATCATTATAACATTCTTCTAAAAATTTCAATTTTAGAACTTCACTGCTTTTTTTCATATGTGAAAGAAAGTAAGTTGTTTTTTCCGACGCTGCTCTGCCATTTGTAACATTGAATAGGTGGGTCTTTTCAAGTTTAGGGTCGAATGGATTTGTGTATTGATTAAAAGTACAAATTATATTGCTCAGTGCTTTTTTGTCTTTATCTATTCTGCTCAGTTGTAATTCCTGTGAGATGTCATCATTGGGGAAATATTTAACTCTTGCAGAAGTTGTAACATTGAATAGGTGGGTCTTTTCAAGTTTAGGGTCGAATGGATTTGTGTATTGATTAGAAGTACAAATTATATTGCTCAGTGCCTTTTTGTCTTTATCTATTCTGCTCAGTTGTAATTCCTGTGAGATGTCATCATTGGGGAAATATTTAACTCTTGCAGAAGTTTTTAAATAATTCTTGTCCGAATACTATGACTTAAAGCCCATCGCTGTCGGGTTGATATAGTTGTTGGTAAAATGATTAACACCTGTTAACGAGTTAGCTGCTTCTGCATTAATGGTTTGTTCGAGCGTAAGATCAACTGGTGCTCTCGCTAAACTGCCTTTGGTCTGCTGGACACCAAAAGTACCACGCTTGAATTCTTTAAGCAGCTGCGAATATTTTTTTTGTAGTTTGACCAAGTTGTTGTAGTACAACAAAATCCATCTTGCATAGTTGGGTTGATTGAGTCAAGTCACTCGTTCTAATGCTTCTAGAGAATCGAAAATATATATTGATTAATTCTATATATTGCATATAGAACCAAGCAGTTTTTCCGTGGTTTCCAGATAGTGTTAAAGAATATACTTTTTATACTGTTCTATGATACCTTTTAATGTGTCATTAATTTTCACGGATTGGCGAGATTCCACTGGACTTATTTCCGTAACATCAAGGAGGTCATTTAAAACTTCTGAAGAGATTTCTTCTTCCACCATGAATTGTTCGAAATGCAAACTTTGTAGTGCACCTAATAAAAGAGGATGAATTCTTTTGCACCTGTTAAAGTGTTTGCCATCGACGAAACCATTGACAGAACCTTCTGCTAAGACTTCTGATTGTATCAGTATATTAGCAATTCCAGAACCATCAATATACGTTATTTATGATTTTGCGATAAGATAAGAAGCAAGCTAGGTGTATTACACTGTGCTATGCTGCGCGCTTTTTGTAAATACAAAATGGTAAAAATAACTAATTTTCACGGGACAATTCCTTAAATAGCTGCCAATCGGAAGAAAAAATGTATGATTTTGGATTGGGAAGAACAAGGAATCATAATTAAGGAACTTTTATATCAGATATAAACAATCTCAGCAAAAAAGTTAAAACGCATTTCGTTATTTAAATCGGAAGAAATTGGGTCAAAGCTCACATGTTCATGTAACAAGTTATGGTCTGTCATATATTTGCGGCAAAGTAAGCTAAGGCAGACCTGGTTTTTTTAGAAGAGCAAAAGGTGAGGAAGAATCTGGCTTTAATTTCTTTTAAGTAATTGATGACGTAAGCACTCGGTCAAAAAACAGTTACTTCCGGATGGTCTGCCAGAATGTTGCGGCAGGGTAGGGCAAGGCAGACCAAGTAATTCTTGAAGTACTTACAAGAGCAAAACCAGCGCTTATTTGGATGCGGATTTGTTATACGAGGCAGGCTTAGGCAAGAAGTCTTGAGATTTCGAGACATTATTGATCGTTTTATGACAATCCGCATCAAGACTATATTCGCTAACATGAGCCTGATAAGAGTACACGCGGAAACGAAAGAAAAAGACGACGCTACCAAAAATAGTTTCTACGAGCTCCTCGACAAAACCTACGATCAATGTCCTAAATATGACGTCCTGGATGATTTTAATGCATCTTCGGTAGCACGATCGGGAAACAGTGCCTACATGACACCACGTCTGGAGAAGGACTCAAGCTTGTGAACTTTGCCGCGGGTCCAATGTCTCTTTGGCAAGTACACGATTTCTTCATCTCAATATCCATAAGGGGACTTGGCGGGCTCCGGATCAACAATTCACCTACCAAATTGATCACATCACACACACCAATGACATCACATTGCGATCAATACGCGACACGCCTCCTGTATTCTGGATGCCCGAACCTTCCGAGCCGCCAACATTAACTCAGACCATTACCTTGTTGTAGCCAGAGTACGAATCTGGATACCCTCAAGGCAATAGCAACGAAGTACAGTCAGAAAGTATGATGCTACGGAAAGCAACAATTGCAAGAGACCGCCAGGATCTTTAGAGAGCGCGTATCACGACTTTTCGAGACGAGTAACGTAGCAACAGCTAGTGCAGATGAACTATTGAGAAGCACCTGGTTTGATGAAGAATGTCGACTAGCGAACACAGAAAAACGACGAGAAGCGCGAGTTACGTGTCACCCTGTGTCACTAAACCGAGCTACAAGTCATCATGCATTTGGTGATGCATAGATCACGCACAAATCACGCACGAAAGCTTGTTTGCAGACTCAACAATGGCTTGGCGGTAAATGCATCATCCGCAGTTAACACGCAGTTAACACGCAGTTAACACGCATTTGGTGCGTGGTCCACGATCTAGCAGCTGCAGTTGTTTACATCAGGCACTAAGTTCAATCATGCATTAACACGCTCCGAATTCATGACCACCATACTCAAAAATACCATCGAATCATCATCATCGGCGAAAGCCAAGCCACCCGCATGTTCTACTCAAAGGAGAAGTTTACCAACAGGGAGAATACAGAGGACAACCGTGGGAGTGCATCAACACCAGCAGCATAACATTTTTACCATTCTTGTTCATACCAAGGAATAATGAGCATTTTACTTGTACATATTGTTTAGTAAAGACTTGTGTTTTTTTTGCTCCCAAACATAACTCGCGCGAGCGAGGATATTAAAAGTTGCTACTCCAGGAACAATGTACGGAAGTTTTACCAAACGTGTCAGGGGGAAAAATCCAGTAGAGAACATGGAAGAACTACTTCTGCGGACTATATAACGGCCTCGCTGTCAGGCAGACCAAAAGTAAATGAAGATAGCAATATCCACACACAAGTCCAACAAGGCTGCTGGCAGAGACGGTCTAACCACCAAGCTTTTAAAAGCAGTTGGAGCTGACTTTATATAGAGCATGCACAAACTCATATCTAGAATTTGGTCAGATGAATGCATGCCTTACGAATGCAATCTCAGCATCGTTTCCCAGGTCAGAAGAAGGGAGACCCTCTCACCTGCTCCAACTACAAAGGAATTAGTCTTCTTAATCCTATCTGCCATTTTGTGTGATCCCCTAAAGACCTTCGTCAATAACCTGAGCGGTTCATATCAGAGTGGTTTTAGGCCAGAAAAGTCCACAATCGATGAAATTTTCACACTATGGCAGAAATCCAAGAAGTCCAAATCGACACCCAGCACCTTTTCATCGATTTTAAGGCCACCTGTAGAGACGAGCCATATAGAGCCATGTCTAGTTTTGACATCCCTGCCAAACTCGTCCACCTGTGCAGGATGACAATGGAGAATTCTTGCTGCTCCATTAAGGTCGGTAATGACCTCACCCAGACATTTGATGTCAAAAAGGATTTAGACAAGGTGATGTGTTGTCATGCGATTTCTTTAATATGATTCTTGAAATAATTGTGCGAAACTCCCAAGCCAACACAAGAGGCATGATCTTCAGAAAAAAACCGAGTATTTTCTGTCAACAAAAGAGGATATACAACACCAACGAATTTAACAGAACATCACAATAGACACCTATAACTTTGAGGTGGTAACGGATTTTAGCTACCTCGTCTCTGCTATTAACTCTGACAGCAACATCTCATAGGAGATCAAGCGAAGAGTTACTCTTGCCAATTGCTGCTTCTTTGGGCTTGCAAGGCAATTGAGTAGTAAAGCCCATCTGTGAGACGGTTATCTATTAGAAATGCGCGACCCGTTTAATCATACCGTTTGAACATTTCAGAAAAATAAGAGTGAGATATGCATGAAAAGGTACTCGCATATTTTTTTCTTTAACGGCATACCCTTGCTATCGTTAATTCACGGCGACTGCCAACCGTTGCGAAGAATCAAAAACAACTTCTTGGAATCCGCACTAATTCCAAGACGGAAATCTAGGTAGCGCTTTGACGGCCGCTAAACCTGTGAAAGCAAGACAAAATTGTTAGACGCCACGTGATCATTAAGAAATCACGAAACTTTATATTAAAAGAAACAAAAACACTAAGTCTCAAAACAAAAGAAAATCTTCCTCGAAATGGAACCACCGACGAAAAAAATACAACCATTCTGCCATGTTAAACGTTCCGTTGGAGCTCGAGGTTTTATTGGATAAATTAGCGGTTCACTGGCCGATAGAGTGACCCGCTGTTTTAAGTACCGAACCTACAAAAAAACAAACTAACGGGTCGCATGGTTCGCCTATTCTCGAGTTTTTCAACGCACGCATGACCTAACGGAGTTCCACTTTTCTTTTTCAAATAAACCAAAACGTTTTTGAATCAAAATGCATTGTACTATATTCACTATACTTAGCTTTCATCCTGGGGGTGCTATACCCCTCTCCCGCACAGTTTCCTTCCTCGTCCTGCTACTCCTTTCACTATCCTGACTTCGCTCCCTTCTCCTTCTCTATTCTACTTTTCAATCAAAAAAAATGCCGTCTGCAATTCCAAAAAAACTTAGCACTAAAAAAAACAACCTCAGTTGACCCTCTACAATTGCTGGTCGTCTCCAAAGTGACTTCCAGTTCTTTTTTCTTCCACAAACTCGCGCCAGACTCTAAAATGCATTCTCACAAACACTCACACATTCGTTTGACTCCAGCGGACTCAACGTATGGGTTTCTCAGCTACACGGGTAGCAGACTTTGCTAGCACACTAAACTATTGGAGTTCGCTCCCACTTTCAGTCATCGCTGAGAAATCCACTGAGAGAGTTTATGGAAGTTTATGGATCTTAGCTATGCCCAGCTATTTCCCTGGTCATTCGATTTTCTTGGAAACTGCGAGAAGCAATGTTTCTCTTTTTCCTGATGCCCGGGTATTTTTTCCCCATCGAACGAATGAAAAAGAAAATCCGAACGAAGGTCCATGGAGTGTTGGGACAAAGGAGGAATGTTTTGTGGGTATAATACTAAACTGATTATACCCCGATCTAGCCATTCTCTAGATCGCGGCCCAAGCAAAGCTTAGTATATATATCTCTGAGCTACTTTACCCCGGATCACTCCTGACTCCGGTCGATCGGCGTTCAGATTTGGGAGGAGTGGGGACTGACCAATAGCGGATCATTTCTTGCAATTTTTTTTATTTTCGTACCGTGTTTGTTTACGTTGTGGGCCTTTCTGCCCGCATGATTTAGCCAGTTGGATATTCTGTTATCATTGTTATTGTTTATGTTTATATTATTGTTGTTGTTTGTTATTGTTGTTATTATTATTATGTGTTGTCGCCGATTGTTGCTCGTATGTTTTATATGTAGGTGCGTATGTTTCCCACGATGGAGGCTGTCTCATAACTTGGCCGTCCGCCTACAGCCTCTGCTGCTCCTTTGGTGCTCCATCGGCGGGGTGCTGGCTTCAAAGGGGTCTTCGTCTCTTCACCCATCGAACATGACTTAGCTCCTACTCTCACAAACGTTTCGCGTACGTCCATGTGACCCGCTAATGCGTTATCATGGCACGCCTGTAAAATCCCTAATCTACCTTGCTTTTCTACTACATGTTTCCCCTCGTTTCTGTTATCCTCATATACTACTAAATGACTTGCTTTAACAAAACTGAAAAGTTTGCCCCACTCTAGTATCCATAAGGGGTAGGCTAACGGATTAGCTTCTACTGCAGCAATTATCTTCTTACTCCAAGGGTCCTGATCCGCTGCTGAAATCCCAGCCAACTCCGGGACTCTCGCAAACGCATGTCGGCAACTACATGCTCTTTCCCCTTTCGGTAGATTATACTGAAATCAAACTGCTGCAATCCACTAGCGACACTAGCGAATAAGGATCAGTTACGACCGTAAACCGAACCCCTTCGATGTATGGTTGTAACTTCTCAATCACCCAGAGGACAGCCAAGCATTTCTTCTCTGTGGTAGAGTAGGTTCTCTCACTTCTCTGAAGAGACCTACTCAGATTACAGATAACCTATTTTTCTTAAACAAGTCTTTTAAAGGCCTAACTAAAACGGCGAAGTTTGGTACCTGTCCCTATAAAGATCCTTATTTCCTTCACACTTCTGCGTGCGGGTATCTTAACCATGCCATCTTCTTTCTCCGGATCTACATGTAGTCCATTTCTATCTACGACATAGCCCAAATATTTTAAAGACGGCCTACAAAAGTTACATTTTTCCGGACTAACTTTGAACCCTGCCTCACGCTATCTATTAAACACCTCCTCCAGTACTTCAGGTGTTGGTCGAATGTATTTATGACGATAATAATATCGCTCAGGTACACAAATACGTGTGGCTCTAGATAAGCACCTAAGATGCTATATATAAATCTCCGCTACGTAGCAGGCGCATGGGGTGACCCAAAATGCATTCTCTTAAACTGAAACAGGCCTCTGTTCGGAACTATGAAAGCTGCGAGTGAGCACGATCTCTCTTCCATGGGGATCTGCTAGTAGGCCGACTTCATATCGAATGACATCAAATATTTGGCGTCCTTAAGCTTATCCAATGTCATTGATATATATGGCAATGGATAAGCATCCCTGTCTGTTACCCTATTAAACCTCCTATAGTCGACGCAGAAACTAAGTAACCCATCTTTTTCTCAATAAGGACTATTGGAGGTGCCCATGAACTGTTCAATTTCTTGAGAACTCCGCATCCAGCATAGCTTTTAATGCCTTGTCAATATGTGTCTGCATCGCAGGCGACACAGGGCGATACCGTTGTTTAAAAGGTTCTGCCGACGTCCTAAACTTTTGTTCTACCAAATGAGTGCACCCCAATCTTTCGGACATCGACTTGGCGGTAATCGATGCAACCGACTGTTGGCTCGAGAAGCTCCACACTCCATGATATTAAATCCGGGACGATTCCCGATAGTGCCTAAAAATCTGCACCAAGGATCACGGTGTGTAGTATCGCTGGGATAATGAGACATTTGATTAAAACGAACCGGCTTTGAACCTCATTTGGTAGAGACACAACACCCACGCCCCAAGACATCACTACTTTTTCCGTCCGAGAAAGCGACGGTCCTAACCACACTTTTACCTAGTCTAAGCCCTACATCCTTAAGTATCTTCCATCCTTCACCCCCCTATAATAGTGCGAGAAGCACCACTATCCAAAAGGCCGTACATCCCTATTCCATTAATGCTAACCCCTTCATATGGACGCCTATCCCAACCGTTTGCCTCCAAGCTAAAACCTGAATGAACAACTAAGTTCCCCGACTGACCTCCAGCAGGCGACCGGATTCCTACCTGCGCCGGCGCTCCTCTCCTATTTAACCCGGAAGTCCGTTGCGCCTTTCCTGATTTATTATTGCAACGTCGACATTGTTGCTGTGTCACTGCTTGAGCTGCATAAACGTAGCAGCGCCTAGGAGCTGAACACGTATTAGCAAAATGGCCCTCACCATTACAATTAAAGCAACGGATAGGTGCACGCGCGTAACTCCTGGTTCTTCCCACAAACAACTCGACCTCGGCCTCGACCACGTTAGCCCGCACCGTCTACAACCTGCGACTCAATTTGACCAAGTCTGCAACACACTCCGGGTCTGCCAGCCCAAGCTGTTGCTGGTAAAAGAGGGTCAGGTTTCTCTGAATTATGGCGAGCATCCGCTGCTCCGTTAGCGATTCCGAAAGCTTGCCCAACAATTTTTGTATTATCGCCACAAATATCCAAATGAACTTATTACTTCCCTGGGTACAATGCTTGATCTCCTCCAGTAGGAGATCATCATAGTTGGGGGAAAGAAACTTCAGTTTCAAGTTCACAGAATCCCATTCTGTGTAACTCCATCAACATTTCAACAGAACTTTTCAACCTACTAAGGGCCCATTCGATTTTGGTAAGAACCTTAAGGAATTCCTTCGACTTAGGATTACTTGAAGGTTCTACCAAGAGCTCTTCGATTTGCTTTATCTTTGCCAATAACGCATCTCGGTCCTCTACAAATGTAAATTTCTAGGCCGAGACCGAGTTCAACGACCCTCTGTGTTCTAGCATACGAGCGGATCTCAGCGACTTCCTCATGGCATCCAAGGTGCTTACGGGAAGACCACGAGCCTACATCTCGTACCCTATTTCATCCACAGACAGCCTATTGATGTTAAACGCCATGTTGAAAGAAAACTAGAACCTACTAAATAACTAGACCAAATGCGACCAAAAGTAAAGCCCGGGCTGACAACGAAAAACCTTTACAGGAAAAAATATAGAGAAAAAAAAACGCAACACAAGTGTTAAAGGGATTCCCAGGATGAAACGAAAACCACTAAATAAAACCAAAGGAAGAAAACGAAATCGCAAAACCACGAGAAACAAAGTATCTGGTCACACTGGAATTAAAAAAAACCAGATAAAACCGCCAGTAAGAACTCTTAACAAAATTCGAACAAAATGAATGGGTGGAAATATGTGTATTTTATGTATGTATGAATATGTGTATATAGGTAGATAATACGAGTATGTAAGGAAAAAATTAAAAAACAAAATCGCATATTATGGTTGATTAAAAGGTTTAATATCTTTGTATGAAGGTATAAATGTATGTAGGTATGTAAATTGAAATTTTATTTGTAAATATATTGTATATATTGTAAATGGCAAATATTGTTGCGGTAAAATTTAACACAACAAATTCTACTCTTTCCCTTTCCTCTCGGCCTAACTCATCCATATTCATTCCCGTTGGTTCTTCAAAATCCTTGAAGGGTGGTGAACATGAGGCATTCACAAAGTCGTCGGCTCTTGCCCTTGTGTTGTGTTCTTTCCAATCGGGGAGTATCCTGAGCCTTTGAAGGCATTCCCGTTCCATCAGTATCTCTGCTGTCCAATCCACTTTTTCTCCACCCGTTCACTTTATGTCCGTTGTCTCCTTGGAGAAGTATATTATCGGGAAGAGTTGGTGGGCTCTTGAACAATCAATAAGTTCACAAGAAGAAGAGATATGAGTATTGTTATCACCGACGCTGTACTTGGTGACGGACGGTCACCCACCGCAATCATGTATCCAAGAAAAAAAAACAACAATTTGTAAAAGAAATAGCGTTGTAAAGACTGGATCCCTATCTGCGTGCCCCCCACTACCGAAACACTAAACAAAAGGATTCACCGAGATGTCGTTAGTTTGTATTGGGTAGCGTTCCAAAAGTAGAACTTCCTCCACAAAGGCCCGTCGTATCACTAGTTCCTCGTTTCGCCCTCACTTCACCCCATCAAATCATTATTACAAACAGATAATGATCAGGAAGTATGAACTCGATTAGGTCATATATTGTTGGCAAATTATCTTTTTCCTTTTTTTGGATATTTTGAAAGGGACTGGTGTTGCATTGAGGCTGAATGCAACCCCAATGTCTAATCGTGGAAAAATATTAGCTCGGGCCAAATGGAAATCCAAATCTTGAAAGATATTTTCCCAAATATGGGAAATAAGAATGGAACGTGGATGAGTGTGTGTGAGAGAGGGAAAGCAACGGTGTTCCAAGAAACGGTGGCACACTTCAGAAAATTTGCGGAGTGGTGCACACAAAAGCCAAAATTGGCCCGTTGCACCCGTCTGAACGGGTAATGAATGGGGATGTGTGTGCGAGACATACGGTCTGAGCTAATAGCTATGGGATAGGGTTAGACACTTCTCGGTTGACCGTCAAAAAGTTCATAACAAGTTAGAAAACAGTTTACACAAGAAAGATAAGAAGAAACAAAAGGAAAACGCGCGAGCGAAAAAGGCAGGAAGTGAGGAGGAAACAAGCACGAATTCAAGACTGACAGAGCTGGTAGTTCTACGCGAGCAGAACTTGTTTAAGGAAAGGAAGGATAAGTACCCTTTGTTTAGAGATAGGTTTTTATATATATGTAGTGTGGTGCAACGAAGGGTGAATCTTTTTGGCATCTCATATAAATTCGCGATACTAGTGTTGGGCTTCGCAATTAGCGGTTCATGCTAGTCGGTGTTGTGTTATTGCTGCCTTTCGGCCTGATATTATTCCCACTTTCTGGGAAATAAACCCCTTTTGTAACGTACTACAAACACAGATTCTTTGTTTTTTTCTTGTTTAATTTTCTTTTCCATATCTATAGGTATTACAGCATACGGTCTTGCATACTTTTGCATACTTTATCAATTAAATTCTTTTAAAGTGAAATTTTCTTCATAATTACTTTCCTGAACCCAGCTGAGCAGCCAATAGGTTCAGCAAACAATTTGCTGCCCGTGTAAATTTCACCAGGGTAGTTTTTTGTTCCATCCATGATCACAAGTGACAGATCGTCACACGGATGTTAACCACCATCTGCGTGGCTCGTTTTTTGTTTTGGTCTGATCGTTTCTTTCAAGTTTTGGTTTTGCCGGCTGTCCGGCAATTGGAAAAATAAACTTTTCTTATTATAAGTTGCAAATTTTTTCTATATACATATAAGCAAAAGACACCTACTTTTGGACCTAGTACTTGCCCAAGTCAATGGAAATCCTAAAACAGCTCCTACGTTAACCCACAAGTACCTTGTTCTTCTTTTCCCTGTTTCCTTAATGTTCCTGCTGTTTGCACTTATCCTTACTCGTTGCACTTGCACTTTTGCACTTGCGCCTCTAGAAAAAAGCACAAAAGTATCAACAATTCTCAAACCAAAACGCAAACAACTATTTCTCTAACGCGCGAACTAAATTGACTTCCTATCCACACGAACCGACTTATAATCAAACTCCGCGAAAGTAAATAAACACGACCGATAAAATAAAAAACCAGAATTAAATCCAAAATAACGAAAACAAAAAAAAACGGGAAACAAACTTGAAAATGCCCGGCATCGGCCGACAATTGTTATGGTTAATTCCCGGCAACTGTCAGCCGTTGCCAAGAAACAAAAATAACTTCTTAGAATCCGCACTAATTGCAAGATGGGGTTCGATTAACTTCCAGGTAGCGCTTTGACGGCCGCTAAACCTGGGAAAGCAAGACAAAATTGTTAGGCGACACGTGATCTTTAAGGAATAACGAAACCTTATATTAAAAGAAACAAACAAACTTTTCGTTAAAAGTTGGGTAACGCCTATCTTGTATTTTCGATATCGATTTTCTGTATTGCGCGATCTTCTCTGAACCCCTCCTTGCTGAGTAGCCAGCGTATGCAGCTAACCACACTATTGCTTGTTGCAATTACCGTTTAATTTGCGATTCACTTTTGTCACACAGTCTCGTCAATAGCTCGTCAACCACCACCCGTGTGTTTGTGATCGGCTTTTCTCCTTTTTACAAAGTTTGTTGTTTTACCGGCATTCTTACGATCGTCTTTTAATTCTAAACTTTCGAATCCCGGAATTCGCAATAATAAGACAACTACGCAGCAAGCCCTGCGATGTCGTGGTTTAAGTCTTTAGTAAGAAAGTTAAACTGACTTCATAAAAAAAATAATATTAATGGACTCTATACATTTTATCCATACATACTCGTATATGTACAAAATGAAATGTATGAACAATTTAAATAGAATGAAAAGGAAAATATGTCTAGTACAGGCGTTTTGAATTTATATCAAATGTCATTAAATTTATGGTGGACTTATGTGGAAGGATGATTTTATATATTTCAGTTAGATACTTTTTAACATTTTAATTTCGCTGAATTTGCTTGGAAATTGAGCTAAAATATGCCAAACCGTGAGGGTCCTTCCACAAAGTTGACAATTTACCGGTGCTTCTCTGTTGCAGAGGTGTCTAATTGTGAATAGCAATTTTTCTAACCTTATGAAAAGGATTCGTATGCAATTTTCTCTGATTATGATGTATTCGAAGGAAGGGTTGGCACCTATTTCATGTTTCGGCTATCTCTTTTTTCTAACTTGCTGTCAAAATTCTCCAGGTGAGTCGAGAAGAGTTAGGAATTTACTGTAGCTGCTGTTCCGCTATCCTTAAAACCAACATGGGCAGGAAGCAGTGCCAAAGTTACGTTAGATTTGGAATTGAGACTGATAAATGTATTCTACAGAATAACACTTATTTACGATACCTAAATTGTCGGTGAAGATTATCGTGTTCTCACCATAATATCCCCTTTTCCATTGCTTCAGTGTTCACAATTTGAACACTGCTTTCTGCTTGTCCTTATTATACATGATGGGATCCTTTTGTAGAGTAGATATGGCTTTTTTTTTTCTTTAAGACTCGCAGTAAAGGCGGAGACTACCATATTATTATGATCTTTCTATGATTGTTATTATACTTTTTTGGTTTTTTTCGATAGCATGACTAGTTATTATTTTTCGGTCAACGTCGAGCACTCAGTTACTAATTTCCTTGGCCTTCCTCTTGATGACTTTTATGTATTTGGCAATTTAGTTGTTTCGCCTGTTCTTTCGATATCGATATAGAGGCAATTTGTCAACCGTTCCTTATTTTTCTTCAAATTCTTTCTCGATCTACGGCTGTGAACAATTTCGGACACCACTCCGCTTGACAAATTTTTATCGGACAGTTAATAATCATGTTTTTTTTTTTTGGTGGGTAGGTGTGAAAATCTTCATAGACACTATGAACCCGTTGCTCATAGTAGTGTGAGATTCTTACTCACTAAAAACACGCCTTCCTTCTTATCGACTACTACTAAGTAACCTTATCAAGTAGTTTCAGTTTCAAATAATGTTCGCGTGGGGCAGGTAGCTTTCCAGCAAAAGCACCTGTTAGTACCGCTATTATATGCGGATAGTCCTTATCGCGCCAGATCGAATGGTCTCATTCTTTGTAATCGACGCACTAAGTTTGTCTCGTTCAGAATTTGGAGTATTTTATTATTACAATGACCATGAAGACGAATATGGAGTTTGCGAGCAAAGTTCATTATTTCGTCCTCGACGGTAACTATTCCTAAGTCTCTGTGGATATCAGTGTTTCTGATATTCCATGGGGCGTTCACGATTTGTCTTAGAACTTTGTTTTGATAGCCTTGGAGAATATTTCGGTTGCTTGGTTTAGTACAACTCCAAAGTTGTATACCGTACGTCCAAACAGGTTTAAGCACTTGCTTATAGATGAGCAGTTTGTTATGTATGCTTAACTTGGAAGGTCTTCCTAGTAGCCAGTACATTTGTCTGAATTTATTTTCAAGTTCATCACGTTTCTTCTTAACATGCGGCTTCCATTTCAGTTTTACATCTAGTGTCATTCCTAGATACTTTGCTTCATTTGCATATGGTATTTGTACCGAGTTAATGAAAATGGGAAGGTTGTTTATTTTCCGGTAAGTAAAATTAACATGAGTAGATTTGGTCTCGTTGAGAACAATTCGCCATATCTTTGTCCATTCGTAGATTTTATCCAAAGCCGTTTGTAGCTTTCCAGTAGCTAACTCGACTGAAGTATCTGTAGCTAGTATCGCCGTGTCGTCCGCGAACGTGGCTACTATGGTACCTGATTCTTCCGGTATGTCTCGAGTATAGAGTAAAAACAATACCGGACCAAGTACACTTCCTTGCGGAACTCCAGCAGCGATCTCTTTAAATTCCGAGTATTCGGTGCCATGTTTGACACGAAAAATTCTGTTTTCCAGGTACGATTTCAGAATCGTATGCAGCTCTCTCGGAAGAACCTGACTTAGCTTAAAATTTAAGCCTTCATGCCATACCTTATCGAAGGCTTGAGACACGTCAAGAAACACGCTAGAACATATCTTTTTCCCCTCTAGGGCTTTCTCAATTTCATTCGTAATTCTAAAGACCTGGTCAATTGTGGAGTGCTTAGTTCTAAAACCGAATCGATGATCAGGAATTAGACGCCTCTCTTCAACGATCGGTTGCAAGCGCTTCAATAGGAGTTTTTCAAATATTTTAGATATAATCGGCAGAAGCGATATCGGTCTGTAGGACTTTTTTTCATTTAGAGATTTGCCTGGTTTCGAGACCATTATAACTTCGGTTTTGGAACGTTTAATAATCTTAGCGCGGCATTTATAGGTTGGAGCAGTTTGATAAGGGCTTTCCTTGGCAACTCCCTTATTGAGAATTTGAGCTGCTATCAAATCATAACCAGGGGCTTTGTTATTTTTCAATTTTGTAATTGCTTGGTTAAGTTCTCGTAGGGATACTGTTCTTATTCTAAAATTATCCGGTGCCGTTATTATATAATTAGAACCTCCTGTTAACGCCTGTTCATCAAAAGGCTTAAACGTTTCTTCTAGGTGCTCGGCAAATAGATCCGCCTTCTCTTTATCTCCTTTTGCCCATTCGCCATTATTTTTTCTTATGGGAGGAAATTGCATTTGAGGCTTTTTGATTCCCTTCATGGCTTTCTAGAGGGAGTAATTTGAACTCCTTTCGGCAGTCAGACATTCGAGATATGTAGGGCTATTGCGATTTTTGTAATCTCGTATTGCTTCCTTCAACTTGTTGCATAAGTGGTTTAAGTATGTTTTATGCTGGGGAGCACGGGATTGTTGCCATCTTTTGCGCGCTCTCCTCTTTTCTCTCACCAGTTCTTTTATTTCTGGCGGATATTTTATTTCATTACTTTATAGCACACTTGAACTATTTTTTATTCAATACATTGACGACAATTTCAAATAAATTTCGCAACAATATCCATTTTCACTTTTTAGCTATTCTCGATCGACTCACTTTTTACTTTAACCAGAGCCAAATTTTTTATTTTTCTTCTCATGAGTTATCTTTAGCAAAAGAACACATTTTGAAACTACAATTGCACAATTACTCGTACACAGATTTGGCTTTTGTTACCTTACTACTGAAATTTTGTATAACATCAACAAAATGCTTACATATACAATATATGATAGATTGTTTAAGGAACAGCTGTTTGAAAAAACTTCAATACAAAATTGAGGATCGAAATGAGAGAAGTGGTGGCACAGGTATACATATCAGATAGACTTGTACGGTATTTATAAATAAATTAACAAACAAGTGAACAATTAATAAATGGATTTATAACTGAATTAAGAACAGAAATAAATAAATAATGCACAAAGAAATTTAATAACTAATACATTACTGTACTTAATGAATTTAACAGGAAATAAATAATAATGAATTGACAAGTAGAAAGTATTAAATGAATTTTCAAATTTGCTTATATCGCTGCATTAAAAGGTTTCAAAGGCGAAAAAAGTCATATTTACATGATTTTTGTTTGGAGATATTAATAATGTTGGTTTATTTATTTTATATACACTTTATAGTATAACATCTGAAGTATCACCCTTATTATAAAATAGAAAAAAATGGTTAAACAAACTCCCTCTGATTACCTGTTGATTTATGTGTAGAAATAGTGCTCACAATTTCAAAAGGATCGTTCAAGTGGATTTTGAGGTATAGTGTTCACGAACTTTAAAAATGACTACGATACAATTTTAAGACCTCTGTACACAACTGCTCGGCAGAAAGTGTGCCTGTAAACTGATTTATATACGATGTACTGGAAATATACAATAAATATACGGTCAGCTTGCATACTTACAAAGATCCATAAAAGTAGAAAGTAATTTAGAGTTTGAAGCCGCTTCCAGGTGGGCTCGTCACGCAGCTGCCAGCCAGGTACAAGAATCTAGCGCGAGGGCCGATCGCTTGAAACTCTCGACTCTCGACATGTTGTACATTCAGTGAAAATTTCTAAATTGACGCACAAGAAAACTATGATGATTGGCGGTTGCTGCCCAGAATTTTCTGGTTATGGAAGGGATGCTGATTGCATTAGAAGTTGCTACAAAACAAGTTGTGGCTACTGAGGGCATTAAAGCTAAGCCCAAATTAATTTTGACAGGTGACATATCTCGGATTAGATTAGATTTAGATTTAGATTTATTGTTTGTTTTCTTTTTTATAATACAAATTTATGTTATAAAAATCATTAAGCGGCGCTTTGCCGTCTGCCTGATTGACATGAAATTAAACATTTAATAAAAAGTTTGGTTCAATGAATATTCAATTCTTGAATACAAAAGGATTTAAGGAAATAAAAAAAAGGAAAAAATAAAAAATAATAGATTTTTTATGGCGTATTAGTTTGCCTCTCATATTAAAAACAGCCGAAATTAGTTCTTTGCTGCTGTCATTGTGGAAATAATTTTTTTCAGACAGATTATGTTTTAAAACGCTGTATGTAGCTCGGTGAACGGGCGATGAAGCCATATTTACGCAATCAGCTCTGTATTGTTCATATATCTTGGCAAAAAGATTGCCAAGCACATCTTTGCGGTATCTTTCATTTCCATAAGCTAAATTGCATTCGAATCTGCAGTACGTTGCCAGCTCTTCGAGTTTTTATACCAGAGCGTATTCCTTTCGATTGCCTTCTTCGCAATTATTTTGGGACACCTATCGTCCGACAGTTCTTAAACTTTTATTACATAATCTACATGCAATTTTAATGATTTAATGAAAAGCGGTGACAGTCCTGTGTCGATATTGATCATATAGTTTGGTGTTGTACTTCATAAGCTAAAGCATCGTTTTATGTACAATAGTATCTAAGGAGTTTCTCTACTGTTTCACATTTGCAGTATCCCAAAGATTGCGCTGCGTACATCATAACAGATTCTGATACAGCTTAAAAAACCTTGTACCTTACGCTGTGATCAATTAGTTGGTTTGAAAAACATTTTTTCCATGTAGCCGATATCGCACTTTTCGCTTTTATTAGTCTTTCCTTTAGATGAGGTTCCATACTGAGATTACTAGCTATTGTCACCTGAGATATCTATAGGCTTTCACAATTTCAATGGGCTGTCCATTGAGATGCCATTTTTCGTGTCTGCACTCTCTACCAGCTCCCTTCTTAAAGATCATAATTTTTGATTTTGTAAGGTCAACCGTTAGATTCCATAATTGGCAGTACAAATCAAGACAGTTTTTCATTGATTGTAAGGACTCTGGTGAATATGTAAATAGTACCACATCGTCTGCAAATAAAAGTGCCTTTATTAAATGTCCTGCAATCTCCATTCCTCCAGGTAAAAAGTTGTAGGCATAGTTGTTTCAAACCATTCTGATGTTTCGGTCCCGCTCCACACACTCGATTGGTTATTCCCGTATATATTTTTGATAACCCTCCCAAACTTTTGGCTCATTCCAGCGTTATAAAGTTTGAATATTATAGCTTTTCGATCGATGTTATCGAAGGCTGCCTTGAAATCAACGAAAAAGGTGAATAATTTCTTTTTTTGTTCAGGGAGTGTCCCAGCAATGTTTTGCAGTACAGCGTTTGAAATTGGTTCATTAGTGTCCTTGCGCCTAGCTGAGTGCCAATTTGAGGTGCTCTTCAGCTGAATTTTTTAAACGCACACCAGAACTCCTTTATATCTTAAAAGTTCACCAATTTTAGACCTTCGTTTTCAAAAAATCTTTTCTTTTTCTTCATACATATTTGCATAAAAGTTGTATTTGTTTGGTAGTACATTCTTTTAAAGAACTGATCTCCAAACTTTCGAAAACTTTTAGTCATCCAAAACATATTCTTCTGGCTGCTTCACACTCAGTGTCAAACCATTTTTCTTTAAAAATGTATCTTTTTTGATAAGCTTGTATGTTTGGGGGGTAAGAAATTTTTATTAAATTGTCGATATCACTTACATCAAGTTGAGCAGTTTTCTGCAAGTTGAGGTCGAGTTTCGGTCTATACTCAGATGTATTTGATTCTTTCCACATCAGCTTATGGGGTATGTATATGACCCATCTCTTTATGTTCATACTAGAATTGCATCCGTGAAATGGATCGCTGACTCCGGCTAAATCGAAAATGCAACCGACGTGCAGTGCAAATGGGTCTTTGTAGAAATTTGAGATATTTACAGAAGACTGAAAATGTTGGATTAAAATAAGTAAAAAGAAAGGCAAAATTAGAAAGTTTTGTAGATGCAGATTGGAATAGTTATACAGTTGACAGGAAGTCATATACTGGCTACTGTTTCAGAATGTGTTGTTCTGCAATTTCATAGGAGAGTAAGAAACAAAAAACTGTAGGCTTATGAAGTACAAGCTGGATATATCGCCATATCTGAAGCATGAGAAATTTAGAATTTGGAATAATACATAATATATGCACTGTAACATTATTTAACGATAACCAGGCAAAAGGCAAATCCTGTAATTCATCAAAGATCAAAACATACTGTTTGGCGGTGAACAGGCTTCTTGCACTTCGTTTGTGTTCGATTGAGAGACATGAGAAAAAGAGTGGACTGTAATAATTCTGTAGGAATATAAAAGACACGGCCGCTTGATCTTTAAACTTGAATTGCTCCTTTATTTCGTTTGTAAGGTTACATGAATTTAGCTTTCAGATGTAAAGTCACATCTGTCAAAAATTACTTGAATTGTGGTGCGTTGTTGCATAGACGGTGTTGATCAGGTGCATGTGCATGGCAGCGGTCGCATCGATGAACGAAGTTCGGTAAATATGCATTGACTGTCCCATTTTGCGCCTCCTATTCTACGCCCCTGGTGCTCTCGCTTACCGATTTTCATCTACGCCCTTGGTGTTTTCATGAACATAAATACGAGTTAAAACATACCAACAACAATCAACATAGAGATGAGACTACGAACAAGACAAAAACGACTTGCAAATGTCTAATGCCTGGCTGCAGGCCACACATATTACCGTTGCCCCCTCTTTCTTTCTATTATATTGTTTTTTTTGGTCGCTTCCTATGCTGTGCTCTGCTGAGTTCGATGAGATGACGATTTTGCCTTCGAGGGGTGAAGGGAAATCGTTGGTCGTGTCATGGCATTTTTTGTACACCATATCAGTAGTTGTGAGTGAAGTATAAGAGCGAGAGGCGTCCCTCTCATGTGTTAATTTCGGTTTTTCTTTTTTGTACCTATAGTAAATTAATTTCAATGAATTGCGTTTGTGTTGTAGAATCCAGGTGAGTATTAAATTAAACATTATAATTGTTGTGATTTAAGTTTGATTAAGTATATTTTCTTTTAAATCTGTGTTTTGTGAAATTTTTTTGTGTTAGTTTTGCTACGGCTTGGGTTCGCACGTGTGTTTGTTTTTTTTTCTTCTCTTCGGTTGCATCGGATGGATGTGGAACCACGTCTCGTTAAATTGACTTCCTGCCGATTTACCGTTCGCCTGTTGTAAACTCTTCGCATCTTGTTTCCTACAATGTCTATGGGTACCATTCCTGCTATCAAAAAAGCGGCTTCTTCCGAAATTGTTCAGAATCCGCTTATTGTTCTTATTGCGCGGAGCCTAAACCTTCTTGACAGTGCTCTTTTTTTTCCTCCGTTGTAGGGCATCAGCCCAAACCGGGGCTCCATAAAGCAGGACAGAGGTCACCTTTCTGGAAAGCAAGATCCTGCGGGCAGGTCGGGGTGCTCCAATATTTGGTAGTATCCGTCCAATAGCTGCCGGCATTAACGATGCTCTTTTGCACGATTATTCAACGTGCGCTTTTAAACGAAGCATTTTGTCAAGTATAGCTCCCAGGTACTTCATTGTATTCTTGGATCTGATGGTTTGGTTCCTTTAAGAGAAGTTCGCGTATTCTACCGTTTTTCGGCATGTAATTAGGATAGTATCGGCCTTGTGGTCAGCTAGTTTTTAGCCATCCCTTTATTATTTTGATTGCCGCGTTTGTGGTGGTTTCAACATCATGGTTATATTTTGTCACTCTTACTACGGCGATGCCATCGGCGAAGCCAATCACCTTCACACTTTCAGGCAACATTAGTCACAAGACTCCATCGTACATAAAATTCCACCGGAGAGGCCTGAGCATCGAACCTTGCGGTACTCCTGCGGTTACATTATAATATGTTTTGCCATTGTCAGGCTGGCATCTTGATTTCCTGTTTCTGAAGTAGTCCGTGACTATGTCCATTAGGTAGTGTGGCGTGTTCATTCTTGCCAGGGACCTTCTGATAGACGTGCAGCCCACCGAATTAAGCTCGTCAAGCCGCGCGTTTGGTTCTCTGCTGTACTGCTACTGTGTGCAGATTCCGTGTTTATGACTTCTTCGAACGCCTCCTTGTCGAAGGACGTGTCTTTCCACTTAGGCCCTGTAAGTTTGGGAAGCTTCCTAGGCTTGTCCTTCCCGATAGTGAATATAATCGTCTGGTGATCACTATGTGAGATATCTTCGCTAACTCTCCATTTTGTCTTACGCAGAAGAGAGTTACTAATAAAGGTGATGTCTACGATGGATCCTACACCTGCTTTGCGGAATGTGTTTTTTGTCCCGTTGTTTGCCAGGCCTATATCCATGTTCTATGCGAATGCTTCAAGAAGAGCTCGCACTCTTGCATTCGTTAACCTACTTTTGGTAGACTGAACGTCTATCAGGAGGTCCCTGGCAAGAATGAACACGCCACACTACCTAATGGACATTGTCGTGGACTACTTCAGGAACAGGAAGTATATTGTAGATACCAGACTGACAATGGCATAACATATTATAATGTAACCGAAGGAGTACCGCAAGGTCCGGTGCTCAGGCCTCTCCTGTGGTATATTATGTACGATGGAGTCTTGTGCCTAAATTTGCCTGAAGGTGTGAAGGTGTGAAGGTGATTGGCTTCGCCAAAGACATCGCTGTTTGTACAGTGACAAAATATACCCATGATGTTGAAACAGCTACAAACGAGGCAATCAAAATAATAAAGGGGTGGCTGAAGTTGGCCGGATGAGAGCTTGCTGACCACGGGACCGAGACTATCCTAATTAAAAGCCGAAAATCGGTAAAATACGCGAACTTCTCTGTGGGGAACCAAATCATCAGATCCTAGGATACCGAACAATTTCGGAAGAAGCCGTTTTTGTGATAGCAGGAGTTGTCCCCATAGACATTGTAGAAAACGAGATGCGAAGGGTGTACGAAAGGCGCAGAGTAAAACAGCAGGAGGCCAATTTTACGAGATGTTTCAATCAGGAAGAAAGGGCAACGTCTATGGCATTGTAGCAGGAGAGATGGGACAACACCGTAAAAGGTAAATGGACCTACAGGTTGTTACTCATCATCGAGCACTGGCCAAACAGAACAAGGAGAGACTGCAACTATGATTTTACGCAGTTTTTGTTCGGACATGGTAGCTACAGAAAGTATCTCAACAGATTTGGTCATGATAGCTCACCTTACTGTCCTGAATGTCCAGGCCAAGAAGAAGATGTGGAACATGTAAGGTGCCAGTGCAGGAGGTTTGGAGAATGTACTACTTACCTGCCTAGCCCGCAGCTTATAATAAGCTATATGACGGGATCTGAGAATGACTGGTCAGAGACCTGCTCCCTCATAAGTAGGGTACAAGTCGAACTGAGAAGAGTCGAAAGACAAAGAAGAGCCGCAATTGCTAACCCCCGCATCTAATATGAAAGAGACAGGTAGCGGCTACCATACGACGTAAAGCATGATAAGCTAATCAGCGTTGCGAGGTTATACCCAACAGCAAATGACGAAAGGTATAAATGCTTTTCGTTGAAAAAGCAAAGAGCTAGAAGCGTGATACGAAGCATAGCATGAATTGCTTACCAGCCCCACGAAGGAGTACCTAACGGCAGCCCCGTGGGGAGAGCGGTAGAAGTGCGAGATGTGGTATTAGAATGTAGGTGCAGAATTGAATAAGAATATGGTAAGGCTGTCAATCGTGCATACTCAGTGACGCGGGCAACTGGTACCTATGAGAGGTTCCACATCCCACCGACGTAACCGAAGAGAAAAAAAATAAACACACACACGTGCGAACCCAAGCCGTAGCAAGACAGAAAATATCTCACAAAACACAAACGCAATTCATTGAAATTAATTTACTATAGGTACAAGAAAGAAAAACCGAAATTAACACATGAGAGGGACGCCTCTCGTTCTTATACTTCACTCACAACTACTGATACGTAGCGCAAACAAATGCCATGACATGCCCAACGATTTCCTTTCACCCCTCGAAAGCAAAATCCCCATCTCATCGAACTCAGCAGAGCACAGCATAGGAAGCGAGCAAAAAAAACAACAAAATAGAAAGAAAGAGGGCAACGGCAATATATGTCGCCTGCAGCCAGGGATTAGACGTTTGCAAGTCGGTTTTGTCTTCTTCGTAGTCTTATCTCTATGTTGATTGTAGTTGGTATGTTTTAACTCGTATTTATTTTCATGAGAACACCAAGGGCGTAGATGAAAATCGGTAAGCGAGAGCACCAGGGGCGTTGAATTGGAGGCGCAAAATGGGACAGTCAATGCATATTTACCGAACTTCGTTCATCGAAGCGAACACTGCCATGCACATGGACCTGCTCAACTCCGTCTATGCAACAACGCACCACAATTCAAGTAATTTTTGACAGATGTGACCTTACATCTGAAAGCTAAATTCATGTAACCTTACAAACGAAATAAAGGAGCAATTCAAGTTTAAAGATCAAGCGGCCGTGTCTTTTATATTCTTACAGAATTATTACAGTCCACTCTTTTTCTCATGTCTCTCAATCGAACAGAAACGAAGTGCAAGAAGCCTGTTCACCGCCGAACAGTATGTTCTGATCTTTGATGAAACACAGGATTTGCCAAAAGCAAACCAGTGCACTCTGGTTATCGTTAAATAATGTTACTGTGCATATATTTTGTATTATTTCGAATTCTAAGTTTCTCATGCTTTAGATATGGCGGTGTATCCAGCTTGTACTTGATAAACCTACAGTTTTTTGTTTCTTACTCTCCTATGAAATTGCAGAACAACACATTTAGAACAAAAGCCAGTATATGGCCTCCTGTCAGCTGTGCTGGTGCTGGTTCCTTACATGACGAGAATGAGCCTCTGCAGCCGAACATCTTACAGCTCTGCTAATAAGCCCAACACGCCTCCCCGTGGCGCCATCTGGGAATCTCACTAGAGATTGCGAAGTGAAGGGGGCAAATGGCGAGTATCCTGCGCCATTAACCAGGATTAGTGTCGGAAAAACAAAACAAGACCTTATCCGGGCTACTCCGACATATTTGGAGCTCAGGCCGGAAAGGATTTCCAGGACTTAGTCAGGGTCTTGGAAAAGAGATGGTGGCGGACGAGCCCTATAAGGGCCAACGGCAGCGCTCACATCCCGGAACGGGTTACTGGCTTCGGTGTAACCGACCCCTAGTCCTAGGGGCACTCAAAATGGAACTGGTCCTCCAGGTTGGGGAATGTAACGCCGGGGTAACTGCCCGGCCATTTAAAAAAAAATTAAGTTACGAAGCATCAACAAGCCCCGGATATGGACGGATCTACTGTTGACAACCCACGCAAACGATTTAAGGGCAATGAGCTTCGGATATATACGTGGAATGTTAGATCCCTTAATAGACCACGTACAGCCGAGCAACTAGCGGAGGTCCTAGACTGCTGCAAAGCAGACATAAGCGCCATTCAAGAAATGCGATGGGATGGGCCGGACAAAAAGAAGGTGAAAAACTGCGATATCTATTTCGGCATTTGCTATGGACGGCAAAAGCAGCGCTTATTTGGATGCGGATTTGTTGTCGGAGGCAGACTAAGACAAGAAGTCCTCAGCTTCCGGCATGTGAGCGAGCGCCTCGTAGCAATCCGCATCAAGGCTAAATTCGCCAACATAAGCCTCATATGCGCGCATGCCCCCACAGAGGAGAAAGATGGGGACACCAAGGATGCCTTCTACGAGCTCCTCAATAAGACCTACGAGCAATGCCCTAGCTATGACATTAAAATTGTACTCGGTGATTTTAATGCAAAGCTAGGAAGAGAGGGTATCTTGGATGGAACAATCGGAAAATATAGCCTGCACAACACCACCTCCGATAACGGATTCAGGCTAATTGACTTTGCGGCGGGGCGAAACATTGTCGTGGCAAGCACGCGGTTCCCACATCTCGACATACACAAGGGGACTTGGAGAACTCCTGATCAATCAACAGTCAACCAGATTGATCGCATTGCGATCGACGCAAGACACTTCTCCAGCATTATGGATGTCCGTACGTTCCGAGGAGCCAACGTCAACATGTTGTAGCCAAGGTACGGTTGCGGATATCCCAAACTACGCCAAGACAAACTAATGCTGTGAGAAAATTCGACGTCAGACGGCTACAATCTCAAGAGATCGCCAAGTCCTTTTCTAATCGAGTGTCTCTTAATCCCTTAAGAGGTCCAATGCCGCCAGCATCAAGCATCGAAGACCATTGGAGGCACTGCCAAAATGCTATCAGAGATTCTGCTTCTGATGTGCAGGGTTTCACTCGTCCACCACAACGAAACCCCTGGTTCGATGATGAATGCCGGCAAGCACATACAGCAAAGCAAGATGCTTATAACGCGGCGCTGCTTAGAAAGACCAGAGCTGCTCATGAGCTCTATGAGCGGAAGAGGAGAGACGAGCACCGGCTTCTCAGGAGGAAGAAGAAAGAGCATGAGAAGCGCATGATCGAGGAAATTGAGAGATGCTACTCCAGGAATGAGGTTCGGAAGTTTTTCCAAAACCTAAAAATAACATGCCATGGAAACAAACCCCGAACCGAAGCCTGTAGAGATGAACAAGGGAACATCGTAGTAGAATCGCAGTCGATGCTGAGGATTTGGAAAGATCATTTCTGCAGACTGTATAACGGCGATGACGGACCAAATACCGCTGTCAGGCAGAACCAACCTTTCAATTTGAACGATGATGACCAACAATTCCGTCCACCCGACCTGGATGAAGTGAAGATAGCCATATCGAAGCTTAAGTCCAACAAAGCTGCTGGAGCGGATGGCCTGACTGCCGAGCTCTTCAAAGCGGTAGGCGATGACTTGGTAAGGAGCATACACCAACTCATTTGTTAAATATGGTCGGACGAAAGTATGCCCGATGAATGAAACCCCAGCATTGTTTGTCGAATTCTCAAGACAGGAGACCCTTTGAACTGCGCCAACTACAGAGGCATCAGTCTCCTTAACATCGCATATAAGATCTTATCCGCCGTATTGTGTAAACGCCTGAAGCCGTTCGTCAACAACCTGATAGGTCCATATCAGTGTGGCTTCAGGCCCGGAAAGTCCACCATCGACCAGATATCGAGCTTCAGATCGATACCCACCACCTATTCATCGATTTTAAGGCCGCGTATGACAGCATCTATAGAGACGAGCTATATAGAGCAATGTCTAGTTTTGGCATCCCTACCAAACTCGTCCGTCTGTGCAGGATGAAGATGGAGAATGCACGCTGCTCCATCAAGGTCGGTAAAGATCTCACCGAGACCTTTGATGTCCAGAAAGGATTTAGACAAGGCGATGCGCTGTCATGCGTTTTTTTCAACATCGTACTTGAAAGAATAGTGCAAAATTCACGAGCAAACTCAAGAGGCACTATCTTTCAAAAGTCCGTCCAACTACTCGCATGCGCCGACGATATTGACATAATCGGGAGAAAACAGCGTGATGTCAGTGGCGCTTTCGCGAATATTGAGACGGAAGCGGCGAAAATGGGTTTAGCGGTCAATGAGGGCAAGACCAAGTATATGCTGTCAAGCAAAAAGGACAACCAACACCGACGTCTCGGACAGAACGTCACACTCGACAGATATAACTTTGAGGTAGTTAAGGACTTTGTCTACCTAGGCTCCGCTATAAATACAGACAACGACACCAGCGCTGAGATCAAGTGAAGAATAACTCTTGCCAACTGCTGTTTCTTTGGGTTAAGAAGGCAATTGAGTAGCAAAGCCCTCTCTCGGACAACAAAAGTCACCCTTTATAAGACCTTAATAATCCCGGTCCTGGCGCAGAGGCATGGACATTATCAAAAATGGATGAGGGTGTTCTTGGTTGCTTCGAGAGAAAAATTCTTCGGGCGATCTTTTGTCCCGTCTGCATTGACGGTGAGTGGAGGAGGAGATACAACGACGAACTGTATGTACTGTACAGCGACATGGACCTAGCCAGAAGAGTCAAGATCCAAAGACTGAGATGGCTGTGTCATGTAGAGCGGATGGACACCAATGCTCCGGTCCGAAAAGTCTTCGAATCCGCCCCCGAGGGACAGCGCAGTAGAGGAAGGGCAAGTCTCAGGTGGCGCACGCAAGTGGAAGAGGACCTCAGCCAACTTAGCGTGCGAAACTGGAGGCAGCTAGCCAGGGATCGAGCTGGCTGGAGAAGCTTGTTGACTGAGGCCCAGGTCCACCCCGGACTGTAGCGCCACCTAAAGTAAAGTAAGTCAGCTGTATAACTGGTTTAATCTGCATCTACACAACCTTATAATTTTGCATTTCCTTCTATATATTTGTATCCAACATTTTCAGTCTTATGTAAATATCTCAAATTTATTGAAGGACCCATGTGCACTGCACGTCGGTTGCATTTTCGGGCGCCTTGACAAACTCATCAACGTTAGCTCCTCTTTCATCGCTCGCAACTAGTTCTCCTGGAGTAGCCGCACTCATCGATCCATTCCACGGATCCACCTCTAATATGAATACATAGAGATGGGTCAACGGTCAAAACTTATTTGGCTTTAGCTTTAATGTCCTCAGCAGCCACAACTTGTTTTGTAGCAATAATGCAATCAGCATCCCTTCCAAAGCCAGAAAATTCTGGGCAGCAACCGCCTAATCATAATAGTTTCCTTGTGCGTCAATTTAGAGTTTTTTCTGCATGTACAACATATCGAGAGTATTCTGTTTCAAGCGATCGGGCTTCGTGCTCGATTTTTATACGTGACGCGCCCACCTGGAAGCTGCTTCAATCTCCAAACTACTTTCTACTTTTATGTGTCTTTGTAAGTATGCAAGCTGACCGTATATTTATTGTATATTTCCAGTACATCGTATATAAATCAGTTAACAGGCACACTTTCTGCCGAGCAGTTGTGTACAGAGGCCTTAAAATTGTATCGTAGTTATTTTTGAAGTTCGTGAGCATTATACCTCAAAATCCACTTGAACCATTCTTTTGAAATTGTAAGCACTATATCTACACATAAATCAACAGGTAATCAGAGGGAGTTTGTTTAACCATTTATTTCTATTTTATAATAAGGGTGATACTTTAGATGTTATACTATAAAGTGTACGAGTATATAAAATAAATAAACCAACATTATTAATATCTCCAAACAAAAATCATGTAAATATGACTTTTTCGCCTTTAAAACCTTTTAATGCAGCGATATAAACAAATTTGAAAATTCATTTAATACTTTCTACTTGTCAATTCATTATTATTTATTTCCTGTTAAATTCATTAAGTACAGTAATGTATTAGTTATTAAATGTTTTTGTGCATTATTTATTTATTTCTGTTCTTAATTCAGTTATAAATCCATTTATTTATTGTTCACTTGTTTGTCTATCTGAAATGTATACCTGTGCCACCACTTCTATCATTTCGATCCTCAATTTTGTATTGAAGTTTTTTCGAACAGCTGTTCCTTAAACAATCTATCATGTATTGTATATGCAAGCATTTTGTTGATGTTATACAAAATTTCAGTAGTAAGGTAACAAAAGCCAAATCTGTGTAAAAAAGTGAAAATGGATATTGTTGCGAAATTTATTTGAAATTGTCGTCAATGTATTGAGTAAAAAAGAGTTCATGTGTACTATAAAAAATGATTATCAACTGTCCGATAAAAATTTGTTAAGCGGAGTGGTGTCCGAAATTGTTCGCAGCCGTAGATCGAGAAAGGATCTAAAGAAAAATAGGGAATGGTTGACAAATTGCCTCTATATCGATATCGAAAGAACAGCGAAACAACTAAATTGCCAAATACATAAAAGTCATCAAGAGGAAGGCCAAGGAAATTAATAACTGAGTGCTCGACGTTGACCGAAAAATAATAACTAGTCATGCTATCGAAAAATCCAAAAAAGTTTAATAACAATCATAGGAAGATCATAATAATATGGTAGTCTCCGCCTTCACTGCGAGTCGTAAAGAAAAATCAAACCATTTCTACTCTACAAAAGGATCCCATCATGTATAATAGTGAAAAGGCGGGTTTAAGCAAGAAATTGTTAGAGGGAATTAATTCCACTTCTAACATTACAAAATAAGTACAAGCAGAAAGCAGTGTTCAAATTGTGAACATTGAAGCAATGGAAAAAGGGATATTATGATGAAACACGATAATCTTCACCGACAATTTAGGTATCGTAAATAAGTGTTATTCTGTAGAATACATTTATCAGTCCCAATTCCAAATCTAACGTAACTTTGGCACTGCTTCCTGCCCATGTTGGTTTTAAAGGTAGCGGAACAGCAGCTACAGTAAATTCCTAACTCTTCTCGACGCATCTGGAGAATTTTGACAGCAAGTTAGAAAAAAGAGATAGCTGAAACATGAAAAGGTGCCAACCCTTCCTTCGAATACATCATAATCAGAGAAAATTGCATACGAATCCTTTTCATAAGGTTAGAAAAAATGCTATTCACAATTAGACACCTCTGCAACAGAGGAGCACCGGTAAATTGTCAACTTTGTGGAAGGACCCTCACGGTTGGACATATTTTAGCTCAATTTCCAAGCAAATTTAGCGAAATTAAAGTGTTTAAAAGTATCTAACTGAAATATATAAAATCATCCATCCACATAAGTCCACCATAAATTTAATGACATTTGATATAAATTCAAAACGCCTGTACTAGACATATTTTCCTTTTCATTCTATTTAAATTGTTCATACATTTCATTTTGTACATATACGAGTATGTATGGATAAAATGTATAGAGTCCATTAATATTATTTTTTTTATGAAGTCAGTTTAACTTTCTTACTAAAGACTTAAACCACGACATCGCAGGGCTTGCTGCGTAGTTGTCTTATTATTGCGAATTCCGGGATTCGAAAGTTTAGAATTAAAAGACGATCGTAAGAATGCCGGTAAAACAACAAACTTTGTAAAAAGGAGAAAAGCCGATCACAAACACACGGGTGGTGGTTGACGAGCTATTGACGAGACTGTGTGACAAAAGTGAATCGCAAATTAAACGGTAATTGCAACAAGCAATAGTGTGGTTAGCTGCATACGCTGGCTACTCAGCAAGGAGGGGTTCAGAGAAGATCGCGCAATACAGAAAATCGATATCGAAAATACAAGATAGGCGTTACCCAACTTTTAACGAAAAGTTTGTTTGTTTCTTTTAATATAAGGTTTCGTTATTCCTTAAAGATCACGTGTCGCCTAACAATTTTGTCTTGCTTTCCCAGGTTTAGCGGCCGTCAAAGCGCTACCTGGAAGTTAATCGAACCCCATCTTGCAATTAGTGCGGATTCTAAGAAGTTATTTTTGTTTCTTGGCAACGGCTGACAGTTGCCGGGAATTAACCATAACAATTGTCGGCCGATGCCGGGCATTTTCAAGTTTGTTTCCCGTTTTTTTTTGTTTTCGTTATTTTGGATTTAATTCTGGTTTTTTATTTTATCGGTCGTGTTTATTTACTTTCGCGGAGTTTGATTATAAGTCGGTTCGTGTGGATAGGAAGTCAATTTAGTTCGCGCGTTAGAGAAATAGTTGTTTGCGTTTTGGTTTGAGAATTGTTGATACTTTTGTGCTTTTTTCTAGAGGCGCAAGTGCAAAAGTGCAAGTGCAACGAGTAAGGATAAGTGCAAACAGCAGGAACATTAAGGAAACAGGGAAAAGAAGAACAAGGTACTTGTGGGTTAACGTAGGAGCTGTTTTAGGATTTCCATTGACTTGGGCAAGTACTAGGTCCAAAAGTAGGTGTCTTTTGCTTATATGTATATAGAAAAAATTTTGCAACTTATAATAAGAAAAGTTTATTTTTCCAATTGCCGGACAGCCGGCAAAACCAAAACTTGAAAGAAACGATCAGACCAAAACAAAAAACGAGCCACGCAGATGGTGGTTAACATCCGTGTGACGATCTGTCACTTGTGATCATGGATGGAACAAAAAACTACCCTGGTGAAATTTACACGGGCAGCAAATTGTTTGCTGAACCTATTGGCTGCTCAGCTGGGTTCAGGAAAGTAATTATGAAGAAAATTTCACTTTAAAAGAATTTAATTGATAAAGTATGCAAAAGTATGCAAGACCGTATGCTGTAATACCTATAGATATGGAAAAGAAAATTAAACAAGAAAAAAACAAAGAATCTGTGTTTGTAGTACGTTACAAAAGGGGTTTATTTCCCAGAAAGTGGGAATAATATCAGGCCGAAAGGCAGCAATAACACAACACCGACTAGCATGAACCGCTAATTGCGAAGCCCAACACTAGTATCGCGAATTTATATGAGATGCCAAAAAGATTCACCCTTCGTTGCACCACACTACATATATATAAAAACCTATCTCTAAACAAAGGGTACTTATCCTTCCTTTCCTTAAACAAGTTCTGCCCGCGTAGAACTACCAGCTCTGTCAATCTTGAATTCTTGCCTGTTTCCTCCTCACTTCCTGCCTTTTTTAACTTATAGTCCTCCTTCTCTTTTTTTTGTCTTTTACCAAAACGCTCGCGCTTTTTCCTTTTATTTCTTCTTATCTTTCTTGCTTAAACTGTTTTCTAACTTGTTATGAACTTTTTGACGGTCAACCAAGAAGTGTCTAACCCTATTAGCTCGGACCGTATGTCTCGCACACACATCCCCATTCATTACCCGTTCAGACGGGTGCAACGGGCCAATTTTGGATTTTGTGTGCACCACTCCGCAAATTTTCTGAAGTGTGTCACCGTTTCTTGGAACAACGTTGCTTTCCCTCTCTCACACACACTCATGCACGTTCCATTCTTATTTCCCATATCTGGGAAAATATCTTTCAAGATTAGGATTTCTATTTGGCCCGAGCTAATATTTTCCCACGATAAGACATTGGGGTTGCATTCAGCCTCAATGCAACACCAGTCCCTTTCAAAATATCCAAAAAAAAGGACAAAGATAATTTGCCAACAATATATGACCTAATCGTGTTCATACTTCCTGATCATTATCTGTTTTTAATAATGATTGGATGGGGTGAAGTGAGGGCGAAACGAGGAACTAGTGATACGACGGGCCTTTGTGGAGGAAGTTCTGCTTTTGGAACGCTGCCCAATACAAACTAAGGACATCTCGGTGAATCCTTTTGTTTAGTGTTTCGGTAGTGGGGGGCACGCAGATAGGGATCCAGTCTTTACAACGCTATTTCTTTTACAAATTGTTTTTTTTTTTCTTGGATACATGATTCCGGTGGGTGACCGTCCGTCACCAATTACAGCGTCGGTGATAACAATTATACGCAGAGGGTGCCAGACCGTCACTCTCATGGAGACTCATATCTCTTCTTCTTGTGAACCTATTGGTTGTTCAAGAGCCCACCAACTCTTCCCGATAATATACTTCTCCAAGGAGACATTGGACATAAAGTGAACGGGTGGAGAAAAAGTGGATCGGACAGCAGAGATACTGATGGAACGGGAATGCCTTCAAAGGCTGAGGATACTCCCCGATTGGAAAGAACACAACACAAGGGCAAGAGCCGACGACTTTGTGAATGCCTCATGTTCACCACCCTTCAAGGATTTTGAAGAACCAACGGGAATGAATATGGATGAGTTAGGCCGAGAGGAAAGGGAAAGAGTAGAATTTGTTGTGCTAAATTTTACCGCAACAATATTTGCCATTTATAATATAAACAATATATTTACAAATAAAATTTCAATTTACATACCTACATACATTTATACCTTCATACAAAGATATTAAACCTTTTAATCAACCATAATATGCGATTTTGTTTTTTAATTTTTTCCTTACATATTATCTACCTACGAGTATATACACATATTCTTACATACATAAAATACACATATTTCCACCCGTTTTCATTTTGTGCGAATTTTGTTTAGAGTTCTTACTGGCGGTTTTATCTGGGTTTTTTTTTTATTTCTGTGTGACCATATACTTTGTTTCTCGTGGTTTTGCGATTTCGTTTTCTTTCTTTGGTTTTATTTAGTGGTTTTCGTTAACATCCTGGGAATCCCTTTAACACTTGTGTTGCGTTTTTTTTTTCTCTATATTTTTTCCTGTAAAGGTTTTTCGTTGTCATCGCGGGCTTTACTTTTGGTCGCATTTGGTCTAGTTATTTAGTAGGTTCTAGTTTTCTTTCAACATGGCGTTTAACATCAATAGGCTGTCTGTGGATGGAAAAGGGTACGAGATGTAGGCTCGTGGTCTTCCCATTGGCACCTTGGATGCCATGAGGAAGTCGCTGAGATCCACTCGTATGCTAGAACACAGACGGTCGTTGAACTCGGTCTCGGCCTAGAAATTCACATTTGTAGAGGACCGAGATGCGTTATTGGCAAAGATAAAGCAAATCGAAGAGCTCTTGGTAGAACCTTCAAGTAATCCTTAGTCGAAGATTTTTGGGCACTATCGGGAAACGTCCCGGATTTAATATCAGGGAGTGTGGAGCTTCTCGAGCCAACAGTCGGTTGCATCGATAACTGCCAAGTCGATGTCCGAGAAATTGGGGTGCACTCATTTGGTAGAACAAAAGTTTAGGACGTCGGCAGAACCTTTTAAACAACGGTATCGCCCTGTGTTGCCTGCGATGCAGACACATATTCACAATGCATTAAAAGCTATGCTGAATGCGGAGTTATCACCTCCAATAGTCCTTATTAAGAAAAAGGATGGGCTACTTAGATTCTGCGTCGACTATAGGGGGTTTAATAGGGTAACAGACAGGGATGCCTATCCATTGCCATATATATCAATGACATTGGATAAGCTTAGGGACGCCAAATATTTGATGTCATTCGATATGAAGTCGGCCTACTAGCAGATCCCCATGGAGGAGAGATCGTGCTCACTCGCAGCTTTCATTGTTTCGAACAGAGCCCTGTTTCAGTTTAAGAGAATGCCTTTCGGGTTACCCCATGCGCCTGCTACGTAGCGGAGATTTATATATAGCATCTTAGGTGCTTATCTAGAGCCACACGTATTTGTGTACCTGGGCGATATTATTATCGTCACAAATACATTCGACCAACACCTCAAGTACTGGAGGAGGTGTTTAATAGATAGCGTGAGGCAGGGTTCAAAGTTAGTCGGGAAAAATGTAACTTTTGTAGGCCATCTTAAAATATTTGGGTTATGTCGTAGATAGGAATGAACTACATGTAGATCCGGAGAAAGAAGATGGCATGGTTAAGATACCCGCACGCAGAAGTGTGAAGGAAATAAGGATCTTTATAGGGACAGGTACCAAACTTCGCCGTTTTAGTTAGGCCTTTAAAAGACTTGTTTAAGAAAAATAGGTTATCTGTAATCTGAGTAGGTCTCTTCAGAGAAGTGAGAGGACCTACTCTACCACAGAGAGGAAATGCTTGGCTGTCCTCTGGGCGATTGAGAAGTTACAACCATGCATCGAATGGGTTCGGTTTACGGTCGTAACTGATCCTTATTCGCTAGTGTCGCTAGTGGATTGCAGCAGTTTGATTTCAGTATAATCTACCGAAAGGGGAAAGAGCATGTAGTTGCCGACATGCGTTTGCGAGAGTCCCGGAGTTGGCTGGGATTTCAGCAGCCGATCAGGACCCTTGGAGTAAGAAGATAATTGCTGCAGTAGAAGCTAATCCGTTAGCCTACCCCTTATGGATACTAGAGTGGGGCAAACTTTTCAGTTTTGTTAAAGAAAGTCATTTAGTAGTATATGAGGATAACAGAAACGAGGGGAAACATGTAGTAGAAAAGCAAGGTAGATTAGGGATTTTACAGGCGTGCCATGATAACCCAATAGCGGGTCACATGGACGTACACGAAACGTTTGTGAGAGTAGGAGCTAAGTCATGTTCGATGGGTGAAGAGACAACGACCCCTTTGAAGCAGAGGCTGTAGGCGGACGGCCAAGTTATGAGACAGCCTCCATCGTGGGAAACATACGCACCTACATATAAAACATACGAGCAACAATCGGCGACAACACATAATAATAATAACAACAATAACAAACAACAACAATAATATAAACATAAACAATAACAATGATAACAGAATATCCAACTGGCTAAATCATGCGGGCAGAAAGGCCCACAACGTAAACAAACACGGTACGAAAATAAAAAAAATTGCAAGAAATGATCCGCTATTGGTCAGTCCCCACTCCTCCCAAATCTGAACGCCGATCGACCGGAGTCAGGAGTGATCCGGGGTAAAGTAGCTCAGAGATATATATACTAAGCTTTGCTTGGGCCGCGATCTAGAGAATGGCTAGATCGGGGTATAATCAGTTTAGTATTATACCCACAAAACATTCCTCCTTTGTCCCAACACTCCATGGACCTTCGTTCAGATTTTCTTTTTCATTCGTTCGATAGGGAAAAAATACCCGGGCATCAGGAAAAAGAGAAACATTGCTTCTCGCAGTTTCCAAGAAAATCGAATGACCAGGGAAATAGCTGGGCATAGCTAAGATCCATAAACTTCCATAAACTCTCTCAGTGGATTTCTCAGCGATGACTGAAAGTGGGAGCGAACTCCAATAGTTTAGTGTGCTAGCAAAGTCTGCTACCCGTGTAGCTGAGAAACCCATACGTTGAGTCCGCTGGAGTCAAACGAATGTGTGAGTGGGTGTGAGAATGCATTTTAGAGTCTGGCGCGAGTTTGTGGAAGAAAGAAGAACTGGAAGTCACTTTGGAGACGACCAGCAATTGTAGAGGGTCAACTGAGGTTGTTTTTTTTAGTGCTAAGTTTTTTTGGAATTGCAGAAGGCATTTTTTTTGATTGAAAAGTAGAATAGAGTAGCTATTTAAATTGAAATCGCGAGTTTTGGTTTTGGCGACCAGGAAAGGAAAAAGGGGAATAAAGGAGAAGGGAGCGAAGTCAGGATAGTGAAAGGAGTAGCAGGACGAAGAAGGAAACTGTGCCGGAGAGGGGTATAGCACCCCCAGGATGAAAGCTAAGTATAGTGAATATAGTACAATGCATTTTGATTAAAAAACGTTTTGGTTTATTTGAAAAAGAAAAGTGGAACTCCGTTAGGTCATGCGTGCGTTGAAAAACTCGAGAAAATGCGAACCACGAGACCCGTTAGTTTGTTTTTTTGTAGTATCTTTTTCTCATGTCTCTCAATCGAACACAAACGAAGTGCAAGAGGCCTGTTCATCGCCAAACAGTATGTTTTGATCTTTGATGAATTACAGGATTTGCCTATGGATTCAGTGCACTCTGGTTATCGTTAAATAATGTTACAGTGCATATATTATGTATTATTCCAAATTCTAAATTTCTCATGCTTCAGATATGGCGATATATCCAGCTTGTACTTCATAAGCCTACAGTTTTTTGTTTCTTACTCTCCTATGAAATTGCAGAACAACACATTTTGAAACAGTAGCCAGTATATGACTTCCTGTCAACGGTATAACTATTCCAATCTGCATCTACAAAACTTTCTAATTTTGCCTTTCTTTTTACTTATTTTAATCCAACATTTTCAGTCTTCTGTAAATATCTCAAATTTCTACAAAGACCCATTTGCACTGCACGTCGGTTGCATTTTCGGGCGTCTTCACAAACTCATCAAAGGACGTAGCCGTCGTAGCCGGAGTCAGCGATCCATTTCACGGATGCAATTCTAGTATGAACATAAAGAGATGGGTCATATACATACCCCATAAGCTGATGTGGACAGAATCAAATACATCTGAGTATAGACCGAAACTCGACCTCAACTTGCAGAAAACTGCTCAACTTGATGTAAGTGATATCGACAATTTAATAAAAATTTCTTACCCCCCAAACATACAAGCTTATCAAAAAAGATACATTTTTAAAGAAAAATGGTTTGACACTGAGTGTGAAGCAGCCAGAAGAATATGTTTTGGATGACTAAAAGTTTTCGAAAGTTTGGAGATCAGTTCTTTAAAAGAATGTACTACCAAACAAATACAACTTTTATGCAAATATGTATGAAGAAAAAGAAAAGATTTTTTGAAAACGAAGGTCTAAAATTGGTGAACTTTTAAGATATAAAGGAGTTCTGGTGTGCGTTTAAAAAATTCAACTGAAGAGCACCTCAAATTGGCACTCAGCTAGGCGCAAGGACACTAATGAACCAATTTCAAACGCTGTACTGCAAAACATTGCTGGGACACTCCCTGAACAAAAAAAGAAATTATTCACCTTTTTCGTTGATTTCAAGGCAGCCTTCGATAACATCGATCGAAAAGCTATAATATTCAAACTTTATAACGCTGGAATGAGCCAAAAGTTTGGGAGGGTTATCAAAAATATATACGGGAATAACCAATCGAGTGTGTGGAGCGGGACCGAAACATCAGAATGGTTTGAAACAACTATGCCTACAACTTTTTACCTGGAGGAATGGAGATTGCAGGACATTTAATAAAGGCACTTTTATTTGCAGACGATGTGGTACTATTTACATATTCACCAGAGTCCTTACAATCAATGAAAAACTGTCTTGATTTGTACTGCCAATTATGGAATCTAACGGTTGACCTTACAAAATCAAAAATTATGATCTTTAAGAAGGGAGCTGGTAGAGAGTGCAGACACGAAAAATGGCATCTCAATGGACAGCCCATTGAAATTGTGAAAGCCTATAGATATCTCAGGTGACAATAGCTAGTAATCTCAGTATGGAACCTCATCTAAAGGAAAGACTAATAAAAGCGAAAAGTGCGATATCGGCTACATGGAAAAAATGTTTTTCAAACCAACTAATTGATCACAGCGTAAGGTACAAGGTTTTTTAAGCTGTATCAGAATCTGTTATGATGTACGCAGCGCAATCTTTGGGATACTGCAAATGTGAAACAGTAGAGAAACTCCTTAGATACTATTGTACATAAAACGATGCTTTAGCTTATGAAGTACAACACCAAACTATATGATCAATATCGACACAGGACTGTCACCGCTTTTCATTAAATCATTAAAATTGCATGTAGATTATGTAATAAAAGTTTAAGAACTGTCGGACGATAGGTGTCCCAAAATAATTGCGAAGAAGGCAATCGAAAGGAATACGCTCTGGTATAAAAACTCGAAGAGCTGGCAACGTACTGCAGATTCGAATGCAATTTAGCTTATGGAAATGAAGGATACCGCAAAGATGTGCTTGGAAATCTTTTTGCCAAGATATATGAACAATACAGAGCTGATTGCGTAAATATGGCTTCATCGCCCGTTCACCGAGCTACATACAGCGTTTTAAAACATAATCTGTCTGAAAAACATTATTTCCACAATGACACCAGCAAAGAACTAATTTCGGCTGTTTTTAATATGAGAGGCAAACTAATACGCCATAAAAAATCTATTATATTTTATTTTTTCCTTTTTTTTATTTCCTTAAATCCTTTTGTATTCAAGAATTGAATATTCATTGAACCAAACTTTTTATTAAATGTTTAATTTCATGTCAATCAGGCAGACGGCAAAGCCACGCTTAATGATTTTTATAACATAAATTTGTATTATAAAAAAGAAAACAAACAATAAATCTAAATCTAAATCTAATCTAATCCGAGATATTTCACCTGTCAAAATTAATTTGGGCTTAGCTTTAATGCCCTCAGTAGCCACAACTTGTTTTGTAGCAACTTCTAATGCAATCAGCATCCCTTCCATAACCAGAAAATTCTGGGCAGCAACCGCCAATCATCATAGTTTTCTTGTGCGTCAATTTAGAAATTTCACTGAATGTACAACATGTCGAGAGTAGAGAGAGAGAGTCGAGAGTTTCAAGCGATCGGCCCTCGCGCTCGATTCTTGTACCTGGCTGGCAGCTGCGTGACGAGCCCACCTGGAAGCGGCTTCAAACTCTAAATTACTTTCTACTTTTATGGATCTTTGTAAGTATGCAAGCTGACCGTATATTTATTGTATATTTCCAGTACATCGTATATAAATCAGTTTACAGGCACACTTTCTGCCGAGCAGTTGTGTACAGAGGTCTTAAAATTGTATCGTAGTCATTTTTAAAGTTCGTGAACACTATACCTCAAAATCCACTTGAACGATCCTTTTGAAATTGTGAGCACTATTTCTACACATAAATCAACAGGTAATCAGAGGGAGTTTGTTTAACCATTTTTTTCTATTTTATAATAAGGGTGATACTTCAGATGTTATACTATAAAGTGTATATAAAATAAATAAACCAACATTATTAATATCTCCAAACAAAAATCATGTAAATATGACTTTTTTCGCCTTTAAAACCTTTTAATGCAGCGATATAAGCAAATTTGAAAATTCATTTAATACTTTCTACTTGTCAATTCATTATTATTTATTTCCTGTTAAATTCACTAAGTACAGTAATGTATTAGTTATTAAATTTTTTTTGTGCATTATTTATTTATTTCTGTTCTTAATTCAGTTATAAATCCATTTATTTATTGTTCACTTGTTCGTTAATTTATTTATAAATACCGTACAAGTCTATCTAATATGTGCCACCACTTCCCTCATTTCGATCCTCAATTTTGTATTAAAGTTTTTTCAAACAGCTGTTCCTTAAACAATCTATCATATATTGTATATGTAAGCATTTTGTTGATGTTATACAAAATTTCAGTAGTAAGGTAACAAAAGCCAAATCTGTGTACGAGTAATTGTGCAATTGTAGTTTCAAAATGTGTTCTTTTGCTAAAGATAACTTATGAGAAGAAAAATAAAAAATTTGACTCTGGTTAAAGTAAAAAGTGAATCGATCGGTCTAACGGCTATGTTATAGAATAGCTAAAAAGTGAAATTTAATTGGTAATTTCGAACAGTACATTATTGAATGTATTTAATTGCGCTAAAGAAAAAAAAAGGAAAAAATGAAAAAGAAAAGAAAAAGAAGATTAAATTGCGAGAAGAAAACGGAAGAGGTGAGACATTAGATTGTCAGGCATTAAATTGCGAATAAAGATGTGTAATTATTTTGTTGCAGGGCAAGCGTGTTGAAATGAGTGGCTCCGGAATGGCACTATTTCTCTGCGAGGTTATCGAGAAAGCTTTGATTCGGTCAGAGTGGGAAAAGTGGCTCCGGGCATTTACTCTATATCTGAAGGCAGAAGAGATCACTGATCCAACAAAGAAGAAGAACAATTACTACATTTGGGTGGTACACAGCTTCAGGAGGTAATCTATAATATTCCAGGGCCACTATATCAACAACAGGATGCAGAGGACCACACCGATGTCTTCAGGGTCCTCGTTGACAAGCTGAATAACTATTTCTCTCCTATAAGAAACTCCACATTTGAGAGGCACTTATTTCGTTCGCTGAAACCTGAACAAGGAGAGGGATTGAATAAATTTGTTTTGAAGTTGCGAAATCAGGCAGCGAAGTGCCAATTTGGGGAAACAAAAGAACAGATCTTGGAAATAAACCTAAAAGACAAACTTATAGATGTGTGGGCACCTAGAGACCTAAAAAAACATCTATTAGAAAAAGAGCATACATTAGCAGAGATCATCGAAATGTGTCATGTATATGAAGAAATTAATAACGAGTCGGAGGCCATGATGCTGCCCACTACTTCCATGAGCATCAACTGTGTTGTTTCCTATTGTGAGAATAGGTTCACAGGAGAATGCAGCAGATTTGGGTCTCGCAAGCATTTAGCAAAAAGCCAAATTTGTCCTGCTAAAAACGCTAAATGCAACAAGTGCAATTTTATACGACATTTTGCGTTAAAATGCAAAACTAAAACCAATAAACGCAAATAAACCGAATTTTAGAACACAGATACAAAACAGCGCGGAATCCAGACTTCAAAGGTTCGCTTTGTGGGCGAAGAAAAGTGTGATGACACTACCGTTGATAAGTTGGACAGATTTCAGGAACACAACTGTTTCAAAATATCTGAAAATAAAATCTTACAGGTGAAACGGGTGAGATGATTAATTGCTTTATTGGTGGCCGTGTAGTTCCGATGCTGATAGATTCAGGATCTCGTCATAACCTTCTTAGCGAGAAAGATTGGGAGAAACTTTGTAGGGAAGGAGCTGCCATATGGAATCTTCGGACAAAATCGGAAAACCAATTTCGAGCTTATGCCGGAAATGACTTGCTTAAGGTTAAAACGGTTTTTGAAGCGACAATAGGGGTCAATAGAAACACTGATTTGATTTCTTCGTTCTATGTAATTGAGAACGGAAGACGATCGCTTTTGGATCGGGAAACTGCCATTAAATTGAACGTCCTAAAACTAGGACTTGATGTCCATCGGGTCGATAACCTGCAACCATTTCCGAAAATTAAATGCATTACTATTTCTCTATCAATCAATGAGTTAGTGAAGCCGGTTCAACAGCCATTGCGAAGGGTTCCAGCTGCTCTAGAAGAAAAAGTGGAGGCTAAATTGATGGAGGCAGTTGCTCAGGATATCATAGAACGGGTCTCGGGACCGAGTCCCTGGATATCTCCTATTGTAATTGTTTTTAAAGAAACCGGGGACATAAGGCTATATTAAGGGAAAATTACCCACTGCCAACATTTGACTCATTTATGACCAGATTAAAGGGTGCGAAGTGGTTTTCGAGGTTAGATTTGGAAAGCGCTTACCACCAGATCGAATTAGATGAACGAAGTCGAGAAATAACGACATTTATCACATCGAAAGGGATATTCCGATATAAACGATTGTTATTTGAAGTTAATTCGGCCCCAGAGATTTTTCAGAGGCAGATGGAAAATATCTTGGCCGGGTGTAAGAATGCCTTAAATTTTATAGATGACATTGTAATTTTTGGTCTAACCGAGGATGAACATGACGTTAACCTTAAGGCTGTGTTGGAAGTCTTGAAGGAGTATAATGTGGTGTTAAACGAGAATAAGTGTGTCTGGAAAGTTAAGAACATGAAGTTCCTGGGACATATTTTGTCCACAGACAGGATAAATCCAGACCCTGAGAAGGTTAAGGATGTCCTAGAATTCCGACCACCATCCAGCAAAGAAGAGACAAGGAGTTTCTTAGGGCTGGTGACATACCTTGGTAAATTTATCCCTGATCTTTGGGATATAACAGAGCCGCTCCGGAAGCTTACAAAGAAAGATGTTAAATTCGAATGGGGGCAGAGCCAGAACGATTCTTTTCATAAATTAAAAGGACAGTTGGCAAGAATACCGATTTTAACATATTTCTATCCAAAGAAGCGAATTCGATTAATAGCCGATGCTAGCCCAGTAGCTTTAGGCGCTGTGCTCTTATAATTTGAGGGTGATATCCCCCATGTTATATCATTTGCGAGTTAAACCTTGTCTGAGGTCGAAAGGAGGTATTTACAAACAGAAAAGCAGAGTCTTGCGTTGGTTTGGTCAGTGGAAAGATTTTATTATTACTTGGCGGGTATAGAATTCGAATTGGTTACAGACCATAAACCATTAGAAGCAATTTTAAAGCCTCCAGCTCGCATTGAACGATGGGTCTTGAGATTGCAGTCCTTTAAATTTAAGGTCGTTAATCAGCCGGGAAAATTCAACATTGCAGATTCGTTTTCGAGATAATGCAGAGGGGAACATCCAGAGACCTTTGACGAACAATGTGAATGGAACATTTGCGCAATAATCGAAAGAGCTACGAGTATACCAAAAGCACTGACCATAGCTGAAGTAGTAGAGAATGCTGGCGCAGAAGCGGAATTGATGGAAGCAATAGATTATGTGAAAAATAATTCCTGGAATTCGAATAACATCAGTCGATTTTTCCCATTTCGCATTGAATTGTGTACATTGGGGAACATTCTGCTACGTGGAACGAAAATCGTTATACCTAATCCCTTGAGGTCAACAGTTTTGGATCTGGCGCATGAAGGGCACCCAGGTGGGACAGTGATGAAACGTAGGGTTCATTCGAAGGTATGGTGGGCATTAATTGACAGAGACATGGAAAAATTCGTAAAGAACTGCAGTGATTGTTTGCTGGTATCAAGACTAATAGACTTGATGGGACCATTACCGAACCATGAGCACATTTTCGTAGTCATCGATTATTACTCGAGATATCAGGAAGCCAAATTCCTTAAAAGGATAACATCAAGCGTCATCATTGAAAATTTGGAGGAAATGTTTTGAAGGTTAGGGTATCCGAAATCGATAACAGCCGACAACGGAGGTCAGTTTGTGAGCGAGGAGTTTAAGCAGTATTGTGCAAACAATGATGTGCGCCTTATGACGTCACCACAAGCTAATGGGGAGGTAGAAAATATGAATCGTTCGATATTAAAGAGGCTACAAATAGCAAATTCTAAATGAACCGACTACAAAAAAGAGATCCAGAAGTTCATTCTGATGTACAACGTTACTCCGCGCGGGACAACTGGAAAGACTCCGTCAGAGTTGTTGTTTAATCGCACTATCCGAGACAAAATACCTTCGATCCATGACATCAACGAAGATATTTTAAACTCTGAAGCACGAGATCTGGACCTTATGAATAAGCAAAAGGTGAAAGAGAGAGCAGACAGAGATCGAAGAGCCAAGGTCTCTGAGATAGGGGTGGGAGACAAAGTGGTCCTTCGAAATGTCATCTTCCCGAATAAACTAACACCGGCTTTTGACCCACAAGAGTTCGCAGTAATTGAACGGAAAGGGAGCGATGTTGTGGTTCGAGAAAAAGGAGACGGCAAAGTACTAAGGAGAAACATTTCTCATCTCAAAAGAATACCGGCTTCTCCGGGATCAGATCCAATTTTAACTCCTAAACCTATTCTGAATTCCTTTAGCTCTTCAGGCCAAGATACAGCTCTCCCAGAGGTCGTCGATGACTCAAATACTAACACACTTGCTGGGAATCAGTCTATGAGTGACCGAGAAGGTAGAAACACGTTAAGGCTATTGTGTTAATAAATGTGGTGAAATATAATAAAATAAATAATTGCTTTTGTACTATTGAATGGAGTGTTTAATTTGATTTGGTTAGACCACGGCCATTACAATTGTAATTGTGCTGTCAAATTAGTAACAATGGAACGTGCAACGATTGACATGTTCAATTTTCTTTTGAATTGCATTAAGAGTAAAAGTTCGTTCGAAGGTGACAATAACCACCTATCAGACTTCATTACCCAAGTGGAAAATGCTAATTCACTACTTAGTAATTTCGATGAAAACTGCAGGGCAATTTTATTTGATTACATCAAAAACAAATGTATAGGTATAACCAGAGTAGTTATTCATAATCATGGTACAGTTACTAACTGGAACCAACTTAAAGATATCTTTATAAAAAACTATGGCGAAAAAGAAAGTAGTAGTAATCTAATGGATAGGTTGAAAATGTGTAGGATTACCTCCACTATAGAGTTTTATTATCACGACACAGGAAAGTTGACGACCAGGATTCACAACAGAATTTTGACTTACGGAGACCAAACATTTACCAGCGATGAAGTAAACAGAATAGCCTTAAATATTTTTAAAGAACACTTACCAGAACCTACAAAAACGATGATATTTAGCAGAAATCCAGACAAACTTGTTGACGCATTTAATATTATTCTACAAGCTCGACACCAAAATTATGCATTGTACAATCAAAGTATTAATAGTTGCGATAGTCAGTCTAGGTCAGACAAAAGGTACAGCGGACAAACTCATAGTAGATACGAGAGAAATAGTAGAAATTTTAATAAACGCGACTCCAACCCGGTTAAAAACAATCAGAACAATGAACGAAATGCTAGTCCGAACCAAAACCAACATGGTTATAGAAATAACTACCAGCGTAATCAGAATTCTGTTAGAAATAATAATCATCCTCAACAGCAAAACACATCTCAAAATGATAATTACCAAAGATCGGGAAACACAAACAATAATTACCATACAAGATCTGCAAACCATAGTAATCGTAACTCTCGGAACAATCAAAATAATAGAACACATAGCATGGAACCCATGGAAATAGGAAATTTTTCGGGAACAGCCTCAAACGGCTTCCCTATATAAAAATTTTAAACTACATTAGACCTCTATATTTTATTGTTGACACTGGAGCCGAAATCAGTGTCATCAGTCCGAATTTATGTCATCCTAGATGGAAAATCGAGGTCGAAATTCCAGTAAGGGCAATGGGAAGACATTTTTGTATAAAAACTTTGTGTGGATTTCCAATTTTTAAAGAGTTCAATGAAAGCGAATCATCGTTTTGTGAGTTTTTTGAATACAACTTGCAAAACCACTTCGTCGGCATCATAGGTAACAATATTTTAAGAAAGTTTAATTCAATTATTGACTATCCTAACAGGCAATTAAGAACAAACAACGCTGTTTTGCAATTATATTTTAATAAAAAAGAAGAAGATTATGAAAATAAAATATATAAGGACAATTTTTTGGAAATTTTTCATACCGAGGTTCAGGAAACCAGTATAGTCGATTTTATTAACACCGATCCCCTTAGCAATCATGAGAAAGGATAAGCAGGAAAAGATAAAGTGATTAAGCAAAATAAAACCGCTTTTTATCAAAAGGATGATGATTTAACATTCACAGCCGAAGTAAAGCATGATATTGCAACATAATCAAGCGGTTGGATTAATGTAATTTAAAAATACAGTTAGAGAAATGTAGCTTTTTCAAAAGAGAGACTGAGTTCTTAGGACATGTCATCACTCCCGAAGGCATTAAAACTAACCCCAGCAAAGTAGAGACAATAAGTAAAATAAGGCTCCCAAGAACCCAAAAAGAAATCAAATCATTCTTAGGCATCACAGGGTATTACAAGGATTTATCAAGGATTATTTGAAAATTGCTTATCACCTCACGAAATTTTTGAAGAAAAACCCCAAAATTAACTTAAAAGATTCTGATTACATAGAATCTTCTTCTTATCCTTTTATTAACCCTTTCCTCGTTATACGAACTTATGCGTAACGAGTTTCCCATTTTTACTGCATCGCTGCTGCTCCGCTTATGGGGTTGGCTAATGTCGCAGACCGCAGAACGCGTCTACATAATGCTCGGTCCTGGATCGCTTCAGTGGTTAACCCCAGACGTTGTTCCGCATTTGCCATCTGAGAAACCCAGGAATTCTTTTTCCGACCTCGTTTTCTTACAGTTGGAGTGACCGTAGTTGATAGTGCCTTTTTAACCGGATTTTCCGCAGATCTTCTTTGAACGTGGCAATACCAACTTATTCTATTCGCCTGATTACATAGAATCATTTCATAAATTAAAAGAATTAATCAAAAACGACCTCATACTTTCACATCTAGACTTTAATAAACAGTTTACATTAATAACCGATGCAAGCAACTACGCGTTAGGAGCAGTCTTAATGCAAAATAATAAAACTATTACATATTATAGTAGAACCTTTAATGGTCATGAAAGGAACTACTCCACTATCGAGAAAGAACTTCTCAGCATTATCTCGGCAACAAAATACTTTCGTCCCTATTTGTTTGGAAGGAAGTTTACAATCAAAACCGACCATAGACCATTAGTTTGATTAAAAAAATTGAAAGAGCCAAACAGTAAATTACAGCGCTCGAAGATCAAGTTAAATGAATTTGACTTCGACATTGAATATATTAAGGGAAAAGAAAACGTTATTGCCGACGGACTAAGCAGAATTATTTCTCAAGATAAATGTCTTGATGATGAAATTTTAATAAACCTGAATGAAGTATTTGATGATTTAGATACCGTACATAGCGCAGAAACTGATCGTTCAGATTTCATCAAAATTACAGAAAGACCATTGAATATATTTAAAAATCAAGTTATACTCGAAGAAGCGAGTAAGGAATCAATTTCTCTTAAGATACGAGTATGTTTTAAAAAGGTCAGGAACTTTATAAAAATAGGCAAAGAAAGCGATTTGGTGAAAGTTATGAAAAGTTGTTTACATGAAAAGGGCTTAGTAGTCGTGTACTGTCCAAACAAAGATTTATTTTTAAAGTTTCAGGAGAACTATATTAAATACTTTTCAAATAATAAAAGCTTGAAACTATTAAAAAGTAACATACTCTTTGCTGATATTACAGATAGAGGGAAATTATTAGATCTTATAGAAGAGGAGCATCTAAAAAACAATCACAGAGGAATAAATGAAGTTTTTTCGGAGCTGAAAGACAAACATTATTATCCAAACTTACAAAAAGAAATAAATAAATTTATTAACTACTGCGAGATTTACAAAATGGCGAAGTTTGATAGAAATCCGATAAAGCGTCAATTTAACATTACTACTACTCCTAAAAAATATAACGAAATCGTTCATGTGGACATATGGTTTCCACAAAGAAAAGTAATGTACTTAACAACCATAGACTAACTGACAAAGTACGCAACTGCACACCCGCTCAAAGATAGATCTTGGGTATCTATTCTAGAAGCATTAAAATTCAGAATCCAATACTTAGGGAAGGCAGAATTAATAGTTACCGATAATGAGTTAGGTACTTGCATAACTAAATAATTTTTTATCGAAAATAAAATTAACTTACCTAAAAACTGGTAACTCTGACGTAGAGAGACTACACTCAGCATTAAACGAACATGTTAGATTATTCAACTCAGATAAAGAAAATAAAAATGATTTACGAGATAAAGTTTTTAAAGCAATTTTATGTTACAATAACTCCGTTCATTCCACTACGAAAATGAAGCCATAATAAATAAATAATAATGATTCACAGAACGACATTCCCAGAACTTATATCAATATAAAACACAACGAATTTCTTATAGAAATAGGAAGAGAGCAAATGAGCAATCGTTTAAAAATGAGTTTGTAGATAATAACAGAAGAGGGAAATCAGATCCTGGGTGTAAAAAACTTCATAAATACGATGTCAAAGGAAATTATTTAGTCAATAAAGACAATTTAAAAAATAGGTATTACAAAAATCAAGTAAGGAAACGAAATAAATATCAAAATATTACTTAGTATAATAAAGAGTATAAAAATATAAGATTTTATTTTTCACAGAACTAAATGGATCTCATATCTCTGATTATGTTAATATCATCCGTTAAATTCATCCAGGCAGATTTCAGAATAGAAGAAATCAAAACACAGGCAGGATTCACATTTATAGAAAAAGAGCCGGTACGTTTAATAATGAACTACGATAAAATTCTCCACGTAGTAGATCTCGAAAGTTATGATAAAATCATAAAACAAATATCAAATTCGATAGAAAACAACTTTGCAAATTTCGGTGATTTATCTTTAAAAAGACTTCTGACTGATGCATTAAAAAATTCACGCTCAAAAATTCACACAGTCATACCCCACCCACGACGAAAACGAGGTTTAATTAATGTTGTAGGGAGTGGATTAAATTTTCTCTTTGTTGTAATGGACGAAGATGAAAAGGTACTCGTAGAATTGCAAAATCATTTAAAATGGAAGAAAATAATCATGATTCTATTGTTGAACTTAATAAGCAAATCGGAATAAATAATGAATTGCAAAATAATTTTTTAGCACTAAGAGTAAATAAGCACCAACAAATTATGAAAGATTTTATATATACGAACAAAGAACAAATGTATTTACAATACGAGTAGCAAAAGATTTACAATCGCTTCAAATAAACTCTGATATATTTTTTCTTAATAATGTAATTGAAAAACTGCAGGATAATATTGTGTTTTCGAAATTAGGTATTCTAGGTAAAAATATATTAACAAAAGAAGAAAATGATAAATTTGATATAAATTTTGAAAAGTTAAAACATATTAAAAGCAGTTTGATTGAGTCGAACAACAAATTAGTGTTTGTGTTAAAAATTCCAATTTTCTCAAATATTTAATAAATACGCAAATGTAACACTAATGCCAATACCTAACCTTAAGCGACATGAACTCTCTGTATCTCACAACTACTATATATTAATCAATGAAACGTTCTATGATAACAATATATGTAAAAAAAATATGAAGAAAAGCAAAAATTGTATTCAAAACTTATATAAAAATTCATATAAAGAATGTAAATTTGTCATAGGTAAAGAAACAGAAGTAATAGAATTATATAATGGTCTATTTATATATAAATATATAAATTTGCATTTGACCCATTTAATGACCAATTGTAATAATAATAAGTATCAAATATCCAAAAATAATTTGATTAATTTTAATAATTGTAGCGTAAAGTTAAATGAAACATCGTATGTAAATGAACAAACTGAAATGACTCAAACTTTGTTAATCCCAAATTACAACGACCCAGAAATCGTTAACACTGAAACGGAACTGGAAACAATTAACTTGAAACATATTCAAAATCGAGAGAGAATTGAAGAGCTTAAGTTTGAAAGTAACGTTAAGCATGGTGTATCTTACACCCTTATTGCATTAATTATTTCAATTTTCATTATAATAGCAATTTTAAAATTAAAATCAAAAACAAACATAACAATAAGAAATGAAACTCAGGATCCTCAGGAGAGCATCTATCTAAAGGAGGAAGGAGTGATATATACTCCACCCCAACTTTTCCAAAAAAAATAGTGGATTGACGACCACTACCCCACATGCCACCTGCAGCCACATTCCATCACGTCGTGAAGTCATCTTTTCCCACAGCAGGAATAAGATGACACCTCAACATGATCTCTCCTTCATGACATGGTTAGATCATGCTGCAACATCGACACACACTCGTGTGCATCCGCGCAACGTAAGCACATTCCATCACGTCCGAATACTCATTACTCGTGAGCTGCAAGAGGTTGGTTGGTTGGGATATCAGTTTGTTGAGTACTTCAGTTCTGTTCGGTTGTCGGAGGGTATCCTCCCTGGTGTAGTGTGCGCGGCGTCTTGCCTGGATGCACATGGATCTTAGGCGAGCGATCTCTTCATGCCACCAATAAGCCGGTTTCCTCGTTGTCTCGGGGTCACCCATGGCATTGAAGCGTCGCTGGCCGTCACAAACTTAGACACAACCGCCTAGGCCATATTGCGGCCAATGTCTGGGAGAACGGTCTCATCACTCTATACCATTTTGGAGACTTCAGTATCAAGTAGCCGGTGCAGGGTGCAGCAAGGTATCAGGGTTTGCTACCGGCAGTCTGATGAAGGCTGTTGGGAGGCCTCGCTGTTCCCTCCATGAGAAGCGAACAGCAGTCTCATCTATCTTGTGATTGCCTATTTCCGCGTTGGAGGCAATGATGATTGCATCAGGCCATGCTCTTTAGCGTATCCTCTTTGTTCGCCCATCCACTTTTTTTTTGACTCCTTGGGTTTGGAGCCTTCCTGCTTTTGATTTGTGATCGTAGGCACAGGGGAACTTGTTGTGCGCGTTCTGCGGTCATGCTGCTCGTCGATGGCTACTTATTTTTCTTTTTTCTTTTGGGCCTTCTGTGTATGTGTGCTTGGGTTAATCACTTCAGTGCTTTTTATTGTTCCGTATGGAGTATTTTAAGGAACGTATTATTTTGTTGAGTCGCCTTCGTCGTTGATTGTTTCTCTGTCGTTTGTGTCTGTTTCGTGTATGTTGATGTGTAATGGGCTTCAATTAGTAATCTGCAGTTTGTACTCTCCCTGTTGTATCCGTTCTTTGACGACGCGTGATTGGCCATCCTTCTCCTGGTATATTTTAGTGGTGCGTCCGAGGCTCCACTTAGCTGCAGGTCAGCGCTGATCATTGATGCTTATCTTCAGCTGCGGTTGAGGTTTTAACACTTTCGGTCTCTGTTGCAGGCGGGTTAAATATTCCTGACGCCATTGGTTCCAAAACGTCTGGGGCTGCATTTGGATAGTCTTCCACTGGTCGTTGTAGCTCTATTTGCCTATGGTCAGATCCGGTTCTGGTACGGTGAAAATTGAATCTCCTTGATTCTCCTTAAAAATCGTCCGGATTTTTGGAGAGTGTCCTCGAATTCAGACACGCCTCAATTTGTGTGAGTATCGGCGAGTTTCTCGTACCTCAGTGTTCCATTGCCGATGACCCGCTTAAAATTATGTTTGACGCTCTTCACTTCTGCCTCCTGCAGGCATCTCGCCGAGCTGCAAAATGCCGGAAAGCAGCTAAGAAGGCTTGGGTGGTAAGATCTGTGACTGCTTCCAGGTGAATCTCTTTGGTGGCGAGACAGACAAACATTGCTAGGTATCATTTGCAAGATTTAGTCCCGCGACCCTTCCAAGATCGTATGATTATTGGTCACGCGTAGTCGACATCAGTATGGGTGAACGGTCAACTCGCTGTTAACCTGGCAGCTGGCAGATCTCCCATTAGTTGATGGGATACCTTATTCCGGTACCGATGATAGATCACACGAGCTTGTAGGTGACTTTTAACCGCTGTCCAATCATAGTCTGTATGATCCAATATTTGTTTCTGGTGTGCGCTACCATCAGTTGGACCTCTCCATGAAACGTGGCTTCATGGCCGTTCCGGATAATAAGTCCTGTCAAATGATTTCTGGGTCCGAGTATCATGGGGTGCTGTTGGTCGAATGACAGATTTGAATTTTAGAGTCTTCCGCCGACTCTTAAATTTCCCTTACCGGCTAGAAATGGATTTACAGATGCTAAACCCTTGGATTTGCAGGCCTCTCCAGGAAACGTATCTTGTTGGGCGGAGCGAACAAGTACCTTCAAAGCATCTTCAAGTTCCGTCGGGCTAAGGCGATCAAGTGTCTCAACAGCCGCCTTAATTTCCATCCGCCTGAGTGGTACCAATGGCCTTTAACAAACCCCTTGGACACACTCCCCGAGTTGCCAATGTAACGCCTGCCGTGTCCTAATAGCATCGTCAGGTACTTCAGATTCGACGATAAGATCTGTCACTGGGTTAACGTGAAACACATGTACTGTTTAGGAAGTTCGAGTTCCCACTTCTGATTTAAAAATGAAGGGCCGTTCCACCACAGTGGAGCCTTTGGAAGCTCCGATGGCTGCATGCCTCTGGAAACTAGGTCAGCTGGGTAATCGTGAGTCAGTATGTGATTCCAAATGTCGATTTTAGTGAGTCTAAGAATCTCTCATAACCGGCTTCGCACAAACGTTTCCCACTTGGAAGGCGGTGTCGAGATCCAGCAAAGTGCATTGGTGGAGTCGGTCTAAACGTACATCTTAACGTTGTCTCTTTTTAGGATTCAGGTGACATATTGTAGTGGACTCGCTTGCAGCACAGACACGCACAGTTCCAGCCTCGGGAGACTTATTGACTTTACTGTCCCATCTTAGATTTGGAGATCAGCAAGTGCATGTTGATTCTGTGGTGCTCATCTTCAACCCTCAAATATACAGCTGCTCCATACGCTTTCTCCGAAGCGTCGCTTAAACAGTGTAACTCAATTTTCAGTATTCCATTCGTCTAAAATGGCGGGTTCGACGGGACCGTCCCAATGCATCTTCCGGACCCAAAGAAGTTGCATAAAGCATTTCGCTTTGACTATGCATGGCGCAATCCAGCCTAACGGGTCAAAAAGATTTGCGATCGTAGAGAGTGTAAAGATTTGCGATCGTAGAGAGTGTAAATCTTTTCGAGGGCAGTGGATTATTGGAAGGTACATACCTGAAGCAGAAAAAGTCATTGGTCGTAAGCCAGTGGATCCCAAGAGTTTCGACTCGATCCGAATCTTCTGCGGGTACCGAGAACGACGACTCGTAATCCTCGGATGAAATATCCGTTAAAAACTCCTTCCTGTTTGAAGTCCACTTCCTCAAGTTGAACCAAGCTGACTAGAGTGTTTTTTTAGCTCCATTTATCTTTACAGCTGCTTCATTCAAGGTATCAGCGCATGAGATGAGATCATCGACGTATGTCGGCAGACGCCGTCCCAAAGGTGACCGTCTTCAGGTGGTAGATTCTGGGCTCCTCCGATGGATCCTTACGCCAGATGACTAAATGGTAGTAGGAGTCCCGATTTCTAATCCAGATTTGGTCGTTCATCTTTTCGATGTCAGCTGTAAGTGTGAACTGGTAGAGCCCCACCGAAGGATGATCTCAGTCACATTGTGCTGTAGTCGAGGTCCTACCATAAGCTCATCGTTCAAAGATACTCCGTTCGAAGTCTTGAAGGACGCATCGAACACCACCCTCAGCTTCGTTGTCGAGCTAGCCTCTTTAATGACTGCGTAATGAGGCAGGATATAAAGACCTGACTTAGGTAAGTTGTCTTTCACGATTTCAATCATATGACCTAAGCTTACATATCCTTCCAGACATGCAAAATATAGTTCTCGTAGTTGAGGATCAGCTACGACACGTTTCTCCAAACTTTTGATGCGCTGAAAAGCACCTTCATACTCGTAAGCTCAAGACTGGGTATGCGGCTCCTTTAAAGGGAAGTGCGACTTCATAACGGCCATCTCCTGTACGCCTCACGTGCTGCACGAAGAATTTCTCACAAGCAATGTTGTCGAAAGTTTGGTGTGATTCGAATAGGGCTTCTTCTTGTCCCCAAAACTTGTGAAGTTGTGCGTCGACATCCGTTGTCTGAAAAAAACTTTGGATATGTTGGGCCCGGATTGCAGCTTTTCCAAATAAAATTCAGCCCAGCTTGGTATTTTGAGCTAATGTCTATCCTCCTCCTTCGGCTTTATCAACTCAGGAATCAAAACTTCGGCGAGAACATCGCTTCTTAAAAGAAGTTCAACCTTTGCTAGCTGGCAGAAAGATGGACCTGCTAAGGTGAGATCATTTATATGCTCCCAATGAGAGCTCCCGGAGAGGGGCAGGGTTGGAAGATGGCCAGACAGTGACTTCAAGACGAACGCCGGGATGTCTCGAAGGCTGAATTATGTGACGGGAGGGTGATGCTTACAACCCTTTGACCTGTGCCACTCCTGACTTTACCCAACCCGGAAACCTCAACGTGTGTGAATTTGGATTTCAAACCTAAATGTTGAACGGCCGATTCGATGATGCTTTCTTCCCACAAATGCTGCGTTTTTATCGGAAGTTTTTGCAGAAGAAAGAAAATGAGCACAAGATCCCAATGCTCCACCGGCACCTCGAGATTCTCCAGGCTGCGGACAACTTCCGTTGAGGTGTCAGGCAACTCCTTGATGGACTTTGCGCGCTCATGAGCTATCGATGGCTGGTTGAAGAGGCATTTTAGCTGGGCGTTCACCAAGAACCGTATATGGTCGTAACGGTCCTTCAGAAAGGTCCAAGTCTTGGCATAGTTGCCGTTGTCGATTCTCAGGTGTGCCTGTGCCTCTCGCCACGACTCGTGACTCACTGCAAACACCGAAAAATTTATCTTAGGCAACGGAATATCAACCCTTTTTTCAAACCTTTTCCTTGGAATCTTGATTGTCCCCTACTTTACTTTCAGGTGGCTGAATCTTGTCTCTCGCGTCCAGTAAGTTCGGTGCTCCAGGTACATTATTCGGATTGCGTCGAACGTTGACTCCGCCTGACCTTACTCCTTGGCTTCCGAAGAATCCATCCCTTTCTGGTAGTGTGCTCTCGCCATTGTTTTCTCCAGATCGGACAGACGCACGGTTATGTAGTTTTCCGTTCGCCTTGCAGAACGAGCTTTGGAGAAATTGGACATATCTTTCTAGAACTGCTTGCGAATTTGCGCCAAGAATGTGACCATTTAAATCTCTAAATGCACAGAAAACAGGAACAAGAATAAAACAGGATTTAATTGTCTTTGCAGATTACTTATAATTGCACACACACATGAGCAAAGGCAAGAAACAAGAAAAATTTAATTTCGTGAATTGGGCTTGAAGTAACCAAATGTTCAGCTGTGAACAGGCTTCTTGCACTTCATATGTGTTCGATTGAGGGATATGAGAAAAGGAGTGGACTGTAATAATTCTGTTAAAATATCAAAGGCACGAACGCTTGACTTTTAAACCTGTAAGGTCACATCTGTCAAAAATTACTTGAATTATGGAGGCTGTTGCATAGACGGTGTTGACCAGGTGCATGTGCATGTCAGCGTTCGCGCATGCCACCTATGTTGAGGTTATGATGCAACACATACAGATGTTCGACATCAAGCTGTTGCAAACAAGATTGTTCAAATGAAATATTTGCCGACAGCTGATATGCCCGCTGATCTTTTAACAAAAAGTTTGTGTTATTCAAAACACTTTATTGATATTAAGTACTGTAGATCTGCAATCAAATGTCAGTAATAAAAGGGACTGTGCGGATTAACCCAACGTGTTTAATTTTTAATAATTTTGAGCTATGACGCTTTTCTATCAATGCAGCGATATGTCAGTTCGGTGTAGTAAGATCGAAATCAAGTGGTTGTCAGACATTCTGCAAATTTAAATCATTTTGAAGAGCTTATTTTGTATTATTTGTAACCGATGGAAGTGAGGTTTTGCACATTTCCCCAGAAATAAGTTTAGCAATCGGAAAAATGAAGCGGGGCAAAACGGCGGGACCGGACAGAATTCCATCAGAGTTTTGGTCGAAGATGGGGGGAATCGGCAACGAATGGCTATCGAAACTTTAAAATAAATTAGAATATGGACAACCTATGCCGAATCAATGGAAAAGTAGCTTCTTGGTTTCATTATACAAAGGAAAAGGCGACACTCGAGAATGCAACAACTACCGTTCAATCAAGCTTATGTCACACACAATGAAAATCGGCGAAAGAGTCTTAAACGAACGTCTTCGGCAAATAATAAAGCTCGATAATAGCCAGTGTGGATTTGTTGAAGGAAGATCGACGGTGGACGCTATCCAAAGCCTACGAATAATAATGGAAAAGCACAGAGATTCGTCTAAGGATTTACACATGGTATTTATCGACCTCGAGAAAGCATTCGATCGAGTGCCTAGGGATCTCATATGGGCCGCGCTGAGGTCTCAAAACGTACCGGAAACGTATGTTAGCATAATACAAGACATGTACGGAAACGTGAAAACTGCGGTTAAAAGCTCTGCTGGACTAACGAGAGAATTTCCAGTTAATGTCGGAGTGCATCAAGGAAGCGTACTTAGCCCTTTCCTCTTTAACGTAGTATTCGACTATCTTTTAAAAGACTGCATGCGCGAAGTAAATGTAACGCCAATTCTCTTCGCTGACGACGCAGTTATACTTAGCGATAACGTCGAAGATTTACAGAACGCCTTAGATTCATGGAAAAATGCGCTAGAGAGAAACGGGTTTAAAATAATTCGTTCAAAGACGGAAAATTTGACGTGCCCATTTGCGCATCCGTTGCGACCTGTTCCGGATATAATGTTAGACGGAATTGTTCTTCCGAAAAGCACTATCTTTAAGTACTTAAGACCAATCGTTAACATGGAAGCGAAATGTGACGACGATGTAAGCCACGGAGTGAGTGTGGGGTGGATGAAATGGCGGGAAAATTCGGGTATCATTTGCGAAGAAAATTTCCACTTAAATTAAAGGGGAAACTCTACACCACGGTTGTTAGATCAGCTCTTATAATACGGTTCACAGTGCTGGACAATGTGCGAAGCGTTTAAAATGAAAATGACGGCAGCGGAAGTGAAAATGTTATGGATGTCTAGTGGAGTCACTAAATGCGATTGCATTAGATCTACGCATATAAGAGGAAGTCTACATATAAAGCATTCGGTAACCTAACAGCTTGAGGCGAATAGAATAAGCTGGTATTGCCACGTTCAAAGAAGATCTGCGGGAAATCCATTTAAAAAGGCACTATCAACTACGGTCACTTCAACTGTAAGAAAACGAGGTCGGAAAAAGAATTCCTGGATTTCTCAGATGGCAAATGCGCAACAACGCCAATCCAGGCCCGAACAGTATGTAGATGCGTTCTGCGGGCTGCGACATTAGCCAGCCCATAAACGGAGCAGCGGCGATGCAGTAAAAATGGGAAACTCGTTACGCATAAGTTCGTATAACGAGGAAAGGGTTAATAAAAGTATAAGAAGAAGAAGTTATCATTTCAGCGAAGAGAGCGTTGATTCCTTCCATTGAGAAAGGCTCGCTTGATGCAGTTGAGTCAATGTTAGGGTGGCTGGAGGGAGTACCTTTTGTCGCCGCGAAATGAGAGCAGTAAAATCGTTTGGGCTTGAAGCGATCTCATGAAGATGAAGTGCTTGTCGCTGGTTAAGTATTAGTTTGTTAAACTTAATCGCTTGCGAACTATTCTTATTTGAGAGCCGCTCTCTGTTTCGTGAAATTATTTTCAGCTTTTACAAGCTAGGTCGGTAGATTTGTGCGTGTTATTCTAGGAAAGATTAGTTTTGAACATTGATGCACTTGACACCTGGAAAGTGATACAAAAAATAACTTCATATTAAAGTCTTATTAATTATACATATAAACGATAACAGGGTGCTTCGTTATGAATTAGTACGTAACATCCTCCCCACTTTAAGAGGACAAATTCTGATCAATAAGAAGACGTCTAACTTTGGCTGCTGTTCTTTGTGTTTCGCAATTCGAGGTCTTAACAATGAACGCTCTGACGGCTCCATCTTTGCCCGGTTGGACCGTTACGACTCGACCTAACCGCCACCTCAGATAAGTTAAATTTTCTTCCTCCAGGACTACGACGTTACAAATACACAACGACTCGCCATTTTTCGTCCACTTCGATCGCAACTTTAAACTTTGAAAATGCTCTCTTGACCATCGGCTCCAATATTTTTGCAAGTACCACTATAAGTTTTGATAGCGTTGAAGTCAGTAAAAAAATTTTTAGGCGAACATCTACCTGTTATAAAATGTCCAGTTGTTATAGCTGCCATGTCATTAGAACTTTCAGGAACAGGTTTAATCTGCCTGGAATTATCAACAGACTCAATTTGAATGATTAAGTATTGAATTCGAAGAATTAAGCTTAGCATTCTTCAAAATTCTCTTAAGGTGGAACTTAGTAGATTTGACGGTGGCTTCCAAAAGCTACCATGGTGTGGAAAACGTGCAGGAATAGTTTTCAATGTTATGCTCAAAGCATAAGCAAAAGCTTCCAAAATGCATTATTTGGAAAAGTTCATGTAATGCATTTAGCTCATTTCTCGCACCGACAAAATTTGTAACATTGTCCCTGTATATCGTAGAATATAAAATGTGACGACTAATGAAACGTTTAAGTGCAGCCAAGAATGCCGCGGTTGTAGTATCCTCAACTAACTCCTATGACATTGATGAACACGAAGTTCGAGTAAATCAACCATAAGAAGTTCTTGTTTGATAGGTTTAGCTCGAAACAGCAAATGCATTTGCTTAATACTGATATACAATTATTTTTTCATAAATAGGCCAGAACGTTTGAATAGCAATGCTCAGGAAAGTTTGAGGGTCGACATAATGATTTACAACATGAAGATGTCGGAGAATGGCGTATGTAAGCGTGCTTCTTTGGTAACAATATGGAGGGTTTGCTATTATAATCCAGCTCAGAACCACTAACCGACTCTTAATACACCTTTGTCATCAATAAAAAGAGCAACCAATTGAATGTGACTCTTTAATGGTAGATTCCTTTCCATTTGTAAACCAAAAATCCCTACAGAAAACGACATCTTTTTTACCACTTTTACGACATTTCTGGGAGATTTTTTGCTTTCATCGGCTATTAATGAAAGCGTAAAGTATAGGTATTTATAAAACAAGCCAAAGAGATGTATAATCATTATAATGCTTAATGTTAGTGATAAAATCGGTCTTTTTTTTTAATTGAGTTATGGTATAGAACTATTTCATTCCTCTTCTTTCCAACTTTGTTTCATCCCTTTCCGATTCAAATTCAAATGTTGGCCAAATTGTTGAGGAATAAGACAAAAATGCTGGTCCATGAAGCCAAAGCTTTGAGTTTATAAGATCTAATGGATAATAACTTCGAGAGAGGATATCTGCGGGATTAATTTTAGTCGGTATATGTCGCCATTGGCGAAATTTGAAAATTTCCTGAATGATTGATACTGTACTATACTTGGCTCGCAAGCGCACGCCGTCACCCGCAGGAGTTAATCATCAACTCGCAGATTACTCAACCATGACATACGCATGAGACAGAGCAGCATAGTGAGCTTAATGTTCTCTTTACTTACGAATGTCTCTCCAGGTTAAGCCAGTGTTTATCTTCACATACACCACATCTCTTCCTTATTTTAATCAATTTATTTATAGTATAGGGCTCTTTAAATCGTAATAACATTTATGGTTACAAAATTCATAAATATTCTGGTAATCAACTTAAACTCAATACATAACTTCAATATTTAATAAATGATTTACAACGAGTCTATATAAGAGCCTATTCTTCATTCTTCTATACTAAATAAACCTCTCTACTGACTTCAACTGAGCATCTCTTTCCTTCTTATTGATTATTTATTCATTCACTTCTTCTCAATACTGCACTGCGGTTCATTGTCCTTCGATTGTTTTTATATGTACCTCGTTTCTTCTATAAGCTTATCCTATTTGGTCGTTGCGAAAAATTGTATTTGCATTTTGAATAATTCCAGTGCTTTCCAGACTTAACTTATTTCCTCATATAGATTTTTGACATATGCCTTGTGCTCCGGCCTTAAATCCGTCGCTGCCGCTTTTCGTTTCCTGTCCTCATGTTTTTTACCTTTTTCCTTTTGTTCTCTATCCCTATCTCTTGCTGGGCTTATTACCCACCGCTTCCAGGAACGGATATTTATCGCTGTTCTGTCTGCTAAAAAAAAGTTCTGAGGAAGATTTTCCTGTTATTGTATGAGAAGTACTATTATATATCATTAAGTACTGCCAAAGACTCATTCTTTTCCAACTGCGCAATTTTCAGACGCTTTAGTTGTCGCCCTTTTGCTGAGGCCGATGGGGGTGGTGTTAAAGAGCATAATGTTACATTCTTTACAGAAGATCTCAAACTCCTCACTTGTGAATTGCTTACCATTACCCGCAGTTAAAGAGCAAGGAAAACCCAATCTACTAAAAATTTCCTTTAATAATTTTATTATAATTGAGCTGGTGATGGTTCGGCAGATTTTAATCTCCTTGTAACGGTTATAATAATCCACGATAACAAAACGATATTCACTTTTAGGAAGCGAGCCCAGTAGATCGATGGCAACATCCATCCAAGCAGCTAATGGAAAATCCCGCCTTTTCATAGGAATAGGAGGATTGGGAATCGTTACAAGAGTGCAGGCTTTACAGGTTTACACGAATTTCTTTTTTGCATCCATATCGAATCGTGGCCACCAAACTTGATTCTCAGACGCCCTTTCATGGCCACTATAACAGGATGACCTTCATGAGCTGCCTCCAGCACCCGTTTTCTCAATTCTTCTGGGATTACAATCTTGTCCCCTTTAAGCAGTATATCTTCAAAGAAACGTAGTATATTTTAAAAAATTCTATAAGCTCTGATTGAATCGTCCCACTTATTTTTCTAAATACGAGTACCTTTCCTAACATTGTTGATTTCTTTATCTCCCCTCGATGAAAGCATTATCTCTTTAGTTGACAAAGCTACTGGTCTAGAATGTTATTTTATAAGATAAACTTGTTCCTTAGTCTCGAATTTGGAGGGTTGGACCACGAAAACGCATAACCTTGATAAAAGGTCAGCAATATTTAATATTCTAGGTTTATAAACTATGTTATATGTGTATGCCTGCAACTTTAAGACCCATCTTTTAATCCTCGCGCATGGCTTAGATTTCGGCCCAAAAGTTACCTCCAGTGGCTTATGGTCAATGACCAGATCAAATATCTTTCCAAATAAAGAGATATTAAAGTGATCCACAGCCCAAACCAAAGCCAAAAATTCTTTCTCCGGCTGACTGTACTTTCTTTCGCATTTTCTTGGACTATCCTTATTATGTTGAATCAAAACTGCCCCTTAACATACCGGACTTGCATCGCAATTTCTTGAGTCTTGTCTCCTGTATAGTAATATCCCAAAGATTTAATTTGAGGAAGAATAGTATAAGGTTTATAAATGCCTTGATACTGTTGCCAATGATCCCTTAGTTCGCTATTCCTGCTCATTTTTTCTTTAACAGTTGTCATAATGGTTCCGAAATAGTTGCTAGATTTGGAATCCATTTTCAAATAAAATTTACTAACCCTAAGAAGCTCTACAATTTCTCCAATGACTCAGGAGTTCTAAAGGTAGCGATACTTTGGATATACTTCGGCGATGGTTTAATACCATCCGATGATAGGTCGTGTCCTAAAAACTGAAATCGTTTAACTTTGAGCAAACATTTTGATTCAATTATTTTTATTTTATTGTTATTCCGTTGAAAAGTCCTTACGACTATTTCTAGTCTTTGGTCATGCTTATTTTCAGAGCTCCCAAATACTAAGATGTCATCAATAAAATTAAACGATCCTTGACAACGGATTAACATTTTTTCAATAATTTTCTGGAAGATTTCCGGGGCACATGTTATGCCAAACATTAGCCTTTTGTGCCGATATAAGCCTTTACTTGTTATAAATGTAGTTATATTTATGACGTGACGTTCGATGAATTGCGACTTGATGGAAAGCATTCTTGATATCCAGCTAACTAAAATATTTAGCTTTTTTTTATTTTTGGCAAGAGTTGGTCCATCGTTCGCAAGGCGTGGTTTTCTCTTAAAATCGCAGCATTTGCACGCCTCATATCTACTCAAGGTCGAAGTTCACCCTTAGACTTTAGAACAGGAACCAGCGGAGAAATCCACTGGGATGGCTTATCTACCTCTTAAATTATGTCGTAGTCTATAAGTTCCTGTAGTTTCTGAAAGACGTTTGCTTCCAAGGGAATTGGTATTCTTCTACATGGCTGTGATACTGCTTTGATTGAAGGGTCTATTGGGATTTCTAAAACGACATCTTTAATTGTGGGAAACGTTCCGCTCACCTGATTTACATATACTAACACCTATCTTTAGAACTTCCAATGACATCGTCATATATTTCCCGAAAAGGTCATTTGTTCCGTCTTTTATAACATAAAATGTTGCTCCTTCCTTTACTTTATTTATTTGGACATCCGCCTCGAATGATCCTTAAATTGCCAAAGGAGTCTTGCTACCGTATCAAAAAAATATTTTATCTGGTTAAGCTTTTTGATTATAAATTTTAACGCTTTTCTGTTTTAAGTAATTCCACGTATTGTCTGAGAGTAAGTTACAGTTGGATCCTGAATTTATTACTTAATTCACCCTTACCCCTCTAATATTGGTTTGAATTTTTGAATTATGGTGTCATTGTCAATGTGAAAAATGTACTCAATTACTTCCTCGTCTATAAAATCGATTTCATTGCCTTCCTTCTTTGTCCTTTTTCTATTGTCAGTGTCACTTTTGTTTTGGATATAACCTGCAAATTTTCTCTTTTGAGTCATCTGGCTTTTACAGCACTGGCTAAAATTTCCTAGACGTCCACACCGATGACACTTTTTGTCTCTAGCCATACAACTTGCATCTTGTGACAAGTGTCTGTTGCTTCCATACTGTGCGCAGGAGCTTACTTCTCTTGGATGCTGGCTTGGAACGACATTGTAGTTCTGTTTACTTGCTATCTTGTTTATGTCGTGTGTCCTTGCATTATTTTCATATTCCCCTAGTTGATATTTAATCACTTTTAACATGTTCGCCCTTATATTCTCCAATTTTTCTCCATCTTCCTTCTAAATAACTGCCTTTCATATATTTTACTTTGTTTCGGAGAAAAGAACCTGTCCAATTTCTCTAAAGCGGCTTTGAAGACGTCTTTTCCTCCTGAGGGCTCTGCCTCGGCACCTGGTAAGTTATAATTGTTGATACATTGTTGATACTTGTAGCCTGGAGGTAAATGGAGAGCGCCCTTTTCCACTTTTCCCATATAAGCCCCACCGAAAAAACATCTGCATCTGTGACAAACGCATTTAGAGTCGGAAGCATATTATTTGACATTTCTTATGAAACGCAAAGAAGGATTACCTGGAATTTATTTTATATGCATTTTTTATACCTATGCTACACACACATGTGTACATAAAATTGATTCCATTGAAGAGCCTTTGACTTATTTTACTTATGTATTGTGCATTGACTTTTAAGATCCCGATAAATTCCTGTGCGTACTTGCCATGCCAAGTATCTTTGTACTAGGGTTGCCAGATTTTTTGTTGATCCTGTAAGGGACAAATGCTCAATTTGGTTAAAAAAAAAAAGGGATTTCAATTTTTTTCCCGGGACAAATGAAAAACATAGATATACTTCAAGTTCTTAGTTTAATATTTATTGTTATTTATATTTTAAACAAGATCTTGTACGTTTTAACATAGCACAATAACCATTAATTCACTCCTTATCGAATCCGAGGTACATTTGTTGCGCACATCAGTCCATTTCAATGCCATCTGCGAAAAAATCCTTTCTATAAAACAGTTGGAACTAGGAAACTGAAGATAAACCATATAATTAGAAAAATATTAGGGATTTCATTCTTGGAAAACCCTTCCATGATTCTCTTCCACTTCTCTATCGTATTTACTTGTACGTTTGTCATTTTGTCTAGGCTTTTTTTAATCATTTGAAATTCTTCATATAACGAGTCGATATTAAATTGATCGATACTTAACAGTTCTGCAGATTCTTGAAAATGCTCGAAATTTATTGATGATTTCAAATATAAAAATAGCATTTTGGAAAGGATGTTGTTCTCTGAGAAATCGTATCGTGTTGTTAAATATTCTAAAAAATTCTTGAAGAACTGTCGATAGATTCTTTTGCATAAGAACTTAATCTGCGAGTTATTTGTCTTGTCTGACTTCCAAAAAAGTTGTCCTTCATTCTTTGCTCAATTTCATCGCGAATCCCGTGCATTTCGTCATGCATCTCAACATAGAGAATCTAATTCAATCTTTTTCATTGCTGATTCTATCGAAGACATTACATTATGAAGGAAAGTCAAATACGCCAAAGTTTTGTTCTCCTCTCCTTCAGATGTAATAATATTTTCTAACAGACCAGGGCATTCGCCGCGGGATTCTAGAAAATGAGATTCCAAAGCTGGATATATTTTCGACTCTTTTCATTGCAGGACCAATAGATGAAAATCTTTTTTTTTGTTTTATTCATTTTTTCATTCATTCTGATACATAGCTAAGATTACAACCTATCAAATGATGAATAAATGTAGTTGCCGTTATGTAATATAATAAACATGTAGTTATAAACTAGTGTTAAACGACATTTCAAATATATTTTATACATTTTAAAGTTTTCTGATGTGGGGTGACATTCAGTGACTAAGATTAAAAGATGTAAAATAAAATAAATTTAATTCAAAAGTTGTATATTCCAAATTTATGAAGAAAGAAGTTCAAATATAATTCTGCTACTCTAACTTTTAGATATATATATCTCTTTATAATGATTCAATGCTATCATTATCAATAGTAAATAACCGTTCTTTAATTATTTTGGTGTATTCATTATAAAAATTAATTTTTCGGATGAAGTAGTAAGTTTGTTAAAATATGTTGGGGCAGTAAACGTGAATAAATTTATAAAATTAGTAGTAGTACGTGCAATTGGTATGTTGACAAGTGTCATGCTATTTATTCGTAAGGAATACTTGGAATGTCAGGTGTCTCAACGGTCTTTTAAATATGGGCCAACTATGAGTACGACAATTAAGATTTTATGTAAAATGGCTTTGGAGCAGTATGGATTAATAAGATAGAGTTTACGAGCCCCAAGATTCATATGCGATTTCAATGCTTGAAAGTGATCCTTCCAATTCAAGTTATGATCTATTAGAACGCCTAGGTATTTAATATTTCTTACTGATTCAACTTTGAAGCAATTATCAGAGCACGAGTTGTTATCGTGGTAATTTTGGATGCCAAAAGTATGAAGTTACAGTCGTATGCGTGAAAATGGAGATTTTAGTCATTTAACGAATTGCCGCATATTTTAAGGTTTAATAATTTAGTTCTTGCACTGATAATTAACTTGTGAGCAGTAAACCACAGCCTTAACTTCTCCAAATCTTCACCAATCTTGACAATACATTCAAATTGGGTTTTAAGTATGTATATGAACTAAACAAAAAAAAAGTTATATCATTAGCAAATGCTGTAGCGAAACCATGAAATTGTTGTTTGAAAATCGAATTGATGTAGATTAGAAATAAGAGACGCCCGAATACAGAACCTTGGGGAATAAGTTTCTCAAAGAGTTTCGATACAGTTGATAGAAGAGATATAGGTCTATAGTTGGATACATTTCTTCTATCTCCTTTTTTGAATAATGGAATTACTTCATCACATTTGAGCGATTTTGGGAAACAACCATTTGCAACACTTAGGTTAAACAAGTAACTCATTAAATCAACTACTTACCAAACAATATTTTTTAATAATGTGCTTATAATACCATCACTTGTGCATGAAGTTTTGTTTTTTAACGACATTACGAGCTTCAAAAGCTCACCAGTACTAATACTATTCGTATCAAACACAAAACTATTTGTTTGCATATTGTCCCCGATTAAATTTGTTGAAAAGCTATAATTACATAAGCTGTGGGATTCAAAGGATGGCTTTAGTTGTTCTGAAATTTCTGTAAAGAGATCCTGACGGGATCAGAAATGAGGATTTCATCAACTTTTAATTCACTTATTTCTACAGTGTGCTTTTGACTGCCTAAGATGTTATCAACAACTCTCCATTCATTTTTGATAATACCATCCGCTCTATCAAACATAGTTAAGTAATAATAATTACGAGTAATTTTGATGTTTTTGTTAACCTTTTTGCACAATTTATCATAGCACCTCTTTAACCTTTCGTTATGAGGATGCTTAGCGACCTTTACTGCAAAGCGCTTTTTCCTATTTATTTGGTTAAGAAGGTCGTTTGTCATCCAAGGCTTTAAATGTTTAGCTCTATTTCAAACATGTACTGTACTAGTGCTGGATAGGATATCTCTATGTAAGATCTTAAGGAATCTGTCAAAGGCAATTGAAGGATCCATTTCAAAAAAGACAGACTTCCAAAATTCGTAGGTAAGATTTACTCTTAACGCTCTATAATCTATTTGCACATTTTGGGGAACATTGTATACTATTTGGCAGATGTCTCAGGTTTTGAAAATATTTATGAAGGCTACTGGATGCCCCATTGCTAGCAGCAGTAACGTGAGATTTAATGGATGGAAGTTTCCCAGTTCAAACTATATTTTGTAAGTCTTTTGGTTTTTTTTCGATTCCACTACTACTTCTTTTAGACGAATTATTTCTGTCACTATCACTTGTATCGCTCATTTTGTTTTAGCAACAATTATTTTTCAAAGAAAACGTTAACACGAAAGTAACACGTATTTACTCAACATTTAATCGCGCACCAATGCAACTCGTTTTCTGAGGGTGTACGCGAGCTAAGTTGGTGCGCATTTCATTCTACAAAAACAGGTCGTTGCAGACATACATATATATTTTGTTGTTGCACAGTTTTTTTTAGAAAAGAGAGCTAAAAACAAAAGCTTACCCCTTAGCTCCAATTAAGAAAATAAAAACGCTGGAGCTGTATCAATCATTTCGGCGACGTCTGCCTACTTCGAAAAAAGGATTCGAAGGACGTCGATACAGACTGTCTGCGTAGTGTGTAGAGAAAGCACATCTACGGATACAAAGCCTGCGACGACTTGTTTGGGATTTATGGGCGCTATAACGAAACAATGCGCCCGCAACAAGTCAATTTACACTAATAACTAGTCTCCCCACTGAGCCCAAAGATCTTTCTCTCTCTATCCCATTTTCCAAAAAACTTAACACGTGCTCCGGCATTTTAAGAGTATTCCTACCCTCTTAAGTGTTAAGTTCTTTTTAAAAAATAAAAATAAAAAAAAACGTCAGAAAATGCGAACAAAGAAAATGGGTGTTAAAATCATGAGATAAGTGATTCACTGAGATAAATAATAATAAGAGAGTAATTACGTATGCAAATTAAACAGAGACAAATATACTTTGTCATTGGTGTCGGTTGTCGGGGGGTGCGAGCGGGTGGGTATCGTATCGACCACATCGGTTATAGGTCGACTCGACATCCCAGTGCGTACTTATGAATATCAACCGTAGTGCGATAGATTTCTGAATAATAATTTTAAATAGGAGACGTTTAAAATTATGCCTGAAATACGGGACGCCTGGCAACACTACTGTGTACATACACAGTTGTTGGTTTTTTTTTTTTAATTATTTTACCTTGGATTAATTCAATCAAAAATTCCCTCATTTCTTACTAAGAGTAAACCATGCACTCCATCCAGTACATTAGTACTCTTATGTACGTACACATCTGTTCTTGAAAATTATTTTCCAATTTAATGGAGGCGTAATTTAACCAAGCCTTGTACTTTGCTTTTTATGTTCTTGATTTCCAATTTAATGCTGGAATTTTCAAGTGAAGATATTTCTTCAGCTAATTAATCTCTCAGCAAATTTGTGCCCCGGTTTTGTCAAATGCACTTTCACTTTCTCGTTCATTATTTCTCTTGACTCAGTTTCACTTACCTTGACTCTAATAATTATACTTTCTGTTTGAAACAAAACCTAACTAACGGCGCACGCCGTCACCCACGAGAGTTGATCACCAGCTCGATGATTACTCAACCACGTCATACACACGAGACAGAGCAGCATAGTGAGCTTAATGTTCTCTTTACTTACGAATGTCTCTCCAGATTAAGCCAGTGTTTATCTTCACCTACACTACAGACCATTTTTTTGATATGAAGGTCTGCCAATTGTATGATTCTCCTTTAATCCAGCTTAAAGCGATCATTGAATCTGTCCCAAAGGTAATGTTTGACCACGGCACAAAGTTCGTGTGTTGGAAGTGAGCATTTTATTGCTGGCGCAACTCTTTATTTTTTCCATATAAATTAGCCTCTATTTCATTAACAAGACTGCCAGATCTTATATAAATGCATGCTCCATATACACTTTCAGAACTTTTTGAGTGTTGGTGCTTTTTATTTAAATAATTTTTTATATAACTGCCTAAAATATTCTATATTTGAAAATTTTGGAATCTAAGCTGTATGTTAACAGTACACAAGAGCGAATCAACAGCAAACTGAACCTCTTCTTTTTTGATTGAAAAGTTTGGCGGATCTTTGTATGTCTTATTGATGCATTTATTAAACTTTTTGAATTTTGTTAGAGAAGTTTAAAGCCCAAAACTGTTGTCGTAGTTGTTCATGTCAACATTATAATATTAAAGTAGAAATTTAAAATAAATAAAAATTTCAGGAAACGATACTTAAAGGAAATTCAATTCAATTCATTAAATCTAAATTGTATCATCGGAAAGCTGCCTCCCCCTCTTGTTCATTGAAAACAATTTTCGAGAAAAGAGTCATCGTTGGAAACATCGCCGACACGGAGAAAATTGTGGGTAAAAACAACAAAAAACTAGATTCAAAAAATTGATGTACTGGACACAATTGCTAAATTACATATACCATATTAAACCTACATATGTATATTAAATATAGTAGATGGTATTGATGCAAATGCTTACTATTTTGTCGCAAGAAATTAATGAGACACTTGATTATTAGGAACAGAGCCTCAGAAGATTCAAAGTTTTGTTTTTGCAAATTACGAATAGAGATTATTTTTTATCTTCCTCTATTCTTCGTTCCGGTGAATGTAAAACAGTGGTGTACATAAATCTTTTAATTAATTGTCGAATTCGCCACACTACACTGTTCTATTCAATCATCGTTGATAAAAGCTTAATTTCATTTTGTTGCATTTTTAATATTAGCTGATCTTGCATAGGAAAGTTCAACAGTGCAATCTATTTGTCTAATTCGTGGTATTGCATTCTGCATGAACGGATCTTTGAGCTGTTGGAGAAGTCTGTTGGTACCAAATTGTTGTTGTTAATCATAGCACATAAATTAAACATGAATAACTCCAACAATGATCATGAGGAAAAAGGAGAGGCAGATGAAAATGAACGTAGAGTAAAGGGGCTAGTAGTCAACAGTCACTGCAGTAAGATGAGTTGAAGGTTTACAACGGTCTACAACAAAATCACACATAAGCTGAATCAAAAAGCTGGTAAAGGAAAAAGGTTCAACCATTTCTATTGTGGAATTAAAGTGTCGGTAAAGCTTTCTCGAAACCTATTTTATACAAAATTTAGATGTTCAGATGTCGTTAGAAAATATGAATGAGGTTGAAGAGGAGAAATGCTACAAGCAAAGTGGAAATTGAGGGTCTGTATTTGTAACCAAATCGGACATTTTAACGTTGTTGGGGGAGAAGAAATTTACAAATCATTTTAAAATTTCCAAAGATCTCAAAGTGTATGTCTTCTAATCTTCAAAATTTTAAAGATAATTTCAACACATATCTTGCGGCGATGCTTAGTATAGGTAATCATAAGGGCATTGCGGAATGATTTTTAATTCGACTTGGATTAGACAGAGTCGATTTGGATACGAAAGCCAAGTCGGATGAAGTGGTTGATCATTTCAAACTACCGTCCTGGTCAGATTTATTGCAACTGTTAGATAGTCGTTGTAAAACTTTAGAAGCAAAGGAATCTAAAATTTTTAAAGTGGAATCAAATAGAAATGATACAAATAACCGCAGTCGTTCTCGGAACACGAATATGAACCAGTCGCTTAATACCTCATTGGTCGTGATCAAAGCAATGTCTTATTTTTATCAGTCATGTACGCATACTATAGTTGATTGTCCACATTTGAACCAGTTGCCCATATCGATATCTTCACAGATTTACAGTCAACCGAGTAACTGAAAAGGTTTCAAATGGAGACGCAGTCTGAACATGGCAAGGTAGATGTTATTTGAGCTAATTCTTAAGTTAACATAAGAGAAAAATATGGTGGATTTCAACCAGCCCGCTCCTTGTTAGATTCTGCATCACAATGTGGTTCAAAAATTTGAGAATTCATTAATTAATATAAAAAAAAATGTTTTTTTAAGATTTTTCTGTGAGTACATTTCTAAACTATTATTATTAAAGTACACATGATTGGCGAGACTTTGAAAATAAATTCGATTTCCGACCAAAAACATCGATTATAATTTACTCATCAATTAGTAAAACCGAATGCACTTCACTAGATAATCAAATAAAGAAGCTACTGATAAATTTTCAAGTGTAACGGATTAAACCTCTTTGAGTTTTACTGCTCGAGGATTTCGAAAACATGGTTTCGAAGAAAACGTGTTTGAAGTTTGAAAAAAAACTTTTCAAAATCATAAAAATGTGATTCATAAAAATATTTTTACCTTCACCCCGCTGGGATACACCATATCATTGCCCTTCCATAGCCATATTTTGCACATCAAGCTCCTTTCTGGTCGAAGTACTGCTGTGTCGAGTTTTTTTTTGCAATTTCTGAAATGAGTGCTTCGCCGCTTGAATGCGTTTTACGTAAGATTCCATTGAAAACCCATATAAATTTCGTCCAACCGTCAATTTAAGTGGGTCGTATACACATATTAAGCTTGGTAAGCCACTGTAAAAAGTTATTATGGCGATAACAGTCTCTATATCGAGGATGTATTTTCCGCTTGACACAGCCTTCAGTGCACGATCGAATTAAACGATTCACTAGTATTTTTCGTGTATCTACCCAAGCAGCATCAAAGAAGGTCGTCCGAGCTAAGTTCTTCATAGATCGGCTTTATCGCTTTAATAACATCTTCATCCGATGGCAACTTATGAGTAAAACTTGATAGCAAACCTGAAGCTTTGTTTGACAAGAGCACCTAGAGTCGATTCTAGCCAGACACTTACCATGTTGCGGTGTTTCAATACCTGAATTTATTTTATATGCTGGGTCAGTAATAAGTGGGCGACAGTTTATTTGATGATCGTCACAATTTTTACAGGTTAGAATGATTTTTGGTGGTTGGGTGTTGTAGAAATAGGGTAATCATTGAGAAATATATTCAGGAAATATTCAGTGTTGCGACTATCTTCAACACATCAATTATTCTTATAATACCTCCCACGCAATAACCACCAGGTACGAATCAATGTCCACCTAGGCTGGACCTCTTAAGCTCATAAGCGCAAGAGCTGACCAGCAGACAAAAACAGCAGCACTATAAACGGGATTCTGGATAAATTCCTCAGGCGGAATCAACGGCGGAAAAGCCCCCAGGAAAAATGAAACCTTACCTGGGCTACTCCGACATATTTGGAGCTCAGAACGGTTCACCCATCCTGATCAATCAACCAGATTGACAAAATTGAGACCGACGCAAGACACTCCTCCAGTATTATGGATGGCCGAATATTCGAAGGAGCCAACATCGGCTCGGACCATTACACTGCTGTAGGCAAGGTACCGTTGGTGATAGGGCAAACAGTGTCAAGACAAACTATTATTTTGAGGAATTTCGACGTCAGACGGCTACAATCACAAGATATCGCCAAGTCCTTTTTCTATCGAATCTCTATTAATCTCTTAAGAGGTCCCTTGCCACCAGCATGAAGCATCAAGACCAGTGGCAACACTGCCAAAAAGCCATCATAAATGCTGCTTCTGATGTTCTCTGTTTCACTCAAACACCACAACGAAACCACTTGAAATCGAGAGATGCTTCTCCAGGAGTGTCGGAAGTTTTGTCAAAAGGTGACACAACATACCACGAACGCAATCGATACTGATGAGTTGGAAAGATCATTTCTGTAAACTGTATAATGGACCGACCTGGATGAAGTGAAGACGGAAATATCTAAGCTGAAGTGTAACAAAGCTACTGGTGTAGATGGCCTGACTGCCGAGCTCTTCAAAGCGGCAGGCAATGACTTGGTGAGGGGCATACACAAATTCATTTCTAAAATACATAATCGGAAGCGGCGGAATTTGCTAATCCGCCCCTAGGGACAGCGCAGTAGAGGACGACCGAAAATCAGGTGGCTTACGCAATTGAAAGGGAACCTCAGCCAACTTTTCGTGTAAAACTGGAGGCAGCTAGCGAAAGCTCGAGCTAGCTGGGCACGCTTATTGATTGAAGCCGAAGTCCACCCCGGACTGCAGCGACATCTAAAGTAAGAAAAGAAGAGAATGATTTTCGAGCCCGGACTTCGCCTGCTCCCCTTCGAAAATAACACCTGACAATTGTACTCTTTACAGACTACACCTTGTGGGGAGTGAAAATAATGAAAGAATTCTCGTATCGAAAGCCGAAAGAATCATCTGTATCCCAATCACACTTAGCATCATCCAGTTACTCTATAATATCATTGTCAAGAATGTGACACCATCTATGATTCGATTTTGAAGTTTATGCACGCCGGTCGCAAAGTTAGAGAAGTTTTTATGTGCGCGAGATTCAAAAATGTAGCGTCGGCGTTATAGTTGGAATTTAATATTTTTACTTTTGGGTGTTACTCTGGAAAAATTAATTTTAAGAACATTTCTAAGTTTTTTGTATGCAAGGATGTTGTTGATTATCACTAGCCAACACAATTCTTGGTGCCGTAATATTCAAACCTGATTTTGAAAGTGCCTGATTTACTGCTTTATAGTTGCTTTGTATCAGTTCTACTTTTGGAGTTATTTAAAAAAAAAAACATTTGTATGAAAAAAATACATTTTTTATTATTCAGAATATAAGAACTTGACTGATTTTTTTGCATGGGTTTCCTTGGGATTATCTCTCATAAGAGCCCATCATGCGAATATCCCATTTACCCTAATACCGATCCTCCATGACTTTCATATTTTGATGGAACCGCTCTCCTTGTTCACTTAAGTCACCCAGGTTATGTGGAAAGAAATGCAAATGGCTGTGTAGGTAATGAACTTCGATTCTCATATTACGTCCCAAGTTTTGAAAAGATAAAAGCATTTGGTTTACAAGAGTTTCATAAAACAAGAGTTTTGCCTTATGATTATCTGGAAAATTTTTAATCACCAAGACAAATGAGATCGTAGACTTTACGAAGTTATCATCTTTAACTGGCTCTCTTATCTGGGGACCATCAAATATTTCATGAGACCAAGTTTTATGTGTAGAGGAGGCAAAAGGATCTTTTCTCGGGGGACTTAAGGTGTGTTAATAATATTTTGATAATATCTGAATGGCCAATTTTTTCGCACCCAGTTATTCGATTTATCTCTGCTATCCCAAAGACACATAAAGGGTGGAAACTAATTATACCCACTTTGTTGTCCCAACATGTGATACTCGTACTTAGTTGAAGTCGAAGTAACGAAATTTTAAAATTGTGGGTTTTTGTTCAATTAGAGCTGATACAAGTTTAACAGATCAGAAACAATATCTTAACAAATTTGAGCCGCACCAAAAAAAAAATGTTTTACTTCTGTAATTGATTTTTACGATTAATTCATGGGCCTTTATATTTTTGCGGAAGGTGATCGTCCCAATCTAATTTTAAGCGACACATTTGCTGCATTAATATTTTTTGGATAACACTGGATTAATTATCCCATGTGGATCAAAGAATTTCGCAATCTCTGGTAAAACGATTCTCTTTGTTAGAGAGTTTTAAAAATTGACGTTTCTGGCGTCAGAGCTTTTAATTTTGGGTAAAACTTAGCAATCTTCTTTAGGGATGTCTTCTAACATATCGACGTAATTTGCACACCTTTTTTTTCGGTTAAATCTACCTCTTGCCTAGATAGCCGTTAATTGTTTTTGTAGCTCGATTGCTTGTTCTAATGTATTGGTACCTGAACGTAAAAATCAAATTTAATTGACTTTGATGCCGTTGGAAATAAGGCACCTCTATCGATAGATAACTGTTGTAGCGTTCTAGTGCAGAGGAATCCAGCCAGTGCTATGCCATAGGTTACCGCTGGAATTTGGTACATTTGAATAGGCTCACTCGTGTTTGATCTCTAAGGAATGCAATGAAATCGTCGATCATCTGGATGTAAAGCCACTTGACGATATATTTCTTTTGTCAGATATAAAAGCATACGTATAAAACCTGTAAATACATCGCTATTGTAAATACATCTGGCTGAATGTCTGTTTTCTTTAAATTTTCTCCCAAGACCCAGAAATCTCTTTAGCGCAATGTCTTATGAGGATCCCAAAGCGAGTGGAGTTTTCTTTAAAGGGAGCCTCACTTGTAAATTGTAAGCGGGAATCGTTTGCACTGAAATGTACCATAGACTCTCCTTCTTCCTTTGATAGTTTCAATTTCCTTAAATGTTTTTTATACATCATTAAGTAAGTTTTCAGGATTAGTATGATCAATAACTTGTAACAGGAAGAATTGTAGTTTGATATTGATGAAGTTGGTAAACTCGCAGCCACAACCCAACCCAGCAGTATATTTGTACCAAGCTATATCTATCCGATTTCCAATATTTCGTAAAAAAATATCAACTCCTTAAAGCAAATCAATTCGTTGTGGTTGATTCAAATGAGAATCTGATAGCAGCAATATCAACGATGCGTTCGGAAATCATATTTAGCTGCGAACCACCATCCAATAAAACACGACAGGGAATATGTTGATTATTTTTGCCATTGAGGTGAACAATTATCACCTAATTTGTTATGAAGAGAGTAAATATGGTTTGAGATAGACGATGGGGTTTTTGAGATAATCTCATGATTTACTGAAGTGTTTTAGTTTGATACAATTTGGTTCGGAGACGAAGTACTACCTAGAGCTGAAGAAAAACTAGTAGGATTGTTTGGTACTATTTAATTCTAGTGAAGCAATGAGTGGTGGTGACAGTAGTTTTTGGTGACCGTTAACCTTCCAGCAATTTTGATACAGCTTAATTGAAGTGACCTTATGATACCTTCGGAACACAGGTCATTACAGGAACTGCATGCATTTTTAACAGTCATACTCGCCGGGGCCTCTAAATGTTAATGCGATATTATAATACTCTAAGCTGCTAAATAAAAAACTTCAAGTGTAAGAAAGGGAAAAAAAACTCAGACGCGTTGTTCTTCCAGCAAATGTTAATTTTTTATTATGGTTAACTTGAAACCCGAAAATTAATACAAAAAATAGTTTCACATTGTTCATTTGTCATTAATTATACATGTAAAGAGACACCGAGTGTTTTTTAATAGTGCGATTTGTTGCAGTTCGCAAATTCCACAATGTGTTTTAATATTGCATTTTTTCGCTGTTTCCGAACATTTTCAGTTGTAACATTGTATGACTGTCGGAAATCAAATTTATCTTATTGAGATTTGACATTAATCATACTTATTAACATTTAAACCAAAACACACCAAAAATGTCAAATTAAGTATATTCAAATAAAATAAGGCACAGTAGACTTTTCTTATTACGCTTAACAAACTGTAATAGTTGTTTCATTTTATCCGGAACTTTATTTTTGAATTTCTTAACCGAACATTTGATGCTTTTACGCCATTTAAGATAAATAGAAAAAAAATTAATTTTCATAGACTTACTGGAATATTTTTTTGTTGTTTTCTAAACATGTTGTGTTCTTTCGGGGGATATTGTACTTCAAGATTGTTGGTTGATTGAATAATTTAACCCCACACAACGGAGATTTAATCTTTTATTTTTGTTTTATTGGTACCTGCAGATTTTTCGATTTTCACAGGAATCGAACAAAAGCTAGTAAATGCATTTTCCTTGTTCTTACTTAGTCAATACATACAATATTTACTAAGTGTGTATGATACATATACATTGTTTTAGAAAATATATATAAAATAACAGCCAGCGCATTGGGAAAAACTTTGGAACAGTTACAGAAAGATATTTCAAATTTTGCTAAGATAGGTTAAGCGTTCCCTAAATTGTTTTAATGGTTCGATTGTCTTTGCTGGGAAATCTTATGGAGACGGCCGAAGAGGAGTATGAAAAGGTGATCACGATGTGCAAAGGAAAGCAGTTGCAGAGGTGATCTACAAAAATATTAGAGAAGGATATCTCAAATATTTCAGCAATCTTCTCGATTTTATCGACAAGATACAAAGGAAGTTGTGCCAATTACGTCCAGACCAGCAGAAATAAGACTCCAAAATACCCAATTTCTGACTTTCTCTGGTAGTTATAAGACCTAGGACGCGTTTCGTGATCTTTAATCTCACTTATACATCACAAAACATCGCTATCTCAAATTCAAAAGGTGTACTATTTCAAATCGGGTGTGTCTGGTAAAGCTGATAAACTTTTGGGTATGGGAAATCTTAAAGAATCGATAAAATCATTAACGTTTCCTGGGTAACATCCAGTTGAAGAGTTCATTCAATCAACCCTTAAGTAATACAATAAAGCGGTATCACGCTCAACAGCACATTAACTTGGGACGAACAAATAAATTGCACCATCTCCTAAGTTTATGAGTCGCCTCGAGAGCTCTCTGTCGTCAAAAAATATCTCCCGGTTGAGATCAAACTAAAATGGTTAAAGCTTCTTATTACTCCAATAATAACGTACAGCTGCGAGTTGTTCACCGATTGTGACTCTTATTCTTTTCAAAGGCTTTAGGTTGCTTTGAATGTGATTGTAAGGGAAACGCGACAAATTTTTAAGTGTAGCTTAGATAATTTTTTTAAATTTCCGTGCTGTGTTCAACTATTTAAAATAATTCCCTTGAAGCAACTATCTATTCGACAAAATTATGCTCTGCGTATCTAATCGGTACATCGTTTTAAGACCACTCAACCATACTTAATTGCCATCGCAAAGACAAATTTTCCATTTTTGCTGCCAAACATTGGTTAATGGCAAAGTCGATAATCAAATTCAGACGTTTTTGCATAGTTTGCCGCGTACATTTTTCAAATCTTAACTGAACTTGCCTATCTTTTTCTTTTATTTTCATTTAAAAATATAATATTGTAGGTATTGGTTGCGCTTTCCTTAAATTTCCTTTTTTCCTTCAAATTTCTATGTTTTTAAATTTTGTTGTCTATACATAAATTTATAAATTTCTTTTTTTTGTTGTAATTTTTGAAACTTAGTTTAATGAACGATATACCTCTAAGTTAACATTAATGTTCAGCGATTGTTTTGTTCAATAAAGAAATTAATTAAATAATCAATTTCCAAGGAAACAGCAGAATCTATCAAACAGTTGTTAGACAACTCATCCGAAATCGTACAGCTTTGCAAAATCGTGCAAGCCTGCAACCCATCGAAACATTCTGCATGCAGCAACCAACAACCGGGAGTAGTCCTGTAAAATTTAGGAAATGTTCTAAGTTTGTTAACTAAAGTATTGCTGATCGGTGTAAACAGGGGTAGGGGTTTATCGAAACTGCTAAGCTATATTTTTGAGCAATTAGGAGATTCAATTCCAGCCACGTCTACGGTGAACATTACTGCGCATATATATTGTCTCAGCCAAACATCAACCCATTCTAATCAACGAATCCAAGAACACAGGTATTGTAACGATTCTTTTATCATCTGTTGGCCAGATCACGGTTCTTGTACCGTGACTGACAGGAGTATTGCTAGTGGAACACTAGAACACCCACACACGAGGAAGACTATGATTGGCTCAGCCCTTCACGCAGACTCACGTGAAGAAAAATAAGTCTTTGGTAGCTGAGTAACAAGCATAATAATTTTTATTCGAAACTGAACTGGACTGAACTGAACAAAAACTATTGCTTATTCTACGTAAATGACAAAATGCACAATGGAAATATGATATCTTATTAACTACAAATGTGGCAAAATTTATGTTCAAGGTTACTAATTGCTGACAAAGGAATTTATTTCAAATATTGAACTAAGTTACAGTCTGGCTAAGAAGTTATTATTGATTTTCTTAAAACTACAGTGAGAGTCACAAGTTGATGATCATTTTATTACTAAAACATTTGCTTAAAAGGAAACATCCTGCCCCGCGCTGATGATCCATGGGTTCATCAGAGTTATGTGTTAAACTTTGGTCATGACACTGACGGGTTGCCTTATTCTGGATACTGGTATTGATATTGACATGGTAGCCGTCTTTCTGCAACTACTCGGACGATGTTTCCAGAATATATACATGACAACTGTAGCTGCTGGGAATAGTCCACAAGAACTCGTGATGGTATGCCGGATGTTATGATGTTGAAGCTGGTTAGGAAGCTCTATTTGTTGGGCTTTAATTTGTTCACGAAGCTCCTGAAGTTCCATGATTTGAGTGCTGATATTGATCACCTTATGCCGAAGTGCTGCCAGGTGTGTCACATTGGGTAGGGTTATAGCTTGAAAAAATCTGGTTTCTGATAACCGGATACTGCTTGTGTATATATAATGAGCTTGCAATTTTATATAATCTTGCTGTACAACACAGGTTGGCTGAAGTTTCAATAAGCCAGTTCCTTTAATTGTGAGATGCGATGGTTGATTGTCACATACTATGTTCAAAAGTGCTTAGGTGATTACGGCGTAGATCCCTTGGTTTGTGTTTGGAATTTTTGACCTGACTGGACTCGTTTCAAATACCCCTTATTGACATGTTGATAGCGACGGTCTATTATTAAGTAGATTGACTTCACGCGAGCTGATGGTTGATCTCCGACGATAGATTGGATGGGTTTGAGTGCATAGATACCTTTCATTTTTTATAATGGTGCGTGATGAAATGTCGTCTTCGGATAACGGATAATACTCGTCTTGATGAGCGCTTACTGCAAGATATGTAGATGACGGTTGTATTGTGATAAGCGTATTGTTTGTAATTGCTGGAATCGGGATGTTCTTATATATTGCGAATTCTTCGCGTTCGATCAGTGGTAAACTGATTTTAAATATGACATGGTTGGTCGTGATTCACCCTTCCACTGACATACAGTTGTATAGTCCCAGTATGTCGTTTAGCTCAACAGGAAAATGAAGTTCTGGTGGAAGGTGATTTTTAATTTTGTTAGCTTCTTCCCTCAATTAGTGTGGTGAAATCAGTAATAAATCAGTAGTAATCTGATATTCGTACTCGATAATGTTATGCACACGATTGATTATTAGATCTAATTGTTTTACAAGTTGGTTATGCTGTTGGTTCATGGCTGCTTGGTTTTTTGTTATTATATTTAGAGTGGAATCCAATATTGACGTGTGATTTTTTAATAGTGCGAGCAGATGGTTTTCATTGATGTACACCTTGTCAATATCAGCGGACATTTGCTCAGCGTATCGAGAATCAAGCACTCCCAAGAGTATATTCGTAATGTTGCCAACAGCGTCCACAACTCCTCTTTTAACCCTTCGTGATTTAGATTAAAGTTGAGTCCCAAGCAATTCGTTTTGATCTGTTAGCTGTTGATTGATGTACTGAACATCTTGAACAACTTGAGCGCAATTGCTTTTTCCCGTGATTTGGTTGCAAATATGCCGCATTATCGTGGTACTGTTTCTTAAGGCTTGAAACTCTCTCGGTATGGGTCAAGATTGTAATAGCTGACTAAATTCCATTGGTTAGTGACCAAGTTTACTGTTCCTTGATAAAAGAAGTGTATTCCTGGAGTTGCCCCAAATTTCGTGATTTCCACAGTATTACTTTCCCTCACAATTGGCACTAGTAAGTATACCAGAAGCATAGTTAGCAATGGTGAACTCAACTTATGGACCTTTTTATGGGATGATTCAATTATTTTATCTGAAGGTCCGTCGGAATTTTTCGATTGATTCTCTCGTTTGCGATGTTGAGCGGTTACCGATGGCTGGTTCTGAATCAGATCGTTTGCTGCTATTGATTCTTTCTCTATAGCAACTTCATCCTTGACAAGTGGAGCCAGTTTGTGTATTGGTCGCTTTATAACTCCCGATTTTGTAGGAACATCTGCTACACTGATGTGACCGTCAGCCCTGGGATATTCCTTAACAATTCTGCCAAGTGGCCACTTCATGATCGGAACATTGTCTTCTTTGATGATGACCACCGTGCCGATTTCAACGTTTGTCGATGAAGTCTTCCATTTATTCCTATGCTGTAGATCGTTTAGGTACTCCTGCGACCAGCGTTTTCAGAATTCTTCTTTGATGTGGGATACTAACTTCCATCTGTTACTAAGACATCCTCGGAGGAACCACTCCACATGAGGATCAGCCAAAGCCCGTAGCGGTTCTCCTAGAAGAAAATGACCTGGAGTTAACGCAGTTAGGTCATTCGGATCGGTGGACATAACGGTTAATGGCCTGCAGTTTAGAATGGCTTCTGCATCTACACTTAAAGTACATAATTCCTCATATGTTAACGAAGCTGATGCGATTTTTTGCTGGAGCAGATGCTTTGCCGATTTAACTGCCGCTTCCCACAGACCTCTGAAATGAGGAGCTCTTGGGGGAATAAAATGGAACTCTATTCCCTTCGAGCTACAAGTGGTTGATATCTGGTCATGAGCCTGGGCTGAATATATGGTTGATTGTAGTTCAGTGAATTGATTCCTTGCCCCGACGAAGTTGGTGGCATTATCACAATAAAGATTTTTACAGTGCCCTCGGCGACCAATAAACCTCTTTAGCGCACCAATAAACGCGTCTGTGGATAAGTCGCTCACATTGATCGTGCTATATTCTTTCCCTTGATTGGCCAGAATCGTTGTCTAGTTATGGCTAATAAAGCTTGAGGTTCAACGTGCAAATTTTCGGTGTGTATGTTCGTCATCAACATTTTTGCATAGGGGTGGGCATAAGGTAACAATATTGGATGCTTTGCGTCATATGATAAATTGGCTGCTTGTAATCTGACTCCCACACGTAACAGTCCTCCTTCATCCAGAAATACGGCAAGTCCAAGTAATGCGCTTTTTTTGTCCAGTTTCTGATATTTCTTAAGGCGACTGATATCCGTTTTGAATTCACATTCTTGAACATATTGAAGTATAGTTTGAAGAGCATTGTCCAAATCTGTTACTGTCATTGGCTATGAACGACGAGAACGCTGCCGGTTTCTGCCACAATGTGACTACTATGACCCACTTTCAGTTCAATCAACAAATCTTAGGCAGTAAGCTGTTATATGCTGAAGTTTACGAAAAGAATTTGAATGGTTAATTCCTTCAATAAAGCTCAACGGTTTGGCGGTCGCAATTAATAATGATGTCTTTTTTTTCTCTATGTCGGTTGAATGTGGATGTTTGAATGGTGGCCATATGGATTCCATATAATGTAAGAAGGTGGGCCCGTAGAACCATAAATTGTGATTCCGTAGCTTTTCTGGGCTGATTCCCCTTGACAATACATCTGCTGGATTCTCGGCTGATTTGTCGTGTCTCCATTGTAAACTGCAAGAAAGACGCTGAATAGCTGCTATCCGGCGACCAACGAATGTTAGAAATGATTCTGGACTTGAATTTATCCAGCTAAGTACAATTTGGGAATCTGCCAAAAATTACAAATTGCTCCATTAATTTTAAGATCTGAATGTACCCGGCTAGAAAGTTCCGCGGCCAACAGGGCTGCGCATAACTCGATACGAGGTATTGTTAACGAATTTATTCCAGATGATGTTTTGCTCACTGGTGCCACACGTGACTTGGAACACAATAATCGGACTATTACCCTTCCATCCTTAGTGGTCGATCGAAGGTATACCGCTGCGCCATAAGCCTTTTCTGGTGCGTCCGCAAATCTATGAATTCGTACTGACACTGGTACGCATTGAGCCAAAACATGACGTTGAATTCAAATTTTGTCCAGGTGTTGTAAATCTTCGCGACACTTGCTCCATCTTGTAGACATTTCCATTGGCAAAGCCGCATCAGAATCACAATTCCACAATTCCGAGAGGGTCGAAGATTTTTGCTATTTCGGACGCTATCGACTTTTTAGTGTACCTTCTTTGTGGTGCACAATTTGTTTTTATGGAGAATACATCTGATTTTGGGAGCCACGTTAAATCCAAGGTTTTAACGGATCTTTCCATGCTGCCTTCTTCGAGTGGGATCTCTTGGTCCTCTAAAGCGATACTCGTCAATAACTGTTGATGATTGGAGCACCGTTTTCTTAGCTTGAATCCTCCCTCTTGGAGGATTGCTGTTAGTTGAGTTTAAATTTCCTTTGCCATTGTCAAATTATTCGCCCCTGTCATAACATCGTCTACGTAGAAGTCCCTGCGTAACACCAAGCACCCGATGGGATATTTTATGACATGATCCTGAGCCAATTTTTGCAGACATCTTATTGCTAAATACGGAGCTGGCTTCGTTCCATAAATAACCATGTTGAGCTGGTAACATTTGATGGGTAGGTTTGAATCAGCTCTCCACCAAGTTAAATGGTATCGCCTATCATCTTCCTTCAGGTTTATCTGGCGATACATTTTTTGAATGTCGGCCTTGATAACATATTTCGGCAACCTGAATCGTAGAAGATGGGTAAATAATTCGGCTTGTATTGTTGGCCCCGCGTACATGATGTCATTCGAGGAGATGTTGGATGATGATTTTGTTGATGCATCAAAAACTACGCGTAGCTTTGTGCTGCTACTGTCTGGCTTTATCACACAATGATGTGGTAAAAAGTAATTCGGTGTTGGAACGAAGTTGTAATCGACTTCCTTCATATGTCCCAGCTCAATATACTCGCTCATTAATTTGACGTATTGATTACATACATCGGGATTTTTCATAAATTTACGTTCTAATGCGTAGAACCTAGTTAACGCAATGTCCATAGTCGTACTGAACCTTTCTGGATCTTCTGCAAACGGTAATATTACAACGAATCTTCCGGTCATATCTCGTTCAACGGTAGAATTTAATAGTTCTTCGCCAATGTGTGGTTCGACTGCACTTCCGGTAGCTTTTCTACCTCCCAAAACCTTTCCATGGATTGCTCAAGAGACTCATCTTCCGTGTAGATGCACAACGTTGCGGCTGACAGAGATGTTCCACTAATCCTTCCATTCACAATCCATCCAAGAGCGGTGTTTTGCGGTGATGGCAGGCTCTCTCCTAACCTTATTTGCCCGATACTCAGAAGCTGGTGGTAGTATTCTGCTCCAATAAGTAAGTCAATTTGACTTGGCTTGTTGAATCGTAGGTCTGCTAATTTGATGTTTTCTGGTAATCCCCATGTGGATACGTCAAACATTTGTGATGGTTGGGAACAGACTATTTGTGACATAATGATTATCTCCATTCTTGTTGAAAAATGTGATGCTTCAGAGGCTACCTTGATGTTAGCTCTACGATGTGAATTTCGCCTTGATTGTCCAATACCATTCACCACCATTGGCTTATGTGCAGATCGAATTTCCAACTTGCGCATCATTCTTTCTGCTATTATATTCGCCTGTGAGCCGGAATCAAGTATGGCCTTGCACTTAATGGTTTTGCCGTGATGATTTGTAAGGTTCACTATGGCAGTTGATAGAAAAACATACCCTTGACTTACACAGTTCCCTTGAGTTGCCAAGGAAGTTGACTGATCCTATATCAGAACGTCGGATGCTGATGAAGATTTACTGGCAGTAAGTACATCATTTGATATAGGTATTGTACTCTGCTCTAGGTGCAAAAGCATGCATTTTCTGCAACCTCCAGCGGAGCATTTGGATGCGAAGTGCCCCTCTTTGATGCAGTTTATGCAGTTGTTTGCAGATCTTACTACATTTAGTCGATCCCTTGGACTTAGTGTAAGAAACTGTTGGCAATTGAATAGCTGATGAACGCCCTTGCAGGATATGCACGTTACTTTTCCTGGTGTAGTTACTGTCAATGCCTTTGACAAGGGGTGTCGTTCACGTGGCTCTTTTGAGTGGATCTTGCCATTCTTCCCTCCTAATGCCTCTTATGACTGAAAGCGGGTTTCCAGAAATAACATGAAGTTGTTTAATGTGGGCAATGATTTCGGCTCTTTCAAAGACTGTTCCCACAGCGTATGTGTGTTGCGGTCCATCCTATGTAATAGTATGTGTAGCAAAAGTGGATCCCAGTTTGTTTTTTCAAATCTATGTATTCTATCATATTGTACCCCAATGCAATGGGATCACCCTCCGATTCTCCTATTCGATAGTGAAGATCTTCTAATTGAAGCCAATAATTGTGTATGCTCTCTATCTTCAATTCATAGAATGCCTTTGAGCGATCTGCGGTTGTAACATCTAAGTTAGTAATCAGACATTGAAGAGTGCAGGCAATCATTTTTTGTCTTCGGATTAACTTATGAATCTCTGATATAGACTAGGTCGTTGGTTGGGAGGTGTTTCGGGTCTGTGGTGTGTATCAGTGTCCTCTGTTTCTTCAAATTCCACATCTTCTATATATTCAAGAATCCGCATGATTTCCTTCTACAATATTTCTACCTTCTTGAAGGTCTCCCCTGCCATATAGGGAGTATCATGTTTAACCACGTCTTTTATGAATTCGTGGTTATCCTTGAATTGCTTCCAAATGACGCTAATTCGTTCTAGTCTCTCTTGTTGATAAATCCTCGTTTTTCTTGAAGCGCTATGCTTTGAGATATTTACCTTGAACTTAGCTAGCTCATCTGCCAAGGCCTTTTGCCTAGAACCGATGACGGCAACTTCTATTTGGTCTATCTCGGCCCCTTGATGCCTCTTATTGTATCTGAATGTTGTTATATGATTATTGACGATATTGTCAGTGTAAGCCCTGGCAAGCGCTATGTTTTTTTGTCAAATTTGTGCTTGTATCACGTCGGGGTAAAGTGTAAAAAGTGTAACGATTCTTTTATCGTCTGTTGACCAGATCACGGTCCTTGTACCGTGACTGACAGGAGCATTGCTAGTGGAACACAAGAATACCCACACACGAGGAAGACTATGATTGGCTCAGCCCTTCACGCAGACTCACGTGAAGAAAAATAAGTCTTTGGTAGCTGAGTAACAAGCATAATAATTTTTATTCGAAACTGAACTGGACTGAACTGAACAAAAACTATTGCTTATTCTACGTTAATGACAAAATGTACAATGGAAATATGATATCTTATTGACTACAAATGTGTCAGTACAGTCTGGCTATCAAGTTATTATTGATTAGCTTAAAACTACAGTGAGAGTCACAAGTTGAATATCATTTTATTACTAAAACATTTGCTTAAAAGTAAACAGGTATTATTAGCAACTGCTTTTATTAAAGTTCGCTCGGTGACAGGGGAACAAATTACAGTTTTATAACAACATCAACCGTTCAACTACTTGATGTTTTGTCGCCGACCACCGTCAGACCGATGCAAGAGATGTGCACATAGCCCAGAAGACCAAATTAGGATGGGTACTGTTTGGTAAAGTTCCAGTAATGAACCAGAGGATCAACATCCTTATCCAAATATTTTGCATTCAAGCAGATTAAAGAGACTGCTCACCAACAGTACCAAAGTCCTGAGGACATTTTTTGAATAATGTTAAGCGTCTAGCTGATGGTCGTTTTCAAGTGGAAATAGGTTTGGAAATACGATAACAAATAAACATTTATATAAATGCTATACTTACTGTCTCGAAGAATACCTTAATCTCGGCCGTATGGAAGAGGTGCCGATGCCATACCAGAAGCTAATGAAGAAGTGTATAAAGTTAGAAGTTGGATTTCACCGACGAAAATTTACTGCTCACCACGACGAAATTCTTTCCATATTCAGGATCACGAGGGATTTTTCCCTTTCCCTATTGATGGCTCGGATTGGGTGAAGACTATGAGTCCGCTGTGGCTTCCTCGTCATGATGTATATGCGTTTTATTACACACCTTCCCATCTTCAGCACCCAACTAAGCGGTTCTTTCTTTCAACGATAGCCCATTTATTTGGTCCGCTAGCAGAGGTTGATCCTTCCATCACCAAGGCGAAACTCATCATGCAGCTTCTATGCGTCCGAAATCCTGGGACGATCTCGTGAATCCTGATATCCTGGAAGATTGGAAAATCTTGCATAATGATTTACCAGCTACTAATAGACTAAGAACTTCACGATGGCTGCACGTTTCAGTTATGGCCAATCACTTTGAAGTACACGAAATCTGTAATGCATCTAAAAGGGCATAAGGGGTGTATCTAAGAGTCGAAGCTCCAGATGGTAGCACCAACAACACTGCACAGTCTTTGAAGGGGAGAGGAATTCCAAACTTCGCATGAACACATTTCATGATTACATTGTGCTGTATACGCAGAGAGAAAAGCAGAGCTGGAGAAATCCAACGGCTGACAAAATTCGAGATGTGGAGCCATAATCCTACTCAGCACGATTCTGCTGATTATAGTAAGTCTCAAGAGGAATACTGCCATCAGATTGGGTTCATGCTAACTTGTGGTAGTGGTCTTCTTAAGAGTTGGATGCGACTTTAACTTCCCAGATCAAACTGCTAACATCGAAACCGAGGAAGGAAAGAACAATTTCAAGGTTCAACACATCTAAGTCACCGATGGCAGGACTAGTCAGCTTAATCAATGAGCATTTATCAAAATCAGCCTCTACTCCCAAAGATTTGGAGGAAACCGCCGAAAACAAATAGCGAAACGAATTCATCGACCCATAATTCCTTCGGAACTCGAAGCAGCTACAAAGGTTCTGATGCGCATAGCACAATACTAAATGTTTCCCAGAGATAAGACAAGACACGGGGTATGGAGCCCTGAAATCCATTTACGGATTGTGAAGGTTTAATTCGAGGTGGTGGAGGACTGAAAAACGCCGATCTCTCCTACAAACAACGACATACAATAAACGTGAAAAAAAACACACATGCACAAAACTACACGTAAGTGAAGCAGGGCGAAATTCAATCAGTGATGGATACCTGCGCAATAAATGAAGGATCTTCAGTATAAAAAGATTAGACAAAATACACATTCACGGATTTGACAAATGTTTCTGATATCGTACCAAAATGGCTCACCAAATAGTGGGAGAACTCCCCAACCGAAGAAGAGGGATGTAGAAGCCTTTCACATACAGCGGGATAGATGACGCAGGGCCTATTGATATAAAGACATAGAGAGGTTGAAGTGCCAAGGGTTGCCAAGGGACGACCAAACCTCGTCATTTGGAGGCAGTTATCGACCTAACCATCCAAGACTTTGTATCAACCTTCCAACTTATGAGGTTTATGCGAAGAATCTAATGCAAATTGTAGCATGTCTTGGCTCTAGACTTTGACATAACTACTGCTCATTTTTGCAATATATTATGCAAAACGCGGAACGTAGACCATAGCTTGATAATTACTGTATCAGTTTTGACAACCAGTGGTACATGAGATAATGAAGTTAAAGGACTTTTCCGCCGACTGCTGATCTATCAAGTGTTTTAATTATTAACCTTATAAAATTAGATTGAATAAAGATTGAATCAAATATTAACAATTATTATAATTTTCTTATTGCGCTAAAGATCCTTACTGATCTAGGCAAAACGAATCTTAACGACACATGGAAGGCGATTTAAATCTTGTTACCTTTTAGTTAGAACAACAATGTTACAGCAACCGTTACGGAATCGAATTTGATGCCTCAAGCTCTCACGACATAAACCAACAACAGCAAATATACACCAAGCTCTACCAAATACAATGGCCCTACTTTATAAATTTCCATTCAATTCTATATCTCACACAATCAATTTTAATCGTGAATACTGTGTTGCAGATTTGGAAAAACTTGAGCAATGAGGTCGTCTTCGAACTCCCCAATATGACAAAATAGGTGTGTGAAACGAAATATACTGGCACCAAAAAATTAGACTGTTATGAATATAAATAAAAAAATCTTGGACGAAATAACTACCGAAACATCAGTGTATAACTCAATCAACACAGTCATTTCATCCGATGACACTAAGAGTTTCTAGCAGTTTTTGAGCATATGCTACTGACTCAACATAGCGGTATAACTGGACTTGCATGTTAGTGGTGAGGTGAAGCTTTTTAATTTTGGTCCACAGGTCTGCTGCAGTGCTTCTCTCGATAACAGGTAAGGTTTGTCTAAGATCCCCTGCCAATAACACAACCACACCACCCATTAACTTTTGATTGCTTTGTATGTCTTGCAGACAGCGATCGATCGCCTCGATGGCGTGTTTGTGCGATTTAGAGCACTCGTCCCACAAGACTAGTTTACAATCTTGCAACAGGGTGCCGCTCTTGCTGGCGTTGCAATTTAATTTAAAAACTGAGTTTACCTTCCGTCCACCGCTCAGTAATGTTGCGGCGATACCAGATAAAGCTACAGCTAATGCAACGTTACGATCCTTACGAATTTTTGATAGAAGTAAATTAAGCAAAAAAGTTTTGCCTGTTCCGCGGGGCATCGAGAAAAAATTCCGCCTTCGCCACAATATTGGATTCCACATCACGGATAGGTATACGCTGTCGCGTAAAACTATTTAAGAGTTACATTTCCACCATACATCATATTTGTGAAACTCTTACGGTTTTTGCAGCGCAGATCAGAATGGCCTGCAGACGGCGGAATTTATTCTAACTTACGTGACACTTATTGCTATATTTTGCCCCATTTGCTAAATAGCTTTATAAATTATAGCCTATAGGTTTTTTCGATGTATGAGCTATATTATTGTAAGGTTTCAATAAAATGCATTCAGTAGTTTTTGCGTGAAAGAGTAACAAACATCCACACATACGTCCAACACACTTCCACGTTGACAATATAAGTAGGATTGTTGTTTTCTTATAATAACCTAATGCTTCCTTAAATCTACTTCAACTATATAAGCCGGCCATGTCGTGGTTATAAAACAAACCGACTTTGGCACTACACCGAAGTAGAAGGAAAAGAAAAGGGAATTTCCCCCCCTCCCACCCCCCTCCACCATTCACTAAACCCTCAAAATTCATGAAGCTGCTGAGTAACATCCCTAATGTCGCGACTCCCTACTCGCACTCCCGTGTACGACATCTCTGTCGTAGTTGAGTCGCCTGTCCGTAGCTGTTTGAGATAAGCAGTACGGCTTATTTATCTTGGTACCGCTCTTTATTTACAAAATGAAGGAACGCCCCTTGGGGCACAAAGCCTTCGTTAAAGCGCATGGTCTCCTGATATAGGTAATTGGGGTAATAAGCCCCTGAGATCACGTGGTTCGTCGAGGTCATAGCTCTGGCAATGTGCCTGCGAATCAGTTCAATGACGCAATTGTCCATTCTCATTAGGTTCGCCCTGTATTATGAGACCTCATTAGCAGAGAATTTTATGTACTCAGACTATGTTGTTCTGTATAAATGAAGACAAACTTCAAGGCAAGTCCTCTCAAATCTTTTCCATTGAGCTTGCCCTCACCTTGAATCACTCGGTGCATCCAATTACAAGCATAGCCCGGATAGGGGCCATGTTACAGATGACTTCAACCTTGCATTGAGTTGGCTGTTATAAAACAGTTTCTTTCCAAGAGCGAAAGAACCTTTGGTTTGGAGAGCAACATCTGTATGGTTGTTAAAATACAGATATTCTTTAAACCAGATCCCAAGATATCTGACTTCATTTCGAAAAGCACATGGCTGTCCACGTTGCCCCACGATCGAAAATAATAGCGAGCTCCTTCTGATATCCAGATGCAGATAAAGGCGTACTAAAAAGAATGGTTCCCGACTTCTAAAAGCTGATCTTAAACTTCCAGTCATCGCAATATTGTCACTATATAAGAGCATAGTAATGGCCTCAATTTTTGAATCCAATTTGTATGCGATCGGTAAAGCCCCTAAGGATGGAAGGGAGGCTAACGACGAACCAGGACCCCATGGTGCGACAGGAGGTCCACCTGGATCAATGTTATCGGAACCCGTAGACTAGCCGAGAGACTCGCAATGGGCAGCATCAGACGTCTAAAAGACGTCGATGGGTGGGGACGGACGGTCGGACACCCCAATACGATGATGACAATCCCTCGAGCCCCAACAAACGCCATGTATCAACACGGATTAAGGGTGAAAAACAGGTTCGATGGTCGATGGGTGAAGGGACGACGACCGGTTTCAAGCTAGCACCACACCGATGGAGCACCAAGGGCGCAGCAGAGGCGTGTAGGTGGACGGCCGAGTTATAAGACAACCTCAAACGCGAGAACATGCAAACAACAACAGTGATCAGCGACAATAAACAACCTTCGCCTTCCTCTACTGCGCTGTCCCTCGGGAGCGGATTCGAAGACTTTTCAGCCCGGAGCATTGGTGTCCATACGATCTACGTGACCCAGCCATCTCAGTCTCTGGATCTTCACTCTTCTGGTTAGGTCGATGTCACTGTAGAGTTCATTATTGTATTTCCTCCTCCATTCACCTTCAATGCAGACGGAATCGAAGATCGCCCGAAAAATTTTTCTCTCGAGGCAACCAAGAATACCCTCATCCATTTTTGATAATGACCATGCCTCTGCGCCATAGATCAGAACCGGGACTATTAAAGTCTTATAAAGGGTGATTTTTGTTGTCCGAGAGAGGGCTGCGTTACTCAATTGCCTTCTTAGCCCAAAGAAACAGTGGCTGGCAAAAGTTATACTTCGCTTGATTTCAGCGCTGGCTTCGTTGTTTGTATTTATAACAGAGCCTAGGTAGACAATGTCCTTAACTACATCAAAGTTATATCTGTCGAGGGTGACGTTCTGTCCGAGACGTCGATTTTGGTTGTCCTTTTTATTTGACAGCATATACTTGGTCTTGCCCTCATTACCCCCTAAACGCATTTTCGCCGCTTCCGTCCCAATACTCGCAAAAGCGCCTCTGACATCACGCTGCTTTTTCCCATCGGTGTTGTTGAAAAAATTGCATAACAACGCATGGCCTTATCTAAATCCTTTCTAGACATCAAAGGCCTCGGTGAGATCTTTACTGACCTTGATGGAGTAACGTACAATCTCCATCGTCATCCTACACAGACGGACGAGTTTGGTAGGGATGCCGAAACTAGACATTGCTCTGTCTAGCTCGTCTCTATATATGCTATCATACGTGACCTTAAAATCGATGAATAGGTGGTGTGTATCGATCTGAAGCTCTTCGGTCTTCTCCAGGATCTGCCGTAGTGTGAATATTTGGTCGATGGTGGACTTTCCTGGCCTGAAGCCACACTGATATGGACCAATCACGTTGTTGACGAACGGCTTGAGGCGTTCACACAATACGGAAGATAAGATCTTGTATGCGATGTTAAGGAGACTGATGCCTCCGTAATTGGCGCAGTTCATATGGTCTCCGTTCTTGAGAATCGGACAAACAATGCTGAGTGTCCATTCATCGGGCATACTTTCGTCCGACCATATTTTACAGATGAGTTGGAGTATGCTCCTAACCAAGTCATCGCCTGCCGCTTTGAAGAGCTCGGCAGTCAGGCTGTCCGCTCCAGCAGCTTTGATGGACTTAAGCTTAGGAGTAGATACAGCTATCTTCACTTCGTCCAGGTCGGGTGGACGGACAGTCATTATCGTCCAGGTTGAAAGGTTGATTCTGCCTGACTGCGGTATTTGTTTCGTCATCGCCGTTATACAGTCTGCAGAAATCTTTCTAAATCCCCAGGATCGACTTCGATTCTACCCTTATGGTCCCTTGTTCATCTCTACAGGCTTCGGTTCGGGGTTTATTTCCATGGCATGTTATTTTTACCTTTTGGTAAAACTTCCCAACGTCATTCCTGGAGTAGCATCTCTCAATTTCCTCGACCTAGCGTTTCTCGTGCTTTTCCTTCTCCCTTCAGAGAAGCCGGTGGTCGTCTCTCCTCCTCCGTTTATAGAGCTCATGAGCAGCTCTGGTCCTTCTGCACAACGCCGCTTTATATGCATCTTGTTTAGCTGCATTTCCTGCTGGCATTCATCATCGAACTAGGGGTTTCGTTGTGGGGGACGAGTGAAACCTAGCACATCAGAAGCGGCATCTCTGATGGCGTTTTGGTAGTGTTTCCAATCGTCTTCGATACTTGATGCTAGTGGTATTGGATCTCTTAAGAAATTAAGAGACACTCGATCGGAAAAGGACTTGGCTATCTCTTGCGATTGTAGCCGTCTGTCGTCGAATTTCCTCACAGCATTATATTGGCTTGGCGTAGTTTGGGATATCCGCAACCCTGCCTTGGCTAAAACAAGGTAATGGTACGAGGCGATGTTGGCTCCTCGGTACGTACGGACATCCATAATACTGGAGGAGTGTCTTGCGTCGATCGCAATGTGGATAGCTAGATGGGGATATAATCAGGTGTAGGATTATATTTGCACAACCTTAGTCCCTACATTCATTCTATCTTCCATCACACTTTCTTTCGTATTTGTTTTGATGTCTTATTTTGAGTAGTTCGATGGGGGAAAATTATCCGGGAATCAGAAAAAGAAGAAACATTTCTGCTCGCAATTTCTGGGGCAATGCGTGGGGCAATGGCATGGTATAGTTAGGATAGTTAGTAATGACTGGAAGAGAAAGCGCACTCCAATACTGAGGAGCTGAGGAGTGTGTACAATTGGAATATTTGAGAGGCCTAGTTGGACACGTGTACATTCACTAGCAAAACTTGTTAGTGTTGTAGCTTATAACCCCGTAAGTTGGGTCCGTCACGCAAAATGAATGTTGAGTGAATGTATGTGAGTCTGACGGGAGTTTGTGGAAATAAAGAAAAGAACTTGAAGTCACTTTTGTGACATCCAGTATTAAGCCAAGGAGGTTTTATTTGTGGTAAGCTTACCTACCCGGGAGCAGCACTGTCTGCCACTGAAGGGACTAGTTGACTACTGTGCCAGACAGAATAAACAACTATTCATAGGCTGTAACACTAATGCCTATCACGTAACTTGGGCGGTTCCAACATCAACCTAACAGGCGAATCTTTATTAGAATTCATAGCAAAACATGAAAGTGAGATTCTAAGTAAGGGAAATAAACCCTATTTTATAAATAGAATTACGGAAGAATTCCTTGATCTCACCGTTAGTACTGCCTTTATAAAAAAATTTATCACGAACTGGCATGTATCGATAGAAACTTCGATGGCCTACCATCGCCAAATTCACTTTGATATTATTCTAGGTAATTACTACACCGAAAGGAATTGACAGCCAAGATCCACAGACTGGGGCCTATACAATCTCATACTCATGAAATCCGATTGCCTTGAACTAACATGCGAAAACTTAAACACAACAATAAAAAATGCCTATCACCAAGCCTGTCAAGAAAAAGAAAAATCAGGCAATCGGCTAACTCCATTGTGGACTAAAGGACGCGCAAAGTTGAGAGCGGTAACTAGAAAGCTGTTCAGTAGAGTACAACGCAATGGTGACTGGAACACCTATAGAGAATCTCTCACCAAATACAATCTTGAAGTTAGAAGGGCTAAACCAGAAACATGGACGAATTTCTGCTACAATCTCAGTGGGACCCGCAGCAATGCTCGAATCCACGGAATTCTCACTAAACAGCACACTTACAAAATTTGACTCATAAAAAAGTCAGACGGCACCTACATGGAAGGTGATCTACAGACGCTAAGGCTCTTACCCGAAGCACACTTCTCGGGCTCCATCCTCTCTCCCTCATTCCGAGAAAACTCTCAACAGGACACAAACAGCAGAGCAACGAGTGAGGACTGGAAGAGAGCTAGAACTTTACTTAACGATGGCAAAATCAGATGGCACTCAGCTCATTCCAGCCCTTCAAGGCTCCAGGGGAAGATAAAATATAAAATATTTCCAGCACTCCTTCAAAAGAGCAACACACACCTACTGCCTTTGCTCATAAACATCTTCAGATCAAGCTATGCAAAAGCTGGAGAGAAGTCTCACTAGTATATTTTCCCAAGCAGGGCGAAGACGATCTGAACTACCAAAATCTTACCGACCGATTAGTCTCACATCCTCTTCCCTCAAAACTATGGGAAAAATTCTGGACAGGCACATTAGAGATGGGGCTCTACGTATAAACCCCTTACACAAAACCAATATGCCCACCAAGCAGGGAAATCAACCACCTACGCTCTTCTGAATCTCACGCCAAGAATGGAAAAATCACTCAAAGATAAAGAAGTAGCGGTTGGTTGCTTCTTAAATATCGTGGGAGCGTTCGATAATACGGAACATACGCACATACAAAGATGCATCAATAACACAGGGGTAAATGAAAAGTGTGCTCGAGAACAGAAATATCCAATCCACACTCCGCACCAATAAACTCAGAATCAGGGGTGTAAAAGGATGTCCCCAAGGGGGAGTATTTTCTCCTCTATAATGGTCCATTGTGATAAATAAGTTACTGACAATACTTAGCGATGGTAGGTTCTATGCCCTCGGATATGCAGACTTTGTTGCAATTCTAATCAGGGGAAGTTTTGAAGAAAAAATCTCGGATCGCTTCCAGAAGGCACTTTACCTAGCCACTAACTGGTGCAAAATGGTTGGTCTAAGCGTCAGTCCCAAAAAAAGCACCATATTTGCGTTCACCAAGAGAAGAAGGCGGGCAGAATCTAAGGGAAACCCATACTCATGGACGAAGCAATTGAGTTCTCAAAAGAAGTCAAATTCTTTTAGGTAACTCTTGATGAAAAGCTCACCTAGAATACTCACTCTCCAAGACAATAGACAAAGCCTGGGCCTCACTTTGAACCAGCAAAGGTCAAGCCGCCAAAAACATGGGCCTAGGTCCCAAAATGATGCTGTCGATGTACACTGGCAAAGCGAGACCCATTGTTATCTATGCAATCATTCTTAACCTCCCACCCATTCATCTCCATATACTGAAAGAAGCCATAGCGAGTGCCTATATGCTCATCCCTGAAGATGAATCTAACTCCAGCGAGACCCATTGTTACCTATGCAATCATTCTTAACCTCCCACCCATTCATCTCCATATACTGAAAGAAGCCATAGCGAGTGCCTATATGCTCATCCCTGAAGATGAATCTAACTCCAGATAGTTCACCCTGAGTAAATTTAAGAAATGAAGAACAACGAATTGCTTGGGCTTACTTTTAAAGATAGATGAATACCAAAGTACAAATTCACTCACAACTTCAAAGTAACCTTCCCGGACCGCAGCAACTGGGAAGAGAACAAACCTACATTTGCCAGAGACTCCCTCATTTGGTACACGGATGGATCTAAGACAGATGAAGGAGTGTGAGCCGGAGTACTCGGACCCAGTACAGGAACTTCTCTATACACAAGCTTAGAAATAAGCAACTCCCTTTTTTCAACCCGAGATTCATGCAATAGAGCTATGCATCCGAGAGAATTTAGACAGACGAACAATAAATAAGAACATCCGCGTACTCTCGGACAGCAAGGCGGCGCTGCTTGCAATCAAGGCACATTTAATCAGATCGGACTGCGTTCAGCTATTGGTAACTATTGCCAACTTAAACAGAGTCCATCTCATTTGGGTGCCAGGACACAGCGGCCACGACGAAACGAAGAAGCTGATAAATTAGCCAGAAAAGGATCTACGTCACAATTAGTGATGCCCAGACCATTCTTTGACCTACCCAGTAGCAATGCAAAAAACAGCATCAACAAATGGTTCGTAGAAATTTTGTTTTTTTTTTTTTTTTGTTTTTCCGGCGAGGGCAGGTGAAAATCTTCCATTAGACACTATGAGGATCAGAAGCGCGTGCTCATAGTAGTGTGAGATTCTTACTCACTAAAAACACCTCCCTTCATTGTTGATTTTAATACCGCAACTAAGTAGAACTTATCAAGCAGTTTTTATTTCATAAGTTAGTCACGATTGGTAGGACACTTTCCAATGGAAGACCCTACATATTCCGCTTTCTTAATGCGGTTTCAATTTATCGCGCAAGGTCCAACGGTTTAGTTCGTTGAAGACGGCGTAGTATGTTTCGTTCGTCCAAGATTTCTAGGACTGTATTGTTGATATGGCCGCTTAACCGGACTTTATGTTTTCGTGCGCAGTTCCTGACTTCATCTTCCACGAAAGGAACTCCGAGGTCTCGATGCAGGTCATTATTTCTTATAAACCATGGGCACGCACAGATTGTCGTAGCACTTTATTTTCAAAAGTTTGTATTATATTTACATTTGATTTCTTAGTACAACCCCAGAGTTGTATACCATAGGTCCACACCGGCTTTAGCACTTGCTTATAAAGAAGCAGCTTGTTTTCTAAGCTTAGCTTGGAATGTTTACCAAGTAGCCAGTACATTTCTCTGTATTTGGCCTCTAGTTCTTTTCGTTTCTTTCTAACATGCGTTTTCCATTTAAGCTTCGCGTCAAGTGTCATTCCCAAATACTTAGCCTCGTTTGCAAAGGGGATACACACCGAGTTTATAGAAATGGGCAAATGATTTATCTTTCTGTAGGTGAAGTCAACATGTACAGATTTTGTCTCATTAAGGGTAATTCGCCAGATCTTTGTCCACTCGTAGACTTTATTTAAAGCAGTCTGGAGTTTCGCCGTTGAGTCTTCTATTGATTCTCCAACCGCTAAGATAGCGGTGTCGTCAGCAAAAGTAGCGAGAACAGTATCCTCGACGTGTGGTATATCTCTTGTATATAAAAGGTACAAAAGTGGGCCCAGTACGCTTCCCTGCGGTACTCCGGCTAGGATATCTTTAAATTTCGAAACATCATTTCCGTATCGAACGCGAAAAATTCTATTTTCAAAATAGCTTGTCAATATATTATAAAGCTTTAATGGCAAAATTCGTCGCAGTTTGAACTTCAAACCTTCATGCCATACTTTGTCAAAAGCTTGTGAGACGTCAAGAAATTCGCTCGAACAAATCTTTTTTTCTTCCAGGGATCTTTCAATTACATCAGTAATTCTATGCACCTGATCAATTGTTGAATGCTTAGTCCGAAATCCAAATTGATGGCTGGGAATAAGATTTTGGTTTTCGATAATTGGGAGAAGACTTTTTAGCAAAATCCTCTCAAAGATTTTCGACAGGATCGGTAGAAGAGAAATGGGTCTGTATGATTTTTTATCGTTTGGAGGTTTTCCTGGTTTTAGTACCATAATGACTTCTGCAACTTTCCACTGGCTTGGCACGTATTCAAGCCTCAGAGCCGCGTTAATAATGTGTAAGAGCTTTATAAGTGCTTTTTGGGGTAGCATTTTCAGAACTTCTCCGGTAATAAGGTCATACCCCGGAGCCTTCTTTGGTTTTAATTTCCTTATTACAGTTTTGATTTCAGCAAGAGTTGCATTTGTCATTACAAAATTACTATATGCTATTTCTAAAGAATTGGTGCCGGGTGCCAGTGTCGGGCCGTCGGAGGGCTTGAAAATTTCTTCAAGATAGTCGGCAAAAACCTCCGCTTTTTCCTTATCCCCCTTAGCCCATTCGTTATTGCCGACCTTGATTGGTGGCGCGGGGACTTTGGGCCTTTTTAAGCATTTTAAAGCTTTCCAAAGCGAGTAATTTGTTTCTTTTCCTGCCGTCAGGTTTTGAACATATGTATTTACTTCGGAATTTCTGTAACTTTTAAGAGTCTCCTTGAGCAGATTACAGAGCCTGTTTAAGCGTGTTTTATCCTGCGGCGCTCGAGTTGTTTGCCATCTTTTGCGAGCTTTTCTTTTTTCTCTTATTATATCTTTTACCTCAGGCGGGTAGTTTAAGTTACGTTTAGCCGTGTTTTTTCGTTGACAAGGTGTATTGTTCCACGCAGCACATTGGACTATTTCAACGAAAGAATCCACTTCGATTTCAAGTTCAAGTGCTGCTTTAAGTGAAACGTCTAGTTCTAGGTTATTATTAATCTCATTTCTGAATCCTTCCCAATTAGTATTTCGTCCAGTTAGTCTTAATGGTACTTGTTTTTTAATAAACGTGTCGTTCATTGTCAGTATGACTGGAGAATGATCGGAGGAAAGATCGAAGCTTTCATCAACGTTTATATCCGAGTTACGAATTCCTTTAACAACGAAGAAATCGACAAGATCGGGTATTTTCGTTGTGTCTGTTGGCCAATAAGTCGGCTTGCCCGTTGAATAGAAGTCACAATTGTGTTCCATACATGCTTTATAGAGTATTTTACCCTTTTGGGAGACACATCTTGATCCCCAAAAAGTGTGTTTGGCATTGAAATCACCGCCAATCATAAAAGCCGATCCAAGAGAATTGAATATATTTTTAAATATATGCTCAAGAGACTCTTTAATGTATACAGAGGATCCGCCTATCGCGTTTCCCGAAGGGTGATACGCGTAGTAGTCTTTAAAACCTCTAATTTTTGCAGATGACAAATTTTTCAAGTGGGTTTCGGAAACCAAACAAACGTCAATGTCGTTTTTCCTTAGGAATAACTCAAGTTCATAAAGTTTTTCTAAGATTCCGTTTGCATTCCAGGTGAGTACGTTTAATTTTTCCCTTTTCATTTTTTAGGCGAAGGACGTCTTTTATTGAACCTATTTTCAAACTTCTTTAGCTTATCTAAAATTAGTTCATTGATTTTGTTTTGCTGCTCAAGCTGCGCGAGAATAACGGAAAATACTTGGGAAGCAGGATCTCCGGAATCTTTTGCCTTTAGCTTGGTAGCTTCAGCGTATGTAAGTTTTTCCGATGCTTTCTTTTCAACACTGGAATCAATCACTTTCGCCTTGGCGTTTTTAACGATATTTTGAGCAGATCCCGATGTTTTTTCTTTAGTTTTGGGATTCCCTTTTTGTGGCTTAAACAACTTGTCACGTCTGTTTTGCAACTCCTTTGCTACTTCACAGCCACGGAAATTTGCTACGTGTTTACCCCTGCAGTTGACACAAGTCGGAGGGGTTTGTTTGCTTACGTTGCATTCTTTGGACAGGTGTTTACCTGCGCATTTTACGCACCGAGGTTCTTTTTGGCAGTAAGCTTGCGTATGGTTAAATTCCTGGCATCGCTTACACTGCGGGATCAGTTTCGAGTTTTTGCGTCGAGGCTCAATTTTAACAATAATGTTGAGGATTGACTTAATATCGTATATTTTTTGGGTATGTTCAGTGTTCTCAAAGGTTAGCATAAAGAGGGGAAGGCTACGTTTAACTGTCATATCCTTTCCTTCAATTTTTTGTTTCTCTCGCTTTTCGATGTTGACGACATCAATGATTTTAAAACCCTTGTTTTTTAAATCACTTACGATATCTTCTTTTGGGCAAGACGGATGCAGTCCTCTGGCGACGACACGAATATGTCTTTCGCACTTGTTCTCATATGTGAACCATTGGATTTTTTCGACGCTTAACTTGCGAGAAAGAATGCGATAGTTGTCAGCGTCCTTGACGTTGACTTTCCATACATTATTATTGCGCGATGTTACTATATAGTCCGATCTCGGCAGGGTCATCAATATGTTTTGGAGTTTCTTGTAATCTGAAACTCCAGTGACATTGATTGGCGGGGGTGTTCGTTGTTTTTCCGCTTTGATTTTTTCAGGACTCATGTTATTGTTGACATTTTTCTTCGATTCATCTCCCTTTGCTTCACGTTGAGAGACGATTTTGGGAGAAGACGCATCTTTACGCTTTTTTCTGGGGCGTTTTTGCAAGATCCAGTCGGTTTCTCGACCTAGCTCTTCTTCATCTGCTTCGTAGATATTTTTAACAGATTCAATAGACATAACGTCGCTGTTTGACTTTTCCTTGGTTTTCAGTTTTTCCAGTTCTTTTTTAAGACCTTCGCATGTCGCTTCCATTTTGGTTAGCCTAGTACGAAGTTCGGTATTTTCGTCTTTCAGGCTATTTATTTTCGCTGAGGTCCATTCTTCACAAGACGACGTTTTTGATGTCGTTGGACTTCTGTTGTTATCTTCTTGTTTTGGAGATCTAGGTGGTGGAAATCTCGAAACCCGTGAACTTTTTCCGAACGGGTTGATAAGATGCAATAATTGGCTCGCCCCAGAATCCATCGAGCCGACCTCCGTAGAGGGTGGATTTTCCAGCATAGCTGGTCTGCCACCTGGGGTAATAATTCCATTTGTTTTACTCATTGCATAATTAGTATACACTTCGCGCTCGGTATACGGAGGGTGCATGTTAGTCGCCTCTTACGACAGGCATGCATACCTCGGGTATATTCTAACCCCTACCCGAAGAGGGTTCGTAGAAATGGCACATCATTACTGGATATATGTATACTGATAGTAACATACAAGCCAAATTATTCTCTTCCCACAACAGGACACTGTCGAGTCAAGAAACATTTAATGGTCATGGGAAAAGCACAAGACAATATTCGCAGATTGCGCAACTGTCTAATTAGAACACGTCTACGTTAGTTTTATTTTCAAATCCGTCATCACGGTTCAACTCTTATTACCAGGTAATCATAATAAGCCCACCTCTTACGTAATCTTATCTAATCTACAGCCCATCAAAGTGGGTGACCTCTAATTTGGAAGTGTAACCACTTTAAATACTGTAACTTTTAAACTACTACAGGTACTGTTAGGCATTTCGAGAAGATAATTTAGTAGAGCATGCAAGTCTTAAGTGCTTTGGGTACAACCGTGCAGCAACAAAATACTTATGGCTCCTTAAATTCGAAATTATGAAAATTTGCGGTTCCATTTTTTTACTTAAAATGCATTTTTCTTAAAATTTTTACTTATTAATTTTCTGAAATTTGTTTCCTTGCAAAAAATTCCTAAAAATTATGTTTAGAAACTACTATGTTTTACGTACTATCGACGGATTTTGTAGTAAAAACCATACGTACATACATAGATATATAATTTCATTTTGTTCAATGTTTTTTGAGAGTTTTCTCTTGTTCTTTTTTTCTTATCCCGGAACTTGTTGAATGTCAGTTTGACCAGTCGCTTTTTTTCTGTTGCTATTATTTAAGTGTGACCACCCACTATCTTTAGTGTGGTTTTACACTGGTTTTTTGCATTTGCAGTATTTTGTTTCTTTCTTTCAATTTCGGGTTTCTTCAATAGCGTTTCTTTTTCTTTTAAAAGATTCTTCATCGGTTCAAGGTTCTTCGGGTTGCTTTTCGTTGCTTTTCTTAGTTTTTTGCAGTTCTGGAATATGGCTTTTAATATCAACATGCTCTCTGTGGACGAGACGGCGTACGCGATGGAGGCTCGCGGCCTTCCCTTTGCACCTTGGACGCCATGAGAAAGTCGTTGAGATGCTAGAACGCAAAAAGTCTATTTATTTACATTTGGGTTATTCGACATTGTGGGTTGTCGTTAAAATTTGTTTAAGTTTACATTCTTCAACTGCGTGGGTTGGTTTAACAGTTGTGTTTCTTTTTTTTCCTTCGGTTTTTCTTTGCTCTAAAAAGTTTTTCGTCGACATCGTGGGCCAAAACTTTCGTTCATTTGTTGAGTTTGTTTTAGTAGTTTTTAAATACGGCGCTTAATATCAGTAGGCTCTCTGTGGATGAGATAGTGTCCGAGATGGAGGCTCGCAGTCTTCCGATTGGCACTTTGGACGCCATGAGGAAGTCGTTGAGATCCGCTCGTATGCTGGAACGCAGAGGGTCTTTGAAGTCAGGCTCGGCTTACAAATTTACATTTGTAGACGACCGACATGCGTTATTAGCTAAGATAAAGCAGATAGAAGAGCTCTTGGTGGGACCTCCAAGTAATCCTTAGTCGAAGGAATACTTGAAGTTTTTTACCTAAATCGAATGGGCTCTTAGTAGGTTGGATAAGGCAAAAGACACTTCTGCGGAGGAGATCGACGAGAAGTGTACTCTCAGACATAGGTTGATTGTACTAGCCGGAGAGTAAGCTGGTGGTACAGAGGGCGAAGTAGGCGACTAGGATGACAAAGAGAAGAAGGGATCCCGCACAAAAAGTGGACCCACTAGCAGCAACAAATAACGGACAGAACACCAGCCCGCGCTATGAAATCACCAGTGACACCTGCCGCTTTCTACTCAACCACTGGTGAACACAGTGAGCGCTTTCCGATGTCGAACTGGGAAAACATAGCCAAATGGGACTAAAAGTTCACGGGAGAACGCTGTGGTGCCTCGGTTAATTCTTTCCTGGAGAGTGTGGAGGAGCTCAGTCAAGCGCGAGAGGTGACTGAAGGAAAATGATGTGGGAAAAAGAAATGTGTAGTCTGAACTGTTGTTAATGTGTAACTAATCCTCCCCCATGAGGCATAAATTCATGAATCCTTTAGTGAAATCAATGCACTGTTGACGAATTACCGCCAGTGTTTGGAGTCTTTTCTCCAAGAACAGGAGTAGCTATTTCTCTGGATTCCCCATGGCTAGATAGACTATTTTTAAAAGGCAGTGTTACGATTAAATTACCAAAATCTGTACTTGTTTTAGATGTAGTGAAGATCTCCTCGCATTGCCTTTAATCCTTAGTCAATTATCTCTTGTTAGTTGCCGAAGCAGGTGGGGCTTCCTCTAAGCTCCAAAATCGTTCAACAAGATTGTCCAGGCTGGAGCTGTTCACCCCGATACCACAAAACAGTGTTGAAGATACTTTAAATGACGTCTTTCCAACGACAACCCATGTAATGTGTTCTGTAATATCGGTCCTCCGCTATTGGCCTTAATTTGACATATCGCCAAGGGCTCTGAATAAAATTCTGCTCCGATGAGGATATCCACATCTTGAGGTTGGTATTGACTACTGTCGATATATTGGCTTGGTTGCCGGTTGCATTTGCTGAGAGCCTTTATTTGTTTTACACTTTCCTTAGGGGAAAGCTGCCGAAACTTGGGACATTTGAAGATGGGATGACTCTGTTGATCACAACTGGCGCATCTATCGTGCTCTTTTGCAGGTGTGCGTGAAACTTGATTTGATCGGTTTGTATCATTTGTAGTTTTTTTATGCATCTTCATTCCCCTGTCTCCAATGATTGGAACCTTGTCTCCAAAAATGAAAGGAAGTCAGGTATGCTGGGTTATGCTTTCGGTAGCTAATTTGCTAACGCTGTTACCATGCCGCTCGGTGTTTACCTCCCATGCAGCGTTATAATGTAATATACACAACAAATATGTCACTGTTTAAAAGGTGATGTGTTTCTCTAGGTAGTGACGGAGAGTTTTTTCTCGATTTTTTTATTAATTTTTTAATTTTTGGCCTACAAATTTCGGCTAGGTGTTAGAATATACCCGAGGTAGGCATGCCTGTCGTAAGAGGCGACTAAAATCCACCCTCTATGCACCGAGCGCGTGGAATATACAAAAAATGCAATGACCAAACAAAAACAAAACACTGTGGCGCTCGCAGCCCGGTATGGGCCATGGCCTAGCTTCTTGACACTCATTTGTGCTGCTCATGTTGTCATTCTAGTCACATCTGAGCGGGTCCTACGGTTTATCGCCGAGTCCGAACGGCACTCCTTAGAAGCTTTTTCGTGGCAATTTTACTTTCGGGAGTTTGCCATTGCCCGCCGAAAGGGTGATGGCGATTTGAAAAATTGTTGGTGACCCAGCCAGGAATCGAACCCTGACTGTCTGCGTGATAGTCCAATGAGCTAACTATCGCGCTATCGCCATCGCCAATGACCAAAACAGAAGGTAATAATACCCCAGGTGGCAGACCAGCTTTGATGGAAAATCCACCTTCATTGGAAGTCGGCTCGATGGATTCTGGAGAGTTCGCTTGTTTTGAGATCTCCTCCACCTAGATCTCAACCAAAATAAATAAAAATAAGAAGTCCAACTACACCGAAAGCGTCGGCACATGAACAATGGACTACAGTGAACTACAATACCCTGACGGACGAAAATATTGAACTTCGATCCAGGATAACCAAAATGGAAGCGATTTACGAGGAGCTTAGAAAAGAGTTGGAAGAACTCAAAGCTAAAGACCAGACGTAGGTACCGAAACCGAAAAAGTGTCTGTTGAGTCGGACAAAAAAATTAACGTTACAGACGAAGATGACTTAAAACGAAAAACCGATTGGATTTTGCAAAAACTTCCTGGCACACATATTTAAGGTAGAATTTCACCCTAAACTCTTTAAAATAAAAGTAAATACTTATAATACCTAGAACCAACATCTACTGAAGAAAACACTAAACTAAACTGTCAAATGTGCAAGATACATCACTAACATGTTTTCTCTTTCTTACATAATTTAAGCCTACTTTAACGGCTGACCCAGTGAAGGAGAAAACATTTGCGTAATGCTCCCACAACTTGTACTTGCATTTCATTTTAACCTATTAATTCATATATGGGGCATTGATTAATTGACTTTAACTTAATAAAACCAACACATGTAAATGCCAATGTACGATTGTATAAAAAAGGTCATTCACCCTATGTTAACGTTATAGCTCTTAGGCGCCGAGGTTTCTTAGTAGTATGAGACAGTGTTCCTCGACACTCAGCGTCGGTTACTACAACATTAAACATTCAAATAAATCTCTTATAACATGTAATGAGTTCTTTATTTTCCTTTTTTCTTTTATTAAAAAAAAAATTTTAAATTTCTAATTCGGCCACAATTTAGTTAGAACACCGATATAAACCAGAGAAATAAACAACGACCACCTCCGCCAATTCACGTAATCGGGATTGCAGATTTCAAAAAAACCCAAAACATTATGAAGACGTTGCGGCGTTCTGACTACACAGTAATATTGCGCATCAACAACGTATAGAAATTTAAACGTCAAGGACGCTGACAACTGTCTCGGAAGTTAAACACAAAAAAAAATCCATTGGTACATTTTCGAGAATAAATGCGAAAGGCCAATACGTGTTTTCGCTAGTGGACTACATCCGTAGTGTCCAAATGAGGATATCGTTAGTGAACTGCGAGTCAAGAGATTCAAAAACATTGACGCAGTAAACATTGAAAAGCGTGAAAAAAAGAAATTAGAAGGGAAGGAAGTAACGGTAAAACGTGGACTTCCTTTGACCATGCTAACATTTGAAAAAACAGAGAATATCCTAAAAATATACGACAAAAGCAATCATCAATATCGTCACTAAAATTGTGCCTATGCGTAGAAACACAAAATTAATTTCGCAGTGCAAATATTGCCAGGGATTTGACCACACGCAAGCGTATTACCAAAGAGAACTGCGTTGCGTCAAATGCGCAGGAACCCATCTGTCAAAGGATTGTGTTGTAAGCAGACAAACACCTGCGATATGCGTAAACGTAAACGTGTTACACGTAAACTATCGGGCAATGTAACATATGCCCAAGTCACAAAACTAAATTTTATAAGGACCGATGAATCAGGAAACTTTTGCATCTCAATTATTTTCTATTACACTTGCGATGCTTGAGCAGCAAAACAAAGTAAATGAACTTATTTTCGAAAAGTTGACAAAGATTGAAAATAGGTTCAATTAAAAACGCACTTACCTGAAAAAATAAAGAAAGGAAAACTAACATATTTACCTGGAACGCTAACGTCGTTTTAGACAAACTCAACTCCTTAGTATCAATGATATGGACGTTTGTTTAATTTCCAAAACCCACTTAAAAAATGGGTAGCGCACAAAATTAAAGGGTTTTAAGGATTACTACGCGTATCTTCTTTCTTCTTTAAGTGGCGCTACAGTCCCGAGTGGACCTGGGCCTCAGTCAACTAGCTTCTCCGGCCAGCTTGATCCCTGGCTAGCTGCCTCCAGTTTCGCACGCTAAGTTGGCTGAGGTCCCCTTCCACTTGCGTGCCCCAACTGAGTCTTGGCGTTCCTCTACTGCGTTGTCCCTCGGGACCGGATTCGAAGACTTTTGGGACCGGAGCATTGGTGTCCATACGCTCTTCATGACCCAGCCATTTCAGTGTTTGGATCTTCACTCTTCTGGTTAGGCCGATGTCGCTGTACATTATGTCCGTAGAGTTCATTGTTGTATCTCCTCCTCCACTCAGCGTCAATGCTGGCGAGACCGAAGATCGCCCGAAGAATTTTTCTCTCGAAACAACCAAGAACATCCTCATCCATTTTTGATAATGTCCATGCCTCTGCGCCTTAGAGCAGGACCGGGATTATTAGGGTCTTATATAGGGTGACTTTTGTTTTCCGAGAAAGCGCTTTGCCACACAATTGCTTTCTTAGCCCAAAGAAACAGCGGTTGGCAAGAGCTATTCTTCGTTTGATCTCAGCGCTGGTGTAGTTGTCTGTATTAACAGCGGAGCATACGCAGACAAAGTCCTCAACAACCTCAAAGTTATATCTGTCCAGGGTGAGATCCTGCCCGAGACGTCGGTGTTGGTTGTCCCTTTTGCTTGACAGCATATACTTGGTTCTCATTGACTGCTAAGCCCATTTTCCCTGCTTCCTTCTCAATACTCGCGAAAGCCCCACTGATATTACGCTGCTTTCTCCCGATTATGACAATATCGTCAGCGTATACGAGTAGTTAGACGGACTTTTGAAAGGTAGTGCCTCTTGTGTTTGCTCGTGAGTTTTGCACTATTCTTTCAAGTACGATGTTGAAAGAATCGGGCGCATCGCCTTGTCTAAATCCTTTCTGGACATCAAAGGTCCTGGTGAGATCTTTACCGACCTTGGTGGAGCAGCGTGCATTCTCCATCGTCATCCTCTAGAGACGGACGAGTTTGGCAGGGAAGCCGAAACTAGATACTGCTCTGTATAGCTCGTCTCCATAGATGCTGTCATACGCAGCCTTAAAATCGGTGAATAGGTGGGGTGCATCGATCTGGAGCTTATGGGTCTTCTCCAAAATCTGCCGTAATGTAAATATTTGGTCGATGGTGGATTTTCCTGCCCTGATATGGACCTGTCGGGTTGTTGACAAATGGCCTCAGCCAATACGGCAGATAAGATCTTGTATGCGATATTAAGGAGACTGATGCCTCTGTATTTTTGCGCAGTTCAGAGGGTCTCCTTTCCTAAGAATCGGACAAACAATGCTGAGGTTCCATTCGTCGGGCATACTTTTGTACTTACAAAGTAATCGCCTGCCACTTTGGAGAGCTCGGCAGTCAGGCTGTCCGCTCCAGCAGTTTTGTTTGACTTAAGCTTCGATATAGCTATCTTCACTTCATCGGGTGGACGGAATTATTGGTCATCATCGTCCAGGTTGAAAGGCTGACTCTGCCTGACAGCGGAATTTGGTTCGTTATCGCCGCTTAACAGTCTGCAGAAATGGTATTTCCAAATCCTCAGCATCGACTGCGATTCAACTACGATATTCTCTTGTTCATCTCTAGAGGCTTCGCTTCGGGGTTTGTTTCCGTGGCATGTTATTATTACCTTTTGGTAAAACTTCCGAACCTCATTCCTAGCGGAATGAGCGTCTCTCGACTACCTCGACCGCGCGCTTCTCATGATCTTTCTTCTTCCTTCTGAGAATCCGGTGTTCGTCTCTCCTCTTCCTCTCATAGAGCTCATGAGCAGGTCTGGTCCTTCTAAGTAGCGCCGCTTTATATGCATCTTGCTTAGCTGCATGTGCTTGCCAGCATTCATCATCGAACCAGGCTTTTCGTTGTGGTGGACAAGTGAAACCCAGCACAACAGAAGCGGCATCTCTGATGGCGTTTTGGCTGTATCTCCAATGGTTTTAAGAGATTAAGAGACACTCGATCGGAAAAGGACTTGGCGATCTCTTGCGATTGCATCCGTCTGACGTCAAATTTCCTCACAGCATTAGATTGTCTTACCGTAGTTTGGGATATCCGCAACCGTGCCTTGGCTACAACATGGTAATGGTCCGTGCCGATGTTGGCTTCTCGGAACGTACGAACATCCCTAATACTGGAGGAGTGTCATGCGTCGATCGCAATGTGGTCAATCTGGTTGACTGTTGATTAATCAGGAGTCCTCCAAGCCCCCTCGTGTACATCGAGATTTCGGAACCACGTGCTAACTATAATGTTCCGCCCCGCCGCAAAGTCGATCAGCCTACGCGTATCACCAATCGGAAAATGCTGGAGGCTGATCCTTCCTATATATCAAAGAAACGATCGAGCATAACGAAGATATAAAAATTGAGCTCAAGCCCGTGAAACTAATTGCCGTACGTGTAGAAACCGAACGCAGTTCCTTTATCATTTCGGCCATTCGCTTCCCTCCGCGATCCAAAATCACAAAATATATAATCAAGGATATTTTTATTTCGCTTGGATTTTAATAATTGGCGGTGACTTTACTGCTTGACACACCTTTTGGGGCTTAAGATGTGTGTTGCGGTAAATTTTCCCGTAACAAGTTTTACCCACTTCCCTGTTCCTGTCCCTTCCTTAACTCTTTTCTTTGAGTGAGAAGATCGAGCTCTGGCGGAGGTGGAGGGCAGCCATGGTCCCATCAGCCAGTGGCCCACCGACCACAGACCTCGGAAAGGACCCACATAGGTTACGGGCTATTGATACCCTTAGAGGAGGACGAGGTGGTTCGGTCGGTGAAGCCCTAAGGACGGTAGGGAGACTCACGACGAACCAGGAGCCCAGGGTGCGACAGGAGGTCCACCACGATCACCGTTGCCGGAGCCCGTAAGCTAGACGGGAGACTCGCAACGGGCTGCATCAGAGAGGACGTCTTAAAGTCATCAACGGGTGTTGACGAACTGTCCTTTATAGCCGGACACTTCAACACGTTGATGACGGGTGGGGGAGGACGATCCCTGGAGCTTACACCCCAACGACAGCCTTAGACACAAAGGCTCCAAGGGTTCCACATCCCGCAATCGATGTGGAGACAAGAAGCATCACATCTCGTAATCGTAATCAAATCGTCATTGAATCGGTCCAATAAGTTGGCGTAATATTCCCCATTGATTGTTCTTCCCTTTTGAAGGTAGTCAATGTGGATTATCCCGCGTGCATCCCAAAAAACAGTCGCCATAACTTTATTGGCTGACAAACCCACCTTGGCCTTCTTTGGTGCCGATTCACCCTTAGAAACCCACTGTTTTGACTGTTGTTTGTTCTCTGGTGTGTTGTGATAGATCCATGTTTCGTCCACGGTTACAAAACGGCGCAAAAACTCCTCCATATTGCGATTAAACAACGCCAAACCTTCCTGTGAAGTTGTTACACGATTGCGTTTGTGGTCGCCTGTGAGCAAACGCGGCACCCATCTTGCGGAAAGCTTTCTCATGCCCAAGTGATTATTCAAAATTGAAACCACTGAGCCATGCGAGATCCCTACGGCTTCCACAATCTCTCGCACTTTCAATCTTCGGTCGGCCAACACCATATCGTGAATTTTTTCGATTGTTTCGGGTGTAGAGACCTCAACTGGGCGTCCAGGACGTTCGGCATCTTCAGTGCTTGTACGGCCACAACGAAATTCAGTAAACCACTTTTTTACCATTGAAATCGATGGTGCAGAGTCCCCATAGTATTTATCAAGCTTAGCCTTGGTCTCGGTAATGGTTTTTTTTCGCAAGAAATAATGCTTAATAAGCACACGAAATTCACTTTTTTCCATTTTCTCCTCAAATTAGTGAGTAGTCTGATAAAAATAGCTGTCAAACACAAACTAACTGACGCAGCAAGTTTAAATTTTGACAGGAGTCAACTGACAGATGCCTGTTGACAGGAGCAGTGTTGCTGTTTCATTTCTGGGTCAGAAATTCAAAACGTCACGGACTTATTGACCCGCCCTCGTATATACATACATACAAACAAATCTATATTCATTTACATATAGTTTACACATAAATATTCACGCAAATATACATATTAACATAGGTAAATACATTTTTACATACATATGTATACGTATATATACGTCGATATAAATTTACATATTTTGTTTTATAATTTTGTGTGGGCATTTTCTTTTTGTGTTTTCCGTGGTGGTTCACTTTTTCTTCTTTTTCTCGTGTCGGGGTTATTAGTTTTGAGTTTTCAGTGTGACCAGCCACTTTTGTTGGATTGTTATTTTTTTTTTCATTCACATTTTGTTGTCTTTTTTTATATTCATTGCTTTTTTTTGATTTCGGGTTTAATTTGTGGTTCTAGTGTGGCAATACACTCTTTTTTTGGGTTTGCGGTTTTGTATTTTTGTGTTATTTACATTCAGTTTGTTTCTTCGACATCGTGGGAATTAGTCTACATTGGTGCGGCGTTCTGTTTTTTTATTACTTTAAAGATTTTTCATCGACAGCGAGGGTTTAACTTCGACTTGATTTTCGTTGGTTTTCGTAGTTTTAGTAGTTTGTGTTAAGCTGGCTTTTAACATCAATAGGCTCTCAGTGGATGAAATGGCGTACGAGATGGAGACTCGCGGTCTTTCGATTGGCACTCTGGATGCCATGAGAAAGTGGTTGAGATCCGCTCGTATGCTGGTACGCAGAGGGTCCTTGAATTCAGGCCCGGCGTACAAATTTACATTTGAAGAGGACCGGGATGCCTTATAAGTCAAAATAAAGCAGATAGAAGAGCTCTTGGAAGAACCTCCAAGTAATCCTAAGTCGAATTAACACTTGAAGGTTCTTACCATAATCGAATGGGCTCTAAGTAGGTTGGATAGGGCGAGAGACGCTTCTCCTGAGGAGATTGAGGAGAAGTGTCCTCTCCGACATAGGCTGATTGTATTAGCCGGGGAGTTGGCGGCGGTACAGAACAGGATTCCGACGATGAGGGCGAGGTAGGCGACGAAGACGAGCAAGAGCCAACGTGCTCGAGGCTCGTCAAGAACCGATCATCACAGCCAACGAGGGGTGAACATCAACAACAAGACGGGAAACGGCATCAAAGGTCGACCTACCTGCAGCAACAAGCGGAGAGAACACCAGTCCGCGCTGTGGGGTCACCAGTGACGCCTGCTGTTGCGGAAGAAACCGGTTTCTACGCAACCACTGGTGAACACAGCGAGCGCTTGCCGATTGCGAGGTGGGAAAACCTGGCCAAGTGGGAACTAAAGTTCACGGGGGAACGCTGTGGTGCCTCGGTGAATTCTTTCTTGCATCGGATGGAGGAGCTCAGTCAAGCGCGAGGGGTGACTGAAGCTCAATTGTTTAGGTCTGCTGTTGAACTTTTCTGGGAAGGCGCTCATTTGGTTTAGGGCTATTAGGTTGTCGGTCTGTTCTTGGCAAGAGTTGGTGGCGAAACTGAAACTGGAGTTTCTTCCCCCCAACTACGATGATCTTCTGCTGGAGGAGATAAGGCATCGTACCCAAAGAAGTAGTGAGTCGATAGGGGTATATGTCGCTGTAGTTCAAAACATGTTTGGCAGGCTCTCGGAACCGCTAACGAAGCGGCGAAAGCTTGCCATAATCCAAGGGAACCTGGCCCTTTTTTACCAGCAACAACTTGGGCTGGCAGACCCGAAGTGTGTTGCAGATTTGGTAAGATTGGGTCGAAGGTTGAGATGGTGCGGGCCAACGTGGAAACGTTTGCTCCGCCACCGAATCCGAGGTCGCGTCGGTTGATGGAGCCGGATTTAGCTTACGTCAACGTGAAGGAACCACAAGTTTCAGTCGTCAGGGAGGACAACCAACCGCGTGCACCCATCCGGAGCTTCAACTGTAATGGGGAAGGTCATTTTGCTACGACGTGTTCAGCTCCTTGGCGCTGCTACGAGTGTGGAGCGCAAGGAGTGACACGGCGCCAATGTCGACGTTGCAATAACACGTCGGGAAACGCGCAACGGACTTCCGGGTCAGCAGGACGGGAGCGCCGGCGCAAGTAGGGAGTAGGTCGCCTGCTGGAGATCGGTCGGGGATCTCAGTAGTTCATTTAGGTCTTAGCTTGGAGGCAAACGGGAGAGATAGGCGTCCATATGTAGGAGTTAGTATCTATGGGTGTTGACGAACTGTCCTTTATAGCCGGACACTTCAACACGTTGATGACGGGTGGGGGAGGACGATCCCTGGAGCTTACACCCCAACGACAGCCTTAGACACAAAGGCTCCAAGGGTTCCACATCCCGCAATCGATGTGGAGACAAGAAGCATCACATCTCGTAATCGTAATCAAATCGTCATTGAATCGGTCCAATAAGTTGGCGTAATATTCCCCATTGATTGTTCTTCCCTTTTGAAGGTAGTCAATGTGGATTATCCCGCGTGCATCCCAAAAAACAGTCGCCATAACTTTATTGGCTGACAAACCCACCTTGGCCTTCTTTGGTGCCGATTCACCCTTAGAAACCCACTGTTTTGACTGTTGTTTGTTCTCTGGTGTGTTGTGATAGATCCATGTTTCGTCCACGGTTACAAAACGGCGCAAAAACTCCTCCATATTGCGATTAAACAACGCCAAACCTTCCTGTGAAGTTGTTACACGATTGCGTTTGTGGTCGCCTGTGAGCAAACGCGGCACCCATCTTGCGGAAAGCTTTCTCATGCCCAAGTGATTATTCAAAATTGAAACCACTGAGCCATGCGAGATCCCTACGGCTTCCACAATCTCTCGCACTTTCAATCTTCGGTCGGCCAACACCATATCGTGAATTTTTTCGATTGTTTCGGGTGTAGAGACCTCAACTGGGCGTCCAGGACGTTCGGCATCTTCAGTGCTTGTACGGCCACAACGAAATTCAGTAAACCACTTTTTTACCATTGAAATCGATGGTGCAGAGTCCCCATAGTATTTATCAAGCTTAGCCTTGGTCTCGGTAATGGTTTTTTTTCGCAAGAAATAATGCTTAATAAGCACACGAAATTCACTTTTTTCCATTTTCTCCTCAAATTAGTGAGTAGTCTGATAAAAATAGCTGTCAAACACAAACTAACTGACGCAGCAAGTTTAAATTTTGACAGGAGTCAACTGACAGATGCCTGTTGACAGGAGCAGTGTTGCTGTTTCATTTCTGGGTCAGAAATTCAAAACGTCACGGACTTATTGACCCGCCCTCGTATATACATACATACAAACAAATCTATATTCATTTACATATAGTTTACACATAAATATTCACGCAAATATACATATTAACATAGGTAAATACATTTTTACATACATATGTATACGTATATATACGTCGATATAAATTTACATATTTTGTTTTATAATTTTGTGTGGGCATTTTCTTTTTGTGTTTTCCGTGGTGGTTCACTTTTTCTTCTTTTTCTCGTGTCGGGGTTATTAGTTTTGAGTTTTCAGTGTGACCAGCCACTTTTGTTGGATTGTTATTTTTTTTTTCATTCACATTTTGTTGTCTTTTTTTATATTCATTGCTTTTTTTTGATTTCGGGTTTAATTTGTGGTTCTAGTGTGGCAATACACTCTTTTTTTGGGTTTGCGGTTTTGTATTTTTGTGTTATTTACATTCAGTTTGTTTCTTCGACATCGTGGGAATTAGTCTACATTGGTGCGGCGTTCTGTTTTTTTATTACTTTAAAGATTTTTCATCGACAGCGAGGGTTTAACTTCGACTTGATTTTCGTTGGTTTTCGTAGTTTTAGTAGTTTGTGTTAAGCTGGCTTTTAACATCAATAGGCTCTCAGTGGATGAAATGGCGTACGAGATGGAGACTCGCGGTCTTTCGATTGGCACTCTGGATGCCATGAGAAAGTGGTTGAGATCCGCTCGTATGCTGGTACGCAGAGGGTCCTTGAATTCAGGCCCGGCGTACAAATTTACATTTGAAGAGGACCGGGATGCCTTATAAGTCAAAATAAAGCAGATAGAAGAGCTCTTGGAAGAACCTCCAAGTAATCCTAAGTCGAATTAACACTTGAAGGTTCTTACCATAATCGAATGGGCTCTAAGTAGGTTGGATAGGGCGAGAGACGCTTCTCCTGAGGAGATTGAGGAGAAGTGTCCTCTCCGACATAGGCTGATTGTATTAGCCGGGGAGTTGGCGGCGGTACAGAACAGGATTCCGACGATGAGGGCGAGGTAGGCGACGAAGACGAGCAAGAGCCAACGTGCTCGAGGCTCGTCAAGAACCGATCATCACAGCCAACGAGGGGTGAACATCAACAACAAGACGGGAAACGGCATCAAAGGTCGACCTACCTGCAGCAACAAGCGGAGAGAACACCAGTCCGCGCTGTGGGGTCACCAGTGACGCCTGCTGTTGCGGAAGAAACCGGTTTCTACGCAACCACTGGTGAACACAGCGAGCGCTTGCCGATTGCGAGGTGGGAAAACCTGGCCAAGTGGGAACTAAAGTTCACGGGGGAACGCTGTGGTGCCTCGGTGAATTCTTTCTTGCATCGGATGGAGGAGCTCAGTCAAGCGCGAGGGGTGACTGAAGCTCAATTGTTTAGGTCTGCTGTTGAACTTTTCTGGGAAGGCGCTCATTTGGTTTAGGGCTATTAGGTTGTCGGTCTGTTCTTGGCAAGAGTTGGTGGCGAAACTGAAACTGGAGTTTCTTCCCCCCAACTACGATGATCTTCTGCTGGAGGAGATAAGGCATCGTACCCAAAGAAGTAGTGAGTCGATAGGGGTATATGTCGCTGTAGTTCAAAACATGTTTGGCAGGCTCTCGGAACCGCTAACGAAGCGGCGAAAGCTTGCCATAATCCAAGGGAACCTGGCCCTTTTTTACCAGCAACAACTTGGGCTGGCAGACCCGAAGTGTGTTGCAGATTTGGTAAGATTGGGTCGAAGGTTGAGATGGTGCGGGCCAACGTGGAAACGTTTGCTCCGCCACCGAATCCGAGGTCGCGTCGGTTGATGGAGCCGGATTTAGCTTACGTCAACGTGAAGGAACCACAAGTTTCAGTCGTCAGGGAGGACAACCAACCGCGTGCACCCATCCGGAGCTTCAACTGTAATGGGGAAGGTCATTTTGCTACGACGTGTTCAGCTCCTTGGCGCTGCTACGAGTGTGGAGCGCAAGGAGTGACACGGCGCCAATGTCGACGTTGCAATAACACGTCGGGAAACGCGCAACGGACTTCCGGGTCAGCAGGACGGGAGCGCCGGCGCAAGTAGGGAGTAGGTCGCCTGCTGGAGATCGGTCGGGGATCTCAGTAGTTCATTTAGGTCTTAGCTTGGAGGCAAACGGGAGAGATAGGCGTCCATATGTAGGAGTTAGTATCTATGGAATAGGGATGTTAGGTCTTTTAGATAGTAGCCTTAGGCCTTAGGAAGGCGAAGGAATGTTTAGTCACGGCGCCCATTTTGACATGTCCAGCTTCGAATTATGGAATAGGGGCAGTATTATCTCAGGAGTTTGATGATGGTGAGAAGGTTATCTGTTATCTTGGCAGGTCTCTTAAGAGAAGCGAGAGGAACTACTCTACCACAGAGAAGGAATGCTTGGCTGTCCTGTGGGCGATTAAGAAGTTACGACCATACATCATTATTCGCTGGTGTAGCTGAGCAAACTTAAGGAACCGCAAGGGAGACTAGGTCGATGGGCAGTGAGGATAGTATATGATGGTAACGATAGAGAGTGGAAACAAGTAGTAGGAAAGCAAGGTAGATTAGGGATTTTACAAACGTGCCATGATAACCCATTAGCGGGTCACATGGTCGTCCGCAAAACATTTGCAAGAGTAGGAGCTAGGCACTACTGGCCGAAGATGCGGTCAGAAGTAAATAAATATGTGAAGAATTGCAAAATTTGCTAACAAGTTAAACCGGTGAATGAGCGACCCGCTGGTCTGATGGGTGAGAGGGTAGGGGTGCATAGGTGTTGGGGAATGGTGTGTGTAGATCTGGTAGGCTCACTTCCCAAGTCCACTCGGGGTTAGAGTTACATCTTGATGGTTGTTGATTATTTTTCAAAATTCTTCTTGTTGTTTGCTCTACGTTCGGCAATTGCGAAAGCAGTTTGTAGGGAACTAGAGGAAAATGTCTTCCTACTTTTCGGCGTACCCGAGGTTGTCGTTTGTGACAACTGTCCCCAGTTTGGGGGAAACGAGCTCAAGGCTCTCTGTGGCTCTTACGAGTCAAAAATTCGGTTCACGGCGCATTACCATCCGGAGGCGAATCCTGAGGAAAGGGTAAATCAGATCATCAAGACAACGCTGAAAGCGTATGTCTCGTGCGCGATTCGCACAGCCCAACACGAGGTGCTGGGGGTATCCCCATTTTACGTTAATTTTGGGAGGGAGATAGTGATTCGCGGCACGGAGTTTGATGCCTCGAGGGATTATCTGCAGAGTAGGTTAGGTAGTGAGGATAGGATAGGTAGTAGGGACATAGTACCAGGTAGAGAGGCCACAGGTACTATAGGTAGGGACTTAGATGCGGAAAGTAGGGAAAACGATAGGGTTATTAGGGAACGAGACATACCGGAGTTATGTGGGAGATTTGAGTTGTTGAGGGAGGATATCCGTAAGAAATTGGCGGCGGCAGCAAATAAGTCCGCGAAAGCCTATAACCTCCGACGGCGAGATGTTCAATATCTCCCGAACGAGTTGGTATGGCGACAAAACTTCGTGTTATCTGACGCAGCTGATTTCTACACGGCCAAGCTAGCGCCGAAATTCGTGGGGCCATTCAGGATCCACAAACGTGTGTCAGCGTGGACATACAGTTTGGTGGATTCGAATCGACAGAACAAAGGTACCTGGCACGCTACGGACCTTAAGCCCTACAGCGATGAGCCAGAAGAGTCTTAAGCCCCATTAAGAGTAGAGTAGGATAAAGGACCGTTTGGGTCAGAATTTTAATTTAAGTTTGATAGGAATGGCAGTATTGGCCACGATGGAAATGTCTTTCCAACTAACCTTTGGCCTCAGGAAATGGTTTGCGCTTCTGAAGAAGGCAAGCCCATTTCCTAGGAGGTGAGGGTGGGGTTTGTTGCGGTAAATTCGCGGAGCGACGGTGTTGTGCAGGCGGACGGCCAAGATAATAAGACACATCCCAACTTCGTGTCAACTCTCAAAGTCAGGTTCGAAGGGTGAAGGGACGACGACCCCTTTAAAGCCAGCACCCGACCGATGGAGCACCAAGGGAGCAGCAGAGGCTGTAGGCGGACAGCCAAGTTACGAGGCAGTCTCCAACGTGGGAACATATAAACATTAATAAGAATAAATCACAATAATCAAAAACAATAAACCACATAATTATATAATAACAACAATAACAAATAAAAGTAATAACAACAATAACAAATAACAACAATAGTATAGTTAAAGTTGTCCTTAATAAGGACAATAAAAAAAACGCGAACGTCAGCCAAGGGGCTGACCCAACTGTTCGACTTACAATCAAAAGAACCGTTTTCAATACTCATTATAACTTTATTCGAATCTACGAAATTAATTAATTTACACTCGATGAAGTCCAGACCAGAACTGCTTTCCCAAAGCTCCGTTAGCTATGCAAAGGTTCCCATGCATTCCTCCTGACAGTGCACAATTCGCGTGCACTTGATCCGGTGTCGAATAGCCTGCTCGTGCATTCGTTTCCGTGGGAAACTCAACAGACCAATTATTTGCTGAATCAGCTGGAAACCTGTTTGTACCTGTTGAAACAAGTTACTGGGCGTCGCGTATCGGATTGTGATCCTTTGGTGACCTTGAGGTCAGGCCATTGGTTGTGGTAAGTTAGGGGATGAGATTGTTGGGAAACTGGGCCTTGCATGTATCTTTCGCCAGATACGACGAATGCCACACCAATGAAGATTGCAACTTCTGTAAAAATAGAGATTTTAAATTGTTGGGATAAGTTACCTATGCGTTCTATGTTTTGAACGCTGAGTTCATGGACGTATCCCAAGTCGATAATATGGCTGTGGTTTGTTCATGTTCATCAACGCCGGAGGAAGGGCTTGTAGTGTTGTAGCCGTAAAACTCGAAAAGGTCCTTCCATTCAATTTGATCGTCTCGTTATGTATCTGGACTATAATATTGTTAGAAATTAAATCGCCTTTAAAATTGGTGACAAAAATGGTGTCGTCTTTAAGGAGTTCCAGGACCTCCTCGGTACTTGTTTGGTAAGTGCAGGTCGTGGGTCCACCTTTCAACAGTCTAGCAACGCAGTTTTCCTCAGAAATTACCCCTAAGGCCTTATCTTCGCATATTGTCGAGTTATTTATTGAGAGGCAACTGTCCTTTATGCCATACGTGACCCTGTGGTTGATCAGAACTTTCCTGAATTTCAGGTCGATCCGCTTTCCTTCTATAACTGAAGATCGTGTTATCAACAAGTTATACTCTTCTTTTCCTACCTTTGGCATTGAAATAACGTACAACAGCATGGAGCCATTGGTGAAAATTGAGGGTGTGCCGTACTCAATTGCTTCTATTTCGTTAGCGTACGGTAGAGTTTCTAGTTCATTGATGACCGTGTTGACCTCTTCCGTATCAAGGAGATTGGTATTAATCAGGCCACTTTTCGCCATTTGGCAAGCCTGAACGATTTCATTCACTTCATCTTTGATGAGCAGAATCTCATCTAAAATGTCCTGCTCAAATCTTCCAGAAATCACGTCCTTAATACCGTTTTCATATCTCTCCATCACCAGATTGATTTTCTGTGTAATTTCACGCGTGATACCAAAGAGCTTCTCAATAATTTTATATTGGTGGTTACTATTCTCGATTATGGATTCCTCACTTCGAAGGATTTCGCTCCAGTCTGAAGCATCGGGGCTACCAGCCACCCATTTCCAAGCAGATCCCTACCAATTGATTGATCTTGCCCTTCTCGTTGGCTTACCTTTGAGTGAATGAAGACGGCGCTTTACCTGTGACAAATGGAATTCTATCATGTGCCTTCTGTCTTCGTCCTTAATTTTGCCGCTTGTGGCCTTGGACACCCCATCCAACAGATGTTCGAATTGTTCTAGGTTAATGGCATACACCAGCTTGAAACTGTCGTCAACGATCCAACCCTTGCCCTCCTTAAGAGAGATTATAGGTGCCTTATAATTGAAGATCTGGAATCCCCAGGTTGCCGCTAAAGAGGTTAATCTGTGGGATATGCAAATGTTTTTCGTTCGATACAAGTGGTTATCTAGGCATGTTTGCAGCGTCCTTACTACAAAAGTGGAAGTTTAAATGTTTAAATAAAGACAACAGCAAAAAATTTTTTGTTTCTGCAACATTTCTTACTTGTATTACAGGTTTAATTAAAATTTATATTAAAAATACATGGCTAATCCTAATCCTGTAATTGAATTGATATCTCTTAAAATAAATTTTACTTGTGACTATTACTACATTACTACAATATATAAGGAATGGTTACAGGTGCATTGTGCGTATATCGTGTGTGTGTGTGTGTGTGCATACACCCCCTCTTTGTTAATTTTATTTTTCATATATTAAATATATAACGTATATATTTTAAATGTTCTTAATATGAGCCTTGTGAATCCTGCGGCCAGTTGCCGTGAGGACTGTCACTTTATTATCTTTTGATACAAATTCTTTTTGGTATAATTGTTTATTCTTACCTTTAATTTTCTTACAGGCTGTATAGATTATTTCACCTTTTTTATATTTCTTTGGTGAATGTCTCTTTACATTGTGACGCCTGTTATTAGTTTTTTGAGTCCTTTCTATTTCCGTGCGCAACTCGTGGTTTACCTTGGCGCGAAAGTTCACTAAACCTTGGTAGTTAACTCTGGAAGTTCTGTTGAAGAAAATGTCAGACGGTTTTCTCCCAGTCACGGAATGTATGGTGTTGTTGTATCTGTCGACAGCTATATTAAGGAGTTCCCCCGTTTTCAAATCTTTGTATTCCGCCTTTAGACATCGGTATATTTCCAGGATTGTCGAATGTAATCGCTCTACTTGGCCATTGACTGGAGTTTTATAGAGTTCTATGCCCAACATTTTGATGAAGTTCAAAATTATTGGACTCAGAATACGAGTACAACGTTCATTGTCCATTACCAGTGTCTTAGGAACTGTGAAGTAATGTATGATTTTCGTTATTTTGTTTCTTAGGTATAACGAGGATTTATTTTTGATATGAAACAGCTTGGCGAACTTGGAAAACTTGTCAATACAACTGATGTATTTCTCGTTTTGTAACCCCATTATGTCCATGTGAAGTATCTCACAAGGATACGATGGTACAGGAGTTGCACGAAGTTCCGGATTTGTTGGATGCCTGTCGTATTTATTCGCAAGGCAAATTTTACATGTCTTAGTATATTTGACGATGAGACTGTTCATTTTTGGAAAATAATATCGCTCAAGCAGCTGTTCCTTATTCTCTCTCGCATTTCTATGAGCTCTTCTGCGCTCCTCAGTAATAAGTTGTAGAACTATTTCATCATTTGCTACATCTTCTACCACCCTCTGCGTTATGCGGACTTTATAATTACTGAAGTTTTCTAGATATGTCTCTTGTAACACGCCTAAGTATGAATCTGGAATTTTAATACCATTGATAACGTTCGGCCTGAGCTTTTTCTTCAAAATTTCGGTGAGCTTACTTTTATCCAGGTTTTCCACGGAAATGTAGTGGCGGGAAAAGCCTGGGTGTGCTTCCTCATAGATCTCTAGGCCTTTAGAAGCCCTGATTATTATCTGATTTCGGAATACATTCAGAGTGGCCTCGACGTGAGGTATGAGATCCGAGCCATCTTGCGCAGCGCTGTGGACAGTCTCGGTGGCGGTGTCTGTCGAATCTTCGCTTTCGCTAGCTGTTTCCGTTATGGCATCGGGTCCCGCTGTACCACTAGCAGTGTTAGTCGATGAGTTGCTACTTGCTGTGGCAGTACTTGAACCTATATACGCCTTTTTTTAGTCTCGTGCCGTCCCAGATAGTGTTGAACCGGACAAATGATTCACCTCTGTCTTTAATCTGGAGAGAGCGTCGGCTACTATGTTTGATTTACCTGGTTTGTAAACCAACTCATAGTTGTACTCTTCTATGCGGACTTTCCACCTCTTTAATTTGGCATTAAAGTTCCTGTTACCTAGAGCAAAAGTAAGTGGCTGATGGTTGGTAAAGATTCTTATCTCTTTCGCTCCGTATACGTACGAACGCAGATTGTCCAGAGCCCAGACTATGGCCAACATCCCTTTTTCATTCGTAGCGTAATTCTCCTCGGTTTTATTGAGGGTTCTTGAGATGTACGCAATTGGCTTATCCTGTCCCGATATATCTTGCGACAAAACAGCACCAATTGCGTAATTGGAAGCGTCCGTGGTCAGGTTAAATTCCCTTTCGAAGTCAGGGAAAGCGAGGATCTCTGATGATGTTAGTAAAGCCTTGAGCTCGTTAAAAGCTTGCAATGTATCTGCATTCAATTGAATTTGGATCCGTTCTGATTGGCTTGCTTTAATTTGGGCATTTTCGCCTCTCATAAGGTTCGTACGAGGTTTTGCCACCTTCGCGTAGTCCCGAATAAATTTTCTATAATAGGACGTTAGTCCTAAGAAGCTTTTCAGATCCTTAAGATTCTCCGGGGGTAATATTTTTTGTATGGCCTCAACTTTCTTGGGGTCTTCTCGAATTCCATCGGGGGTGATGACGTATCCCAAAAATTCGACCTCTGTTTCCAAGAAGTGAGTCATTTCCAGATTTACCTTTAAGTTTACCTCGTGTAATCGGGAAAGAATGGTTTCTATGTTCCTTAGCATATCGTCCATGTCACTCCCAAAGATGACAATATCGTCGATATACACGTAGCATATTCTCCCAATGAACTCCTTAAGCACGTCGTCGATCGTTCTCTGAAAGATCGCGCATTTTTAAGGCCAAAAGGCAACCTGAGCCATTCGTACTTTCCGTTCATAGTCGAAAATGCGGTTTTAGGTATATCGACCTCCTTCATGGGTATCTGGTGAAATCCAGAGGTGAGATCAAGGGTGGTGAAGTATTTCGCCTTACCTAGACTGGCCAGCGTTGAGGTAATGTCCGGGATTGGATATGCGTCGGATACGGTGACGAGGTTTAAGCGTTTAAAGTCTACTACCATCCGGTACTGAAGTTCCCCTGTGGGTTTGGGTTTTTTCGGAAGAACCCAAATCGGAGAATTGTAAGGACTCTTGGAAGGACGGATGATTCCCTCCGTTAAGAGTTCCCTAATCTCTTTATCAACTTCCTTCCTCATGCACGGTGGGTAAGGGTAACTCTTGGTGTAAATGGGTTCGTCGGTGGTAGTTCTTATCTCCGCCCTCACGGATGTTCTTATCATTTCATTAGAACTAAGTGGTCCAAAAACCCCGCCGTACTTTTCTATTAATTTAGAGAGTCTATGTCGAATGTTGTTCGGAATTCTTTTGTCGAGTACTGCATTAACCTCTAAGGATAACTTGTTTCTAAGTGGAATTTGCTTTCCATTCATCAGGGTAAGAATATTCTCCTTACGATCAATGATGGCTCCTAGCTCTTTCAATGTGTCGTCACCGATAATGTCATCGAACGATTTTAGGCCTGGGAGCACATAGAAGGTTAGTTGCAAGTCGATTCCGACCCCCTCAAAGAATTTACCAGTTATTTTGTCAGTGATCTTAAGGCTGCCGGCTACCGAATTTACAGTAAAAGGTCGAGCTAGGAGCGTGGCACCCTGTGATATGTGTGGACCGATTAAATTCTTGTTATCCCCCGTGTCCACAAGGAAGCTTAACATTGTACCATTCTTAAGGATGTAATCTATGTATGGAACGCTGGATAAGCGTCCTTCATAAAATTTACCTCATCTACATAGTTTGCCTCAGTTACTTCGTGGTAGGTTTCGGGCGATGGCTCTTGGTGTCCCTCACTGTCCCCTTCAAGCGCTTCGTCACGGTTTTCTGATGACACTTCTTGATCCGTTTGCAGGATGAACAACTTCTGTTGCTTTAGAGAGGAGTCCCGTGAGCGTGAAAAGTTCTCGGAGTGTGCCTTCCTTTTGAAAGGGTTGTTTTGAGGTCTGTTCGCATAGTTCGCCTGTGTAGTCTGAATCAAGTGATCAACTTCCATCTTCTGATGAGGTTTTGGACCAGTAGGCCTAGGGGGTGCGTCAGAATTTGGAACAGATTTAGGACGGTTGGGGAAGTTAGAATTATGTGGCTTTGGGTGGTTTCTAAATTGTGGAGAAGAAGGCCTATTATCCTGTCTGAAAGACTAATTAAGGGGGGCTGTTATTGTGTTCGATGCATTCCTGACATGAACCAAATGGTTTCGGAAATTGAGATTCTGAATCTCCAGACACGAAGCGTATGCTTCGGGGAGGGTTTTGGGTTTCTGTACGATGAGCATCCTAGACAGGTCGCCGTTAAGGGCTCTTACGAAAACATCCAGCGCACGGTTCCGGTAAGTCTCTACTAGTGCACCGACAGTCTCCTGTGAATAGGATTCTGTTTTGATCTTATTAATTATTAGGGAGAACTGGTGGTTCACCGTGGCGTAAAACTCGTCCAATCTCGACCCCTTCTGTGAAAGCTGGTTGAGTTGATGCTCTAAGGTTCTGATGTCACGTTTGCCGGCGTAATGCAACGAAAGTATTCTTTTAATTTCCTCCCAATCATCGTCAAAGATGTTGTAGGAAATAAGGGCTGAATCAGCTTTTCCCCTGATTTTTTGACGGATGTGCTGTAATATTGCACGATACAGTGGCTTGCTCCTGATTATACTGAAGTCCTTCAGTATACCCTCTACATTATGTATCCAGGACACGTATAGCATGGGGTTTCCGTCGAAGGTCTGCAATTCCTTGACGCAGTCCGGGAGCCGACTTATTTCCTTCAAGTCAGCCTCTGTCCTTGGTTCGCAGAGGGGTATGTTCCCGCGACTGGTCTCAAAAGTTCTGAATGGGTACCTCGCTCAAGTGACTTTAAGCGCTCATTCATTTCCCTCAGCTGGTTTAAAATACCATTAACCGCTCTGGTCAACTCCGTTACAGATTTGGCAACTGCGTCCATTTTTATTAAAAATACAAACCTTAGTACCAATTTACAATTTATATCAATTTATCAAATGTGACATAAAAAACGCAGACGGTCGTTTACTAACAAATGAAAAGGAAATTTGTGACCGGTGGCTTGAATACTGCAAGGAGTTGCTTAACAAATAGTTTCCACGTGATATCGTGCCGACAGCTGGTCTATTCGAGGAGGAAGTTTCGGACTTTTCAATCGAAGAAATAAGTATAGCAATTGGAAAAATGAAGCCGGGGAAAGCGGTGGGACCAGACAGCATTCCATCAGAGTTTTGGTCGAAGATGGAGGGGATCGGCAAGCATTTGACGTGCCCATTTGCGCATCCGTTGCGACCTGTTCCGGATATAATGTTAGACGGAATAGTTCTTCCGAAAAGCACTATCTTTAAGTACTTAGAATCAATCGTTAACATGGAAGCGAAATGTGACGACGACGTAAACCACAGAGTGAGTGTGGGATGGATGAAATGGCGGGAAAATTCGGGAATCTTTTGCGACCGAAAATTTCCACTTAAATTAAAGGGGAAACTCTACACCACGGTTGTTAGACCAGCTCTTATATACGGTTCACAGTGCTGGACAATGTACGAAGCGTTTAAAAACAAAATGACGGCAGCGGAAATGAAAATGTTAAGGATGTCTAGTGGAGTCACTAAACGCGATTGTATTAGATCTACGCGTATAAGAGGAAGTCTACATATAAAGAATTCGGTAACCGAACAGCTTGAGGCGAATAGAATAAGTTGGTATTGCCACGTTCAAAGAAGATCTGCGGAAAATCCGGTTAAAAAGGCACAATCAACTACGGTCACTCCAACTGTAAGAAAACGAGGTCGGAAAAAAAATTCCTGGATTTCTCAGATGGCAAATGCGCAACAACGCCTGGGGCTTACCACTGAAGCGATCCAGGACCGAGCATTATGTAGACGCGTTCTGCGGTCTGCGACATTAGCCAACCCCATAAGCGGAGCAGCAGCGATGCAGTAAAAATGGGAAACTCGTTACGCATAAGTTCGTATAACGAGGAAAGGGTTAATAAAAGGATAAGAAGAAGATCAAATGTGACTGCCCTCGATTTCGGCACAGATTCAATCAATTTTTTAGTTATTATATCTATATAGTATTTTTTTTTTTTTTTTTTTTTATAAATATATAATATTATTCAATAGTACTCGTATGCGGGGTGTACACGTATAAATTTCCTTAAATTTTTACACGATCTTTTCAATATAAAACAATGCACCTTACCTTTTCCTTTTGATAATTCTTCGCTCTTCTTCTTCTCTTCTATTTTTTATAAATTAGTTGGTTTTACACTTTTAACTTTGAACAAGTTTTCACAAATAGGATTCTTTTCTCACAATTCTTTTTTTTCCTTTATTTTTTATAAATTAATCGGTTTGGTACTGTAGACTTTTAACAACTTTTTTCCTTTTCTTTTCCTTTTTTATTTTGTAAAATATATTTTTTTTTTATTTAATTTATTTTTTATTTTTTTTATTTTATAGAGATTTCTCTATTTTACACCTTTTACCCTCTTGAATTTAACAAAAGGATATGATTATAATTTATTATTAATTGCAAAATTTGCAAGCACTTGCTTTTATTCCAATCGGAATTCCTTATATTGTTTCCGTTTCCACACAATAACGTGAATAACATTTTCACTTTCAGTAACCGTTAGTTGTTAAGAAGGTTAATAAGTCCAAAAGGATACTTAAACAACCTTTTTTTCCTTTTCTTCGCAATTTTTTGGTTTGAGACAGGCTTAGTGGAAGGATCGTGGGGTTCCCGTTTAGTTACTATCGTTAATACTTGAAAGCAACCTACTAATGGCACGATTTCACTTCACTTGTATATCCCTTAGTCCTTTTCGCAATCTCCGCTGTGTTCCCATGGTTACAGCAGAATTTGGTTATTGGCTTAAGCAATTTTTTAATATATATTTAGACCAGGAAGGCGGTTGTGTTCCCATGGTTACAACGCCACACACTCTAAAGGGGGTGGTCCGATCTATGGACAATAGCCCGCAGCATACAAATCAAACGAAACGAAAACAAAACTACATAATTGTAAGGATTGACCCGCTATCGGCCAGTCCCCCCATTCCCCCCAAATCTGAACGCCGATCCACCGGAGTAAGTAGGGACCCGGGCTAATATAGCACAGAGACACATATACTTAGCTTTGTTTGGGGCGGCGGTTTAGAGAATAGCTAGACATTGTATTTTTTTAAATTTTTTTAAATTTTAAATGCATTTTTATTTTTGAAATTCAGAAATTCTTACAAGCTATACAAAAAAAACGCTTAAAAAATAGCTTAATTAACTTAAAATTATCTTATTTTAACTTACTGGCCCCATGCGGACACTCTAAGTTAAACCTAACAATTCAATTTTGTCTTTCGACTTATCGTTCAGATCTTTATTTTTTATTTTTATATTGGATATAATTAAAACTAAGAAAACATATGTTTTAATTTAAAAAAAACTTAGTGAATTGACTTTTTTTTTTTGTTATAAGATAAAACTTAAGACTAAAACTAAAAACTATCTAGAATAAATCTTAATCTACTTAACCTACTTAAACTATCTTATTGTATAATTGTATAAGTATTATTTCTTTTTGGTGTGGTATGGACTACCACTTTTTTCTGAGATAAGGTTACCCATCTGTTGTTTTTTATTTTTTTTTATTTTTTTTTATTTTTTTTTTCTTTTTTAATTTTTTTTTATTTGTTTTTTTTTTCTTTTTTATAATTTTTATTCTTAAAATTACCTTAACCCTACCTACCCTATGTAAGCCGGCCACGGCTAATAAGAATTAGGCTGACCAGCTCTGCTCCCTAATGGAACTACCCTGCACTAGAGGAATTCGACGATGGAGCTTCCCCTTCTTCTGCAAGCCACCAAAATTGTTGGTGCTGCCGAGCAACATCCCTCATGTCGCGACTCCCTATCGCCCTACTAAACCGGAGACGCTCCGCACTGAAGTGTGCGACGTCTCTGTCGTAGTTGAGTCGCCTGTCCGCAGCTGTTCGAGCGACGTGGAAGATTAACGGCACCGCTAATCTATCCTGGATCAGACCTTTTTTGTCGAGGTAGAGGAACGCTTCTGGAGGAATAAAACCGTCAAAGCGAACTCTCTCGTGATACATATAATTGGGATAGTAAGCCTCAGAGATCAGGTTGTTCGACGAAGTCATTGCTCTTGCAATGTGCCTTCGAATCAACTTAATAACAAAATTGTCCACTCGTATTAGGTTCGCCCTATTGTACAAGACCTCATTAGGATAGAATTTTATGTACTCCGACTCTGGTGTTCTGTATAAGCGAAGACAAGCCCTAAGGCAAGCCCTCTCAAACACCCGAATCTTTTCCAAAAGACTTGCTCTCACGTTGAACCACACGGGACAACCAAATGTAAGCATAGGCCGAATAAGGGCCATGTAGCAGATCACGTTTACCCTCGCATCCAGTTGCCTGTTATAAAACAGTCTCTTTGTAAGGGCAAAAGCACCTTTGGCTCTGGCCAGAGCAACATCTATATGTTTGTTAAAATACAGATATTGATCTAGCCAGATCCCAAGGTATCTGACTACATTTCGACAAACAAGTGGCTGCCCGTGTTGTCCAACGATCTGAAACTTTCGCCAATTCTTTCTGGTATCCGCAGAGGCCCCAGACAAAGGCGTCCTAAACAGAATGGTTTCCGACTTCTGAAAGTTGATCTTCAACTTCCAGTCGTCGCAATATTGTTTAATTTTATCGAAGTCACGTTGCAAAAGAATGTTTATAACCTCAATCTTTGGACCTGATCTGTACGCGATTAAGTCGTCTGCGTACGCTATGGCATGGTGAAGTGAACCTATCAGATCGCTTGTGTAAATGTTGAAAAGGATTGGCGAATTGACCGCACCTTGTTGCAGACCGTTTTTAATGTTGAATGTACCAGTAGAAGTCACATCGCCATTTTTCACGATGAACTGTCTATCTGTGAGCATATTGAAAAGAATATACAGCAGTGGTTTACTAATGCCCAGTCTGTCCAACTTGTAGAAGAGTCCCTCTAACCATACGGTATCGAAAGCCTTCTCCAAGTCAATCAGGCAGGCGCCCGTGCACTGTTTCTTGGCTTTGTTCCATTGGACATCAGAAACCAGTTTAGACGCGGCATGAATAACATCATGTCCCTTGAAACCGAATTGATTATCCGGAACTATATTTCTGTCCTCAACCCACTTTGTCAGGACTCTATTGATGACTTTTTCGAAAACCTTACTGATGTTTGGAAGGAGACTGATCGACCGGAGATTCGCCGGATTGGAGGTGTCTTTATCCCTTTTGGGGATGGGATGTACCACCGCAGTTTTCCAATGCGCTGGATAATGCGCATTATTCATTGCATTGTTAAACAGGGTGGTGTAAATGTCCACCGCTTCTAGTGGGAGATGTCGAAGCACAATGTTCGGTATTCCATCGGTTCCCACTGATTTCTTACTTCTTATTGTGTCGAAGATCGTTTGAAGCTCTTCCTTCGAAATGAACGGGGGTTGTTCCCTTTCATTGGCGATGACATTATTTGCCATGTTCTCGTCACTGAACTGGGTGAAACCCGTGTTCTCGATTCGCCAGTTCACTATTTCATTTCGAAGGTAGAAATTGTGCATAAGGACTCGATTTTCCAGGTCGTGGTTCGGACCAATGATGTCATTTGTCTTGTACACTTCCTGGAAAGTCGCTCCTATAGCCTCGACCTTCTCCTGCGGATCTTCGATCACAAAGAAGTCATCATCAACAGCCTCATTTGGATCTATGCCTGCTGTAGAAAGTATGCGTTCATTGTCTGTCGTTCGGGCGATTTTAAGACATGAAAGGTCGTCTTGATCTTTCCTCCGAAATATTTTATTTATTTGCGGGAACATATTCGGGTTGCTGGTGTTTACAGCCCGAATTTTATTGTTCCAATACAAACTTACAGAATGCCTGTAATTTTCTTTTATTAATGTTTGGAGGTTTTTGATCGACGACTTTAATGTCATAATCTCCGGGTTGTGTCTATCAGTAAACTGTCTGTACAAGGTCTTCAGTCTTGAGAGTAGTCTACTTTTATGTCGGTGAAGTGCGTCAATAGTTGCGTTACGGAATAAGTCTTCGTTGTCAGTGTATTGATACCGAGGTATCGTTTTGTCCATAGTCCGTTTAATTGTCTCGTCCATTAGTTTTAGATACCTGTCAATCTCCTCGTTTGACAGATTTCTGTTGGACGGTGGGTAGAGCGAATTAGAGGAGAGTGCTCTAGTCAGTGTCCTGGAGAAGTGTGTCCAACGCACTCTACTATAGTTGTAGGAATGCCTTTGAACATACTCATCCAATTCCGCATTTTCGTTCGGAACGGTTATTTCGGTACTAAGACTACAATGGTCACTGTCATACACAAAAGTGCGAAGACAGTTTACAGTTTGTTGGTTCGTACCTGTCAGTTGTATTCGTGTGTCAAACAGCAGGAGATCCAAATAGGAGCCGTGTCTAGGAAACGACGGACTATCCGTCGCCTTTAGGCCGAGTCGGTACAGTACACTGTGCTGACCCCACCAATTGAATAGCAGGTTCCCTCTAGTGTTTGGTGTATTATTTCCCCAATCGCTGTGTTTGGCGTTGAAATCTCCGCCGATAATGAAATAGTTTTCCTCCAATTCCAGTCTCAGGAATCGAAAAAGTGTCTCGAGCTCTGAGATGAATTGGGTGGATTGAGTAGCCTTAGGCGCATAAACAGACACCATGTATAACCGCTTTCCACTGCGGAGAGGGATATACATAATGCATGCTTCTAGCACCTGAAACCTACGCACTACACGACTGTATATTCTTTTAAAACGTATGCCTTTTCTTACGAAGATAGCAACGCCTCCTCCTTGTATGGAGTTGGGTCGATTTCTACGCATAATTTTATACCTTCTGTGCCTCATTTTGTGTCTTTTAGTTAGCTTAGTTTCGCTAACCAAAAGCACATCAGGGGCTTGGTCTTTAAGCAACTTGAACAGTGTGGCTCTTCGCTCAATCCTAATCAGTGAATTAACATTCACTGCAAGGACCTTCAGGGTTTGCTCCGCCATGTACGTACCCATTACGACTGAAGGTGCGTTAGGCTCGGCAGCAGCGCGTATATTTGATCTACCCGCGTAGCTTGCTCGGTAATTTGACGTTGCAGCTGAGCCATCTGCCCCTGGATAGAGAGCAAGATAGCTAGCATGTCATTTGCCGGTTCCGGTGCTCTAGGCGCTGGGGCCTGAGAAGCAACCTTCGCTTGCTGTGCCGTATTTCCCCTACCTGCCGCCATTTGGGCGTAGGTAACCTGGGGAGTAACGGCTGGTGTTTGTGGTAGAACAGGTGGACGCTTTACTTCCACCTTTTGCTGTCGAGCCAGATTTACTCTTTTTATGTACTGGAACTTAGGACAACCCCGATAGTTTGCGGTGTGTCCCGTGTTCTTACATAAAACACAAGAGATTTGGCTTTTTTCTGACGCTCCATCCCTACCTAGAGCGCATTCTTCAGACTTGTGGTTCTTACCGCACTTAACGCATCGAGGCTGCATTTCGCAGTTCGACGCGGCGTGCCCGAACCTTTGGCAACGAACACATTGCAAAATGTTTTCGTGCCTTTTTACTTTTTCCCAGTGAACCACCTGGTAGTCTAGGACATTGATACTCCTAAGGCTATCCAGACGGCTTTCGGGACTGAGCTGAACCAGGAAGAACGGTAGCTTCCGTTTCTCCCTTTTGGCTCTGGCTGTGGTGAAGGGCTTGACCCCTACGAACTTGAGCTCTTCGCACTCTTTCTCTTTGAGCAGCTAGACATTGTATAATCAGATTAGGATTATACAACACACAACCTTCCTCCTTCGTCCCAACACTCCATCGACCTTCGATCATACTTTCTTTCTCCTTCGCGTTTGTTGTTGTTTTGCAATTTTGTTTAGTTCGATGGGGGAAAATTAACCGGGGATCAGCAATGAGAGAAACATTGCTTCTCGCAATTTTCAATGTAATTCCATTGTCTAGGGAAATAGCTAGGCATAGCTAGGATCCACAAGCTCTCATAAACTCGCTCAGTGGAGTTCCCAGTTATCACTGGAAGGGGGAGAGAACTAAGTGTCTGAGGAGTTTAGAATGAGAGTGGGCAATTGGAAACAATTGGAATGTGTGAGAGGCCTAGTTGGACACGAGAGCACACACTAGCAAAATTGCTAGTCGTGTAGCTGGAAACACCGTTGTTGGGTTCACTAGAGCCAAATGAATGTGTGTGTGAGTGAGTGTGAGAATGCGTGTGAGAATCTGTCGAGAGTTTGTGGAAGAAAAAAAGAACTGGAAGACGCTTTTGTGACGACCAGCAAATCTAGAGGGTCAAGCCGAGGTTTTTCTTTGTCCGAATAATTTTTTTGGTTAAATTGCGAAAAGCGATCTTTCTTTTGGGAAAAAAAAGTTTAGAGTAGATTTTTTTTTTATATTAAAATCGCGGAGTGTTCGGTTAAGAACAGAAAGGAAAAGAGGATAAGGAGAAAGGAAGGAGATTAAAGGGATTATTCCAGAGTGTCTGGACGAGGAAACGGTGTCAGGAAAGGGCACAGGAACCGCAAGGAATAAAAGCTAAGTATAGTGTAAAATAGTGCAGTGTAGAGTAGTGTCAAGAATCGTTTCTTTTATTTGGAAAAGTGAGACTCCGGTGGGCCGCGCTTGCGAACAAATCTCGAGATTAGACGAGACACGCGACCCGTTAATTATTTTCTTTGTGCGTTCGGGACTGTGGACATAGCGGGTTACTCTATCGACGAGTGTGCCGTTAATTCCTTTTTCTGTTTTCAATAAATCGTCGTGCCCCAACGGAGCCTTTATAACGTTTAAAAACATTGTTTTTTTTTATTCTTTTTGGTGTCGTTGTTTTCTGTTCGGGGAAGATTTTTCCGCCGTTGGAGACTCGTTTTTTTCTTGGATTTTTTTTTTCGGTTTCGTGGTTTTCCCAAGGGGAAAAAAATCACTTGGCGCTCAACTTCGGTTTCTCTGTTGATTTTTTTTTGCCCAGATTTAGCGGCCATTAACGGGCTACCTGTAGGTTAAACGAACCCAGAAGGTTATTGTTGATTCGGGGCAACGGTAACAGTTGCCGGGAATCACTCATAGCATGTGTTTCCCGAAAAGGTGAATTGGTCTTTGAAGGTGGCATGGACAGGCACAATGGAAATACCCGATCTTGTCGATTTTTTCGTTTTTAAAGGAATTTCCAACAATTAATTAAAAGTTGATGAAAGCTCCTTCTACCGACCATTCTCGACTCATACTGACTATGAGTGACACACTCATTAAAAATCAAGTACCGCTTCGACTTCGATGGCAACGATTAGTATAAGGCCTCGTAGAACTAGCATCTTCCGACAGGTGCTGGTTCCTTAAATGACGAGAATGAGCCTCTGCAGCCGAACATCTTGCAGCTCTGCTAATAAGTCCTACTTCACGCCTCCCCGTGGCGCCATCTGGGAATCTCACTAGAGGTTGCGAAGTGAAGGGGGGCAAATGGCGAGTTTTCTGCGCCATTAACCAGGATTAGTGTCGGAAAAACAAAACAAGACCTTATCCGGGCTACTCTGACATATTTGGAGCTCAGGCCGGAAAGGATTTCCAGGACTTAGTCAGGGTCTTGAAAAAGAGATGGTGGCGGACGAGCCCTATAAGGGCCAACGGCAGCGCTCACATCCCGGAACGGGTAACTGGCTTCGGTGTAACCGACCCCTCGTCCTAGGGGCACTCAAAGTGGAACTGGTCCTCCAGGTTGGGGGTTGTGCCGCCGGGGTAACTGCCCGGCCATTTAAAAAAGATTAAGTTACGAAGCATCAACAAGCCTCGGATATGGACGGATCTACTGTTGACAACCCACGCAAATGATTTAAGGACAATGAGCTTTGGATATGCACGTGGAATGTTAGATCCCTTAATAGACCACGTGCAGCCGAGCAACTAGCGGAGGCCCTAGACTGCTGCAAAGCAGATATAACCGCCATCCGAGAAATGCGATGGGATGGGCCGGACAAAAAGAAAATGAAAAACTGCGACATCTACTACGACAATTGCTATCGACGGCAAAAGCAGCGCTTATTTGGATGCGGATTTGTTGTCGGAGGCAGACTAAGACGAGAAGTCCTCAGCTTCCGTCATGTGAGCCGAACACCTCGCAGTAATCCGCATCAAGGCTAAATTCGCCAACATAAGCCTCATATGCGCGCATGCCCCCACAGAGGAGAAAGATGACGACACCAAGGATGCCTTCTACGAGCTCCTCAACAAGACCTACGAGCAATGCCCTAGCAATGACATTAAAATTGTACTCGGTGATTTTAATGCAAAGCTAGGAAGAGAAGGTATCTTTGGTGGAATAATCGGAAAATATAGCCTGCACAACACCACCTCCGATAACGGATCCAGGCTAATCGACTTTGCGGCGGGGCGAAACATTGTCGTGGCTAGCACGCGGTTCCCACATCTCGACATACACAAGGGGACTTGGAGAACTCCTGATCAATCAACAGTCAACCAGATTGATCACATTGCGATCGACGCAAGACACTCCTCCAGCTTTATGGATGTCCGTACATTCCAAGGAGCCAACATCGACTCGGACCATTACCTTGTTGTAGCCAAGGTTCGGTTGCGGATATCCCAAACTACGCCAAGACAAACTAATGCTGTGAGAAAATTCGACGTAAGACGGCTACAATCGCAAGAGATCGCCAAGTAGTTCTCCGATCGAGTGTCTCTTAATCTCTTAAGAGGTCCGATGCCGCCAGCATCAAGCATCGAAGACCATTGGAAACACTGCCAAAACGCCATCAGAGATGCCGCTTCTGATGTGCTGGGTTTCACTCGTCCACCACAACGAAACCCCTGGTTTGATGATGAATGCCGGCAAGCACATGCAGCTAAGCAAGATGCATATAACGCGGCGCTGCTTAGAAAGACCAGAGCTGCTCATGAGCTCTATGAACGGAAGAGGAGAGACGAACACCGGCTTATCAGGAGGAAGAAGAAAGAGCATGAGAAGCGCGCGATCGAGGAAATTGAGAGATGCTACTCCAGGAATGAGGTTCGGAAGTTGTACCAAAACCTAAAAATAACATGCCGCGGAAACAAACCCCGAACCGAAGCCTGTAGAGATGAACAAGGGAACATCGTAGTAGAATCGCAGTCGATGCTGAGGATTTGGAAAGATCATTTCTGCAGACTGTATAACGGCGATGACGGACGAAATACCGTTGTCAGGCAGAATCAACCTTTCAACCTGGACGATGATGGCCAACAATTCCGTCCACCCGACCTGGATGAAGTGAAGATAGCCATATCGAAGCTTAAGTCCAACAAAGCTGCTGGGGCGGATGGCCTGACTGCCAAGCTCTTCAAAGCGGCAGGCGATGACTTGGTAAGGAGCATACACCAACTCATCTGTAAAATATGGTCGGACGAAAGTATGCCCGATGAATGGAACCTCAGCATTGTTTGTCCAATTCTCAAGAAAGGAGACCCTCTGAACTGCTCCAACTACAGAGGCATCAGTCTCCTTAACATCGCATATAAGATCTTATCCGCCGTATTGTGTGAACGCCTGAAGCCGTTTGTCAACAACCTGATAGGTCCATATCAGTGTGGCTCAGGCCAGGAAAGTCCACCATCGACCAGATATTCACACTACGGCAGATCTTGGAGAAGACCCATGAGCTTCAGATCGATTCAGATCTTGCCAACCACTGTTTCTTTGGGTTAAGAAGGCAATTGAGTAGCAAAGCCCTCTCTCGGGCAACAAAAGTCACCCTTTATAAGACTTTAATAATCCCGGTCCTGCTCTATGGCGCAGAGGCATGGACATTATCAAAAATGGATCAGGGTGTTCTTGGCTGCTTCGGGAGAAAAATTCTTCGGGCGATCTTCGGTCCCATCTGCATTGACGGTGAGTGGAGGAGGAGATACAACGACGAACTGTATGGACTGTACAGCGACATGGACCTAGCCAGAAGAGTCAAGATCCAAAGACTGAGATGGCTGGGTCATGTAGAGCGCATGGGCACCAATGCTCCGGTCCGAAAAGTCTTCGAATCCGCCCCCGAGGGACAGCGCAGTAGAGGAAGGCCAAGACTCAGGTGGCGCACGCAAGCGGAAGAGGACCTCAGTCAACATAGCGTGCGAAACTGGAGACAGCTAGCCAGGGATCGAGCTGGCTGGAGAAGCTTGTTGACTGAGGCCCAGGTCCACCTCGGACTGTAGCGCCACCTAAAGTAAGTAAGTACCGCTTCGACTAACTGGAAGAAATACCAATTGGGAAGGATTCAGGAAAGAAACCGAAGATAACGTGGAATAAAACGTCTCAATTAGGGCACCACTTGAACTTGAAATCGAAGTTGACTCCTCCGTGGGCGAAGGAGAATACGGAGAAAGCTCAGCTCTTCAGGGATTATCTAGAAGAAACTTTTAAGTCCTTTGCTGGGCAAACACTAGTACACTATACAAGTATATCAGAAAGAGTGTCTGATCACTTTACAATAGCAAACCCAACTCTTGCTGATTTAAGGAATATTATAATGAACTTAAAACCGAAAAAAGCCCCCGGATACGAACTGATAACCGGAGAAGGCCCTTAAAAGCACTAACTAAGCTTTTACATATTAATCTCGCGGCTTTAGCCTAGAATACGTTCCGTGCCAATGGAAAGATGCGGAAGTAATTATGGTGCTAAGACCGGGTAAACCTCCGATTGATAAAAAATCGCGTAGACCGATTTCTCTCCTTCCGATCCTGTCAAAAATGTTTTTGAAAATCCTACTCAAACGTTTATTGGCAATTATTGAAGACAAAAACCTCATCTCCAACCAAAAGCTTGGATTTCGAATTATGCATTCAACTATTAACCAGGTGTATAGAATTACCGGCGTAATTGAAAAAGCTCTGGAAGAGAAAAAAAAGATTTGCTCCAGCGTATTTCTTGACGTCTCACAAGACTTTGACAAGGTTTGGCGCGAAGATTTTAATTCACAATTACGGCAAATTTTGTCAGCAAAACTTTGCAACATAGTGACTAAGTATCCTTAAAATAGAATTGTTCGTGTTAGATACGGAAATGACGTATCGCAGTTTAAAAATATATTGGCTGGTGTACTGCAGGGAAGGGTGCTCGGTCCACTCCTGTATCTCTTATATACTAGAGATATACCACAAGTCGAGGGGACTATTCTTGCCAGATTTGCCGACGACTCTGCAATTTTAGCTGTCGGTAAAACAATAGAAGAATCAGCGACGAAACTGCAAAGCGGGCTAAATAAGGTATATGACTGCACAAAGATCTGGCGAATAGCTCTAAACGATACTAAATCTGTGCAAGTAAACTTTACTTACAGAAAAATAAGTCACCTGGTCATCCACATAAACTCGGTTTGTACTCCGTTTACTTATGAGGCTAAAAATTTGGGCATGACCCTCAATGCAAAGCTCAAATGGAAGACACACGTGAAAAGAAACTTAAAGAACTAAAAACTAAATACAGAGAAGTGTACTGGCTACTTGGTAAATATTCCAAGCTTAGCGTAGAAAACAAGCTGCTTTTATATTAGTAGGTCCTAAAACTGGTGTGGACTTATGGTATACAACTCTGGGGTTATACCAAAAAATCAAATATTAGTATTTTACAAACTGTTGAAAATAAAGTGCTACGAGAAATTGTACATGCACTGTTGTTTATAAGAAATAATAACCTGCATCGTGACCTTGGAGTTACTTCTGTCGAAGATGAAGTAAGAAACTTCGCAAGATAACATAAGATCTCTTTTAAATGGGTATATTAATAATACAGTCCTAGAAATTCTGGATGAAAACAATTTATTGCGCCGTTTTCAAAGAACTTAGCCTCTGGACCTGGCACGATAAATTGAAACCGCGTTACAAAAGCGGAAATTGTAGAATCTTTCAATGGAAGTCACCTAAAAAACGAGCTTATATTGTGATGAAAAAACTGCTTGATAAGTCTTACTTAGTTGCAGTATCAAACATAACTATCGAAGGGAGGTGTTTTTAGTGAGTAAGAATCTCACACACTTGTGAGCACGCGCTCGCGATCCTCATATTGTCGGCGGGGAAAAAAGAACTCCTTGGAAGTGGAAACGCGATTTTCATAAAAAATTTGGGTGATTTTGATATTATAAAATGAAAAAAAAAAAATCTTCGTCACTACATGCTGATTTATTTGTAGAAATAGTGTTTAAGGTTTCAAAAGGATCGGCCAAGTAGATTTTGAAATATGATCTTCACGACCTTAAAAAATGACGTTTGCGTCGGATGGCCAGTCGTTAATATTTGGTGAGCTCACCGTTTCTCGAGAGGCTTTTCCTTTTATTTTTTTTTCCTGTTTTAGTTTCACTATTGATTAGAGTTGTTTATTCTAGTCCACGTAAATACGTACCCCTTCCTTTCTGCAAACGTCTTATGCACTTCAAACAGCTTCCAAGTAGGTGCGTCGCGCAGCTGGCAGGCAGGTACAAAAATCGTTTACCACAACAAAAGCTCCGTTGCAACTTTCGGATTTTTCCAAATAGTTCAAGGTTTCGTAATTCCAGAAGAATCTCGTGGCGCTCAAGTTCGGTTTGTTTTGGTTTACGCAGGTCTAGCTGCCATTAAAGCGCAACCATCATCTCTGATGTGATCGTCTTGTCTGTATTCCGTTCGTCTTTTTGTTTTTTGCTGTGCTTACTTCGTTCATATTGCGTCCTGATGTCGTGTGTGTATTGTTTAGTGAAGTGATCGTCGTTATCTTTATATCGCCGAGAATCCTATCTTGTAGGTGCAGAAAAGTCTTAGGGACACCTTGACCAGAGGAGTGAAAAATTTCTTACATTGCTTAAAGAAACCTAGAAATTTCGCTGCATTTTTGGCGACTTCGAAAATGTGGTCATTCCAACGTAGGTTGTTATTGACACACATACCGCGAGTGGAAAGTTTTTCGGTTTCGATGATGCAAGTGCCATTCATGGATAATGTCTGGGTATTTGAATTTCGCTTTAGCGACAGCAGACAGCATTGTGTTTTAGAAGCATTAATTTCCATTCTGTTGAGAGTTCCCCAATTGGTTATGCTGTTAATATCGGAATTTGAGCTTAACATACGATGCCGTTCCTGTTCTACAGTCGAAGAGTAGGGCCGTGAGTTCGGAAACGAATATGAGAAGCAAAGAGTACTGTACTGTTAGCGAAGGAATATATCGGAGAGACAAGAAATCATTGACGAAAATTGAAAAGAGTGTCGGAGAAAGAACCGAGCCCTGGGGCACACCAACATTTATTGTGTGAATATCAGACTTGAAACCATTCAAAACAACTTGAATTGAACGTTCCGAAAGGTAATTTCTAGTCCATTGAAGAAGAAAGTCATCGATCTCAATTGCACCCCTAATGCCAAACTCTGTGAAATGCCATAGAAATATCAAGTGCAACTATCTTGCTTTCGTCAGATTGATGTGAACTTTGGTTCCACTTTGCGGTGAGACATGCCATTGAATCACCAGTGGACCTGTTGCTATGAAAACCGTGCTGGCATTAAGAAGTTTTCGAGTTTCGAGATATTTCATGAGCTGACGATTTATCAGCGTTTCCGTGACCTTGGAAAGAAGGGACGTGAGTGCAATGGATCTGTAAGAGGGGAGAGAAGATTCGCCTTATTTAGGGACGGGCTGGACAAATACTGTTTTCTATCTGCTCGGAAAGAGTCCTAAAGGGTAGGATAGATGGAAAAGCTTACGCAGGTTTTGAACAGCGGATTTGTGAGCGTTAAGATCTTCAAGTCTCTTGCTACTACACGAGTGCGAAAGTGGATTCGTCCCATTGAAGATTCGACGCACTCAAGTGTAGGCGAAGACAAAGCACAATTTGGAAGCGTTAAGCTGGCTGAAAAGCGTGCGGCAAGCAGATTTGCTCTGTCCAAAGAGCTGACAGCTGGAATGTCATTGTAAATGAGCATTGGGATTTAGGATGAGGCGGAATTTCTAATGTTTTTGACGAACAACCAACATTTTGTACTACCTTTGGGACAAAAAAAAAAAAAAAACACTGTGGCGCTGGCAGCCCGGTATGGGCCATGGCCTAGCTTCTTGACACTCATTTGTGTTGCTCATGTTGTCTTTTTTGTCGCATCTGAGCGGGGCCTACGGTTTATCGCCGATTCCGAACGGCACTCCTTAGAAGCTTTTTCGTAGGCAATTTTACTTTCGGGAGTTTGCCATTGCCCGCCGAAAGGGTGATGGCGATTTGAAAAATTGTTGGTGACCCAGCCAGGAATCGAACCCAGACTCTCTGCGTGATAGTCCAATGAGCTAACTATCGCACCATCGCCATCGCCGCATGGGACACTGTAGTATTTTTTGCCTCAGTTTTTGGTCGTATTTAAATTTGACAGGATTAAGAAAGGCGTTCCAGTCATTCCTGGCTCGTTTGAATTTTTTCCGGTTTTCCTCTACGGGGTTGGTCTTATAGGACGGAAAACACATTTTTCCCAGCTTGACAGCCTCCTAACAGCTCAAGTCGTACCATGCCTTGTCCTTTGGTGTGATACTCTTTATACGGTGATGGATAAAGGATCTCATTCCCAAGAGAATAGGACTTTGATCATATCAGCAGTGGTATCCACGTCGTTATTGAGGAAGCATAACGACAAGTTAAAATTCTTAAAGAAGGTGTTAAGGCCGCTCCAATTGGCTTTCTCGTATTGCCATACTATTCTTTTAGGAATTTTTTCTTTAACTTTGTGGTCAATGAACGAGAATTTAGCTGATATGACACAACGGTCTGACGAGCCTAGAGGTGAAAGCACATCCACAGTGTACTTATCAGGGTGTGAAGTTAGAAACGGTGCTATGTCCACTCCAAATTCCCGAGCCATTACAAGAAAAAAAAAAACCAAACACTGACGATGCTAAGCAAGATTGCGAAATGAAAATTTTGCTATTGGTTTGCCGAATCAAATTGTTGTAGAAGTTATGCCCTTACAACAATATGAAATACGAGTAGTACACCAACAAAATTGCCATTCACAACCTGCCATCCATCGGTTGTTACATACACTCAGTCACTGCTTTTACCGTATACAGCAAAAGCAATGACCGAGTGCAAGCAACAGCACGTTGACCAGGGGCAGGAGATGGAGAATGCCCGCACTATACATATACATATATATGTAGAAAAGCTATGTATTCTTTTTTTTTAATTACTAATTTGTAATGGATCGTCGACCGCTAGCTGCGCTCGATTTAAAATTATTTACAGTAACCTGAGATGTGTCTCGCGCGTTTGTCGACCCAGGCGATCGCAGCTTTGTTTACCCTCATCGTGCATCATCGTTTGAGTCACCGAGAGTATGTTTACATTCGTCGCCGATGGATTTCGAGTTGACCTACATTTAGCAGCATAAAACCCGATGCGATTTGCTCAGTGTTGTTTTAGGATACAATGACTCCACTGAGGGTTATTGGGGTAGGCGGCGGATGATTTATATTGATTGCGGCGATCAAGTTGTGGACGTGGTACAAACTATTGAGGTCGACGGCACTTTGGAATTTGCTGGACTGAGGAGGAGAGTCGACGAATGAGCGAATGATGAATGCGGAGGAGAGTCTTCTTTTGGCAGCAGTGCAGTTCGGCGGCATCGGTGGTTCAATTAAATTTAATTTTGTCTTAGTTTTAATTTTGTAAATCTTTGTCTTCGGTTTACTTTTGTCAAATAAAATAATATTTCCTATATGGGGGCTCAACTGGGATTCACCGGATAAAATTTGGAAAATCTTTTAATTAATCTCAAATGAAAAACGAAGACGCGCTGCGCCGGTTTAAAGAAGTCAAGCTAAGAAGAACGAAGTCGAAGAAGTAGTTCGGGAAGAAGACTTCAAGCATCGAGGTGCACAAACGACTGGAGTCCAGGAAGGAGGGTGCATCAGAGACTCTACAAAAATATCTGTACGTGATGTGGCAGATTGGTAAAGGTTTTGTGGACGAAATATCTCTGATACAGTACATCATTAACGGGATTCCAGATACTGTTGCGAACAAAACAGTTCCGTATGAAGCTGCGACGTTTGAAGAGCTAAAACTCAAACTTGAAACCTATAAGAGGATGTAGCGACAGATGCCAAAGCAACGAGTTGAAGCCAATAGACCCATCGTGTCCAACAGATCAAATCCAACACACGGAGGACTTTCCAGTTCGCCTAGACGGTGTGGATCTACTTCACATTTGGCAGCAAACTGTCCAGACAAGTCAAAAGCGACGCGGTTTTTCCGATGCAATCAATTCGGACGCATATCCCCGCATTGCCCGGTCAAGGAAGATGTAGAGCCCAGAGGTGTGCACAAGGTCAAACGCATTGGATCAGATGGCAATAACGTATTAATAAGCATCGCGGGGAAACCCTATCAAGCTTTCGTCGACAACGGCAGTGACGTATCAATAGTACATAAATCGCTTGTGAACGAAATAAAAGAAGCAAAGGTGAGTTCTCCAGGAATGATACTCAAGGGATTTGAAAATGCTCCCCAAAAGAGGATGGGTTCATGTCTTTTAAACATACAAGTTGGAGCAGACAATCATTGGGTTCGTTTCCAAGTAGTTCCTGACAAATGGATTTCGGATAGGATACTGCTGGGAAGAGATTTTCTCCAGAATGTAGAGCTGCTTATAAGCCACGGGAAAATAAAGCATATGAAGAAGGTAAATTCAGAACAGATAGAACAGTATAAGACACACGACCTGGACGAGAATGATGTTTTCAACATTGGACTAGTGAACGATGAAGAAGAAGACGCAGATGTGAACAACCTGCAAGTTGGCAACGACAGCTATAGAAAGGAAATCACTGTTATCGTTTCAGCTTATTCCCCCAAGAGAGTTCCAAAGTCGTGCATTGTGATAAACATCGTGTTATCGGACGAAAGCCCTATTAATTAGAAGGCTAGACAGTTAGTACTGCCAGAAAAAGAAGCGGTTTGTAAGCAAGTGGAAGAATGGTTGGACGAAGGAATCATCCAGCATAGTCGGTCGGACTTTGCTAGTCCTATCGTTCTCGTGAAGAAGAAGGACGGTATGCGACTGTATGTAGATTACAGAAAACTCAATACTAGGATTGTCAAGGACCGTTATCCTCTGCCAGTAATGGAAGAGATATTAGAGACTCTCTACGAACCAAAGGTATTCACAACACTGGATCTCCGCAACGGGTTTTTTCACGTTGATATATCAGAAAGTAGCAGGAAATATACCGCATTCGTGACTCCAGATGGCCAGTACGAGTTCCTGAAGGTTCCTTTCGGGCTGTGCAATTCACCCGTAGTGTTTCAGCGATTTGTTAGCACAGTTTTTCGTTATCTAATGAGACAAGGATTCTTGCTGTTATATTTGGACGACATTATCATCGCCGCGGAGAACGAGGAAGAAAATCTAATGGTTTGGTGGTTAAGTGGGAAAAGTGCAATTTTCTCAACAGATCCACTAAAGTCCTTGGCCACGTGATGGAGAACGGAAGTATAAAGCCGTCTGCCGAAAAGATTGCCCCCGTAAGAGGTTTTCCGAGACCCAATAATGTGAAACAGGTGCAGAGTTTCCTTGGACTGACTGGGTTCTTCCGTAATTTTCGCAAAACCACTTTCAGACTTGACCAAGAAAGACAGCGTGTTCATCTTCGGACCGGATCAAGTTGTCGCATTTGAATCCCTGAAGGATTTGCTGTGTAAACAACCTGTTCTTAGACTATTCAATCCAAAGCTCAAGACAGAGTTGAATACGGACGCGAGTATGGTTGGATACGGTGGAGTATTGTTTCAGAAATATGAAAAGCAAATGCACCCTGTCTATAACATGAGTTTCAAGGCAACTCCAGCGGAAAAGAATTATACCAGCTATGAGCACGAAGTTTTGGCCATAGTAAAATGTATCAAGGAGCTACGGTCGTATCTGTTGGGAAAGGAGATCAAAATCTATACAGATTGCAAGGCATTCCAAGCAACGATGAATAAGAGAGACCTGTGTCCACGAGTGGCCAGATGGGCAATCATGCTTCAAGAATACACTTGTGAGGTTTTGCACCGATCGGGATCATCCATGCGCCACGTAGATGCACTCAGCCGAAATCCAACCGCACTGCGAGTAGAGAATGGGATCATTGAAAGAATAAAGAGATCTCAAGGTAAGGATGAATTTTGTCAACTAATAATGGATATCCTTTCGGCAACAGGAACTTATAAGGACTATGAGCTGAGGAACGACCTATTGTACAAGTTTGTGGATTGCACTCATTTGTTAGTGGTGCCAAAGTCTATGCAAAAGGAGATCCTGAGAGACACTCACAGGGTGGGTCACCTCAGTGCGAAGAGAATGGAGGCGATCTGCAAGCCAGATTACTTCATCCCAAGATTGGAAAAAGTATCGATGCTGTTTTGTCCAACTGTGTGCCGTGCATTTTGCCTGCGAGAAAAGACGAAAAAGCAGAGGGATTCCTACACCCGATCGAAAAGAGCGACATATTTCTGCACACTTATCACATGGACCATTTGGGTCCGCTTCATTCGACTAATAAATCTAACAATTATCTCTTTGTAGTGGTCGATGCCTTTACTAAATTCGTTCGTTTGGATTAACAAAACAACGAAGAGCGACGAAGTGGTCAAGAAGTTACAACGGCAAAGCGAAATTTTCGGAAGTCCAGCGCGTATCATATTGGACCGAGGGACAGCTTTCACCGCTAACGTATTCAAGGAATACTGTGAACAAAACGGTATTCACCACATGCTAACAACAACTAGGTTGCCAATCGGAAATGGACAGGTGGAAAGAATGAACCGCATCATAGTGGATGTGCTTTCCAAGGTGTCAGTGGAGGATCCTACGAAGTGGTTTAAACACGTTCCTCACATTCAACGACTGACAAATTCAACGGTATCACGGAGTACCAATCGAAGTCCATTTCAACTTATGTTCGGAACCATTATGAGGCGCGAAGATGACAGGCTGCTGAGAGAATTGTTAGAGGAGGCCATACTGGACGACTTTGAAAGTAGCCGCAATGAGATGAGGAAGGCAGCTAAACAAAAACTACAGAAGGTGCAGGAGGAGAACAAGAAGACATTCAATCGGAAGAGGAAGGCATCCAGATGTTACCAGCTACATGACCTGGTAGCCATCAAGAGGACGCAGTTCGGCACTGGCCTTAAACTATCCATTAAGTTTATGGGGCCCTACGAAGTAACCAACGTCAAGGGGAACAACCGATACGATGTCCGAAAAGTGGGTGAGCATGAGGGACCTAATATAACATCCACTTCAGCCGATCACATGAAGGCCTGGGCCATGAAGTGATGACGACGAAGGAGGTGACGATGATTCTGATGGTGTCAATTTCGACTGAGGACAGTCGAGTAAGTTTAGGATGGCCGAGTGTAGAAAAGCTATGTATTCATTTTTTTTTTAATTACTCATTTGTAATGCCAGCTGCGCTCGATTTAAAATTATTTACAGTATCCTTTGATGTCTCTCGCTCGTTTGTCAACACTTGCTTTTGGTAGTTTTTAAAATAAATATGACTTTTGCTATTAACAGGCTCTCTGTTGACAAGATAACATATGAGGTGGAGGCTCGCGGTCTTCCGTTTCGCACAGCTGGACGCCATGAAAAAGTCGTTGAGATCCGTTCGTATGCTAGAACGCAGAGGGTTCCTGACCTAAGGCACGGCCTACAAATTCGCATTAGTAGAAGACCAAGATGCCTTAGTAGCCAAATTTAAAGAAATAGAAGAGCTCATGGGAGAAGCTCAAAGAAATCCTAATTCAAAGGAATATTTAAAGTCCTTATTAAGAAAAAGATGGGTCATGCAGGTTCTGCGTCTAATTTAGGAAATTGAATAGAGTAACAGATAGGGATGCATTGGATATGAAATTGGGAATCTCACCAGAGATTGCGAAGTGAAAGGGGCAAATGGCGAGTTTCCTGCGCAATAAACCAGGATTAGTGTCGGAAAAACAAAACAAGGCCTAATCCGGGCTACTCCGACATATTTGGAGCTCAGGCCGGAAAGGATTTCCAGGACTTAGTCAGGGTCTTGGAAAAGAGATGGTGGCGGACGAGACCTATAAGGGCCAACGGCAGCGCTCAACCCGGAACGGGTTACTAGCTTCGGTGTAACCGACCCCTCGTCATAGGGGCATTGAAAATGGAACCCCCATCCACGAAATGCGATGCGGAAAAAATAATATGAAAAATGCGACATCTACTACGGCAATTGCTATCGACGGCAAAAGCACCGCTTATTTGGATGCGGATTTGTTGTTGCAGGCATACTTAGACAAGAAGTCCTCAGCTTCCGGCATGTGAGCGAGCGTCCCGAAGCAATCCGCATCAAGGCAGAATTCGCCAACATTAGCCTCATATGCGCGCATGCCCCCACAGAGGAGAAAGATGACGACACCAAGGATGCCTTCTACGAGCTCCTTAACAAGACCTATGAGCAATGCCCTAGCTATGCCGTTAAAATTGTCCTCGGTGATTTTAATGCAAAGCTAGGAAGAGAGGGTATCGTTGGTGGAACAATCGGAAAATATAGCCTGCACAACACCACCTCCGATAACGGATTCAGGCTAATCAACTTTGCGGCGGGGCGAAACATTGTCGTGGCTAGCACGCGGTTCCCACATCTCGACATACACAACTCCTGATCAATCAACAGTCAATCAGATTGATCACATTGCGATCGACGGAAGACACTCCTCCAGTATTATGGATGTCCGTACGTTCCGAGGAACCAACATCGACTCGGACCATTACCTTGTTGTAGCTAAGGTACGGTTGCGGATATCCCAAACTACGCCAATTCAAACTAATAGTGTGAGAAAGTACGACGTCAGACGACTACAATTGCAAGAGATCGCCAAGTCCTTTTCCGATCGAGTCTCTCTTTATCCCTTAAGAGGTCCAATATTGCAAACATCAAGCATCGAAGACCATTGGAAACACTGCCAAAACGCCACCAGAGATTCTGCTTCTGACGTGCTGGGTTTCACTCGTCCACCACAACGAAACCCCTGGTTCGATGATGAATGCCGGCAAGCACATGCAGATAAGCAAGATGCATAAAACGCGGCACTGCTTAGAAAGACCAGAGCTGCTCATGAGCTCTATGAGCGGAAGAGGAGAGACGAACACCGGCTTATCAGGAGAAAGAAGAAAGAGCATGAGAGGCGCGCGATCGAGGAAATTAAGAGATGCTACTCCAGGAATGAGGTTCGGAAGTTTTACCAAAACCTAAAAATAACATGCCATGGAAACAAACCCCGAACCGAAGCCTGTAGAGATGAACATGGGAACATCGTAGTAGAATCGCAGTCGATGCTGAGGATTTAGAAAGATCATTTCTGCAGACTGTATAACGGCGATGACGGACCAAATACCGCTGTCAGGCAGAACCAACCTTTCAATTTGAACGATAATGACCTACAATTCCGTCCATCCGACCTGGATGAAGTGCAGATAGCTATATCGAAGCTTAAGTCCAACAAAGCTGCTGGAGCGGATGGCCTGACTGGTGAGCTCTTCAAAGCGGCAGGCGATGACTTGGTAAGGAACATACACCAACTTATCTGTAAAATGTGGTCGGACGAAAGTATGCCCGATGAATGAAACCTCAGCATTGTTTGTCCGATTCTCAAGAAAGGGGATCCTCTGAACTGCGCCAACTACAGAGGCATCAGTCTCCTTAACGTCGTATATAAGATCTTATCCGCCCTATTATGTGAACGCCTGAAGCCGTTCGTCAACAACCTGATAGGTCCATATCAGTGTGGCTTCAGGCCAGGAAAGTCCACCATCGACCAGATATTAACACTACGACAGATCTTGGAGAAGACCCATGAGCTTCAGATCGATACCCACCACCTATTCATCGATTTTAAGGCCGCGTATGACAGCATCTATAGATGCGAGCTATATAGAGCACTGTCTAGTTTTGGCATCCCTGCCAAACTCGTCCGTCTGTGCAGGATGACGATGGAGAATGCCCGCTGCTTCATCAAGGTCGGTAAAGATCTCACCGAGAGCTTCGTATCCAGAAATGATTTAGACAAGGCGATGCGCTGTCATGCGATTTTTTCAACATCGTACTTGGAAGAATAGTGCAAAACTCATGAGCAAACACAAAAGGCACTATCTTTCAAAAGTCCGTCCAAATTCTCGCATACGCCGACCATATTGACATAATCAGGAGAAAGCAGCGTGATGTCAGTGGCGCTTTCGCAAGTATGGAGACGGAAGCGGCGAAAATGGGTTTGGCGGTCAATGAGGGCAAGACCAAGTATATGCCGTCAAGCAAAAAGGACAACCAACACCGACGTCTCTGACAGATATAACTTTGAGGTAGTTAAGGACTTTGTCTACCTAGGCTCCGCTATAAATACAGACAACGACACCAGCGCTGACATCAAGCGAAGAATAACTTTTGCCAACCGCTGTTTCTTTGGGTTAAGAAGGCAATAGAGTAGCAAAGCCCTCTCTCGGACAACAAAAGTCACCCTTTATAAGACTTTAATAATCACGGTCCTGCTCTATGGCGCAGAGGCATGGACATTATCAAAAATGGATGAGGGTGTTCTTGGTTGCTTCGAGAGAAAAATTCTTCGGGCGATCTTCGGTCCCGTCTGCATTGACGGTGAGTCCAACGACGAACTGTATGGACTGTACAGCGACATGGACCTAGCCAGAAGAGTGAAGATCCAAAGACTGAGATGGCTGTGTCATGTAGAGCGCATGGACACCAATGCTCCGGTCCGAAAAGTCTTCGAATCCGCCCCCGAGGGACAGCGCAGTAGAGGAAGGCCAAGACTCAGATGGCGCACGCAAGTGGAAGAGGACCTCAGCCAACTTAGCGTGCGAAACTGGAGGCAGCTAGCCAGGGGGTTTTCGGGTTACACAAGGCACCTGCTACGTGGCAGAGATTTATAGGCAGCATCTAGTGCTGATTTTAAGCCACACATATATGTGTACCTGGACGATACTATCATCGTCACGAACACATTCGACCAATACCTTAAGATACTGGAGGAGGACTTTAAACGATTGTGTGAGGCAGGGTTAAAAGTTAGTCGGGAAAAATATGAATGGACTGCATGTTGATCCAGAGAAAGTAGACAGCATGGTTAGGATACCCGCACCCAGAAGTGCGAAGGAAATTAGGAGTCATATAGTGACAGTCTTTTGCTACAAACGTTTCGTACCAAACTGCTTTAAGTTAGACTTGTTAAAGAAAAATAGGAAATTTTTATGGACAGACGAGTGTGGGAAAGTTTTTTGAAGGCGAAGAAATGTTCGACGTGTCCAGACTTCGATAGGACATTCATCGTTCAGACGGACGCCGCGTATTAAGGAATACTGTCCGTATTAAATCAGGAGTTTGAAGACGGAGATAAGGTTATCTCTTATCTTAGTATTTCTCTTCAGAGAAGTGAGAGGAACTACTCTACCACAGAGAAGGAGCTCTTGGCTGTCCAAGAGATTCGGTTTACGGTCGTTATTGATTATTATTCTCTAGTGTGGCTGAGTAACCTTAAGTTACCTCACGGAAGACTAGGTCGATGGGCAGTGAGGCTGCAGTATCTAATACTCCATCCAAAGGGCAAATAGCACGTAGTTCCCGAAATGCTTTTATTGAGAAGTTCCGGAGTTGGCTGGGATCTCAGAAGTGGATACCCTTGGGTTAAGAAGATGATTTCTGCCGTAGAAGTTGACCCATTAGCCCACCCCTTGTGGAGAGTAGAGGGGGGCAAACTCTTCAAGTTTGTCATGAATAACCTTATGACTAAATTGAGCTCTATTTAAGTAAACGTAAAAGAGGTTACTAACTTCGTTAAAAACTGTGACTGTTCGAGTAAGCGGTTCGTTAGTACCAAAATTTGTTCTGTGGTTTTCAACGAAAAGAAGATGCCGTGTTTTCAATGATCCTATAGGGACATAAAGTCATATTTTTTGTAATAGATTAGGGCATATTATATGATAACCGAGAAGGTCGCGGTTATACATTATATCGTGTATTGTACGTCTAGAATTTAGCGATTATAAGCCAAGGAGTAAATATCTTGCTTTATAATTGGGCAAAGGTCTAACAAGGGCGAAGTATAACGACAGGAAAGAAAATGGGTCAGAAAGGCTTTCGCTATTTCTCTTAATGAAATCTATTGCCGAATAAGCTTTGGATAAGGTACGATTCAAATGTACAAGTCTTCGACTTCAATAATTCGAGAGAGGAGTGTGGAATCAATCGAATACTCAAATTGAATTATAAATGGTGATTTAGAGAATTAAATGAAATTACACTTGATTGTGTTTAACTTCAGGGCATTGATTTTGGACCATTCCATGATGCTGCTTAAATCTAGTTGCAGTAAGGAGCAATCCTTTTAACGGTTCTAAATAATTTAAGATCATCGGCAAACAATAAACACTGTCCATATTTAACATTTATCACTATATAACGAATGAAGCTGACGAAGAGAGGCGGGGCCAAAATGGCTCCCTTGTGGAACACGAGAACTACATTTAATTTCGTTGAATACGAAGTTGCCGATTTTGACCTGTAGGGTTCGGTCGAGGAGAAAGGAAGACAACAAATGAAGCAATTGCGAATGAAATCCTAAAGATTCAAGTGTATGGATTAGCCTATCATGGTTGACTGAGTTAAAAGCTTTGCTAAAATCTGTATATATGGTGTGAACTTGGTTCCCTTTCTCAGTTTGTTTCAGAACTAACAACGAAAATAGTGCAAGGTTTGTGGTAATAGATCGACCAGTGACAAAACCACGCTGTTCATCTGGCAGATATTGTTTTATAAGGAATTCAATTTTAGTTTAAATAATGCCTTCAAACAACTTAGCAATGCGGAAAGCTTACAAATTCCTCTGCAATTCTCAACATTGCTTTTGCTCCCAGCAATCCACCCTGCGAGAGGGAACGGTTGAAAATTCGAACTAGGGGAACGGAAAGCAAACCGCTACATTAATTGAGGAGGATGCCAGGAATTCCGTCTGAACCACTGCTTAAAGTAGGTTTTAATGCTTGAAGAGCGATGGAAACATGGTGATGACCTAGAGTTAAAGATCCGACATCGACACAACTAGAGGAACTAATGGGAATGGTGCTAATTTGATCATGGCATGCGTATGCGGACTGAAAGAAATTTGCAAAAAGTTCAAGAGAAGATTCAATTTTTTCCGATTCACGGTTTCTAAAATGCATTAAATTTCGAATCCCCGTAGACTTCCTTTTTAAATTGATAAAAAGCCAAAACGTTTTATTATCAGATTTAATATTATGTTCAACAGACATGATATAATTTTTGAAGAGAAATTCAAAAATTTCAAAACTTTACGATGTTTACTATACGTATATTTCGTAATCTGAATGCGAATTAGTTTTTTTTAAATGTTTTAAAAGCTTTATTTTTGTTTGATATTTTAGATTCCCTACTACTATGCCTACTATGCCAAAAAGGTTTATTGGAATTTCGTTGGGATAAGAGCGGTATAAATCTTCAAAAGCCATCGGCCAGTATTTTAATGAAGCCTTCATACATATACACTAAATTTAGACTGGACAGTTCATCAATATAGTTTATTATATTGAAAAAGTTATTGAGTTCGCTGCAGTTTGCGGTATTTCAGGTTATGGCTAGCGTTAAAGCTCAATATAATTTTTTTTGTGATTAATAGAATTATTCAAAAGAGATATTGGAACTTCAGTTACAACACTTCATCATAACAAAAAAAAAACAAATCTAAAGTCTTAAGTCTTAAGATGTGAATTAATTTGTTTTAAATTTAACGAATGTAGGAAATCAAGCAACAGAGATTCGGGGCCATAAGAAATATAATACGCTAAGAACAAAGTTTTTAATACCAACCTTACTCCAAATAATATTACTAAGATTAAAATCACCGAAAACTGCTAAGTTGTCGGATTCGGTACAGCGATTATTAATATTGTAATATTTCGGCTAGGATTCGAAATGAATGCTAATTCTCATCCTGTATTTACCATGTACCAGATTTATCGGGTTCTAGTTCTATCTCGAAACTTCTGGTCTGAATCTGGGGTAATAACTGAACTCCCCAACGTGGAGAGTTTATTAATGGTGTATGATCCTAAAGTTATGCAGCACTGGTTTCTTGATTTTATCAAATCTATACCACTATATCCCCCTCTCAAACTTTTTCTACCGAACAAACTCTTCGACATTGTGCCCAATATATGTGATCCAATGTCGAATGACTGAATTTTGTCGCCAGTTTTAACACGCGGGCTTTTACTGGTGGCGAAGGTGATACACTTTCTGCATCAATTTTCGACATCGTCCTTGGCGTGCACCCAATAAAAGGCTCTCGCAATGTTATAACGTCTTAACTCCCAGGTGGCCTCCGAATACTCCATCGTGCAGTTCCCTTAGTACGTCACTGACTTTTGACCTTGGCATAACGAGCTGCATCACAAAAGACTTTCCATTCGAGCTTTCCCACATTCGCCTCAAAACACCATCTTAAACATGAAGCGAGTCCCATTGTGCCTAGTATACCTTTAGTTCGGGACTTTTAATGGATATTTCCTGCCAATCTGGTTTTTCCTCATGTTCTTTCCAGGCGACTATTAGCTCGCTATCCGGATCCTCTTCTTGAACGTTTCGGATCTCACTTACATTCCAACCCTGTGGACTTAACTCTTAGCCGTTGGGTAGAGAACGCATCTTTTTCTTCCTCACGTACGGAATGTTTGTAGTCAGATTTGCAGATCCGCATTGGACTGAAGGGTGCTCTTTCGGTGCTATATCTTGCAGTCGTACATCTGCAGCTGTTCAATCCACCTTGCGATTTGTCCTTCAGGATTTTTAAATTGCAGCAACCACTTCAAAGACGCATGGTATGTGCGAATAATGAATTTTCGTCCATACACGTTTTTACGGAAATGCTTTGTTGCCAAAACCAAAGCAAGGAGTTCGCGCCCGGTGGTACAGTAGTTCCTTTTCGGCTTAGAGAACACATTACTAAAGTAGGAAACTACTTTCGCTTGCCCGTCATGCATCTGCGAACGGATAACTCCAATTTCGACGTTACTGGCATCTGCATCCACAATAAATGTTTTTCCTGGAGTAGGGTACGCTAGTACAGGGGCCTCACATAGTTGCTGTTTCAGAGTTTTGAAGCTTCTTTAACATTCACTTGACCATTTGAATTGTTTTCCCTTTTCTGTTACTTCTTGCGATCCCAGAAAAATTATTAACAAACCGCCTGTAGTACGTAGCGAGTCCCAGAAAGCTTCTGATTTGGTGTTTGTCTCTTGGGACTGGTCAATTTTTCACTGCTTCGGCCTTTTCTGGATCTGTCCTTACCTCTTCGAATGAAATGATATGTCCCAAATGTTTGACATCTGGCCTGAAGAGATGACATTTCTTCGGGTTTAGCTTTAGCTGTGCACTTCGTAATCTTTGGAACACTTCCTATTAGTTATCTCAATGTTCTTGAAAAGTTTTGCCGATCACGATGACATCGTCCAAACAGGTTTTTCATGTAAGACCCAGTAAAGCCCGTTCCATTAGAGGCTCAGAGGTTGCCGGAGCATTGCACAATACGAATGGCATTACTGTCTTCTCACGGTCCTCCGGATGGATCTGTTTTTGCCAGTAGCCACTCTTCAGATCAAGTGTGGAGTACTACTGCGCTCCTGACAGTGTGTCCAGTGTGTCGTTAATCATTGGCAAGGGGTAGCTATATTTCTTGGTGACGTTATTTAGCTGTCCGTCTATGGTGCCGTCTTTCTTCTTGACCAGTACAACCGGTGATGCCCACGGGCTCTTAGAGCTTCCGATCAACTTTTCCTTTTCTATAGTCGAAACTATTTCTGCAACCTCCGTTTGCTTAGCTAATGGTATGCACCTAATCGGTTGACGTATTGGTCTTGTAAGTCCAGTGTCTATTCGGTGTTGTGCCAAATGTGTGCTGCCATATTCGGTGTTCTGCGAGGCAAAGACGTCGGCAAATTCGTTGATTAGTTCCTCTGCCTACGTTCGTTGCTCCTGATTCAGCTCGGTTTGCCTGAGTATAGTTATTTTCAACTCGGCTGTGCTACTTGTTGGCAAAGATATAGCAGCGTCTTCCTTGGACAACTTGGTGACAGCAGTTATCGGTACGCACGCTCCGATCGATTTTCCTTGCTTAAATGTGATGCTCCTATTTCCCGCACTCAAGATTCTTACTTTCTTACTCTAACCAACCAATTATTTTTAGAGTCCGGCTCAATCAAATAGAATAGATGGCTTCAAAGGGCACCTTCCAGCTTCGCCCAAATAAGTGTCTCTGCGGAAGGAGGTAATATCTCGCCCTTGCTGACTACTGTCCTAAGGCATGCGGCATTCTCATTCCAGTACACGATCGGAATCTCAACGTACCTAAGTACGTGCGTTCCGGTGTCGAGCACTATGTATGGGCCTTCATAAAGTCAACTCCAATGATGCACTCGACTTGGATTTTGATCCTGGGGCATTCAATTCCAGAAACCAACATCTGCCCCTCGAAGTAGGTCCTTACAAGTTTCCCGCCTGTTGACTTGATGGTGCGCTGCTTGCAGCATAGATGTTATACCTGCCAGTTGCCTCTTCGTTACGCCTCTGCAGCTCTGCACTCACGCTGCAGATGTCCTATTCTGTTGCAGTTCCAGCAACGGACTTGTCCTGCACTCCCACTGTTCCGCTCCACGGCGTCTGTTCGTTGGCATGGGCATTCACGATTGTCCCTTCTCTCACGCGGTGGATTCTCTCACGCGTGGGATTCCTTGAGATGCTTGGTCGGCAGCTTTCATCGGCAGGGCAAATTCTAGAGCCTTAAGGAGGGTTCATTTTCCAGCCATTCTTATAGCCATTTGCAACTGCCTATTTTTAATCGCTTGGGTAAACACCTCCAAAGCCATTTCGTTGATAAGGTCTTCTTCGGCATTATGATAAGATAAATGCGCTAACCGTTCGATATCGATTTGCAATTGCTGAAGTGTTTCTCCCTTCTACTAGACTCTGCATATGGTCATCTCCGAAGCGCGTTTCTATGGCTTTAACCAAAGCGTCGTAATTGCGTTGTTTATCTTCTGAGATGGTTTGCAGCAATTCTGCAGCTGTACTTCTCAGTGCCAGCGTTAGCGCAATCGACTTTTCCTCGTCGCCCCAGTTGTTGGCAGCTGCTTCAAATTGATTTCTATATATTGGCCACGATGTTTGGCCATCAAAAACAGGCGATTGCATCTCTTTCCTTCTTTCTTTCTTTCCGGCTTTCCGGCTTTTCACTCTCTCTAGTTCTTTAGCAAGATTCTCAATATTCTTTTCAACCTTCTCGATCTGTTCCTCGACTTTCGTGCATATTTAATGCTTGATCCATTATTTCGCTTCTACAGAATTCTTGAACTCTTCACAGTGTCTTTCTTTGCGGCAACGATGGAATTCATCTGTTCTTCATACTTAGAATCCATACTTCTCCTTTGTTCAACCCAAGGAGCAATTCTATCATAGCAAATATGTCAACTCCTGTCCTCACATGTTTTCTTCTACGTCGAACGAAATGGACTTCGGGTCTCCGCCTTCTTTTTCGACTGCTTCTTGTAGCCGAAGAATAAAATCACTTTTTCCTCCAGTTGTGGAAAGATTCCGCTTCTCTAGTTCAATTTTGATTTAATTTTTTAATTTTGGTCTGGGCTTACGCCCTCATTTATTTTATTAATACAAGCTTAACATCTATGACTTAAAACTAATAATAAAAACAGGTTTAGTGATATGTGGAATTTATCACTAGGGCTTAAAACTATTTGGACTATCTTTCAACGAAGCCAAGTGATGAGTGTGCTTTTGTAATTTCCCATCAATATGCGAGCGGAAATTAAGCTCCCTGTCGCATAATATGCCAAGGTCGCGGATAGTTTGGACTAGGGATATAGGTTGACCGCAGAGAACGTAAATTCGGGGAGGAGACTTATTGCACTCACGTGAAAAGGTAATCGATTAACATTTGGTGACATTAAGTTCCAAACAGTTCTTGATGCACCAGGTGGGAAAACTATCTAGATCTATTTGAAGGAGGCGGGAGTCATGTTGTGAGGAGATGGGTTCAAAAAATTTGATATCGTCAGCATGGACAAAAAGTCCTGAGTGGAGAATGACCCTTTCAAGATCGTTATTGGTTAGGATTAAGAGAAATGGACCTATGTGTCTACCTTGAGAAACACCTGAAGTGGCAAAGATAGGGGCCGATAGGACAGGCCTGAAACGAATGCTATTAAAACGATTATCCAGGTAAGCAAATATCCATTTAGGCAAAATGCGTTCAAAACCCAGGACGGGCAATTTTCACAGGACTACTATAGTTTATGAGATATCTTGTCAAAAGCCTTACTGAAATCTGTTGTTATAACGGGGCCGTCGCGTAGTGGTACTAGCCATCGCTTCTCACTTGGACGATCAAGGTTCGAATCCTACTCATGACAAGTTTTTCATTTGTGTAATTGGAACTCAGTCAGAAAAATCTGCGTGTGAAGACATAACACTGGCATGTAGATTTGGCTGTTCTAGAGTTTCAAGCCCAAAACAACCGTTAAAATTTATAACCTGAATTATTCCGAGTGGAGAAAAACTCTCCGTCTTATTCGGACTCCCACCCCTGGAGAGTCAATATCGAGACCAAATATACCTGAGTTTCAAACCACTACACCACAACAATGCTTTCCTTACTCCTCCTTCTATCTTTCCGCCCGCGCCCTGGCAGCAGTAAAAGGGTATCATAACCCCCTTGGGGCGCGCGTAAATGATAAAAAAAAAAGTCAACTTCATTGCCACTTTCTAAGGCTGAGAGATCTGAGGACACGAATTTTACGAGGTTAGTGGTAGTTGATCTACCCTTCAGAAAGCTGTGTTGATTAGGGGAAATAAAAGATTTGCACTGGAAGCTTAAGGCTTCATTCAAAATGCTCTCGAGGAGTTTGGGTATATAAGTTCACCTTGAGAGAGCGATAATCGGAAGAGAGTTTCAATGTGGTGCGAAAGTGTTGAGAAACACGTCTTAAGAAATATGGATGGAAGGCCATCTGGGCCATCTGGGCCTTACTGTACGATCAAATCTTTGAGAAATAGAGGGGCCGATGGGGGAGTTAAGTAAGTATTTGAAATAAGAGGGATCTGGTACGAAGGAATTATCGGCAAAAGATTGCTTAAAGAAAGTATCGGTTGATGATATATTTTTGTATGAGAGGGATGGAGGAAAACCGTCAGATTATTTTTGTAGTTAACGAATCAGTAGAAAGACTTATGATCGTTTATAAGCCTTGATTGCGCGCTATCAAGGTATCGCTGATAGAGAACCTTATAAAGCTGGGCGAATTGAAGGTATGACCCGGGATAGTTCGAATAGTCAGCACAAGAGTTGGATCGGAGAAAAACTGCCCATAATTTGTAAAGAGCGAAGATTACGATTATACCATGGGAGGCTCATAGAAGGGGTCTTATTGCGCGAAAAGGAACATATAGAGATATAGAATTGAATAATTCTCTGTAGAAGATAGAGAGAGGATCATTAAGGGACATATTGGAGAAATCAAAAGAACACTTACTAAAATATGCTTTAATTTTGCTGAAATTCGCTTTATGAAAATCGTAACAAGAGGCGGTTGCAGATGGGGTGGGGCGATTAGGAGAGTGGTGGAAAGGAGAAAGAAGAAGTGGTGGGTGCAAGTTACCAATGGTCGATAGTGAAAGGGAATGGAACGAGACAGTGGAATTCAGTGGTGAAAATGAGTTCTAATTTCCTACCCATATAGTTGGAGACACCACTAACTTGGCATAAGCTAGAGTAAGAGGATGGTTATTTCGAGAGGGCGTAGGAGCGGATGATCGAAACACCGTCTATGGTAGCACGTTAGGGACGAACAAATTTTACGTTGTGAGCTCTGCTCTGTTGGAGGTGCGAGATCCTTTTTGAGTACACATAGTTACCGAAAGAAGCAAGGTCGTCTGAGACTTTTTGGGGAGACATATTGAAAACCTCGTGGAACTTGATATATAAGTTCCTTAGACTTGTAAGGTCAGTGGGGAGACCTGCCTGATGAATGGAGACCATGACGCTGGATTTAGTTTTTCCATCGTAACAAACTGAGTCTGATTTGTCATACAGATACGCTGCAAGGAGACGTACTATATATTCTCGTACGTCTTTTTTCTCTAAGCCTAGAAAGTGCATAATGACATTCTGTTGTGTTATTTTAACTGTGGGAGGCAGGAGGCGGTCGAAAATGGGGCAGGTGGACGAAAGTTTTGACAGCAATGCAGCGGTAATTGAAAGGGCATTAGACACATTTACATGGAAATTGGGATATTTGGCTCCGGTTTTAAGATAGAAATTAGGAAAAGAAGTGATAGTGGGGGCATGTGCAGAGTGGTAAGGTATTTCAGTGGAGTTAGTGTGAGCGGTGGGTGTTAATTCGAAAGAGACGCGCTTACGAGGGCGCTTGGGTGGAACGGAGGCTGCAGGTGCAATATAATTTGAGGACTGATGAAGTCGGTTCGGGGTGTGAGTGGGAGGGGCGAAATTGGGGAATATGCTAGTTTTATATCTCCAATTAGAGTCAGATTTGAAACGGGAGTTGGAAACGGTTTTCGTTTGCGGTATAGAGGCAGGTTTGGGACGGTTGTTACGCTTGATCGCCGTCAACAACCACAGTTGCCCCGAATCAAAAATAACTTCCTGGAATCCGCACTAATTCCAGATGTGGGTTCCCGAAACCTCCAGGTAGCGCTTTGATGGCAGCTAGACCTGGGCAACAAAATCACAAGAAAACCGAAGTTGAGCGCTACGTAATTTTTTTTTTCTTGGAATCACGAAACCACAACGAAAGAAAGGAAAAAAAACCGAAGGGAAAACAACGAAATGAAAATCTTCCCCGAAAAGAATCACGACAAAAAAAAAGAACAAAAAGGCAATGGTTTAAAACGTTATAACGGCTCCGTCGGAGCACGACGATTTATTGAAAACAAGGAGAAATTAACGGCACACTCGTCGCTAGAATGACCCGCTATTTCCACAGTCCCGAACGCACAAAGAAAATAATTAACGGGTCACATGTCTTGTCTAATCTCGAGATTCGTGCGCACGCGCGGCCCACCGGAGTCGCAATTTCACAACTTTAAAACGAACGACTTTCTTTTTAACTACACTGCACTTATTCACTATACTTAGCTTTTTGGCGGTTCTGTGCCCCTTTCTGGCACAGTCCTCTTTAATCCCCTCGTCCTGCTATTCCTTTTTCCTATCCAGATCCTGGTTCTTTCTCCTTATCCGCCTTTTTCCCTCTGCCCTCAAAAGAACACTTCGCGATTTTAATCAAAAAAAAAAATCTACTTTACTTTCTTCCCTTTACAAAGAAAAATTGCTTTCGCAGTTTCAAGTAAACGCAAAAAAAACTTCTCGAAAGACCCTCACAATATGCTAGTCGTCACAAAAGATAAAAAAAAGGAAAAAAATAACTTGCCAAACAGTATACGGCCTATTCGCGTTTATATGTCCTGATCATTATCCGTTTCTGATAATGATCGGATGAGGTATCGTGGGGGCGAAACAAGCAACTACTCATGTGACGAGACTATTGGAAGGAGTTCTACCTCTGAGCGCTACCCAATGTAAACTAACCAACGACATCCCGGTGAATCCTTTTGTCTTAAATTTCGTAAGTGCGGGGCACGCAAATGGGGGTCCAGTCTTTACAATTATATTTCTTTTACAATGTTTTATTTGGGGTTCGATGGGCGACCGTCCGTCACCGAATAGGGCGTCAGTAGTTTTGAATCTTCTGGGGTTTATGGCACGCAGAGGGTTCCAGACTGTCCATCTGGCTCTAGACGTAAAGCGCTTTTACTAAAGTGACCGTCCGTCACTACTAAAGAGACTCCTGTCTCTGCCCTCTCGCAGACCTAATGGTTGTTCCCTCCGACAAGCATAGAAGCAGAAAGACAGAGTTCAAGAACCCACCAATTCTTCCCGTATGCTTCTCCAAGGAGACAATGGACATAAAATGAAAGGGTGGGCCAAAACAACGGATTGGGCAGGAAAGAAATGGGTGGAGCGGAGATGCCTTCTAAGGCAAAGGAGACTACCCGATGGGGAAGACGACACCACACAAGGGCAAGAGCCGACAACTTCGGTAAAGGCTCCTAGACATTAATTCGTTGGGCGCGGTTCCAGCGCCTTTCCTCTGTTCGCTTCTATAATGGACCGTCCGTCCTTCCTGCGATGGTTGATCCTTCAAGATACTAAGAGGGTGCACCAATGGCTGATGAACGCATGGCTGCCCACCACCTTTCCAGGATTTTGAAGTACCAACGGAAAAGAATGTAAGTGGAAAGACGAAGGAAGGAAAAGAGCAGAACTTGTTGTGGTAAATTTTACCGCAACACAGTTTGCGACAGGTTTCGGTATTTTATTAGAGTGCGGTTTGGGGCGGGAGTTGGAATCGGGATTAGGTAAGTTAAAATTAAGCTTCGTTTTATCCCGTTTCTTGGTAGGTGTGTCGATCCATTTACAAATGCACATCATTCCAACGTTGAAATTAGCACCAGCAGGGTTTTTAAATAACCATTCATATTTAATAGGGAGGCCGAGTTTAAAGCTTCGATTACTTTGTGGTGAGATGGCTGGAACATTTTACAATTGCTGATGGTGATGTTGGATTTGTCCTCGAAGAATTTGGTGATCCAAGAAATATCAGCATTTACGGGGTGCCTTTGATGAAAAATGTACTCATATCGGTTTCAATTTTATCCAGTCTACGCCTCCATTTGTAAGGTGTCCATGTTGTGGCAAAATATCTGATGAGCTTGCGTGGGGCGGCGACGGGAGGAGTTGAAAGTGAAACAGTTTCGATCTCTTTGATTTGTTTATATTTAAGTAGTTTTATTTAAAAATTTGTAAGTAATTTTCTCTGGAGCATGAATGATAGTTTTGAATTTCGTGTACGGTTAAGCTTGATATTTTGTTATGGAATACATTCCGATGGATTGCCTCCTCGAGCTCCTGCAGCGCCGATGACATGAGGACTTTCGAAGAGGGGCCAATTTGGCAGCACAATCGGTTTCCTTTTAAATGTACGGATAGCTAATGCATAGATTTATTTATAGGATTATTATGATTAGTGTAGTGAGGTGATGTTTTTATATTAATTTCGGTCTTATTGTGATTCTGTATTAAAGGAATCGCTTGGTAGTGGGCATATTTTTGTTATAAGTCATTTTATTTGTGTTGTTTTGGTTTACAGCGTTACCACAAGTACTAAATTATCCATGCTCGGGTGTAATTTTAATATGCGGCCTAGACTCCATTTCAATGGATGCAGCCGTTGTTTTATTAGGACTAGGTCGCTTTCTTTTTTTTTGTGTGTCTGCTGCTCAAACCCATTTCGGACGTTGTTGAAGCCTGGCGATATGCTCGAGGCTCCACTGCTTCCAGAAAGATTGGGCCAGGGTTTGTACCCTCTTCCAGCGCTCGAGGTGGAAATTTTTTTTTAACTCAAACTCGGGTTATGGCGGTACGATAAGTGGTTCTCCTACGAGCAAGTGGCCTAGTGTCAAGGGGCTGAGGTCATTTACATCGTTTGACTGCAAACTTAGTGGTCTAGAGTTCAGACACGCTTCTACCTGTGCGAGGAGCATGGTGAGTTCTTCAAAGGTCAGAATCTAGTTTCGAGCTACACGCTTGAGGTAAAATTTCACCGATTTCACCGTTCCTTCCTATAGACTTCCAAAGATCGGAGAAGCCGGGGGAATGAAATTCCACTTAGTGTCTTCGTTGATTAACACATCTGCCACATTTCTCCAATCCAACTTTGCTTTCCTGAGTTCACGTTGTAGCTCGTTATTACTTTCTACAAAGTTTCAACCACAATCGCTATACTGTTTGTTGCAATTTCCACTTCACGCGACCAATCTTCTGAAAGCTGCTATGAATGCTTGAGTCGTCATATCGCTGACAATATCGGCAAGTTGCCTTTTAAAGTCAAACTGAGAAATATTTGGACTGCGTGGAACCAATTGAGGTGTATTTGGGTTGAAAGATGGGTAATTATTGTTTTAGGTGGGCTGAGTTTGTGGGATTGGATGTATCAAGGAACTCTGCCGCTGTTTGCGGTGATAGCAACAGGCCAAACATGCAGGCCAAACAATTAGACTTTGATATTAAAAACAGTTTGTTTTCGTTGGTCTACATCCATCTCCAAAAGTTTCCTACACTCTCTCAATGCATGAGGTCCCTTTTGACAAACTTTGCAATTTATTTATCGTTTTTGCACTTGCCGAGTATGAAGAACCTGAGTTGTAGTTTTCTGTTTTTTACCAGTCGACTGCTGTTCAACTCCCTCCAGCAAAACTACACTGCAAAAAATTATTTCATTTTCGGCAGTTCGTTATTGCTCCCCAATTTTTCTTCCCTATTGAGTTGTATTTGTCAATTTCTGCAGGATATCAGAAATTAAAATAGTATCCCAAATTCTCACTGGTATTCCTAAATTCTCCAACGCGTGTATAATTTCCTGCGCGGTATCTAGAATGTTTTTAATGTTGACTGCTGAATCACCGCTCATGATTACCTAACCGAAAAATAATTTGAACTGAGTGTTGACTATAACTTTTTTGAGATCATAGCGATCTGTTAGGATTTACCAAACACGGTTATAAATGCCCTTGTCAGTGGCCAAGTGTTGCAGCAGCCTTGCGGCCTCACCACGAACGTTTCACTATAAATAGCATATTGTCCGTTTCAAATAACCGTGCAATTGGAAAGCTGCGCAAAGATAGCCTTGGGACGCATGCTACTCATATGCTCATTGGAAAATGATATTTACGAAACGGCTGAACTTTCTCCATTTCCTTTCATATTTAACCGATTTGTATCATCATGCTGAAGATTGAACTCTATGATTTAGTTGGACAAAACAAGACATCCCAGCAGCATCAAATGGATGATTTGACTAGATTAGTAGGCCATGAAGCACTCAGGCTACCACCATATCATCCGGACTTGAACTCAATTGAAAATATATAGAATCTCCTCATTTAGGCTGGATGACATCCAGAAAATAGTAAAAGAAGTGATTGCAAGAATTGCTGTCGAGGAATAAAAAAAAATATACGATAAGATCATAAGGACAGAAGAAAGTTATTTGAGCTATGAACTGAGTTGGGATACCTTCACCGTTATTAGACCCAGCGAAGATTCATCAACTGAAATTGAAAGCGACGGCGAGGATGATGTGGTCACCGATGACGATTAAGTGCATTGATCTTGAAAAAATAAGCGTTGGATCACATAACACACCATAAAAAATAAACAGTTAACTTCAATTGATTCAACTTTTGTATTCACATTTTAAGTCAAATTCATATTAGCAAAACGTTATTTTTTCTTTTCAACACAATAATTGTGAAGAGAGTGCTTTCCACTGGAAAAATATACCTACAATGGACACGCCTTCCACGTCCATGCATTCTCTCTACACTCCGATTTCGCATCTGTCAATACCAACTTCTTATCTTTTCCACAATACATTATCCAAAGCCATTCAAGCAGATAATCAGTACGCGTTGGGACTCAGTGCAATCAAAGTATGGCTACGTTCGAATTTCGTCTGGATCACTGCCAGGATTATTGGAATAGACTGGAAAAGAGGGCACATGCGCAAGAAATTGCACGGTGATTTGAAACGGACTATAACTTCTGGATTTCCGACAGAGTTGAATTGGTATGGACTAAAGAAACAAACATATCGTGAAATTATTTCCATGTCTCATAACTACCTGAAAAGGTTGGTAACGTGATAACGGGCAACCTGAGCTCGCTTTTTCTGCTATTGCAGTTTTCAGTTGTTTCGTAGTGCTTATGATAAAATTTGTAAGGAAATTGCGATTAAAACTCCCATTTGCAAAGAGAATTTCTACATCAATAAATTTCAAAGTGCTATAGGTAACGCTAAACGCTTCTTAATAAAAAATCCCCTAGGGGTATACCGTCTTCTTTGAGACATAATAATCGCGTCATTTCTAATTCTACAGAATTAGCAAATACCTTACATATACATATTTTACTATTTTACTAGTGTTGCTGATAAAATACTAGCTGATGAAGGGCTAAACTCCAGCTCTAGCCGATGTACGACAAAGTGTTTTAACAGGGAAAGAGCAGAGGCTCACAGTTTTTTTATGAGTCAATTTCTTCATTTGAGGTGTATAAGACTACTATGTCGTTAAATAACTCAACGTCGTAAAGCCACAATTCTTTTTCGAATACTTTTATTAAAGTTATCGCTTTAAATATTGTAGACATGCTGGCTCATATCTTTAGTATAAGTATCTTTTGTGAAAAATTTCCTGATATGTTAAAAATTGATGAAGTAATAGCAGTTTTCAAAAAAGATGACAATAAGATACTAAATAATTATAGAACAATCTCTCTTCTTCCAGTATTCTCAAAAATTTTGAAAAAACTAATTAAAAATTAATTGTGTTATATCTTGAAACTACCTCTTTTTTTAGTCAGAGTCAGTATGGCTTCAGAGCTGGTAGATCTACTGAGGACGCTCTCCATAGGTACTGTAGCATGATACATGGCAGCTATTTTATTGATATTACTAAAGCGTTTGATACTCTTGATCATACTATATTGTTAAACAAATTAGATAAGGCCTGATTCAGAGGGTTAATATTTAAATGATTTGAGTCTTATCTCACGAATAGGAAACAAATGATAAAAATTGGTGACTCATTAAGTGAGTTCTGTGATATCAGGGCTCCGTGCTGGGAGTCTTTATAAATTCAATTTTTACTCTAAATATCAAAAGTAAACTGATCGGGTTCGCAGATGATATTGCCTGTTCATATTATAGCAATTCTCTCTTGGATGTGGCGGCGGATGTCAACCATGACTTAGAAAAACTTAGGCATTGGTTCCGTTTGCACAAGTAAGTTATCAGCGAAAACACAAAAATCATGCTCTTCTATATGTATGCTCGTAATTTACAACTGCCTGTTTTCACTTCTCTCTCCGTTTTTTCGTGGAGTGCGCATCCCAAAGAAGCTTTATATTCAAGTTATTTTTATTAAAATCTTTTATAAAATGAATTGCGCCGTGTGTAAACAAAAAAATTGATCGGAATTGTTCGATCAAAGTAAATTGCAGTGAATGTATGCATTTTTTCATTATTCATGTCTCAACATCACAGAAGCAGACGCAGATTATTTTAAATCAAGTGGTAAAGCATTCCGATGTGATAAATGTGCGGTTCTGAGACGCCGCGCTCTGTACAATTCCATACCGGCTTCACCCATGCAAGAAAACAACAATGCACTGAGTTCCAGTAACGCTAACAAAAATCTAGCGGGAAGTAAATTTGCACCTTCAGAAGCCACTATGTCTTCTATGCACAAGCAAACCGTAGACAGTGAAGGAGAATGTACTCTTCAAATGATTTATGCGAAGCCGTCTAATCTTGAGGAAACAAACAATCGGTTTCTACAAGAACTAAACGAGCTACGAAAAGAAAACTCTGATTGAAAATCAAAAGTGGAATTTTTGGAGAGCAAACTTAACTGGCAGCAACGACATCTTCTCGAAAATTGCATAGAAATTGTTGGAGTATCAAACGTCAACGACACAAACGCTACAAGCAAGGTGAAGCGAATTTTCCACGAACCTTTGTCCATTGATGTCTCAGATAATAAAATTGAAAATTGCTACGTGAAGAAAATTCACACCAAAGCTGCTATCAATGGGACGCTCTCCTTCTTCCAAATCAATAATCTGATCTACCTATGAAGCGGCTAATAATGAGCGCGAAGATGAAAAACAAAAAAAAAAAATTTAACACGGACGCAAATGTAATTAATGGCGTGGGAAACAACAACACTAACAACAGCAGCAAAGGAAATAGTACTATATACATCAACGATTCTCTCACGAGATATACGCAGAGGGCCTGCGAGAGAGGCAAAAGAGACAGCTAAGCAGAATGGCGTCAAATATGTATTGTACAATAATAATAAAATTCTTATGAGAAAGGTTGAGGGTGGAAAATTGAGTGCACGTCAATTACTTTTCTACAATGAATAATGTGATTGAAATAGATGATGACTTTTCTACCCTTGGTCTCAATAACTCTAGTCTTGATAATGTTTTAAAAAGTAGTTCCTTCTGCAATAAAAAACTTTTCATTGTCCACCAGAATATTAGAAGTTTAAGAGAAAATTTTGCAGCACTTGTCACGCACCTTGATTCTTTTGCATGTATTCCTGATATTGTTTTTGTGTCTGAAATTTGGATAGTTGGCTTTGAAATAAGGGATTGCATTCTGCCCGGCTTTAGTTTTTTTGCTAATCCAAATGAAAATTACGCTGCAGGTGGTGTTGGGTGTTTTGTGAAAGATGAATTCAAGATTCTTGAAGTCTTGAATGTTGATTTTTCGAGTGCTGATGTGTTGAAGGTTTCCATTGAAATTAATCATGATGTATATGTCTTTGTATGTGCATATAGAAAAGTCAAAAAACTTAATAACAGTGGGGGATTTTAATTTTAACAGCTTAGACAGTATCAGTTCCACTGTTACAAGTTACTTGGAATTATTTGCTTCGCATGGTCTAGGGTGTTTTACTAACGAGCCTTCTAGGTTTGAATCGGGTACTTGCTTAGATCACATTTATGGACGCTTCAGAAATGTTTCACTGAGAATCTTCGACAAGGGTGTTCTTGATCTTATGATTACTGATCATGCTATGATGATGCTCTTAGTAAGCATGTTCAAAAGCAAAAGTAAAACTAATCATAAATCATGCAACAAGGTGATAAAAATTGATTTCCGGAATCTCAAAAACAATATATTGTGTGAGTTTTGGGAAGATGTCTATTCGTGTAGTGATGCTTCAACATCCTATTTTATTTTCTTTCATTCCCTTAATAAATATATTCTTAGCTGCTCCTAACAAATGCCCTCGAAAAATTTGGTAGGAAGACTAAAACCGTGGATCTCTAATGTTTTGTTATACAAAGTTAAAGGTAAAAACAAACTAAGAACTAAATGCAAAAAGTACGCTAACGTTCTGAGTTTAAGTTAGAAATATAAGAAATTGTGCGCTGAACTTACAAAGGAGATTCCAATTTGTCGATATACCTATTACCGTAACCAATTAAATTCTGCTAAGGGAAACGTAAAAAATGAATGGCTGCTCAATAAAACCTCCTTTTCGAAAAAAAACCCACTGTTATACAGGTCGATGACTGTGAGGTTTCTGACAAACTTGACACGGCTATTGCTTTTAACTCGTATTTCACGAATAAAGCTATCAGTTCATCAGCAAGTTCAGTCCTACCGTTCTGCAATGTTTGTTCGTCCATATGTAGTTGCTCTGAACCACTGCAAAGCTTTGTGTTTCAGCTCATAACATCTCTTCAGATATTAGAAGCTATTGGTTCGTTAAAGAATTCGAGATCGTGTGGAGCAGATGGAATTTCTAATATTTTCGTGAAAAAAATTGCAAGTTTCGTAGTAGATGTCTTGGCAGTTATTTTTAATCGTTGCGTGTTTGCTGGGGTCTTTCCAGATGCCCTCAAATGTGCAGATATTGTGCCTCTGTTCAAAAAAGGTTCGGCTGTTCAAATGTGTAACTAAAGGCCCATCTCACTTCTCCCAGTTTTCAGTAAAATATTTGAAAAAGTTATGAAAAATAGAATAGTAAGTTACTTAAATAAAACGAAGTTTTTTAGTCCAATTCAATTTGGCTTTCAGAAAGGTAAATCACCTGAAGATGCACTACTACAGTTTTGTTCCCAGGTAATGTACCACCTAGATGGTAAAAAGTGTACAGCTGGCTTATTTATCGATATTACCAAAGCTTTCGATATGGTCAACCACAACATATTGCTGAGAAAACTGGAAAAAGCTGGTTTTCGTGGATTCATGCTTGATTGGTTTAGGTCGTAACTTGGAAATAGGTCACAAAGGGTGAAGTTGGATGATATTAGGAGCGAAATTATGTTCTTTAATTTGGGCGTGCCCCAAGGCTCTGTCTTGGGACCCATTTTGTTTTTAATTTACATTAACTCACCGTTCTCATTAAATTTTAAGGGTGCACCTACTGTTTTTGCTGATGATATAGTTCTAATATTAATTGGGACCTTAACTTGTTGAGGAATTGGTTTGCTGAACATAAGTTGGTGATCAGTCCCAAAACTAAAATAATGGTTTTTAGTCTTTCAACTCTAGCCAATTTTGAACCTAATTTTTTTTTCGACGCACCAGAGTGTCTAAAATACAAACTGTATAACTGATCCTGCACGTCTGATTTTTCGTTTCCTACTTTAAACAGCAGCCTCTGCTGCAGTGATAAGTGTTTCTTGATTGAAAAAGTAGATGAATTAAAATACCTAGGACTCACCATCGACTCTAGAATGAGTTTCTCGAATCACATAGAATCGCTGAAGAATTATTTCCGTGGTACACTTCGACATTTCTATTATTTGCGAAACATCTGCTCGAAAACGCTTTTAAAATCTATTTATTATGGAATTTTCCACTCCAAAGTGCAGTATGGAATTACTTGTTGGGGAGGTGTTTATCTGAACAAAGTACAACCTTTACTTGTCTTGCAGAAACGTGTTTTAAGAAAAATTTGTAGAAAACACGTTAGACATCCTAGTTTTCCATTGTTCTCTGACCTTAAGGTTCTTCCAGTCCGTCATTTGTACTGTTTCAAAGTGTTGAAGACCTTTTTCATCTTTTTCATGAAGTCTGGTAATCCTAAGTTTCGATTACTTCCTAATTTTAATACTTTTGTATATACGAGTAGTATCTGTCCCCAATTTCCGTACTACTGTATATCGTAATTTTTATTCTATCGTCTTATCGATTGTTTAATAAACTTCCGCAGTCAATTAGGACAATATCAATGCTTGGAATGTTCTTAAAACATGCAAAATCTTGGCCTTTCAATTTTAACTATAAACCAGTATAGGCCAGGAAGCAATTCTTTCTAATATTCTGGTGTAATTTTGCTCCAGATTTAGTTTTAATTCTAGATTTTTGCTTTGGGCACTTCATATAGATTTGTTAATGTTCTTCCTTTCTCTTGCTTATCTAGTGCCTAAATTAGTAAATCGAATGAATTTCTATATGTATATAATTCCATCGATTTTAATTAATGCTTCAGTATATTAATTGTTTCATAGAGTCACCCCACTCATAATAATGTGATTTGTGAATTACTCTTCGAAGTGGCATTCAACACTAGTTTGTTACTTTTGTATAAAAATAAAGAATGTCACCAATACTTCTTATATTTTCTATATTTACAACTTTTGTACTATGTATTAAGAAGCATATGTTTTATTATGAATTTGTGAGAAATAAAAATGAAATGAAATGAATGAAATTTCCATAGTTCATAGTTTTGATAAGTTCTGACACTTGCTGTGAATCTAATTCTCTTACTTCTTTTAATACTACTAATGATTGCTCTATGTATTGTTCTGAAATATTTTACCACTTGAGATTATTTTGCTATGGGAAACTCCTACTAACAACTTTTTATATATACTTATAATATACTTTTGTATCGCACGGATACAGCAAAAATGAATTATTGACTAATTCCGGTGCCAATTCGATGGACAGAATCTAAATCGCATTTATTAACAAAAAAGGAAACTCAACAATTTAATGCTTTAGGTGCTTTATTTGATAGTTTGTTACTCTGCTTTTAAGAGAAAAAAAACTTAACTGTCTTTTCTACTGTTGCCATGACGACAGCTTCCTGGCCGAGCTGATTTTCCAAATCCGTCCTTGAGTGGTCAATGACCCACTGCGGATTTTCTTCACAGCTTAGTTGTTACTGCATAGCGCCCTGTCATCACCAACAGATGCTTACGCACACAGCGCTAGCTGAAAGTTGCTCAGTAGGAGGAGCTAATTGGCGACAGCAGACCATTTCTGCAATCGCTTTTCCCATGCTGGCGCCTCCACAGCTGATGTAATGCGGCTGTTTGTCTTTTCTGAGTGCGCAATTTTGCTTCTGAGCTATGTAAGCGATGTGGGTCTGCCGTCTGATTTGCGAAATTGATAAATGCCGACGGGAAACTCGGAGATTGTACGTAGCTTATTCGGTGTGGCGATGCTGAACGATGTTTATTGTATTGCAACAACTTTATATTTACAGATGTAAATCCACTTGTTTTTGTATCTCAGTCCTATATTTGAATTTTAGTTTTTCAATCCTTCTTGTAAATTTTAAGTGAATTGTATTATCTCAATTTATTTTGTTTATTTATTCAGAAAAATTCTTGTCCATGTAAGATTAAATCTTTTTAAATTGTACATGCTAGGCAAAATACATTACAAAAGTAAATGAAAAAGAGTTAAACAAAAATATAAGAAAACGAAAAAAATAGGGGGTGCGGGAATAAAAAAGATGTGAAAAAAGGACATAAAGGTACTCGTATAGAAATTCCATCAGTAAGTGGACGATAAATATTTTAAAACTTCATTTGTAAATTTATTTGTGCTGCTTGATCGTTTGATATTCATTTGTAGACAATTTCATAGATGAATCGCATGGATTAAGAAATTTCGACTAGTGACAAGGTACATATATCTAGGTAAAATTATTTGCAGTGTCCGATGATTACTCGAATATTTCATCATATCAAATAAACAGTCTGGTTGTTTTGTAGTAATTATTTTGGGAAGCAGTAGTATGGCGCTTAAAGTTAATAAAGATATTAAGGAGCAGCTGGTTATTCCTTTAGCTAAGTGCGTATGATTTGACTTATTTATATGCCACAGTTAGTTTTCTCTTCGAGACATAATCCAGGTTTGCGTATATTTCGCATCCGTAAAGCAGTATCGGCAAAATAAAAGATTTTATCAATTTCAGTTTAACAGCCATCGGAAGGTAGTTCTTTGTGGAACTTAGACCACGAAGAGCGCCATACACTTTTGATACTACTTTGTTTACGTGTAAATTCCAAGTAAATGTACTAGTAAAGGAAACTCCAAGATTTTTTACTTTATCAACATACTCTAATGGGGCGAAATCTTTGGTTTGTCGACCTCTATTAATGAGCATGGCTTTTGAGGGATTGAGACTAACCCTCTAATGTACAAGGATGCCTCAGGGCACTCATTTTTAAAGTCAGTTATTTTAGTTCAAATTACCGTCTTCGCACCGCCTGCTATTGCCAGTACATTTCTACCAACAAAACGAGACTAATTTGAATTAATTCGATTTGAAAAATTGCAACGTTATTATTAGTCATCGAGAAAACAAGAAAAATTATAGAGTGATTTATCTTTTTTTCGGCAGTCAAAAAAAGTTATTTTTTGATAGGTTCTCGAAAGTATAAATTTTTATATTTTCATGCCCGTTAGCTAAATAAAAAAGAAATCATGTGGTTTGGCTACCGTTTTCTGACCGTGCCTGTGGGCAGCCTTGTGCAACAAAGTAAAAAAAAAGTCCCTTCTTTTCCAGTACCCGTGCTTTGTTTTTTTCCTAGGTTTTCTTTTGTTTGCATTTAATTTTTACCTGTGCTGTAGAATCATGTCAGATATAGCAAAAGCTATATCTGAACGACGTAAGCGACGTACAAGAGGGAAAAAGGTCAAGGTATCATAGACGGCAAAAGAAATACATCGAAATAGATTGCCCACAGATTATCAGAGAATATAACGCACACATGGGTGGTGTTGATCTCATGGATGGTTTGATGGGAAGGTACAAAATTTCTGTGAATACTCGTGATGTTGTTACACGTATTTTCTATCACCTATGATCAGGTCAACGAGCTCAACATCCAGGGGAAGAAGTACGTTATGACCACTCCAGCCATATGCCAATATGGCTACCCATGAAAGATGGCAAAAGGAAATGTAAACATTGCAAGATTTCCGAACTCACTGTGTTTGCAGTAAATGTGACCTTTACTTGTGTTGCAGTGCAGCTAAAAATTGTTTTCTAGCATACCATACTAAGCCATAGTTATTATTAACCTATATCTACCTGTATTTACCTTTAAGTCTATGGTTATTTTCAATATAAAACCGGTATCTACTGAATTCATATTCGACTTGCCTGTTTCACTTTTACATACCAATTTGCAAAAGAGTGCCCACAGGCCTCCTTCATATTGTTATGTTAAATTCCGGCAACTGTCAAAGGTGCCTAGAATCAAAAATAACTTTGGAATTTTCACTGATTCCAATTGTGGGTTCCCTAAACCTCCAGGTAGCGCTTTAAAGGCAGCTATACCTGGGACAAAACAACGAGTTGAGCGCCACGTGATTTTTAATGAATCAAAGAAACCAAAAAACCGAATCTCAACACCAGAGAAAATCTTCCGCGAAAAAGGAAACAACGACGAGAAGAGAAAAGACCCCAATGTTTTGAAACGTTATAAATGCTCCGTTGGAGCACGACGATGTATCAAAAGAAAGAAAAATAAATTAACCGCAGACTCGTCGATAGAGTGACCCGCTATTCAAAAAGTGCCGAACGCAACAAAAAATTATATGAACGGGTTGCGTGTCTCTCCTTTTCTCGAGATTGTTTCGCACGCGCGGCCCACCGGAGTCTCACTTTTCACAATACAACTCACCACTCTACACTGCACTATATACACTATACTTAGGTTTTCTTTTCTGGCGGTTCTGTACCCCTTTCCGACACAGTTTTCCGAATCCCTTTAGTCCTGCAACTCCTCTATCCTGGTCTCTTCCTTTTTTCTTAGTTCCTCTTTCCCTTTCGGTACGCCAGAACTACAAGAAAACTCGCGACTTTATTTTAAAATCTACTCTACTTTGTAATACTTTTCAAAAAAAGAACAATTGCTTTTCGCAATTGCCAAAAACTTACAAAAGAAAAACCTCAGCTTGACCCTCTCTACTGCTGGTCGTCACAAAAGTGACTTCCAGATCTTTTCTATTCCACAAACTCTCGCCAGATTTACGCACTCATTCTCACCCACTCTCACTCACACTAGTGGACCCAACAACGGGGCTTCCAGCTACACGACTAGCAAACTTTCCTAGTGTGTGCTCCCGTGTCCAACTATGCCTCTCATACATTCCAATTGTTTCCAATTGTACCCTCTCATACTAAACTCCTCAGTCACTGAGTTCTCCCCGCTTCCAGTAATAACTGGGAACTCCACTAGCTATGAATAGCTATTGCCCTAGACATTGGAAGTAAATGGAAAATTGCGAGAAACAATGTTTCTGTCATTGCTGATCATCGGGTATTTTTCCCCCATCGAACTAAACAAAATTGCAAAACAACAACAAACGCGAAGGAGAATGAAAGTCTGATCGAAGGTTGATGGAGTGTTGGAACGAAGGAGGAAGGTTGTGTGGGTATATTCCTAATCTTATTATACCCCGATCTAGCCATTCTCTAAATCACCGCCCCAAACAATGCTTAGTATATGTGCCTCTGTGCTAATTTACCCCGGGTCCCTACTTACTCCGGTAAATCGGCGTTCAGATTTGGGCGGAATGGGAGGACTGGCCAATAGCGTGTCACGCTTTACAATACTTATTTGCTTCTTTGTTTTTATTTCGTTATATTGTGGGCCATTCTGTCCGCCTGGTATTTTGTTATGATTTTTGTTTTTAATAGTTTTGTTATTGTTTTTATCTTTTTGTTGTTATTGTTTATATTGATGTGATTGCAGATTGATGTAAATTATGTTATTGGTGTTGTTGTTATTTATGTGGTTTATTGTTTTTGATTATTTTTATTTATTGTGTTGGTGTACATGTTGTTCTTATTAATGTTTTTATGTTCCCACGTTGCCTTTGCAATACTTGGCTTTTGTTGCGGTGTAACCTCCAGGGATCGTCCTCCACCCGTCATCGTCGTGTTGGGGTGTCTGGCTTAGAACGACCGTCCGTCCCCACCCGTCGATGACTTTCCGCCCTGTCTGATGCAGCCCGTTGCGAGTCTCCCGTCGAGCCTACGGGCTCCGACAACAGTGATCTTGGTGGACCTCCTGTCACACCCTGGTCTCCTGGTTCATCGTGAGTCTCCCTACCGTCCTTAGGGCTTCACCGACCGAACCACCTCGTCCTCCTCTCATATTCGTGTTTCTCGTGCTAAAATTATCCAGAAACATAATGATGGACTCTGAATTTGCAGCTTTTCAGATTTGTGCATTAGAGGGCTAAGCTCATTTTTTACTGACCAAACATGAATTCGCTTAAGATCATCATTAATATTGATGATATTTTTATGGGATTTCGGAAACAATGAATATATTTGTACATCATCGGCATATATGTGGTGGTCATGAAATATTCGGCTATATCATATATAAAGCATAAAAAAGGAGAGGCCAACTATGGAACCTTGGAGGGACACCCAAGGTGACTTGGAGGAGTGAGGCTTTACTTTTTACTTTGTACTTGTACTTACAATTTTCAATTACCAGAACAGGTTCTTTTACTCTTCTGGCAAGGTCGATGTCGCTGTACCATACATAAAGTTCGTCGTTGTATCTCCTCCTCCATTCACCTTCAATGCAGAAGGGAACGAAAATCACTCGAATAATTTTCCCCTCAAAGCAACTAAGATCACCCTTATCCATTTTTAATAATGTCCATGCCTCTGCGCCATGGAGCAGGACTGGGATTATTAAGGTCTTATAGAGGGTAGCTTTACTATTGCCTCCTTAGTCCAAAGAAACATCGATTGGCAAGAATTACTTTTCGTTTAATCTCAGTGCTGGTGTCGTTATCTGAATTCATAGCTCAGATAGGGTTTTCTCGTGAGTTTTGCACTTCTCTTAAGTATGATGCACAGAGGGACGAGTTTGGCAGGAATGCCGAAACTAGACATTGCTCTGTATAGCTCCGTCTTTATAGATGCTATCATACGCGGGCTTAAAATCGATGAATAGGTGGTGTGTATCGATCTGAAGCTCATTGGTTTTCTACAAGATCTGCCACACTGATATGGACCTATCATGTTGTTGACGAACGGCTTCAGGCGGTCACACAATACGGCAGATAAGATTTTGTAGGCGATGTTAAGAAGACCGACGCCTCTGTAGTTGGCGCAGTTCAGATGGTCTTGAGAATCGGACAAACAATGCTGATATTCCATTCATCGGGCATACTTTCGTCATCTTTTAGAGATGAGTTAAAGTATGCTCCTTACCAAGTCATCGCCTGCCGTTAATGGATGTGAGCGCTGACGTAAGTCCATAAAGGCCTCACCCGCATCCATCTCTTTTCCAAGACCCTGCCTAAGTCTTGGAAATCCTTACCGGCCTGAGCTCCAAATATGATACTCGTATGTCGGAGTAGCTCGGATAAGGTCATGGTTTGTTTTTCTAAAGTAATTAAAAGGAATTAAAAGTAATTAAAAAGTATTGTAATTGAAACTACTTGAAAGTAATTTAAAAAAAAAGGTACTTGAATATATTTTTTAAGTACAAAAGTAATTAAAGTCATATTTCAATTACTTCTGAAGGAATTACCAGTACAAGTAATTGTACTTGTACTTAAAAACATCTAAATACGTGGTACTTGTACTTAAATGGTAATTAAGTACAAAAGTACTTAATTAAGTTACAGGTCTGCATTAGACACATATTGTTGGCGGCCAGATAAATATGAAGCTATTTATTTGCACGCGGAACTATCGAAGGAGGATTGACTACGCAGTTTATTTAATAGTATAGTTTACACTACCAAATAATCACTACTATTAGATTTAGAACTTTGGCAACTTTCCACTTATTGGGAAAAACGAACGTTGTTAGTATACCTAGTATTAAATATATGAGTTATATGAGACCGAAAAGCGAGAAGAAGAGTTTGTATAAAAGTCGGATATAGACCATCAGAGCCAACAACTTTTGATTTGATCTTTAAGATTGTTTGAATTACACAAATATCATCAATTCAAGAGAGTGAAAAGGTATCTTCTCGTTGATTGTCAAGGAGGCAGAGATATTCTCTTGATTATGATTGCCTTGAACAGATTTCCTTTTTAGTTCATTAAGGTCGATATTTTTGGGAAGTGTATCTTTTACAGACTTAAGCCCGGTGTCGCGAATTTTACTCCAGAATTTGGAACTCGAGTCCCTTGGGTTGAATTTATCTTGACAAAAAACCTTTCTGTTTGCTTGTATAAAAAGAGATACTGCGTTTCGTGCGAGGGCATATTCTTTATAAAAAGCTGAGCATTTGTATCTTATCCATCTATCATAAAAGTAATTGCGTTGTTTTATATCTAAAGCTGAAAACTTCCGAAGTTAACCATGCAATATCGGCCCTATTAGTTTCTCTGCGGTGTTTTAAGGGTACATGCTTATGAAATAAAAAGAAGATATTATTTTGAAAGTATTCCACATGAATATTGACATTGCTTGTAGTACATATAGGCGACCAATCCAGATTTCGGCTATCGTTAAGAAGTGCTTCTAAATTGATTTTGGAAAAATTTTATGATTTTATTGGAATTTTTTTTCCACAAGAGGAAAAGCGTTAATTGTAAAGGAATTTATGTCGTGATGTGAAAATGCTGGAGCAGGAATCATAAAGCATTGCCGAATCAATATTAGAAACTAAGAATACAAAGCGAAGGCTTTTAGGCATGAAGTGAGTTAGTTTATTTATAAAATAAAGATTAAGGGACTCTATCGTACTGATTAATTACTCATTATTACTCTAATATATTTAAGTACCAATCTCCATACAGAATAATGTTTGCATAAGCCACAGAAAACTCCTCTTACAGAACTCTTATATACACTGCTGTGCAAAATAATAAGAACAACGTTGTATTTTAATTGAATTTTAGAAGTAAAAACACAAGTTTAAATTAAATTTAGAAATTGGTTTGTATTATATTAAGTAAATGAAAGTTTACAACTAAATAAATAAACACTGATTTTGACAAACATCAATAGAAGACAAACCAATTTAACAAATATTCATTGATCTCGGCTGTGCAAAAAAATGAGAACACTAAAGAAAAACAATATTTTTAAAGAAAAACACAAAAACAATAATGAATGAAACGAAACTATTGAAAATGACTTAAAAATTAACATTTTGCTGTGCTACCCTTGCTAACTAAAACAGCTCCGCACCTTAGGGGCATTGAGTCCACAAGTTTTTGGCAAAGTTGTGGTGGGATCTCGTATCAATTTTTTTTAATATTTTCCCATAGCTCCATCTTGTTTTTTGGTTTTGACGTCTTACTAAGCTGCCTTTTAAGATTACCCCAAAGATTTTCAATCGGATTAAGATCTGATTAAGCTTGACCTTTCTTTCAGAAAACTATTTTCTTGTTACTTTGGCTGTGTGTTTAGGATCGTTGTCCTGTTGAAACAGCCAAAGCAACGGAAAATTATCATACATAAATGTATTCAAGATCTCTCTGTACCTCTCCTTCGTTAGAGTCTCCGTTGGTCCAACGCCATAATACGAAAAGCAGCCCCAGACCATAATATTACCACCTCCGTCCGTGTTTTAATGACTTAACGGTATATTTGGGATCGAACTTTTTCCCTGCCGGCCTTCTTACACACTGATTTGTTGGGTCTGGTCCAAGTTAATTAATTTTAGTTTCATCGGACCAAAGTATGTAACGCCATTTCTCAGCTGGCTTTGCAGATGACGTTCGGCGAAATTTAATCGGTCCTGTATGTTATTTTTTTATAAAAGTGGAGATTTCTTTGGGTGGCAAGCTTTAAGATTGTTTTCTTTAAGTCTTCTTCTTATCAGAGAACTGTCTACTTTAAGATTTAAATCGGTTTTGATTTCACCCAAAATTATAAATGGGTTCTTTCTTGCGCACAATGCGTAGGTCAATGTGGGATGATGTTTTGCATTTTCGACCACGTGTTTCGTAGATGTTTTTTTCTTTTAGAGATGCTTACCACTAAAAATAATAAAAAATTAATACCGCCAAAACAAATAGTAACCCGACTTTATTTCTGTTCTTATTATTATGCATACTCAAAAATTACCTTCCTTGCAAAGTGTCTAGTCTAATGCAGTCAAAACAATTGTCTCAGCAATAACATCAATAATCTACCAAAAACAACAAACTGTGAACAAATCAATAATTTTAAAAATTTAAGAAAACTTTTCCTGCAATAGCTGTTCTTATTACTTTGCACAGCAGTGTATGTAGGTATATGGCTGGCTATGGTAGGAGCGATATATGAATATACACTAGGGTGCACTTAATTTTGAAATTTTTGAAATTACCTTCTCCGACCCGTAAATCGGTTCTTACTCATGGAAAAAAAATTCACAAAATAATTATACTGGGCTTTGAAAATACACAAAATCCGTCAAAAACTTTTTTTTTTTTTAAATTCAAGAAACATTTTTTTCTTAAATTTAAAATTTCCGTTGACATAAAATAAAGCTCCAATGCAACAACGGACTGCTTTGTGCACATTTTAGCACGTGCATGTTTAAGCACTGTATGGTTGAATGCTCTGTTACAGAATTTAATTTGAGTCTGCTGCTACGGTCGTCAATAAATTTTTATTACTCGTAAATTACGGTTCTATAACTTTTCTGTTTTTGCGAATAAAACTTTGAATTGAATAGTAAATATTGCACCAACTAGTTGTAGTTCTTATATGGCCACTAGAAAAAAACCGAGATATGGGTAATCATACAAATATCATCAAGTCTTAGTGGAATAATGTTACCTTCGAAGAAGGAAGTTATTTCATTGTTCTTCAATTACAAACAAGTGTTAAAACAAAACATTAAAGAAGCTCAACTTCTAAAAATATAAGAGAATTCTGGAAAAATGCCCGTATTCCAACAAAACGGTATGATCATGTGTGTGATAAAGTGGAGTTCATTTTCAGAGAATGGGAGAAATTAAAAGCAAATAAAGACAATAAGGCGAAGCGTTTAGACGGACTGCAAAAAAAAAAGTTTATGACTGGACGGAAGATCTAGGCAATCTATCCGATATTAGCCATGCCAACGCATTAGAAATTATCAAAATTGAAGAGGGCAAGATGTTTCTAGTTGCACAATGTGAAAAGGGGCGTCGCGGGAAATGGGTAATATTGATAAAACTCTGGCGAATAAAAATAAAAAGGCAACTGGAAGAGAAAGAAATACAGTCTTGCCAAGAGAGGGTAATTTTTGCTTCATCATCTGATTCAGAGGTGGAAGTAGATCCTCAATATCGTCGGGTAATTGATCAACCAGTTCACTTGCCATCCGAAGTGCCACCTTCAAAGAGAGGTCGAAAGAAAATATTGGATGAAAACTTGGCGACTAGTCTTGACGTTTCCAAGGTTTGTGATCGGAATGCAGCATTGGTTCTAACTCCTGTGTTTAAACTTCTCGGACATGAACCCGCAGAATATAATGTGAGTCGAGAGTTTCTCAGATTGCTGAGAATTTAAAATTTGAATTTATCCCAGAAGTTTCACTGACAATTCACTGTGACGGTAAGCATCTGAAGAATATAGTGAGAAGTGATATTGTTGATAGCCTTCCTATTTTAGTAAGTGGAAAAGGAATTGCTCAACTTTTAAGAGTTCTGGAGATAAGTTCTGGCACAGGTGATGCTGCAGCAACAGCACTCTATGAGACAGCAGCAGAATGGGGAATCTGCGATAAAGTAAAGTGTTTAGGATTTGACACTACATCAGTGAATACGGGAAGAAGAAATTGGGCGTGTTTACTTTTGGAACAAAAAATGGACAAAGACATGCTGTGGTTAGCATGCCGCCATCACATACACGAGATCATGTTGGAGGCAGTAGTTATGACAGCAATAGGGCCATCAACATGTCCAGACATTGTTATTTTTAAACGTTTCAAGAAATCCTGGTCCAACATCGATTGGAAAAAGTACGAAACAGTCTTGTCAAACGAAATTGCCACAGCCGCAGTTATTGAAGTTTGGAAAAAAATGATTGCCTTTTCAAAATGTCAGCTGCAAGAGCTCCAATATCGAGACGACTACAAGAACTTCTGGAACTGAGAAGTTCCTCTGAAAGGAGTATCATTCAAAACTCCAGCTAGATTACGCCGTGCTAGATGGATGTCCAAAGCTATCTACTCCCTTAAGATATGGATGCTCCATTCAGTTCAAGCTAACAAAAAGAGAAGAACATAAATACCTGTCATTTGCCTCTTTGTTGTTAGACTTTATGTCAGGGTCTGGATAGCTGTCCCCGTTTATACGTCAGCTCAACGAAATTATATTGAGCTGATTCAAAACCTTGACAACCACAAAAAAGTAAATGTTATTACTTCAAGAATTACTCTTCAAAGTTTCCTTGGACACGTCTGTTACTTGTCGGAGGAACTTGTGGCTTTTGGGTTTTTTGATGATAGAGTGTCCAATGAAACAAAAAACAAGATTGTTTGTGCCCTCCAAATTAAGGGAAAAGAGAACCCCTTAAAGCGAATAACTGTTGACATCACCAATATTCAGTCAAAAGGTTTGGTGGATTTTGGGAGTTCAAATACCCGCCGATTGTTCAATATCACAGGATTTTCGTCAGAGTTCTTGACTAAGGATCTGGATGGCCCAAGGACAAGGTATACAATGAAGTGAAACACGGACTACGCAACATGAGAGTAATCAATGACATAGCTGAGCGAGGAGTAAAGCTCATGGATGAGTACAATAAGCTGTACACTAATTACGAAGAAAAGAAGCAGTTTCTATTATTGGCAGTCAAAGACTATAGAAAAAAGTATCCAGACAGGAAAAAATAACCTTTGCTAAAGTGGAGTAATAATCTTAGTTTATATTTATTTATTAATTGGTTACTTGTATTTATGTTTTTTTCAATAAATAAAATCTAATTAATGAACTAAATTTTAATTCTAAATTTTTATAATTATATCCATTAATCCATTGTTCACTGGTACACCCTGCAAAGTTTGGTTGGCGGTAGCGAACCCTAAATATTATCCGATTTGTACAAAATTTTCAGAGATTTTTTTTTTCATGAGAAATAACTAAATGGCTGCTTAGGACGGTCAAAATTCAACAAAAAGCTTTTTTGGGTCAAATAAGGCGCACCCTTATATACACCCTATAAGAATTTTTTCACAATTTGCTGTTATTTGGATAAATATATGTAGAAGTGGAGACCGACCGATCGACGCCGAAAAGTTTTAATCGTTTTATTTCATTCTCTAAATTTCTAAGTGCCTTTGGCATTACCTTCTTTAAGTGTTCAGTCATTCATATTTAATACGAACTCCATAAGCATCTGGAACTGGGTATAGGATACCAAACGAGGTGTCGGCCGTGGTGGGGATCGAGGAAGGGTCAACAAGTTGACAATGGAAGAGTTAAGAGTAGAGTCTTGTTTTTGGTCACGTTGTGAAAAGGTCGGTTCGGTCGTCGCTAATTTTAAATAAGTTTGTAAGATTAACATCCTTAACTAATCCCTATTTTACGAAAATATATGTACCCTATATTAATCTGCCTGTAAAGGATTGTGTTTAGTTTGTTTTCGGCATCCGTGGAAATGCGAAAAATACTAGTGGAGGATCTCTGATCTTTCCTACATAGGGGCTCAACCGGGATCGAACTAATTTTCAAATTCGGTGCAGAATTGAACTTCTTAGACTGTTAAAAGTGGGTCAAGGTGAAGAAAAGTGTGGACGCTAAGACGTTAAGAAGGAGCAAAACAGTGAGGTGAGAAAATTCGGCGAAAAGAAAATAGATAAGACTGAGTGAAGCATAAGCCTTAATGGTACGAGGAATTGTGGAGGTTTGTGTTGTGATGAATGGATGAGTTGCATACGTTGACAGTTCGGCAGTTGCAAATGTTCTTAAAGAGAAACATTTGTCGTGTCATTGTCGTGATTTAGGGAACCGAATCAACGACGAATTTGGGCAAGGTGTTGTGAAGAAAGAGGAAGTGTCGAGGGCGCAAGAAGCAGGCAAACTGGCGACCATTGAAGAGCTTAAACAGCATGACGAAGAAGAATTACTCGGACAGCAGGACAAGGAAGATCCAATTTCAATTGTATCGAAGATAGGAATAATGTCAAACCTTAACAACTTTGTTTTCCGCGATGTCGAAGAGTCGCTAGGGCAGTTTAGCGGAGAAGGAGGAAGGGATTACGAAAAGTGAGTTAAAGAGTTTGAAGACATTGCTACGGCATATGAATGAAACGACATGCAAGCTCTTAAGAGGAGCTGCAAGATTGGCTGTGGGAATAAATGAGGGCACAACCAATTGGAGTAGATTGGAGGACTGTTTGGCTAAGGAGTTTGAGAAAAAAGCATCCAGTATTGAAATCCACGGACAACTGGCTTCTTGCCGAAATTAAGCTTCCGAAAGCTAGTCAAGGAAGTGTGCACGAGACATCACTGGTAGAATATATCATCAGCGGAATACCGGATACCTTGAGAAACAAGGCTGTGTTATTTTGAGCTTCGACCCTTGAAGATCTAAAAGCAAAAATAGGAACGTACCAAAAGGTGCAGCGGCAAATGCCGAAACTAAAACCCGAGACAAGCCGAAGTCATATCAGGACGACTACGCCACCATAGGGCGCATAGGTATGTTACAACTGCGGTGCAATGCCGCACGTAGCTCAGAACTGCCCGAACGAAACCAAGGCACACGGTGTTTTCAGTGCAGTAAATTTGGACATATCTCAACTTCAAAAGGAATAAACCAAGTAAAGCGTATTGAACTCGACGGTGGGCATATCAAGGTCTATATTTACTGCAAACCACTTCATGCCTTTGTGGACAACGAGAGCTACGTGTCTATTATCTATCTATCTATCTATCTATCATCTATCATCAGACAAAGAGCGATCCTCAATGGGTTCGGAAACAGACCACAGAGGACACTAGGTGCGTCCTGGTTGAGTTTGCAGATCGAGCGAGACGACCATTGGGTTCAATTTCAAGTAGTACGAGATGAATGGATACCTGATGAGTAGATTCTTCTGCTTGGACGGGATTCGCTGGAAAACGTGGAGATGTCGATTTCCAGTCGAAAAATAACCGAGGTGAGAAAGACAATTTCGAAGAAGACTAACCAGCTGGACGAAAACCATGTACTCAAAGTTGAGCTTGGAGGCGACGAGAAGGAGGGGAAATCTGGTTGAAGACCTAGTTGGCAACGAAGACTTTAAATGGGACATAGCTAAGCTCATCTCCAATTACTCACCAAGTTAAGTTCCAGAATCATGCATTAGCATGAGTTTAACGCTAGAAGACCACAGCCCAGTGTACTAGGTGAAGCGAGGCTTGGCACCGAAAGAGAAAGGGGTGGTAAACCGACAAGTTGATGACTGGCTATGAGATGGGATAATACGTCCGAGAAAATCCAACTATGCTAGTCCTATCGTACTAGTTAAGAAATGAGATGCCACCCATCGATTGTGCGTCGATTTCAGCCGGCTGAACAAAAAGATCGTCAAGGAGAGGCACAAGCTGAAGTATACACCAGACTGTACTTAAGGGACGGATTTTTTCATTTGGACGAGTCAAGTCGCAGGTACACTGCTTTCGTCACACCAGATGAGCAGTACGAGCTTATATGTATCCATTCGGACTTTCTACCTCACCTTCGATGTTCCAGAGGCATATTTACAACATTTTTCTTGAATAAATGCGTCAAGGAGTTAATCTAGTTTACATGGACGACATTGTATTACTAGCCAGGACTGAAGAAGAGAATCTCACGAGGTTGCAGATCGTGCTGAAGGTAGCTAAGGAAAACGGATTACGAATTAAGTGCGAAAAGTGCTCGTTCTTACAAAGCGAAATAAGACCATCGAAAGATAAAGTCACAGCGGTCAGAGGATATCCAGAGCCACAAAACATTAAGACTGTCCAGAGTTTTCTCGGACTAACGGGCTTCTTCAGAAAGTTTATCCAGAATTATTCAACGACTGCTAAACCTCTGTAGGATCTCCTCAAGAAAGATGTGCCGTTAGAATTTGAGGCGGAGGAGAAGTTGGCGTTTCAAACTTTGAATGCTGCTCTCTATAACGAACCTGTTCTGAAATTGCTTGACCCGGAGCTGGAAACGGAACTTCATACGGGCACTAGTTTTGTGGGATACGGAGGAGTGATGCTGCAGAAACATGAAGGTAACTTTCACCCAGTTTTTTACTTGAGATTCAAGTTTACGGAAGCTGACAAAAGCTACACCTGCTATGAACATGAAGTCCTCGCTATAGTGAAGTGTTTGCGGAAATTAAGGGCTTACCTTCTAGGACTGAGGTTCAAGTTATTAACGGACTGCAAAGCGTTCCAAGCGATCATGCATAAGAGGGATCTTTGCCCGCGAGTCGCAAGATGGGCGATTCTATTGCAAGAGTACGACTGTGAGATACTACAGTGCTCAATAACTGCAATGCATCACTTAGACGCGTTGAGCCCAATTGTGTCGAGGATCGAAGACAGGTTGTTGCACCGAATTGAGACGGCTCAAGGTACAGATGAATTTTGCAACTTAATTACTTCAATTCTTACAGTGAGCGGAAGTAACCAAGATTACGAGCTGAGACATGGTGTCTTGTACAAGTTTGAGGAAGGAGTGCACTTGCTTTTCTTACCCAAGGCGATACAGAAAGAAGTATAACGAAGTATTCACGAAACTATGCACCACTAAGTATTCCTCTTAAGCAGGAATACTACATTCAGAAGCGAGCGCGCTGTGTAGAAAAGGTGCTCACGAAGTACGAAACACAGCCCGTTTCAATTGATTTTCGGAGTAGCAATGAAGTGCGAGAGCAACCAGCAGCTGACGAAGTTTCTGGAAGAAGTCATGTTGAACCAGTTCAAGGAGACTCGACACGAACTACGCAGAGCGGCAAAGGAAGAGATTGAAAGGGTGCAGTTTAGAACTGACGAACATACGAAAGGAAAAATAAAGTGGCGAGACAATATAGGCTGCATGGCCTAGTGGCGATTATGCGAACGCTGTATACTTTGGACCATAAGAGGTTATCCGAGTCAAGCGGAAGGATTGCTATGACGTCCGAAAGGTTGACAACACGAAAGGCCCAACACGACTTTGACAGCAGCTGACTGTATGAAGCCCTGGATATCTGATGAAAGCGATGATGATGATGATGACGATGACGATGAAGATGATGTAATTCAGTCAGACTGAGGGCAGGCGGAGAACCCGGATGGCCGGATCTGTAGACGCAGATAAGTTTTAATCGTTGTATTTCATTCTTTTAATTCCTAAGTGCCTTTGGCATTACATTCTTTAAGTGTCAGACATTCATATTGTATTGCTTTATTGCACATTCTTTAAGTGTTCAGTCATTCATATATAATTGCTGTTTATTTGATCCCAGTTTTGTTTAGAATTCAATTGACTTGTGGACCGCCTCACCGCGGTCATCGTTCTGCGTATCAAATTCGCCGATACGATGGGGTGTAGGTCGAACATAAAAGGCGACGGAGAACGGCTCAGTTAAACATCTGAAGTGAGCATATACACCCTAACGATGTCACCAACGAAGATTGTGATGACGGTTGGTGGTGCCTTAGGCTTGGCGTTGTTACTGACGATGGGGATAAAACTATGGACATGGTATAGGGTGTTGAATTCTCTAAGCATCTAGAACTGGCTATAGGATACTAAACGAGGTGGTAGCCATGGTGAGGATCGGGGAGCTGGATCAAAAAGTTGACAATGGAGTTAAGAGTAGAGTCTTGTTTTTGGTCACGTTGTAAAAAGGTCGATTCGGTCGTCGTTAAGTTGAAATAAGTTTGTAAAATTAACATCCTTAACTAATCCCTATATTAAGAAAATAAATGTACTATATCTAGTTGAAAAAAGAGCAATTGTGTTTAGTTTGTTTTCGGCATCCGGGAAAACGCGAAAAGTTCTAGTGGAGGATCTCTGATCTTTCCTACTAATCTTGTAACTCGTTCGGGCTAGATTTCCTAATATATATTGCCACTCCCCCTCTTACCTTATTTTGTGTATCTACACGCTTGGGTTTATGGTAATTATTGATTTTAAAGAGGTGGTGATTAATATTAGGATGCAGCCACGTTTCTGATTGACAAATAACATCCACCATATTATTGTCAATTATTAAACGCAACTCGTCTATTTTGTTTACGAAGAACATTTGACATAATTTTCGTCTCATCTATGTGGCTATCCTGCAAATGTCGACTATTGCTCATATAATGGTAATAACAATAAAATTGAACCTATAAGCAACAAAAACAAAAATGTGGATGACATGACTTACCTTAAGAATGAAATTATAAAAAAAAAAGAGAAAGGAAAAGCAGAAAGAAAGACATTAAAAGAAGATACAAAGGTAGTAAACGGGGGAGAGGAAGAGAGTGTAAATGAGCACATTAAGGAAGAAGTAAAGAAAAATAAGAGAAGATCGAAGGAAAATGATAGACAACAAATCAATGCGTATTGAAATGAAAATAGTAAAAATAAATGCAATAAAAAAGAATTTGCATTTGGAGTTTCATTGTTAATTAAGTATTCATGGTGTTGCTTTATTGTTTTTGAAGAGATTCCACTGCATCGGCCGATTTTGTAGCTTAACAATCTCACGGAAATCGTGCCTTCGTTGTCTAATAGATGTTTCTTCCTAGTTTATGTTCTTTTATGAAAATAGACCCGGATCTGGTGGTAGCAGAAAAAATCTCTTTTCCATTTTTCATGTGCACGGCATGTTGAAGAAGAAATCGATCGATCGATAAGGTTTTCATTGACGTATATAAATTCGTTGAAGTCTAGTCCGACATCACATAGGCATAGCTGCCTTTTCTCTTTTTTCCGATATTGGGCGATTGCTCCCAAAACGTAGTTACGGTCTTGAGTTGTATTAAATTTAAATATGATGGGGCGGTCATTCGTGTTGTCACGACTTTGAGACCGGAAAAAATTTTTAACAGTCGGTGGCTTACATTCAATTGCATGGCAATACAATTCAAAATCGATTTTAAATTTTCTTCATGCAAGTGCAGAACTCCAAAAAGAATGGCGTCAGCTGCTAGTTTTCTCCTCTCCAATGCGTCGCATCTTTTCATTAGATCGACGAATTCTTTACACAGGAAGGTAGAGAGATTTGTGCACATCTCAAGTTTATCCACCCGTGATCGAAGTTCTGTAAGGGACTTATCAAACTTTTATTCATATGAAGCCCACTTTTGCTCAATGAGTAATATTTGACCCATTATATCGCATCGTAAGTTCCTTATTTCTTCCGTAAAATAATTCACGATGGCTTCTGTGTGCTTGTTGAAACGCTCTTCTAGCTCAGCGTGAGTCACAACTATTAAAGGGCAAGGCGGTACTCTCTTAGTTATTATTCTGATTTGCTTTGGTGTTCCAATTGCTGTAAATGCGGCGGAATCAGATGAAGCTCCCTGCTTTCTTGATCGGAGAGTTACGGCGGCACCATGACAATTCATTTTGCTCGATGTTTTTTTGTTAGTTTGATTGTTCATTTTTATAATTAATTCAATGTTCTAAAGGTTTTATGTTTATGTCGTATATGTTTAAATTATCACTTAAGGGGACACTAGAATGAAAACTTATTTATGTACACACTCCCTTATTATGTTAAACGAAGTTTACAAATTGAGTGAATAAAATCCAAATCTTAAATCTAAAAACCATCGATAGTGTCCAGGACCTCCATCTTATAGTCTGCATAGACTTCACGAATGCTCTTATATTCTGCCTCCAAGTCCGCAACTTTAAGCTCAGCTTCGTTTTTTCCTGTCGTTATTTGCCTCTACATCATTTCTAGACGCATTTTAAGATAATTATAATTAATACGTTAGAAACTTCAATTTTCCATAAAAGTTTGTATATCTGTTTTAAACATGTTGAATGTTGCTAGGCATGTTATTGATTTTAATTGACATTTGTTTAATTTTGTTCGATTAATAAATATAGTTTACAATTCTATGATTATTAAATAATTTTACATTATTCATTTGAATGTGGATTCACAAACACCTTAAAATTCATCTACCCAGCTGTTGATATTGTGGGGCGATTCTTCCGAAAATGGTGTTAATCTACAGTCAATTCGACATCAAGGTTGCCCAATAACGACGCATTAACCCAATGCTAGGTCCCATAATGCATGAAACGAATCTGGAAGAATCCCTGTCAGTGCAAAAAAATCGGCAGGTAAAAAAATGCCTACTGATCGAGGTGGACAGAGCCGACTACAACTATCCACTCAAACTGTTGCATGCATACGTAGGGATGTTTGGCTATTTATCACTTGCCACGACACAGAGATAAAAAGACAGGCTCATGTCGACGGCATAGAAGATAAAAACCATAGTCAGAAGCCAAACTCCGTACAATTCAGGGAAATGATATCTTCAAATTGTACACCGAATATCTGGAACAAAAAGTCCAAATAGATTGCCCGCTTACAAGAACAGCGGCACAGACAGTTCTAATTCGGAGACATAGGAAGACATTATATCTATGTCCAGATCATTAGATGCCATCCCAACAGGTGAAATGTCTCCATACACTGGCAACTCTGCCAGTATTTCAAAATAACAACGAAAATGGGACTAAGGCGCATCTAAGTTAATCTACAGCATGCGAAGCCTGCCTCGGGTGTCCTCAGCAATCATTTCAGGAGCCATATGTCCTTAAAGACCAGGTAAAGGGACACTCAATTGAGTTATTATATGATTTTACTAACCCTGGAAAACTCAGAGCATGTATCTTAGCTAGTAACAACATAAAACTCTTTCCAATTCTAGAATCACTGACAGGGATCCTACAACTTTTCGTAGTCTGCGATTCAAATGCCTATCATACGATCTGGAGCAGCTCAGCTATGAACAAACGGGGTGAGACTCAAATAACTTGCAAATTCTAAATCAAATAAGCAACGGATATAAATAGCAATAGGTCAAGGGTATGAGATGTGATCCTATGCACCACATTTATAAACAACTTTATTTAGGAGCTGGGTGTATCATCCAATGACTCGATGTCGAACGAACGAAAAATACAGAAAACTCAAATCTGCAGATTGTGACACATACTGTCAACAACTCATGGATAATCTGGGTAGATGTAACACAAACATCAAAGATATAGATAATATTGAGCCAGGCTGTAACAATCTAAATACGTTAATCACAACTGCTTGCCACCAAGAAGAAAAAGAAAAAAATAGCCAAACTTAGAGCAGAGACAAAAAAGCTCTTCAACCCTGCTTAACGCAATGGTGAATGTGAAATACACTGAAACATACTCAGCGTGTACAACCAAGAAATTATTACAATTATTACAATTGATGACACTAGAATCCTTAACATATGTTGAGGCATTATAAGTGTATTCAAACCCACTTGAGTGTTAAGTTCTTTAAAAAAAAAAAACTCTCCAAGTAGCACACTAATTCTATTGGTTCAATGAAAATTGAAAAATTGAAAAAATCACTTCCTAGAATATATAATAATTTCAGAAGCCCAGGAAAATCTACCGAGCTCAAAGAGCACTGGAACAGGTCAAAGGAAATTTTTATGAAGGTAAAATAATTGGGGCAATCAACTCTTTTCAACCCTTGAAAGCCCCTGGTGAAGATGGAATATTTCCGGCTTTGCTACAAATATGCATCCCACAACTGTTGCCTGTACTAATCAACTTATTCAGGGCAACGCGTGGTGTTAAAAAAAAAATAAATAAACACACTGTGGCGCTGGCTTCTTGACACTCATTTGTGTCGCTCACGTTGTCATTTTTGTCACAACTGAGCGGGACCTGTGGTTTATAGCCGAATCCGAACGGCAATCCTTAGAAGCTTTTTCATAGGCAATTTTACTTTAGGGAGTTTGCCTTTGCCCGCCGAAAAGGTGATGACGATTCGAAAAATTGTTGGCGATGCCGGGGATCGAACCATGGATCTTCTGTGTGATAGCCCAATGAGCTCACCATCGCGCCATCGCTACCACGGGTGCGGTTACTTACCAAAAAAATGGAAGGATGTTGCTGTAAGATATATACCTAAGCTAGGGTGCAGACGATCTGAACTACCAAAATCGTATAGACCTATCAGCCTCACTTCTTTTTTCCTTAAAACTATGGAAAAAATCATTGATAGACATATCACAGACGGGGCTCTTCAAGTGTGCCCCTTTCACGAGTATTATTATGCCTGCCAACCAGGAAAATCTACCACATATGCTCTACAAAATCTCACTACAAGGATTGAAAAATTTCTCCGAGAGGTTGTTTCCTTGATATAGAAGGAGTATTTGACAACACCAAACTCTCCAATATATACAATGTGTCCCAGTTTAGCAGTTTTATTCTTTAAGGACGTATTCCTTCCACCAAACAAAAAATTGTATGGCAGGGGGGGTTGGGGGGTGGTTGTGTATTCTCACTCCATTTCCAGTTACAGCCCATCGAAGTGAGTGACCTCTAATTTGGATCTGTAACCGCTTTAAGCGCTATATCTTCTAAACTAGTACAGGTATAAAAAAAGATGCTTTGTGTACATCTGTGCAGCAACAAAATGGTTTTGGCTCGTTAAACTCAAAATTATGAAAATTTGCGGTTCCATTTTTTTGCTTAAAATTCATTTTTCTTGAAATTTTTGCTTAATAAATTTTATAAAATTTTTTGAAATTTTTATCCATGCAAAATTTCATAAAAATTATGTCTAGAAACTTTTTTAACGTACGATCAACAAATTTTGTAGTAAAAGCCATTTTTTGCCAAAAAGAAGTATACCCTTTTGAATTACTCATAAAATCTCTTGGATATTTTTTTGTGGTCCTGAGAAGGACCTTTTTGGAACTTTGTTTACCCCAAAGAAAGCCAACCAAACAATAGCTTAAGAGGCATCACATATCGCATTCGATGTGGATGCAGCTAGCTAGGGAGCTAATAAAGCAAATGTTTAATGGGTGAAGAGATGGTGATTTCTTTTATAGTTATACTCCAACGAGGGACCAACGGAGAAGTAATGGGAGTGCAGGCGGATGACCAACATAAGAAGGCACCAAAAGGCATACCTTCCTCCTTTTTCCCAACACACCATCGACCTTCGATCAGACTTTCTTTCTCTTTCGTATTTGTTTTGTTTTGCAATTTTGATTCATTCGATTGGGGAAAAATACCCATGCATCAGGAAAAAGAGAAGCACCACTCCTCGCAATTTGCACTCATATTTCAATGCCTAAGGAAATACCTAGGCTAGTTATAATTCACATAACGCTAGTTATAATTCAGTGGAGTTCCCAGTGATGACTGGAAGTGGGAGCGAACTCCAATACTGAAGAGTTTAGTATGAATGTGTACAATTGGAAGGCATGAGAGGCCTAGTTGGACACGGGATCTCGCGAATTGCTAAAAGCGATATTTGTTTTCAAAGTCAAGTAGAGTAAAATTTAAAGTAGAGACGCGAGATTCTGGTGGACAGAAAGAAAAAAAAGGGAAATAAAAAACACAGGAATAGATAAGGGTGCAGAAGTCGCAAGACAAGGGGATTAGGATAACTGTGCCAGAAGGGGTAAAGAACCACTAGGAGATAACTATGGTGCAGTGTAGTACAGTGAGAAACGTTTTTGGGAAGTTGAGCTTATTAAGACTCCGGCAGGCTCCGCGTGAGTTACATAAATGGTAACACTGAAGACAATTAATACAACCATTAGTTTGTGGTTAAATCTAACAACGGAACCAGGTACCTCCAAATACTTGCATATATAATCGGTTTCCTTTGCCCTCTATTCCCAAAACTCCTAAGTTCAAAAATTGAAAAAATAATCATTACTTACTCCAAGCTGGAAGAAAACGCAACAGAGTCTAAATAGGAAATCATCAAGTGAAAAGTTTTCATTCATTGATTTTGTCTCTAACGAGAATTCAGGTAGTAGTGATATGTTTTCTAATGCTGCCAGAGATATTTTCAATTCACTCCGAATATCGGACGCAATAAAACATATCCCACCTTTCGATGGCAATAAACAAAGGCTTTTCGAATTTATAAATAACATTGAGGAAATTTTATGTTTGGTACCTCAAATTGATACAAACCCCAGCTATAAAAGAGTCATAGTTAGAGCGATCAGGAATAAGGTTATTGGTGGGGCAAATGAAGCCTTAAATTCGAATGGTACAGCTATGGAATTAGAGGAAATCGAAAGCAATTTAATACTTCATTACTCAGATCGAAGAAATGAAACTATCTTTATTAGAGATTTATATCAAATTAAACAGAATCAAGATACCATAGGACTTTTTTATTCAAAAATAACCGAAATTTAATCGGCTATGGCAAATCATGTGAAAATGCATGAAGTACAGTTTTTCAAGCAAAGTGTAATTTATATCAAGATATGTGTCTTAATAACTTTTTGTCGGGTCTGACAGAACCACTGGGGTCAAGCGTAAGAGAGATGCGTCCAACAAAATTGACGGAAGCATTAAATTATTGCCTAGAGGAACAAAATTATGTAGATTTTCACAATACTCAGTATCAACGACAAAATTCCTACGTTCGTGGGGGAAATAGGTTTAATAGAAATTATTCTCAGCAAAAAATTATACACAAAGTCTTATCGCTACCCATACTGAAATGCTTGACCAGGGAATCATCCGTCCAAGCTTTTCTCCCTGGTCTTCTCCTCTTTGGATAGTACCAAAAAAAAAGAGGAGTACCAAAGAGTGATGGATAACGTGCTACGGGATCTTCAAGGAAATGTGTGCCTTGTATACATGTGAGGAGGAGAAGTACTTCAGAGCTGGCAACACTGGAAAAAGCCCAGCAATACGTGAAGTAACATACCATCGAGCAGTGTATTTCTTGTTATCTTCTTTTATTTCTTATTATTGTCTTTTGCAATAATTACGATACTTTGAACTATTATAAAAATCAATGTTTGTTTGTTTGTCCTTTATAGATTTTAAATGGTAAGTGAAAGAGCACCGATGTCTCTCGCAATTTTGTTATAAATTATAAAAAAATATCTATATATATAAATCAATGTTTGTTTGTCCTTTATACCATAGACTCTTAAATGGAAAGAGATAGAGCACTGATGTCTTTGGCAACTTTGTTCATAATTCTGGGAAAAAGATTTTGGTACCATTTTCTTATTTTTCATGCAAAACTTTATAAATATAGTAGTCATAGTTATATTGACCGGACACATGATTGATGAGTTACAATCGAAAAGAAATACAAAAATTCTAGAGGGGGGTACAACTCGGTCTCTTCAATCGCTTATCAACCACCACCCGTGTGGTTGCGGTTTCTTCTTTTGTTTTCTGCAAAGTTTTGTCTGATTTGTCGGCAGCCCGGCATTTCATGATCATTGTTTAACTTTATAATTTCAACTTTACCGAGTTTTGCCACACAGTGTTTCAATTTGTAAAGTTATATCCTGTTTCATATTTACGAGTATTTTAAGTATGTTTATTTTTTGGACTTCAGTTTTTTGTACTCTGCTATTCAATATCTGTTCGTCAACTTCTTCCTTGGCTTTTTTAGGTGTTGTCTTAGTTGCAGAATTAAATCGATTCTTATAGTTATCTAACACTTATTGTATTGTAATACTTCGGCTAGGGTTCGAAATGATAAAACGTTACTCTGTTTCAAAACACTCTATTTATTATTTTTTAAAAACAACTTTCAATTAATTCAAAACAATTTCACTACTATTTCAAAATTCAAATCTCTTATCTTTCACTTATTACGACTTAGCTCCTTTTCTATCGCTTTCCAAAAATCAACTTATCGTCCGCCGTTTCTCATCCTATATTTATACCACATTTGTCGGGTTCTAGTACTTTCTCGTAACTTCTGCTTTGAAACTGGGGTAATAACTGAATTCTCCAACGTAGAGAGATTGCATGATAAAAGGTTATGCAACACTGGATACTTGATTTAATCACATATACACCACAATATCCCCCTCTTAAACTTGTTCGTCCCGAACAAACTCTTCTACATTCTGCCCAATACAGCGATGTATTCGATCCACATGAACCACTTTCATCTTGCCTCTTCCTCGTGGAATGCGATAGACAACATCGTTAATGCGTTTAGCGACTTTATATGGTCCTTCCCAGTCTTGCTCTAATTTGGGTGGTACGTATTTCCGTCCATGAGGGTTATATAGCCACACTAGATCTGCTTCCTGAAATCCCGTTGTTGTCACCTTGACATCATACCTAGCCTTTATGCGGTCACTGGCTATCTTGATCTTATCCCTGGTTCTTTGGTGCACGTCCATAATATACTATCTGAGGTCTGCGACATAGTCCTCTTCATTTCTGTTCTCTTTAGATGATGGTGACCCAAACATCAATTCACTAGGTAACCGGACTGTTCGACCGAAAAGGATTTCCGATGGAGTGTGACCTGTGGTGTTGTGTGCTGCATTCCGATAGGCTAATAGAAACATTGGAATTTGCCTGCATTCTGCCGTGAGTTTTGACCCTCGGGCCCTTACTGGCGGCGCAGGTGACACACTTTCTGCACCAATTTTCGACATCGTCCTTGGAAGGCACCCAATAAAAACGTTCTCGCACCTTTTCTAACGTCTTATGCACTCCCAAGTGGCCTCTGAATACTCCATCGTGCAGTTCCCTTAACACGTCACTGACTCTCGACCTTGACAAAACGAGCTGCATCACAAACGACTTTCCATCCGAGCTCTCCCACCTTCGCCTCAAAACACCATCTTGAACATGAAGCGAGTCCCACTGTGCCCAGTATCCTTTTAGTTCGGGACTTTTATTGGATATTTCTTGTCAATCTGGTTTTTGTTCATGTTCTTTCCAAGCGAGTATTGGCTCTATATCTCGATATCCGGATCCTCTTTTCGGGAGTTTCGCATTTCACTTTCATTCCAACCGTCGGTGGGCTCATCTCTTAGCCGTTGGGTGGATACCGCATTTTTCCTGGAGTAGGGTACGCTAGTACAGGGCCTCACGTAGTTCTTGTTTGAGAGTTTTGAAGCTTCTTTCGCATTCACTTGACCATTTGAATTGTTTTCCCTTCTCTGTTAGTTGATGCAAACTCTTTGCGATCCCAGCAAAATCCTTCACAAACCGCCTGTAGTAGGTAGAGAGTCCCAGAAAGCTTATCAGTTGGTGTTTGTCTCTTGGGACTGGCCAATTTTTCACCGTTTTGATCTTTTCTGGGTCTGTCCTTACCCCTTCGGATGAGATGATGTGTCCCACATTGACATCTGGCCTAAAGAGATGACACTTCTTCGGGCTTAGCTTTAGCTGTGAAGTGATCTCGATGTTCTTGAAAAGTTTTGCGGACCACGATGACATCGTCCAAGTAGACCAAACAGGTTTTCCATGTTAGTCCCAGCAAAACGCGTTCCATTAGACGCTCAAAAGTTGCCGGAACATTGCAAAATCCGAATGGCATTACTCTGAATTGCCAAAGCCCTTTTCCTGCGGTGAAGGCTGTCTTCTCACTGTCCTCCGGATGGATCTGTACTTCCCAGTAGCCACTCTTTAGATCAAGTGTGGAGAACCATTGCGCTCCTGACAGTGTGTCCAGTGTGTCGTCTATCCTTCCTGTGACATTATTTATCTGGCGGTAATCCACGCAGAATATATTGGTGCCGTATTTCTTCTTGACCAGTACATCGGCTGATGCCCACGGACTCTTAGAGCCTTCAATCAACCCTTGATTTTCCATAGTCGAAACCATTTCTGCAACCTCCGTCTGCTTAGCTAATGGTAAACGCCTAGGTGGTTGACGTATGGGTCTTGCATCTCCAGTGTCTATTCGGTGTTCTACCAAATGTGTGCTGCCATATTCGCCATCCTGCGAGGCAATTACGTCTGCAAATTCGTTGATTAGTTCCTCTGTCATCGCTCGTTGCTCCTGGTTCAGCTCGGTTTGCCTGAGTATTGTAATTTTCAACTCAGCTGTGCTACTTGATGGCAAAGATATAGCAGCATTCTCCTTCGACAACTTGGTGACAGCAGTTATCGGTACGCACGCTCCGATCGATTGTCCTTGCTTTAGTTTGATGCTCTTATTTCTCACATTCAAGATTCTTACTGGGACCATTTTGCATTTCGGCTCAACGAGCATCTTTCGCACAACGTAATTCTGATAATGATTTTTAGAGTCCGGCTCAATCAAATAGAATCGATGGCTCCCAAGATCACCTTCCAGCTTCTCCCAAATAAGTGTCTCTGCGGAAGGTTGTAAGATATCGTCCTTTCTGACTATTGCCCTAAGGCCCGCGGCTTTTTCATTCCCGTACACCATCGGAATCTCAACGTTTCTGTGCTTAAGTACTTGCGCTCCGATTTCGAGCACTATATTATACGCCTTCATAAAGTCAACTCCAATGATGCACTTGTCGCATATATCGGCCACTGGGAATACGTGGGTGAATGTTGGTCCGGCCAGATTGATCGTAAGAAGGACCTCTCCATACACCTTCGCCGTCGATCCTGTTGGTGTGTTCAGGCAGTAGCTGCTGGTATTGTGTGGCCATGAACCATAAGCGATGTCCCTTCTTATAATGGAAGCGGTGGAACCGGTGTCAATGGTGGCCACGCATTTATTCTGGCCAATGTGGGCTTCTACTGTAAGACTCCTGTCACTTCGTTTTGTTTGGGAGACCTTTGATCCTGACGTTTTATGTTGAAGATGTAGTTTTGAGGTGAAGGTGGGAAAGCTCGGATGGAAAGTCGTTTGTGATGCAACTCGTTGTGCCACGGTCGAAAGTCAGTAACAAGCTAAGGGAACTGCAGGATGGAGTATCCGGAGGCCACCTGAAAGTGAATAAGACGTTATAAAATTGCGAGAACGTTTTTATTGGGTGAACGCCAAGGACGATTTCGAAAATTGGTACGGAAATTGTGTCAACAGCGCCGCCAGTAAAGGCCCGACGATTAAGACTTACGGCAGAATACAGCAATACAACGTTGGAGCACCCTTCGAGAGAATCGCAGTTCTACATCGTAGGACCGTTTCCTCAAACCGAAAATGAAAATCGCTGTATTCATGTTGTTATGGACTACTTCAGTAAGTGGCCTGAGGCTTTCGCTATCCCTAACCTGGAAGCTAAAAGTGGGATTGAGCACAACTGGGTGAGCAGATTTGGTGTACCGATGGAATTGCACTCGGATCAAGGGCGCAGCTTCGAGTCTAATATTTTCCAAGGACAGTGCGAACCACCGGGAACTAAAATGACGAGAACAACATCGCTTCACCCACAATCGGACGGGATGGTAGAACGCTTCAACAGAACCTTGAATTGTCACCTATCAGAGGTCATTGGCGGCAATGACCGCGATTGGGATAGGCAAATTCCCATGTTCCTATTAGCCTATCGAAGTGCAGTACACAACAGGTCACATTCCATCGGAAATCCTTTTCAGTCGAACAGTCCGGTTACCTAGTGAATTGATGTTTGAATCACCGCCGTCTGAAGACAACAGAAATGAAGTCGACAATGTTGCAAACCTCAGACAGATTATTAGGGACGTGCACCAAGGAACCAGGGATAAGCTAGCCAGTGACCGCATGACGACGAGGTATGATGTCAAGGCGACCACAACGGGGTTCCAGAAAGGAAATCTAATATGGCTTTATAACCCTCATAGACGGAAAGGTATTTCTCTCAAATAACAGCAAGACTGGGAAAGACCCTATAAAGTGGTAAAATGCATCAACGATGTTGTCTATAGCATTCAATGAGGAAGAGACAAGTTGAAAGTGGTTCATGTGGATCGGATACATCGCTTTATTGAGCGGAATGTCTTCACGTTGGAGAGTTCAGTTACTACCACTGTTTCAAACCAAAAGTTACGGGAAAGAACTAGAGCCCGACAAATGTGGTATAAATACAGGATGAGAAACAGCGTACCATAAGTTGATTTTTGGAGAGCGACAGAAAAGGAGCTAAGTCTTAATAATGGAAGAAAAGAGATGTGAATTGTGAAATTGTAGTGAAATTGGTTGTGAATTATTTGAAAGTTGTTTTTAAAAAATAACAAATAGAGTGTTTTGAAACAGAGTAACGTATTATCATTTCGAACCCTAGCCGAAATATTACAGGCTGTTTCCTTAATGCTACTGTGCATTGTAGTAGAAAGGAATTTGTTTGTGTGCTTCCCCTTGGTTTGGATTTCGACAACCCTATTTGAACACCTGATGAATCTGATATATCTATCTAGTGAGAATAATTTTATGATAACTTGTTGGACTATATTATATAGTGATGGTCTTCAACTTCTGTATATAATTCGGTCATTCCTTTCTTTATAAGCCTAACTAATACATCTTTGATTTTATTTATTTTTTCAGGTGGGTTGAGGGATATGATTCTTCTTTTATGCAATATCTCGGTAATTATTTAGAAAAGGTGTCACCACCTTCGATTTTGATGAAATTTTAATATGAGAGAAAAATCATGTTTCGGATAATTTTAAGGCCGGACTCTTATAGCTTAGGAGATATATGCCTTAAAAGTTACCATGCAAAACAGAGATAAAACTTGTTTCGTTTTTGCCTGAGAGTATGCAATGATGTTAAATTTCTTCAACCCCTTACAATACGCAATGAGGAGAGCTCCCAGATCGTATTTTTTCCTGATTCGCCAATTTCAACCGAACGAGCGGATTAAATATTGATTTTAAGAAACATTAAATATACTGTGGTATATATGTGATTAAATCAATTATCCAGTGTTGCATAACTTTAGGATCATACAAACTCTGCACGTTGGAGAGTTCAGTTATTACCCCAGTTTCAAACCAGAAGTTACCAGAAAGAACTAGAACCCGTCAAATGTGGTATAAATACAGGATGAGAAACTGCGGACGATAAGTTGATTTTTGGAAAGCGATGGAAAAGGACCTAAGTCTTACTAAGTGAAAGATAAGAGATTTGAATTGTAAAATAGAAGTGAAATTGATTGTGAATTAATTGAAAGTTGTATTTAAATAATAATAAATAGAGTGTTTTTAGAAACAGAATAACGTTTTATCATTTCGAACCCTAGCCGAAATATTACATTGGTGTCAGAAGTGGGATAAAACTTATTCTGGGTGCTGTGGAAAAAAAAAATATGCCACGTACATTGCTGCAGCTAAGTATCCCCCAGCTGAACATTGAGCTAGAGAAGCGGAATCTCTCCGCAGCTGGAGGGAAAAGTGATTTGATTCTTCGGCTACAAGAAGCGATCGAAAAAGATCCTAAATCCATGTCGTTCGACGTAGAAGAGGGGCTTGTAAGCACAGGGGTTGACATGTCTGCCATGATGAAATTGCTCCTTGGATTGAATTCTAAGTTAGAAGAACAAAGTCGAAGTATGAATTCTAAGTTTGAAGAACAGAAGAATTCTCTAGAAGAACAGCCGTGGAATGCTCATGCCAACGAGCAGACGCCGTGGAGCGGAAAAGTGTGCGTGGAGGACAGGTCCGTTGCTGGAACTGCAACAAAATAGGACATCTGCAGCGTCAGTGGTGGGCTCCACTTAAAGAACGTGGTTGTTCACAATGTGCTGCTGGGAGGCATAACAAAGAAGCATGTAGCAGGGAAAACATCTATACTGCAAGCAGCGCATCATTAAGTCAATAGGTGGGAATATATGTAAGGACCAACTTCGAGGGGCAGAAGTCGGTTTCTGGAATTGATGCCCCCAAGATCAAAATCCAAGTTTCCCAAACAAAACGAAGTAAGAAGAGTTTTACAGTGGAAGCCCACATTGGCCAGAATAAATGCGTGGCCACCATTGACACCGGTGCCACCGCTTCCATTATAAGAAGGGACATCACTCCTGATTCATGGCTACACAATACCAGTAGCAACTGTCTGGAAAAAGTAACAGGAGCAACGGCGAAGGTGTATGGAGAGGTTCTTCTTGCGATCAATCTGGCAGGACTAACATTCCCCCACGTATTCCCAGTGGCCGATATACGCGACGAGTGCATCATTGGACTTGACTTTATGAATGCGTATAATGTAGTGCTTGACACCGGAACTCATGTACTTAAGTACAGGAACGTTGAGATTCCGATGGTGTACGGGTATGAGAATGCCGTATGCCTTAGGACAGTATTCAGTAACGACTACGACATACAGCACCGTAAGGGCACCCTTCACTTTAATGAGGATGCTCTGTCTCGGCGACCTTGCAAATCTGAAGGCAAACATTGCGCACGACAAGAAGAAAGAGATGCGGTATCCACTCAACGGCTAAGAGCTGAGCCCACTGACGGTTGGAATGAAAGTGAAATGCGAAAAAGAGGATCCGGATATCGAGCCAATTCTCGCCTGGAAAGAATATGAAGAAAAACCAGATTGGCAGGAAATATCCAATAAATGTCCCGAACTAAAGACGTACTGGGCACAGTGGGACTCGCTTCATGTTCAAGATGGTATTTTGAGGCGAAGGTGGGAAAGCTCGGATGGAAAGTCGTTTGCGATGTCAGTGACGTGTTAAGGGAACCGCACGATGGAGTATCTGGAGGCCACTTGGGAGTGAATAAGACGTTAGAAAAGGTGCGAGAACGTTTTTATTGGGTGCACGCCAAGGACGATGTCGAAAATTGGTGCAGAAAGTGTGTCACCTGCGCCGCCAGTAAAGGCCCGAGGGTTAAAACTCACGACGGAATGCAGCAATACAACGTTGGAGCGCCATTCGAGAGAATCGCAGTTGACATCGCAGGACCGTTTCCTGAAACCGAAAAGGGAAATCTTTACATTCTTCTTGTTATGGATGACTTTAGTAGGTGGCCTGGGGCTTTTGCTATCCCTGACCAGGAAGCCAAAAGGAAGCCGTGATTGAACAGATCGTTTGCAACTGGGTGAGCAGATTCGGCGTACCGATGGAATTGCACTCGGATCAAGGGCGCAATTTCGAATCCAAGATTTTCCTAGGGGTGTGTGAGCTACTGGGTATCAAAAAGACGAGAACAACACCGCACCACCCACAATCCAACGGGATGGTAGAACGCTTCAACAGAACCTTGAATGGACACCTATCAAAGGTCGTTGGTGACAAGCAATGCGATTGGGATATGCAAATTCCAATGTTTCTATTAGCCTATCGGAGTGCAGTACACAATACCACAGGTCACACTCCATCGAAAATCCTTTTCGGTCGAACAGTCCGGTTACCTAGTGAATTGATGTTTGGATCACCGCCGTCTGAAGAGAACAGAAATGCAGACGATTATGTCGCAGACCTCAGACGGATTATTAGGGACGTGCACCAAAGAACCAGGGATAAGATCAAGTTAGCCACTGACCGCATGAAGACGAGGTATGATGCCAAGGCGACCACAACGGGATTCCAAGAAGGAGATCTAGTGTAGCTATATAACCCTCATAGACGGAAAGGCGTATCACCCAAACTACAGCAAGACTGGGAAGGACCATATAAAGTCGTAAAACGCATCAACGATGTTGTCTATCGCATTCAACGAGGAAGAGGCAAGATGAAAGTAGTTCATGTGGATCGAATACATCGCTATATTGGGCAGAATGTCGAAGAGTTTGTTCGGGACGAACAAGTTTAAGAGGGGGATATTGTGGTATATATGTGATTAATTCAATTATCCAGTGTTGCATATCTTTAGGATCATACAAACACTCCACTCTGGAGAGTTCAGTTATTACCCCAGTTTTAAAGCAGAAGTTACGAGAAATAACTAGAATCTGACAAATGAGGTATAAATACAGGATGAGAAACTGCGGACGATAAGTTGATTTTTGGAAAGCGATGGAAAAGGACCTAAGTCTTACTAAGTGAAAGATAAGAGATTTGAATTGTGAAATAGAAGTGAAATTGTTTGTGAATTAATTGAAAGTTGTATTTAAATTATAATAAATAGAGTGTTTTTAGAAACAGAATAACGTTTTATCATTTCGAACCCTAGCCGAAATATTACAATACGCAACCTCGCAGTTACCACAAACCCAATTTGTGCCCAAGCAGGGGTATTGCATACACATACACATACATACACATTTTTTTTTTTATAATTTACGGGCGCCTCAAGGGGTTTATGATACCATTTTACTGTTGCCTGGCGCGGGCGGAAAGTTAAAAGGAGGAGAAAGGAAAGTTGTTGTGGTGTAGTGGTTTGAAACTCAGGTGTATCTGGTTTCGATATTGACACTCCAGGGGTAGGAGTCCGAATAGGACGGAGAGTTTTTCTTCACTCGGAATGATTCAAGGTTGTAAATTTTAACGGTAGTTCTGTGCTTGAAACTCTACAATAGCCAAATCTACATGCCAATGTTATGCCTTCACGCGCAGATTTTTCTGACTAAGTTCCAATTACACAAATGAAAAACTTGTAATGAGTAGGATTCGAACCTTGACCGTCCGAGTGAGAAGCGATGGCTAGTACCACTACACCACTGCCACATTGCGCTGTTTATGGAATCTCCTTAGTTAATTTCGTAGAAAGCGAAACCAGAAGTAAAATTAAAAAAGAATTCAATTCATATTCCCTCCTGCTTAATCACGGTTGATTATATGTAATGCTTCATAAAATCCGTCCAATATACTCGTATCATCCGTAATTTGCGGTTGTTTGTTAGCAATTTCTCATATCATACCAAATTGGCGTACATTGTGTGTACTATCCTTATTGCATATTGCTAGGGGTTTGGGAAATTAAATTTGAAGAATACTTTTAACTAAAACATGGTTGCATACGCCCAGGTGTAACTTCGTTGCATATTGTATGGGAACTTTCAAAATCGTATATCTATGAAACTACAAAAGTCTGGCGTTAGAAAAAATTTCAAAATTATCAGAAAAATGCCTTTTCTCACGTATTAAAATTTCATCGGAAACGGAGGTGGTGACACCTTTTAAATAATTACCAATATCTCTATTTCTTTGTTAACGCTGTATGTTAATATGAGCTGCGTTTTGTACTTTTTAACGATAGGTGAACTGTATCGATTATTGCTTTTCCTAATGATCCATTGTTTTTCCATTTCATCCATTTGTTTGCAGACTTCTGCGTCAAGTTTTGGTGGGTACCTATCTTGTTTTGAAATTTGTTCTTCTGTTGTGGTTTTTATATCATGAACCACTGTGTTTGTATTTGTCAATTGATCTCCTTCTTTAAATATAATTTTTGAGGGCGCACCTCATTCGGTTATATAATATCCTGGTTCTATAACTTTATTGCGATTTTCCTATAAAATCCATTCCGATGTTCAATCTTATTTTTGTCCATCTCATTCTGGCATTGCCGTATATTTTCAATAATGCTGGACATTTGGTTTTAACTTGTTTTGTGTTTCCTTTCACTAGACCTTGAATAATATTAATTTTTATAGAATTTTCTGCGATCTGATTGTTGGGACCTGTTGCTATCATGATAGTGGTTAGGGTCATTTTGAGTTTTGAAACTTTGTGTCCTATGTTGATTGTTATGTGGTTTGTTTACTGTTCTATATTTAGATTATATTTGGCCTGACCTGTTTTGTGTAACATTGCCATAATACTTGAGAGTGAATATTTGTTGTAAATTTCACAGGCTAAAGCGCCTGTTGTTACTTCTTTTATTTTTTAAAATAAGAGCGGTATTGAGACAATAAGCTATTTCTAAATTGTCCTCACTAATGCTGCACATTCTGTGATATTGCTTACAGTTACCTGTATTAAATCTATTAATTCACTAATTGTAAATACCTTAATGTCATTGATATCCCTGATGATGGTCGTTTGATCCTTTGCTGACCTGTAATGGATTCTTAACTTTTGCTCACACTCTTCCTAGGTTTTCGGTACATCACTTGACAGAAAATTCTTCGCTGCATCATTATTTTTTTCATTACATATCACTCTAAGCACTTGTGGAGCTTACTCCCCAAATTCTGTCAATATTTGGTCAAATGTTTCAATAAATGAAGGTAAAGTCTTTGATTCACCACTGAACGCTTGGATATACTCGTACTTGATATCTCTTTCAACTATTGACCTCCAGCTCTGAGAATGGTTTTGACTTGCTAACAGTTGTGTTAATGTGACACACTGTGAGAGATATGAGACACTGTTGTAAAGATGCTTGCTGTTGAGCCATGATATTTTTTTATATCTCTGCTCCTTCGCTTGTTTCTACGTGCACTTGTTAAATTTTTCTTTAGCACACATTACACTGTTATTCGCGCTAGTTACATATTTGTATGGTGACCTCCACCAATAAACATGTAGAGCAATAACCTGAGGTCGTGGCTATAGGTTGACAACACATTTTTGTTTATATATGGCGAGCAACAATCTTAAGTCGTTACCTCATTCACATCAGCATTATTTTGTACATTTATTGAAAATAAGCATTGTATGACAACAAAGAACAAACAATAATAAAGTTAGTCAGCGATAGACACCGAACCACGAGTTCTTATTTACAGATATTCATACGATAATAATGTTTGAAACTAAGGAAGATAGTCTTAAATCTCTGTTTTAAGATTTAGTAGTGAATAAAACAAGGGAATTAGCAACAGAGAACTTAGCTAGAGAAATTAGGGATGAATATGACAATAAATAAAAATGATATTGTATTCTTATGTAGGGTTTGATGAAGGAAACATAATCACCGGCCGAAGTAGTAATCGGGCACATAAAAGTTACAGATAAAAAGAAATAAAGATATACTAAATAACCAATTACGACGGAATACTAACTTCAGCAATTCTGCAGAGACCCTCGAAGAAGGTAAATACACTAACTACAATAATCCACGACAGACAAACCCACTACGACGAAATTCGAATTTTAATAGTCCTAGGAAAACAACCAAGAAAGGCAAAATAATAATCACAATAACCCTGGAAAGCAACGAAATACTAATGTCAATAGCTCTGGACAAAAAGGCAACAAAATAATTATAACAACTCTGGAAATACCAAGTAGAATCATTTATATAGAATCATAAATATAAAAGCCTTCTATACAAATATGGAGATCAACATACAGATTCCGAAAGCATAGTACATAAGATGACATGAACCACAGATCAACAAATAAACGACAGACTGTATCGTCTCCCTCAAAAACATGAGGAAGAAATCAGGAAACAAATTAACAATATGGAAAGGTAGGGCATAGTTCGAGAATTAAATAGTCGTTATGCCTCACCAATCGTAGTTGTGGCCAAGAAACCTGATAGTGAAGGGAAAACTAAGTTTAGAGTATGTGTTGATTATCGAGCAATGACCATGAGAAAGACTATTTAGTAACTGATAAAGAATTCTTAGCAGTGATTTGGGCCACCAAATATTTTAGCTATATCTTTGGGGCCAAAAATTCAAAATAATCACCGATCATATGTCCATATTAAACAGAGCGATTATAGCAGGGACGATAGGTATTTATTCTGAAGTAGAACATAGGGAATATAATAAAGTACAGAAAGTATTAATAGAAATCTGTGGACATAATAAAGAAGTAAAATTGTATAAGCTTACACAGAGAGCAAGAGATTTAGAAAAAGCTGAAGATGTTCGTAGACAAATATCTCTTTATCACACCGAAAAAAGTAACCACTCAGGAGTAGTAAAACATACTATCGATTAGAAAACAAAATATATTTTCCAAAGCTGAGAATCAGACCTAAATTCAAGCTCACCGAAACTCCGAACAAAGGAAATGAAATAGTAATTACACATGGATATCTATCATTTAAATAAGTTAGTATATTTAACATTTATAGACAAATTTACTAAAAAAGCTTACGGATATAGTTTGACTAGCGAAAATTGGACAAGCAAGTTAGAATGCATAGATGAACAATTAACAAAATTTGGAAAGCCAAGACAAATAGTTTGTGACAATGAATTCAATTCAGAAAACATAAAAAAACACTTCAGGAAAGAGGGAACAGAAATGCATATGACAAAGGCCAACTATCGTACAGGTAATTCGGATATGTGGAGCTTATACTCGAACTGACTTATACTCGAACTGACTTGAATACCATAAAAAAAGCAGATATTTCAATCAATAGGAAAATATATAAGGCTATTGAAATATACAACAAAAGGGCTCATTCGACATTAGGCATGACTCCAAATCAGACCGAGAATGCAAGGCCGGAAAACTTAAAGATAAAAATAGAAGAGAAAAGGAAAAAAACAATGAGTAAAAGAAATATTTCAGGGGAAAATTGTGTAGAAAAAGCAGTGAAGGTTATATAAGAAATTGCAGACACTTAAGGCATAAGAATGAAAAATGTTACAGAAAACATAATTTAAAAAATGTGCATGCCACGAATACTAAGAACCGAATTTGCAGATAATTTATCGGCTGACGATCATAATGGCAATGTCAGCGATAGCGGAAGCAACTCCGATAGTAACACCAATACAAACCGGTAAAGGCTACACCACTTTTAACTTAAGGCCAGTCGAAATAATAAATAATAGACAGACTATTTTACATATAATTGACACTAAGCAAATACTATCAACATTTGCATTGATCGAAGTAAATTTACAAACTCGACCTAGTCAAGTCGTAAATACTGGTACACAGAAAAATCAGCGCCAAATGAAATCGAATTAATATTTAAACATTTAAAATAATATTTAATGGCTACAAATCTTAGAACAACTTATTCGAAATGGTTTCTATTTGCCTTCCAGTACGACTTTAGACGTTGTGGCCACTCCCCGATTGCGAGACGCACCTAAACTACTCAATATTTGAGTGTCGAGTTGAGCAAGCCATGCCCTCTAATACGGACCAAAACTTGTAATCCAACGGGTTGAGATCAGGACTACCAGCTGGGCAATCACCCGTTGATACGAAGTCCGGAACGTTGTTTTTGAGCCACAGTTGAGTCGTTTTTGCTTTGTGAGCTGGAGCAGAGTCTTGATGAAAAGTTCATGGATTGTTGTTGAATATTGATTGGTTGAGAGACTTCACAATGGGTTCCAAGACGGTCGATTGATATACTTTGACTAATGTTTTCACTCCTTTCTCCGAAAAATGGAGCTTGGTAAGCCATCGTGGCACACTCCCCACCATACCATTATAGATGCGGGATGGTGGCCTCTTTGAACCCTCGGGATGAGTTGGGATGCTTCTCTGGATGACCGAGCATACACACGATCGTTCTGCTTATTGAACGATTCTTCTACGGTGAAGATGTTCTCGTCAGTAAACACAATTTGTCTGTGAGCGTTCTTCGCGTACCGGCTGAGTAACGCTTTCGATCTTCGCTTGCGTTTTTCCTTCAATGAGGCCGTGAGCAGGTGTCTAGTGTGTCGCTTGTATGCGCTGAATCCTAAATCTTCTTTGATAATTCGAGACATGGATTTTTGCGAAATTTGCATTTCCCGGACAAGATTTTCTGTTTCGCAGCGATTTTCCGTCGATTTGTTTCTTCACAGCTGTGATCGTTTTCCGAGTTCTCACAGTGTGCGCAAGTTATGTATAAGTCAGCATACTCAGATATCGAGAATATTTTGAAAGGTATTATAACCAGTAGATATTAAGTTGCAGAAATGTTCCCAGACTTTTTCCGCTGATCACATGCAGTTGCATACCTGTGGGAATGCAGAAAAAGCTGAGTAAACATTTCATAGTGTATAAGTAGACGTAAGGTACGAGTAGCATTCTAAGCGTTCGTTCGTTGTTAACCTTGTAAGTGAAATCAAGTTCTTTTTAAATAAATAAAGTTTTTTTTATTCGATATAACTCAAAGATTATTTATTTGGCGCAGTCGGTTGGATAACTCTAAGAATTATCCAGTGAGAACGAATCAATACACAGCGTGAAAATAGTGAAGTTATTATTAAACGCTAGTGAAATAAAGTAGAAAAAAAAATAAATAAATAAAAAAAAAAAAAAAAACAACAGTGTTCTAATTTGCATTCTACCGCTTATGGACAATCTCCGGCTAGGATAAAAGTGTAAAAGAATCTGTGTGAAAGATTTATGAAAAAACAGTGTTCTAATTTGCATTTTACCGCTTATTAACAATCTCCAGCTAGGATAAAAGTGTAAAACAATCTGTGTGAAACATTTATGAAAAAAGACAAAACAAGATTTTACAACAATAATAGACGAGGATTGAACGAACCAACAATGGAAGAATTAGCAGCCGAATTACGACAAAAGAACCAACAGTTGGAACAATTAGCCGCTGCATTCCAAGCTTTACAAGCCAGAACAGCATCTCGAGATAATACAGGTGAATACAAGGTGAAGTTACCATCAATTCATTTATAAGTAGTGTAGAGTACTACTTATCAGGAGTCGAAGAAGAAAACTTGAAGAAATGTATGGTGAAGGCAATCTTTTACGAAAAAATACAAGGAGAAGCAAAAAACACAATCATAAATCTACCACAACCGGATAATTGGGAACTAATAAAGGGAACACTCAAACTTCGAAATAGACCAGATGTGGAGCCATCCGAAATATATAAAAAGATCACCAATCTCAAAGTTAACAATGTAAGTGAATTATCTAGTGAAATTCAAAACATAAAATATAAAACAGATGAGCTTAGGGTTTATTATAAAGAAGATAGAAGTATTGACTTAACAAGTGTAGAAAGCCTCCTAGTACATACAGTGAAAGAAATGACACAAGGTGTCCTCTTAGATAAAATATATGATAAAACAGATTTAGGTGAAATAATTTCAATTATGAGAAAAAGAAGATTTGAGGATTCATGCATTAGGTATGAATTTAGGAAACAAAAACATAATAAACTCAATAACCCAAAACAAGAAAGTAGAAGTAGTAGTCGAAGACATGCCAACCAAGAACAGGGAACAGGGAAATCATAAAAAAGATTATCAAGACCAGGGAAATTCAGGACAAAACCGACAATACCATAATTCAGGACAATCTAGACAACACTATAATTCAGACCAGAGACGACAACACAATCAAAACTCACATAGACCTGAACCCATGGAGATAGGAAATGTAGAAAATAGGCAATCATCAGAGTTAGACAATTTGAGCAACCATTCGGGCCAACATCGCCACCAACAGAATGATTCTCAACAAAGAACAGCACCACCGGGTCCCAGTGACCATAAACAAAGCAAAGATGATAAATACACTTCGGAAGTAAATAATGCTAATTTTTTTTGGAATTAGCCTCGGACGATCTTCCACAAATTCATTTGACCATTAATAAAAACTAATATTTAGCTTAAGTAGATATGGGTTCAACTTTAAATATAATTGACTACAGACTAGATGAATTTACCAAAATTCCTATTGAACCAATATACTTTACAACAGTTACCGGTAAAAATAATGTAAAATTTGAGGTACATACACCTTTACCTGAGGAACTAAGGGCCCCCCTTAATGCTCGCATAAGATGGAAAGTAAAAAGACTTTCTAATAGAACGTACCAATTTATAATTTTTACGGATTTATTAAACAACTTAAATACTTTAATAAACCTGGATGAAGGAACCATCAACTTAAATAATCAATGTTTAAAGGTTGTGAATCATCCGTATACAGTGAATGACGTATGTTCACTTGAACCCCTTGATAACTATACAAAACACATCAATACTGATCATTTAAATGAAGAAGAATGACAAGAAATCGAAAAGCTGATGAAAAGATCATCAGATCACCAGATCATCAATATAACGTAGTTCAGGAAAAGTTAAGAGAAATGTTTTCAGAAGATAGCCACATTAAATTTGTTAATTGTTGTTTTAGAGCACAAGATATCAAAACAGAAGTAGAAATAGTAAAACAAATATCACTCTATCATGTGAAGGAAAGTTTACATTCAAGAATTCAGGAAACTTACAGTGCTATTAAACATAAAATTTATTACCCTAAATTAGAAGAAATAATTCAAATAGTTATAAACCAATGTGAGATATGCCAACAGGTTAAATACGATAGAAAACCAACTAAAACAAAATTTCAATTAACCGAAACAGCAACAGATCTTAACGAAATAATTCATGTAGATATATTTGTCCTAATGAAGTGTAGTTTTCTAACAATTATCGACAAGTTTTCAAAATTTGGATTAGCGTACTATCTTTCAGACAGGAACCATATTACAATAGTAGAGGAATTAGAGAATCACTTCGCTAAAGTAGGAAAGCCTAAAAAGATTATAGCTGATAATGAGTTCAAATCAATCCACATCAATTCCTACAAGAGGAAGATGTAGAAATACATTTTACCAAATCAAATAGTCACACCGGAAATTCTGACATAGAACGATTTCATAACACCATATTAGAAAAATGTAGAATTTTAAAATTAAATAAACAAAATATATCAATCAAAAGATTAATAACAAAGGCCATACGAAACTATAATGAGAGAATACATTCCACAATAAAAACAATTCCTAGCGAAGTTCAATATAAAAGAATAGATTTTGAAAAGGTAAGACAAAGCTTAAGGTCAACAAAAGAAAAGAATATCAAAAAGTCAAACGAAAATCGCGAAGATTACATTGAAGAGAGGTCCACAGGATTTATAAAAAACTATAAGGCAGTTAGACATAAACATCAACCTAATTTTAAGCGTAGTAAATTAGCAAACGTTCATACCACTAATATTAAACGACAACCAAAATTTTCAGCTCTTCACGAGGACATTGTTACTCCTACTAATAACCCCAACTAACGAACTCTTACATATATACGACATAAAGGAACAAACAGGATTTACTCAAATCAAACTTAATGACGTCGACATAGTCGTTAAGACAGACATTATCATTCACATGATCAAACCAGAAGACATAATAAATTTATTAAATGACATAGCATTAAATATAGACAGTCTTGACGTACAACACAAAGAACTACTTAAAACAGAACTCATACATTTAACAAATATAGTAAAAACAATTATTCCGAGAGATAATAGAAAGAAAAGAGGTTTAATTAACATTGTAGGAAAAGCATCAAAGTGGCTTTTCGGTACATTAGACGAAGAAGATAGAATAGACATTAAAAACCACCTTGAAAATATAGAAGTCAATAACCACAATTCAATTAGTAATTTAAACCAGCGAATTATAATAAATAATAGTTTCAATAGAACATTTAGACAGCTTAAAGATATTATTAAGAAAGACAGGGAAATAATTTTGCGACAACTAAACAATGTATCCAGTCGAACAACTGAACAGAATTTATTTGTTGATCAGCTTTTTAAAGTACAACTAATAAAAGAAAAAATAGAACACATACAAGATAATTTAGCATCAGCAAGACAGGAAATAATTCATCCTAACATCTTAACAGATGAGGAGATACAAAAATACAATATAGATTTGCATAAAATGAAAAATATTAAATTAGGCAATACTAAATATAAGAATGATACTCTTATATTTGCAATAAAAATCCCAAAAGAATTTAAACAGATTCCACTAAAAATAATACGAGTAGTACCGATTACAAACAAAAATGGAAAAGAAATCGATTGTTCTAAAGAAAAGGTAATAGAATACAATAAAATCAATTATAAGTATGAAGAATTTAAATATCTTAATGAACTTAGCATAAGTAAACATTGTATTTTTCAAGAAAATTGTAAATTAATTAGAAATAAACAAACTGAAATCATATTAATAGATGAAGAAACCATTTTAATGAAGAATGCAAATAATTTAAACATAAGTCAAAATTGCGACAACAGAAATTTAAATATAACTGGAAACGTGTTAATACATTTTAATAATTGTAAAATAGAAATTCTAGATCATTATTTGTCAAACATAAAAGAGAGCTTCCAAGAGCGATTTTACTATCCAATGTACAAAAATTTTACAAATTATACTGATAAAATAACTTTAGATGAAATTATATTTGAAAATGAAAATAATCTTAATAAAATAAAAGAATTACAATACCATAAAAATGTTTCATATACACCTCATGTTAGCTTTGTCATAATTTTAATTGTTTTAGTAACCATAATTCTTATATCTTTCAAAATACAGCAATCTGTTGATGTCAAAGTAAAAAACAAAATTCAGGAGAATTTTAAAGTAAAGAACGGAGAAGTTATGTATAAGTCAGCATACTCAGATATCGAGAATATTTTGAAAGATATTAGAACCAGTAGATATTAAGTTACAGAAATGTTCCCAGACTTTTTCCGCTGATCACATGCAGTTGCATACCTGTGGGAATGCAGAAAAAGCTGAGTAAACATTTCATAGTGTATAAGTAGACGTAAGGTACGAGTAGCATTCTAAGCGTTCGTTCGTTGTTAACCTTGTAAGTGAAATCAAGTTCTTTTTAAATAAATAAATTGTTTTTTATTCGATATACCTCAAAGATTATTTATTTCGCACGGCCGGATCTTTGACGGTCGCGTACTCCACCAGTATCCTCAAACAACTTCACAACACGATACACAAAATTGCGAGTGATTCCAAACGGTCGCAACGTCCTAAAGATATCGCCTTTTTCCATGTTGCATTTTAGTAGGCCAACTATAACAATACGATTTTCGATGTCGCCCCATTCCATGATTGTAAGCAATTAATGTCAAAAACTTTTTACGGCACAATGAAGCATAAATCAACTGTCAAATCGCAATCAATACCAGTATTGATGACTTGACTAAGTACAGTTAACAAATAATACAGAAATACAGAACGAAATATTTAATATCAAAGCAAAACTACAAGCAATTATACTACTCAGAAGATAGAAAAGAGTTGGAGTGACCGTAGTTGATAGTGCCTTTTTAACCGGATTTTCCGCAGATCTTCTTTGAACGTGGCAATACCAACTTATTCTATTCGCCTCAAGCTGTTCGGTTACCGAATTCTTTATATGTAGACTTCCTCTTATACGCGTAGATCTAATGCAATCGCGTTTAGTGGCTCCACTAGACATCCTTAACATTTTCACTTCCGCTGCCGTCATTTTGTTTTTAAACGCTTCGTACATTGTCCAGCACTGTGAACCGTATATAAGAGCTGGTCTAACAACCGTGGTGTAGAGTTTCCCCTTTAATTTAAGTGGAAATTTTCGGTCGCAAAAGATTCCCGAATTTTCCCGCCATTTCATCCATCCCACACTCACTCTGTGGTTTACGCTGTCGTCACATTTCGCTTCCATGTTAACGATTGATCCTAAGTACTTAAAGATAGTGCTTTTCGGAAGAACTATCCCGTCTAACATTATATCCGGAACAGGTCGCAACGGATGCGCAAATGGGCACGTCAAATGCTCCGTCTTTGAACGACTTATTTTAAACCCGTTTCTCTCTAGCGCATTTCTCCATGAATCTAAGGCGTTCTGTAAATCTTCGACGTTATCGCTAAGTATAACTGCGTCGTCAACGAAAAGAATTGGCGTTACGTTTGCTTCGCGCATGCAGTCTTTTAAAAGATAGTCTAATACTACGTTAAAGAGGAAAGGGCTAAGTACGCTTCCTTGATGCACTCCGACATTAACTGGAAATTCTCTCGTTAGTCCAGCAGAGCTTTTAACCGCAGTTTTCACGTTTCCGTACATGTCTTGTATTATTCTAACATACGTTTCCGGTACGTTTTGAGACCTCAGCGCGGCCCATATGAGATCCCTAGGCACTCGATCGAATGCTTTCTCGAGGTCGATAAATACCATGTGTAAATCCTTAGACGAATCTCGGTGCTTTTCCATTATTATTCGTAGGCTTTGGATAGCGTCCACCGTCGATCTTCCTTCAACAAATCCACACTGGCTATTATCGAGCTTTATTATTTGCCGAAGACGTTCGTTTAAGACTCTTTCGACGATTTTCATTGTGTGTGACATAAGCTTGATTGAACGGTAGTTGTTGCATTCTCGAGTGTCGCCTTTTCCTTTGTATAATGGAACCAAGAAGCTACTTCTCCATTGATTCGGCATAGGTTGTCCACATTTTAATTTATTTAAAAGTTTCGATAGACAAACGCTGCCGATCCCCTCCATCTTCGACCAAAACTCTGATGGAATGGTGTCTGGTCCCACCGCTTTCCCCGGCTTCAATTTTCCAATTGCTATACTTATTTCTTCGATTGAAAAGTCCCAAACTTCCTTCTCGAATAGACCAGCTGTCGGCACGATATCACGTGGAAACTGTTTGTTAAGCAACTCCTTGCAGTATTCAAGCCACCGGTCACAAATTTCCTTTTCATTTGTTAGTAAACGACCGTCTGCGTTTTTGATGTATTTCGGCGAGGTTATTTCCATTGAATTCTTTCTCCTCTGTGCAGCGAGCTTAAAAATATTTGGCATTTTAGTACTGTACGACGTTTGAACTTCTTTGATAGCTTGTCTTCTATCCGCCGATCGTGAGGATATTTGTTCGAACTCCTGGTACAGGTTTTCCGCTTCTGCCTCTCGAGTTCGAGCCAGGACTTTCTTTGCGATCTTTTTAAGACGCTCGTATTCAAGAGCAAGTCGAGCTTTTTCGATATCGTCGCTCCGATCGCATTTTGTCCACGCTTGGAATGCACTCTTCTTGTCGGCCACAGCTCGTTTGGTTTCGTCATTCCACCACCATGTTTCTTTGCCGACGTGATGGTATTTCGATATAGTCCCCAGATGGGACTTTGCGAGTGTTATGCATTCCTCGTGCATGCTGTTCCACATTTCTTGCGGGCTAAGTGAGTCTGCTATACCATTTATATTTTGAAGTACTTTTTTAGCCAGTGCGATAAATCTTGCGCTTCGTTCCTTCGATAGATTATACCACCGGATTTTTGGCTTTCCAAACGATGCCCGTGTTTTCGGTGGTTCCGCTGTGAAAAATTCTGTAATGAGCAGACGGTGTTGGCTTACTAGCGATTCTCCAAGTATTACTTTACAGTCCGGTTTCTCATCGACATTTTGCAGAGGTGACAATCTATTTGAGTTTCGTGGCCTCCGCTGCTATAGGTGATAAGATGTCGTTGATGTTTAATAAACACTGTATTTAAGACGGTTAAGCCGTAAGCCCTACACGCTACAAGGATGTCTTCTCCAGCTGAATTTCTGGTTCCAAAGCCTTTACCGCCGTGGCAGTCCTCATAATCAACATTTGTTTCTCCGACGTGGCCATTTAAATCTCCGCCTACGAAGAGCATCTCATCGATAGGTATATTTCTAAGCAAATTACCGAACTGTGACCAAAATGTATCTTTTTCCGATTGGTCGCATCCATTTTGTGGAGCGTACGCGCTAACAATGTTCCACGTTTCATTGTGTATGACGAGTTTAACACTCATCAAGCGGTCGCTTATTTTCAAGATACCAATGATGTTGCTTAGAAGATCCGCTGCAATAACGATTTCAACACCGTTTCGTCCATTGACCGTTCCATGGTAGAACATCTTAAATGCCTTAGTTTTTAAATCTAGAAAACGCGCTTTATTTCCTGTATTACACCACTTCGTTTCCTGTACGCACAGGATTTGTAGAGTTCTGCGACGCATAATCGCTTCCAGTTCTAAACTTTTTGAGGTCATCGATGCGACGTTCCAACTTGCAAACCGAAGTTTATGAAAATATTTTGGAAACTTCATTTTGCCCGCCCCCGGAATCCGTCGGGCTCTGACACAAGCACTTCTGCTTGCTCTGAGATCACCCGAGTGCGTTGCAATCGTGGTGCCCAGCGGGGTAGTGCTATTAATTGCGATCATTTCCATGAAGTTTAAAGTTTGAGTGGTTTGACAACAAATCTCAATCAACAAACTAAAATTAAGCGACAATTCATAGACTCCTTAAATAAATTTAAGAAAACAATAGAAATAGATAGGGAAACATTAGCATGTAGTATACCTACCAATGTATCGCATCTAACTCCAAAGACATCGTAAGGAAACAATTGATTACCGACCAACTACTTACTTACGTACTACTAAAACTGCATATATAAGAAAGTAAAATACTCGTAGATAGCAGGAATGGAAATAAAAATTTCGCAGATCGACATTTATAAACTTGAATATGCTAGAATAAGACTTTTAGAATTCGACCAAGATAGACTTACAATAGCTGTGAAATTAGCGAAAAATTACATCACAACCCAACTTAAAATGATTATACTCATTCCAAAAGACAAGAAAAAAGACATATACATCGAAGCTTTACAACTTAAAGAAATAAATAACCATAATATGAATACAATATTAATAACAATTAATTGAAAGAACTAAACTAAAAACCTTAGGTCGTTGCTATAGGTTGTCACAGCATTTTTGTTTATATATGGCGAGCAACAATCTTAAGTCGTTGCCCCATCATATCAGCATTATTTTATACATTTATTAACAATAAGCATTGTATAACAACAGAGAATAAATGGTTATAATGTAATATATAATAGACACCGAAAAGAACCACTTGATATTTCATTTAATTCCGGTAGCTTATATGCTTGTTGCGTAATCTGAAGTTGAAGCTGAGCCATCTGCCCCTGGATAGAGAGCAAAAGAGCTAGCATGTCAGGCACAGGTTCCAGTGCTCAAGGCATAGGTTGCAATCGGGAGCTAGCTCAACCAGAAGGAAGAGTAGTTTCCGTTCCTCCCATTTGGCTCTAGCCGTGACGAATGGCTTATCTCCTACGAATTGGAGCATTATTTGCAACTATTCACCTTTTGGTGTGAAGGAGAAGAACTCGGTCGTTGAATTCCTAAGCAAAGTTTTTATTTTGTTGGAACGCTCCACTGAATTACAGTGGATCGCGTTCCTATTTAAACGTAATCTTTTTATGAAAAAGTTACAGCTTATGGCCGGATTACATAGATCAATAGTCTATTTTAATTCCATTTTGTAGGTTTTCTTTCATTGTTGAGACCCTTCGTTTGACCTTACTCTGTTGTTGCTGCTGTTTTTATGGTTGTTGTGGTTGTTACTTCTCCTGCCGATGCTGTTGTGTATTTTGTTGTTGTTGTTAATGATTTTTTTGTGATTGTAAATTTTTTCTATTTATTTGTTGCGCCGGTTTTTATATTATTTGTTGTTTTGATGACTGTTGTTGTGTTTGTTGTTGTGGTGACTTTTCACTTGCATTTTGTTTTGTTTTGACCTTTCGGTGCTGTTTAGAGCTTGCACATCTTCCTCCTCATCCTCTGACTAATTTTGTTATTTTGATGACTGTTTTTGTGTTTGTTGTAGTGGTAACTTTGCAATTTGTGTTGTTTTATTATTACATTACATATTATATTTACATTTATTTATTGTTATTATATTATTATTACATTTATTGCTGCCTTTGCCGAAGTTGTGGGCGCCTTTTCCTTTAATCCGCCTAGCAGCTACTCGGTAGTTTTTAAAGGAGAAAGGCGCTTGATCGGGTTGTGAGTGGACCTCCACTTCCTCCTCCTCTTGGTATTAGAGTTAGATATGGCAATTGATATAATTGATAAATGGTCCGACAATTATTCTCATTCGATGGTTTTCTACCACTAGCTTTTTCACTGGTGGGACAACAGACCGCTCTCTATCACTCATCACGTGATTTCTTTTGCTTTATTCCTTTTGCTGTTTTTATAGGAGTATATCCACACTAAGAAAGCTGTCTTTGGCTGGGAATCTAAATGCGAACCTCTCGGTTGTGAGACCAGTTGTTTTATATGCACTTGACGAACTGGGCACCAACAAATTTTGTTAAAATGCTGTTAAAAAACAGTTTTATTACTCGATAGAGAAAAGCAGAAAATCATCCATACATCCGGACTCAAAGGAAGTCAGTGCACAACTGATAAGTGTGTTTGCTTATACACAATTATACATTAAGGTGTAAAATTTTCAATGCTTTTTGACGCAGTGCGTCCCAGCTTGTCGTAAGAGGCGACTTAATGAGACACCAATCATATAGAGGCAACTATGACACCAAAAATAAGCCTGTGATACTTAAGCACCTTAAAACTTCCCCACAAGTTTGTATGCAATCGGTGGGTTCCCGCGTCTGGAGACCACCGGTGGGGTAAAAGAAGAGGCAATCAATTTTAAATGATCGAGCAAGTGTCAAAGCACTCAAATTTAAGATACACTTAATGGAAATGATCGCAATTACAAGCACTACCCCGCTGTGCACCACGTTCTCAACGCACTCGGGTGATCCCAGAGCAAGCAGAAGTGCTTGTCTCTGAGCCCGACGGATTCCGAGGGCGGGCAAAATAATGTTTTCAAAATATTTTCCTAAACTAAACGGTTTGCAAGTTGGAACCTCGGATCGATGATCTCAAAAAGTTAAAAGTTGGAAGCGTCGCATAACTCTACAAATCCTGTGGGTACACGAAACGAAGTGGTGTAATACCGGAAATAAAGCGCGTTTTCTGGATTTAAAAACTAAGGCATTTAATATTTTCTACTATGGAACGGTAAATGGACGGAACGGTGCTGTTATCGTTGTTGCAGCGGATCTTCTTAGTAATATCGTTGGTATTTTGAAAATAAGCGACCGCTTAATGAGTGTTAAACTCATCGCACACAATCAAACGTGGAACATTGTTAGCACGTACGCTCCATAAAATGGATGCGGTGAAATGGAAAAAGATAAATTTTGGTCAGAGTTCGGTAATTTGCTTAAAAATATATCTATCGATGAGATGCTCTTTGTAAGCGGAGATGTAGACGGCCACGTCGGAGAAACAAAAGATGGCTATGAGGACTGCCACGGCGGTAAAGGCTTTAGAACTAGAAATTCAGCTGGCGACGACATCCTTGCAGCGTGTAGGGCTTACGGCTTAACCATCGTAAATATCAACGACATCTTATCACCTACAGCAGCGGAGGCCACGAAACGAAAATAGATTATCAACTCTGCAAAATGTCAATGAGAAACCGTGTTAAGGACTGTGAAGTAATACTTGTTGAATCGATAGTAAGCCAACACCGTCTGCTCATTACAGAATTTTTCACAAGTAGAGCCACCGAAAAGACGGGCATCATTTGGAAAGGCAAAAATCCGGTGGTATAATCTATCGAAGGAACGAGGCGCAAGATTTATCACACTGGCTAAAGAAGCACTTCGAAATATAAACGGTATCGGAGACTCACTTAGTCCGCAAGAAATGTGGAACAGCATGCACGATGAATGCATAACACTTGCAAAGTCCCTTCTGGGGACTATATCGAGATATCATCACGTTGGCAAAGAAACATGGTGGTGGAATGACGAAACCAAACGAGCTGTGGCCGACAAGAAAAATGCATTTCAAACGTGGACAAAATGCAATCGGAGTGACAATATCGAAAAAGCTCGACTGGCTCTTGAATACGAGCATCTTAAAAAGATCGCAAAGAAAGTCCTGGTTCGAACTCGAGCGGCAGCAGCGAAAAGCTTGTACCAGGAGTTGGAACAAATATCCCCAAGATCGGCAAATAGAAGACAAGCTATACAGGAAGTTCAAACGTCGTACAATACTAAGGAGCCAAATATATTTACGCTCGCTGCACAGAGGCGAAAAAATTCGATGGCAATAACCTCGCCGTAATGCACCAAAAATGCATACGGTCACTTACTAACAAATGAAAAGGAAATTTGTTATCAGTGGTTTGAATACTGCGAGGAGTTGCTTAACAAAAAGTTTTCGCGTAATATTGTGCCGACAGATGGTCTGTTCAAGGAGGGAGTTTCATTGGCAGCGAATGGCTTTCGAAACTTTTAAATAAATTAGAATGTGGACAACCTATGCCGAATCGTCAACATGTACTGCAAATAGTCAGGTCGAATTTAAAATGTTTTCTTTTACCAATCCCTCATTTTGTCTCAATGTTACGGCGTTTGTTTTACCATAATTGACCTCGATTTTACCAACCCAAAGGCTTCAAACTTCTTCTTGGAGTCATCTTTCGAAACTTTGTTTAGCTGATCCCTCATACAATTATCCTGGAAAAGTTGATCTCTTCATTGGCTCCCACTTATACGCATCGATTATCCTAGGTGGATGAATTAAGAGTCAAAAGGGATCTCCAATAGCACAAAATACAGAGTTGGGATGGATATTGACAGGAGCGACTAAAGGTGATCCGCAATTCAACTCAGTAACAGTAAAGAATCACCATATAACACTCGAGAAACAACTAAGGCAATTTTGGAAAATCGAGGAAAACCTGGAAGAGCGGAAATTACCAGAAGAAGAGGAGAGGTGTCAACTACACTTCAGAAAAATAACACAGCGCAGGAGCGATGGGAGATACGAAGTGCGGCTTCCGTTTAGGGAAAATGAGCGGCCAAAGATGCAAAACTCCAAAAAAATAGCAATGGCACGACTGTTCCAAATAGAAAGAAGGCTAGAGGGAAATGGCAAACTAAAGGAAGAGTACACCAAGTGCATCGACGAATACGTTGCCTTGGCGCACATGAGGGAAGTTAAAACTGATTTCGAGACGACAGGAGAGTACTATTTCCTACCTCACTATGCAGTATTCAAATTCAAGGTCGCATTTGCCGCAGACATAAGTATGATGTACAGGCAAATATGGATGGCATCAGAAGACACGAACAATCAGCGTATCGTGTGGAGAACTGAAAGTGGCAAACCGATTAAAACCTTCGCGCTCAATACGGTTACATTCGGTACGGCTTCGGCATTATATTTAGCAGTACGAACGTTGCATCAGGTAGCCATGGATAACGAGCGAACGCATCCCCATGTTACTAAGGCGATTTTCGAAGGCTTCTGTGTGGATGATCTGCTCTACGGGGCGAACAATGTAGAAGCGGCCATCAGGTTACGAGGAGATATTCTAGCTGTGTTAATGGCAGCTGGATTTCCTCTGCGTAAATGGGCCAGCAATTCATTAAAATTTTTGGTTCATATACCTAAAACTGAAAGGGAAGTGAATCTTCCTGATGCATCGGATGCCATTAAAACGTTGGATATCCAATGGCATCCAGCCAAAGATACCTTTAACTCTAAAATCGACGTACCCAAGGTCGAAATTCACACGAAAAGATCCGTTTTAGCTGACATCGCACGCCTCTTTGATCCGTTGGGATGGATAGCGCCATGCATAATGAAGGTCAAGATCATTATGCCGCAACTGAGGACTAATGAAGTATCGTGGGATTCCACTATAAGTCCTGAGAAAGAAAGGCAGTGGATAAAATTGCGAAACAACCTACAAAAATTCCGCGTTGTATAGGCTACGAAATCGGATCCCAGGTACACCCCATGGGCTTAGCAACGCCGCTGAAAAGGCAGTGGTGATATACGCACGAGTGTCAAAAAACGGTCAGGAACATGTACACTTGTAAGCATCCAAAACAAGAGTCGATCCGTTAAAATTTGTATCGTTGCCGAGGTTAGAACTTGCGCAGCAGTGCTTCTGGCAAGACTTCTGAACAAAATCGCCAAAATCACCTATGCAACTGGAAGAGGCAGAGACCATTGCCTGGTCGGATTCCATGGTCACCTTAGCTTGGATAAAGGGAGATCCATCCACGCGGAACACCTTTGTAGCCAACAGAATAACCGAAATCCAAAAGTTAACCAGCAAGGCAACGTGGAGACATGTAGGCAGCAGGGACAAACCAGCTGATATTGGATCCCTCGGATTGAACCGGGAAGAGCACATTAGTAACGAGTTGTGGTGGCATGGGCCACATTTTCGTCACAAGTTTAAGGCAGATGAATTTCCAACAACGAAACAAATGTGAAAAGTAAAGAAAAGAAATTGACACAGAATACGGTGGAATCATTCTACAGCAGAAACCTGAAAAGACCAGTAATCAGTCTTTTACAAATAACGTCGTACAGCATTCTGCTCAGCAATGAATTTTTTCAAAAATGTTCAACACTACAACGTCTCGTGTGCAACATAGCTATATGGCGGCTCTATTTGCTCAATTTAAAAAACCCTAAAAAACGAATAATGCTAAACACAACCCCCCTTACAGCAAATGAACGAAGTTTAGCACATGATCAACTTGTGAAACTTGTTAAAAGGGAAATGTTCCAAGAAGAGATCAAGGCACTTCAGCAAAAAACAGGCAATACCGAAAGGAAGTGTGATTCGCAGCCTGAATCCATTTCTGGATGAAGAGGAACTGTGAAGAGTAGGTGGCAGATTGCTCAACTCAGTACTACCATTCCATCAACGGCATCGAATCATCCTTCACCAAAGGCATCACTTTTCTAGGTTGGTGGTAACCGACGTTCATCAATGAACCATGCATGGTGGACAACAGATGATGATGGCTGCAATTCGAATGAGCTATTGGATTCCAAACTTGAAAAAAATCAAATCAACGATACACGGATGTATCCCATGCCATCGCTACAATGCCTAAATGCAACAACAATTAATGGGAAACCTACCAGCAGAACGGGTAAGGGTTAGCCGACCCTTTGCAGATACAGGCGTCGACTACGCTGGTCCAATTGAAATAAAATTATGGAAAGGGAAGTGCAACAAATCGACAAAGAGATACATAGCCGTGCTTGTGTGTCTGGCCACAAAGGCCATACACATCGAACTCGTTAGCGACCTAAGTGCTGCAGCATTCATCGCAGCATTCAGGAGATTTGTCGCAAGACAAGGAAGCTGCAGCAACATGTTCAGCGACTGCGAAACAAATTTTAAGGGAGCTAACAATGAGCTCAGAAAGGAAGCCAAGTTCATATCCGCAGAATGGTCAGCTGAAGTCGCCAAAAATTTGGCAACGCAAGGCACATCATGGCAGTTCAACCCTCCATCGTTACCACATTTCGGAGGGCTATGTGATGCGGGGTACAGTCGATAAAACATTACCTGAAGAGAACCATTGGGGCAGCTAAACTCACGTTCGAAGAGTATGTAACACTTCTCGCACAGATTGAAGCTTGCCTCAACTCCCGCCCACTGCGTCCGATGACAACAGATCCAGATGATTTAAATGTTCTAACGCCAGGCCATTTCTTAATCGGGGCACCACTGCGAACGCTTCCAGAAAGAAATTTAAAGGAAAAGAAGCTCATTAATTTGGACAGATGGAAGTTCATGCAGCGTTTCACCCAAGACTTTTGGAAACAGTGTAGTTCAACATATCTCCACATCCTTCAACCTCGACCAAAATGGCTGCAAACTCAAACCAACATCAAAATCGGCGACATTGTTTTAGTCAAAGAAGACAATTCCCCACCATCTGCATGGCTGCTCGCGCGAGTTATCGAACTACATCCGAACTATATCTGATGGTCTTACGCGCGTGGTGACCATAAAAATTGAAAACTCAATATTGAAACGTCCGATTGCGAAACTATCCCCCTTGCCGGTAGCGAACTCGAAGTAAAACACTCTATAATATAAAACAAGTGAAGATCCTCTGAACTGATCTCACGAACCCCAATCTACCCTGAACTAATCTAACGCACCCCAATCTACCCTGAACTTTATAAAAATCCATGAATTGAATCAACGAACTGAACCCCCAAAATTACTCTGAACTCTATAACCCTATGAATTCTATTAAAACAAAAACAAAAAAACACATCATAAGAAGGTACGAGTACTACGAGCCCAGTGCGCAAAGTCAACTTACCCCATAAGATGAATTTACCCATGCAGATAAATATCCACTTTCACCATTTAGACCTATTAATATTAGCAAATTACTAATTAATACTTTTTATTTTTTTGTACATGCACCTTACCTGAACTTAAACGAGGAACATGATGACTGGAACAGAAAAAAGGACACCAGAGCAAAACTCCATCAGCATCAACCACGAAACGCGGAGGCGGGGAGCATGTTAGTTTCCAACAATATTTCCATCGCTCTGGTGCACCCCTAACTCAAACGTGATCCTGGGTTCTTAAAACGCACACACACTTTCTGCAGCGCGAGCGAAGTATACGCGCCGCCACTAAATATCCTGCAACTCTAACAAAAATCACAAACCACGAAATGATCTGCCGAACTGTCACAAGAATAACAGGCAGCAGGTCAAAGAACATGCCGACTCACTCACACCTGCGCTTAATCCACAAGGGATTGGGAGGGGTCACTCCAACCACATTCAATCAAATGGGAGTGCTGTCAGCACATGAAGTCAGAGAGCAATCAGCGATAGATCCATCCCGTTCCAGCAATGTAAAGTAGAGGGCATTGTTAACAAATGCAACAATATTAGTGCATCATAATGAACAGTGTAATAACCAGGGGGTAGTTAGTGTGTATAGGATAGGACAGGTAAGGAAGGTAAAAAGTACTAGAAAGGATTGGAGGATTATAGAGGGCGTTGGAGTTGAGAAGAGGACCGGAAACCAGGATGTGGACTGGACCGGGAAAGGAAAGGAAGGGATGTCTCCGAGTGAGGAACGTGGCATGCTTGCGAGGCACGGCTATGCTCGCCGGATGGGGCTGGTTCTTGTCCTCACTCTTTGACGGGACCTATTACTACAAAAAAAAACATATATCATGCCGACTAAACTTTACGAACCATAACCAAATAACATAATAAATCGGACGGAACTTACGATGCTGAGGGGCGCTGTGGTGTTGATCAGCGCTGGCCTTTCCCCTCCCAACCTGGAAATCCGGTGGCCGTTTTTAGGATTTCCCCTATGAGTGGATAACGATCACCAGCTTACCTCATCTCCAACCGAGCTCTGCTTTCTACACCTCCTGAAAATTCCTTAACAAGGCTTTTTAGCGCCTTTGGGGTATGCTACTAAATATTAATGAAAACAAAAACTTATTTTCCTCCTTTTTTTTATTGCCTATATCTAGGCTCTAACAGGATTACAAACTGACAAAATAAATATACATACAAACTTATTCCTTATTATATTGTGGTATATATGTGATTAAATCAATTATCCAGTGTTGCATAGTTTTAGGATCATACAAACTCTCCACGTTGGAGAGTTCAGTTATTACCCCAGTTTCAAACCAGAAGTTACCAGAAAGAACTAGAACCCGTCAAATGTGGTATAAATACAGGATGAGAAACTGCGGACGATAAGTTGATTTTTGGAAAGCGATGGAAAAGGACCTAAGTCTTACTAAGTGAAAGATAAGAGATTTGAATTGTGAAATAGAAGTGAAATTGTATGTGAATTGATTGAAAGTTGTATTTAAATAATAATAAATAGAGTGTTTTGAAACAGAATAACGTTTTATCATTTCGAACCCTAGCCGAAATATTACATTGGTGTCAGAAGTGGGATAAAACTTATTCTGAGTGCTGTGAAATAAAAAAAAAAATAAAATAAAAATAAAAAAAAATGGCACGTACATTGCTGGAGCTAAGTATACCCCAGCTGAAAATTGAGCTAGAGAAGCGGAATCTCTCCGCAGCTGGAGGGAAAAGTGATTTGATTCTTCGGCTACAAGAAGCGATCGAAAAAGATGGAAAAGATCCGAAATCCATTTTGTTCGACGTAGAAGAAGAACAAGTGAGCACAGGAGTTGACATGGCCGTTATGATGGAATTACTCCTTGGATTGAATTCTAAGTTAGAAGAACAGAAGAATTCTCTAGAAGAACAGAAGAATTCTCTAGAAGAACAGAAGAATTCCATTATTTCCGCACAAAAAGACACTGTCGAAGAGTTCAAGAATTCTCTAGAAGCGAAATTCGAAATAATCGATCAAAAATTAAATATGCACGAGGCACAATTCGAGAAGGTTGAACACAATATCGAGAATCTTGCGAAAGAACTAGAGAGAGTAAAGAAACAGAAAGTCCGAGAAATTTCTACAGACAGCCCTAGAAGGAAAGAGATGCAACCGCCTGTCTTCGATGGCCAAACATCGTGGCCAATATATAGAAGACAATTTGAAGCAGCTGCCATGACCAACAACTGGGACGACGGAGAAAAGTCGATTGCACTCACGCTGGCACTGAGAGGTACAGCTGCGGAATTGCTGCAAACCATCTCAGAAGATAAACAACTCAACTACGACGCTTTGGTTAAAGCCATAGAAATGCGGTTCGGAGATGACCATATGCAGCAAGTATACAGAGTCCAACTGCGCAGCAGAGTCCAGAAGAGGGGCGAAACACTTCAGCAGTTGCAGGCCGATATCGAACGGTTGGCGCATCTATCTTATCCTAATGCCGGAGAAGACCTTATCAACGAAATGGCTGTAGAGGCGTTTACCCAAGCGATTGAAGATAGGCAGTTGCAAATGGCTGTAAGAATGGCTGGAAAACGAACCCTCCCTGAGGCCCTAGCATTTGCCCTGACGATGAAAGCTGCCGACCAAGCATCACAAGGAATCCACCGCGTGAGAGAAATGATAGCCGTGAAATGCTCATGCCAACGAACAGATGTCGTGGAGCGGAACAGTATGCGTGGAGGACAAGTCCGTTGCTGGAACTGCAACAAAATAGGACATCTGAAGCGTCAGTGCTGGGCTCCACTTAAAGAACGCAGTTGTTCACAATGCGCTGCTGGGAGGCATAACAAAGAAGCATGTAGCAAGGAAAACATCTATACTGCAAGCAGCGCATCATCAAGTCAACAGGCGGGAATACGTGTAAGGACCAACTTCGAGGGGCAGAAGTCGGTTTCTGGAATTGACGCCCCCAAGATCAAAATCCAAGTCTCCCAAACAAAACAAAGTAAGAAGAGTTTTACAGTGGAAGCCCACATTGGCCAGAATTAATGCGTGGCCACCATTGACACCGGTGCCACCGCTTCCATTATAAGAAGGGACATCGCTCCTGATTCATGGCTACACAATACCAGTAGCAACTGTCTAAAAACAGTAACAGGAGCAACGGCGAAGGTGTATGGAGAGGTTCTTCTTACGATCAATCTGGCAGGACTAACATTCCCCCACGTATTCCTAGTGGCCGATATACGCGACGAGTGCATCATTGGACTTGACTTTATGAATGCGTATAATGTAGTGCTTGACACCGGAACTCATGTACTTAAGTGCAGGAACGTTGAGATTCCGATGGTGTACGGGAATGAGAAAGCCGCATGCCTTAGGACAGCATTCAGTAACGACTACGAGATACAGCATCGAAAGGGAAGCCTTCACTCTAATGCGGATGCTCTGTCCCGGCGACCTTGCAAATCTGATTGCAAACATTGCGCACGACAAGAAGAAAAAGATGCGGTATCCACTCAACGACTAAGAGCTGAGCCCTCTGATGGTTGGAATGAAAGTGAAATGCGAAACGCCGAAAAAGAGGATCCGGATATCGAGCCAATTCTCGCCTGGAAAGAACATGAAGAAAAACCAGATTGGCAGGAAATATCCAATAAAAGTCCCGAACTAAAGGCATACTGGGCACAGTGGGACTCGCTTCATGTTCAAGATGGTGTTTTGAGGCGAAGGTGGGAAAGCTCGGATGGAAAGTCGTTTGTGATGCAGCTCGTTGTGCCAAGGTCGAAAGTCAGTGACGTGCTAAGGGAACTGCACGATGGAATATCCGGAGGCCACTTGGGAGTGAATAAGACGTTAGAAAAGGTGCGAGAACTTTTTTATTGGGTGCACGCCAAGGACGATGTAGAAAATTGGTGCAGAAAGTGTGTCATCTGCGCCGCCAGTAAAGGCCCGAGGGTTAAAACTCACGGCAGAATGCAGCAATACAACGTTGGAGCGCCATTCGAGAGAATCGCAGTTGACATTGCAGGACCGTTTCCTGAAACCGAAAATGGAAATCGCTACATTCTTGTTGTTATGGATTACTTCAGCAAGTGGCCTGAGGCTTTTGCTATCCCTAACCAAGAAGCCAAAACCGTGGTTGAGCAGATCGTTTACAACTGGGTGAGCAGATTCGGCGTACCGATGGAATTGCACTCGGATCAAGGGCGTAACTTCGAGTCTAAGATTTTCCAAGGGGTGTGCGAGCTACTGGGGATTAAAAAGACGAGCACAACACCGCTCCACCCACAATCGGACGGGATGGTAGAACGCTTCAACAGAACCTTGAATGAACACCTATCAAAGGTCGTTGGCGACAAGCAATGCGATTGGGATAGGCAAATTCCAATGTTTCTATTAGCCTATCGGAGTGCAGTACACAACACCACAGGTCACACTCCATCGGAAATCCTTTTCGGTCGAACAGTCCGGTTACCTAGTGAATTGATGTTTGGATCACCGCCGTCTGAAGAGAACAGAAATGAAGACGACTATGTCGCAGACCTCAGACGGATTATTAGGGACGTGCACCAAACAACTAGGGATAAGATCAAGATAGCCAGTGACCGCATGAATACGAGGTATGATGTCAAGGCGACCACAACGGGTTTCCAGGAAGGAGATCTGGTGTGGCTATATAACCCCCATAGATGGAAAGGCGTATCACCCAAATTTCAGCAAGACTGGGAAGGACCATATAAAGTCGTAAAACGCATCAACGATGTTGTCTATCGCATTCAACGAAGAAGAGGCAAGATAAAAGTGGTTCATGTGGATCGAATACATCGCTATATTGGGTAGAATGGCGAAGAGTTTGTTCGGGACGAACAAGTTTAAGAGGGGGATATTGTGGTATATATGTGATTAAATCAATTATCCAGTGTTGCATAGTTTTAGGATCATACAAACTCTCCACGTTGGAGAGTTCAGTTATTACCCCAGTTTCAAACCAGAAGTTACCAGAAAGAACTAGAACCCGTCAAATGTGGTATAAATACAGGATGAGAAACTGCGGACGATAAGTTGATTTTTGGAAAGCGATGGAAAAGGACCTAAGTCTTACTAAGTGAAAGATAAGAGATTTGAATTGTGAAATTGAAGTGAAATTGTTTGTGAATTGATTGAAAGTTGTATTTAAATAATAATAAATAGAGTGTTTTGAGACAGGATAACGTTTTATCATTTCGAACCCTAGCCGAAATATTACAATATAAATAAATAAATTATTCTTTATACACTTACATACATAAATTAATGCCTTATCCTACTTCAGTCTATATTCTCTACTTATACCTATATAAATAAATAAATAAATTATCATAATTAACAAGACAAATAGCTCTATGATTACATACGCACGTACTTTTGTGATTTTACGTTGCTATCACTGTTTTATGTCCTTCGCGTGGTAGACTCCGATTTCTTTTCCGACCAGATTTTCTAATTCATACATGTTCCGACCAATTGGTCTGACAACACGACATTTAACATATATAGGACACAGCTTGGACGTTAAGTACTTGGACGTGTCACTTAAAACGAAATTTTTTCTATAAACCTCTTGGCCAGGTATAAATCGAACCAGTCGTGTTCTTGTGTTGTATGTTTTTGCGCTTCTTTTGTAAGAACTCTTTATGTTCTGCTTTATCCTGTTTCTCAAGCACTGCAATCGATTTTGTCTTGAGAGGGTCAATAGTTCTCCATCCTCCACAGCATTAATTCGTTGAGCCAGTTCGTAGCAGCTTCCATGTGTCATCATATTCGTACCAAACAAGGCAAAGTATGGTGACACACCAATTGAACTATGCACAGAACTCCTCAACGACCCAGCTATGTCACTTAGGTGAAGATCCCAATCACGATGGTCATCCGTGATGTTGGATCTTATGGCCGTGATAATTGATCTATTAACTCTCTCAGACGCATTCGATTGAGGCGAGTAATTTGCAGTTCTCAGGTGTCGTATTTGCAGTTTTGTCAGAAGATTTTGGAAATCTTTTGCCAAGAACTGCTTACCATTGTCCGAATGTATTATTTGTGGTACACCGAACAAATTAAACACATCTTGTAAATACTGGACAACACTGGATGAACTTGCATTTTTAAGCGCTTTTAACAACACAAATTTTGACAGATGGTCAAGGACTACAAATACATATTTTTTTCCAGATTTTGATCTGGGGTACGGTCCCAAGAAATCTATATATAGTTTCTGGAATGGACGATCTGTACAAAAATTTGATGACATTGGTGGACGTTGTATGATATTAGACGGTTCAATTGGACACATATTGACGGATTTGAACAGTCATAATTGGCCAATAGAAGAATTGCCTTATCCTGTGTATAGTTTTCGCAGTACCACCATGCGAAGCTTTCGGAGGATTATGTGCTCGCGAAATCAACTCCTCTGTGAGATCCGACGGAATCCATAACTTCCAGTTATGTTCAACCGTGGACTCATCTCCGTACGGAGGTAGCGACCGCTTATACACATAGTCTTCTTCAATTTTAAGGTCTGGCAATTCATCTTGGTGTTGTCGGACCGTTTCCATCAGCTCTACGTATTCTTCAGACTTAAAGGCGTCGGCATTAAGATCGACGAGCGGAGCGATGTCTTTCAATTCAAGGCTGTCAATATGTGCACGGGACAGAGTATCAGGTACTATGTTTAGCGATCCCTTTCGGTGCTCAATTTGGAATGTGTATTTCTGGAGCTCCAGACTCCATCTTCCAAGCCTACCGGACAGGTTCTTGAGGCCCATCAACCACCGTGGACTGGAATGGTCGGTGATGATGGTAAACGCCATGCCTTCCACGTAAGGTCTGAATTTCTGGACGGCCAGTACCGCTGCTAGACATTCTTTCTCTGTCACACTATAATTTCGTCTACATGAATTTAATTTTTGGGAGAAGTACGCGATGGGACATTCTTCTTTAGCTTCGTTGAATTGGAACAGAACTGCTCCTATTCCCAAATCAGAAGCGTCGCACTGGATGAAGAATCTTTTAGAAAAATCAGGGTGGATGAGTACCGGGGCAGTTGTTAAGGCCTGTTTTAGTGATTCGAAGGCTTCCCGCGCCTCATCAGTCATGCAAAAATGTTCCTTATTTTTCCTCAGGGTTTCAGTTAGAGGGGCAGTCAGGCTTGAAAAGTCCCTGATGGATCGTCTGTACCACCCAGCGAGGCCGAGTAGACTGCGTACTTGCTTGCGGTTTTTCGGAACTGGTAGGTCGACAACCGCTTCGACTTTGGCCGGATCGGTCTTTAGCATCCCACCACCAACTATATAACCTAAGTACCGAAGCTCTCTGAAGCAAAACTTCGACTTGGTTAAGTTGATGGTGAGGTCCGCTTTCCGCAAGCACAACGCGACCTCCTCGAGCAAAGCGAGATGGGTTTCGAAGTCTGGAGACACGATGAGCAAGTCATCGAGATATACGAAAACTCTTTCTCTTAAACGGGATGGGATGACCTTATCCATTAACCTACACATCCTTTGGGCAGCATTACACAACCCAAAGGGCATGACGGTAAACTGGTATAAGGGTCTCCCCGGAACAGTAAAAGCAGTTTTCTCCCTACTCTGTTTCTCCAGCGGTATCTGCCAGAAGGCATCCTTTAAATCGACACTGCTGATAAAATACGTGTCCTGTAGCCGACTGAGAAGTCCGTCGATATGGGGGAGAGGGTAAGCGTCCTTTTAGTAAGCTCGTTGACTTTACGAGAATCCAGGCAAAGTCGATTTTTACCTGGTTTTCGTATGAGTACAACGGGCGAACACCACGGGCTCTCACTCTCCTCGATAACGCCAAGGCCAATCATTCGGTCTATCTCTGCGTATAAAAGATCTTGTATGGCTGGGGAAACAGGGTAGTGACGTTGCTTGACAGGTTCCGCATCCCCGGTGTTGATGACATGCTCCTCCAAGGATGTTTTTCCGAGACCATGCTGGGTGAAACAGCGAAATTTTGTTTTGACTGCCTCTAGTCTGAACTGATCTCGTGCTGATAAATGGTGAGTATTTGCATCATATGTATTAACTGGTAGTGTAATTTAACTAATTATTTCAGCCGCTATTTGGAAAGCCTTCCAGAAATTGATTCCCAGATATAACTCCTGTTCAAGACTTGGCACTAAGAAAAATGTAATGATGACTGGAACAGAAAAAAGGACACCAGAGCAAAACTCCATCAGCATCAACCACGAAACGCGGAGGCGGGGAGCATGTTAGTTTCCAACAATATTTCCATCGCTCTGGTGCACCCCTAACTCAAACGTGATCCTGGGTTCTTAAAACGCACACACACTTTCTGCAGCGCGAGCGAAGTATACGCGCCGCCACTAAATATCCTGTAACTCTAACAAAAATCACAAACCACGAAATGATCTGCCGAACTGTCACAAGAATAACAGGCAGCAGGTCAAAGAACATGCCGACTCACTCACACCTGCGCTTAATCCACAAGGGATTGGGAGGGGTCACTCCAACCACATTCAATCAAATGGGAGTGCTGTCAGCACATGAAGTCAGAGAGCAATCAGCGATAGATCCATCCCGTTCCAGCAATGTAAAGTAGAGGGCATTGTTAACAAATGCAACAATATTAGTGCATCATAATGAACAGTGTAATAACCAGGGGGTAGTTAGTGTGTATAGGATAGGACAGGTAAGGAAGGTAAAAAGTACTAGAAAGGATTGGAGGATTATAGAGGGCGTTGGAGTTGAGAAGAGGACCGGAAACCAGGATGTGGACTGGACCGGGAAAGGAAAGGAAGGGATGTCTCCGAGTGAGGAACGTGGCATGCTTGCGAGGCACGGCTATGCTCGCCGGATGGGGCTGGTTCTTGTCCTCACTCTTTGACGGGACCTATTACTACAAAAAAAAACATATATCATGCCGACTAAACTTTACGAACCATAACCAAATAACATAATAAATCGGACGGAACTTACGATGCTGAGGGGCGCTGTGGTGTTGATCAGCGCTGGCCTTTCCCCTCCCAACCTGGAAATCCGGTGGAAGTTTTTAGGATTTCCCCTATGAGTGGATAACGATCACCAGCTTACCTCATCTCCAACCGAGCTCTGCTTTCTACACCTCCTGAAAATTCCTTAACAAGGCTTTTTAGCGCCTTTGGGGTATGCTACTAAATATTAATGAAAACAAAAACTTATTTTCCTCCTTTTTTTTATTGCCTATATCTAGGCTCTAACAGGATTACAAACTGACAAAATAAATATACATACAAACTTATTCCTTATTATATTGTGGTATATATGTGATTAGATCAATTATCCAGTGTTGCATAGTTTTAGGATCATACAAACTCTCCACGTTGGAGAGTTCAGTTATTACCCCAGTTTCAAACCAGAAGTTACCAGAAAGAACTAGAACCCGTCAAATGTGGTATAAATACAGGATGAGAAACTGCGGACGATAAGTTGATTTTTGGAAAGCGATGGAAAAGGACCTAAGTCTTACTAAGTGAAAGATAAGAGATTTGAATTGTGAAATAGAAGTGAAATTGTATGTGAATTGATTGAAAGTTGTATTTAAATAATAATAAATAGAGTGTTTTGAAACAGAATAACGTTTTATCATTTCGAACCCTAGCCGAAATATTACATTGGTGTCAGAAGTGGGATAAAACTTATTCTGAGTGCTGTGAAATAAAAAAAAAAATAAAATAAAAATAAAAAAAAATGGCACGTACATTGCTGGAGCTAAGTATACCCCAGCTGAAAATTGAGCTAGAGAAGCGGAATCTCTCCGCAGCTGGAGGGAAAAGTGATTTGATTCTTCGGCTACAAGAAGCGATCGAAAAAGATGGAAAAGATCCGAAATCCATTTTGTTCGACGTAGAAGAAGAACAAGTGAGCACAGGAGTTGACATGGCCGTTATGATGGAATTACTCCTTGGATTGAATTCTAAGTTAGAAGAACAGAAGAATTCTCTAGAAGAACAGAAGAATTCTCTAGAAGAACAGAAGAATTCCATTATTTCCGCACAAAAAGACACTGTCGAAGAGTTCAAGAATTCTCTAGAAGCGAAATTCGAAATAATCGATCAAAAATTAAATATGCACGAGGCACAATTCGAGAAGGTTGAACACAATATCGAGAATCTTGCGAAAGAACTAGAGAGAGTAAAGAAACAGAAAGTCCGAGAAATTTCTACAGACAGCCCTAGAAGGAAAGAGATGCAACCGCCTGTCTTCGATGGCCAAACACCGTGGCCAATATATAGAAGACAATTTGAAGCAGCTGCCATGACCAACAACTGGGACGACGGAGAAAAGTCGATTGCACTCACGCTGGCACTGAGAGGTACAGCTGCGGAATTGCTGCAAACCATCTCAGAAGATAAACAACTCAACTACGACGCTTTGGTTAAAGCCATAGAAATGCGGTTCGGAGATGACCATATGCAGCAAGTATACAGAGTCCAACTGCGCAGCAGAGTCCAGAAGAGGGGCGAAACACTTCAGCAGTTGCAGGCCGATATCGAACGGTTGGCGCATCTATCTTATCCTAATGCCGGAGAAGACCTTATCAACGAAATGGCTGTAGAGGCGTTTACCCAAGCGATTGAAGATAGGCAGTTGCAAATGGCTGTAAGAATGGCTGGAAAACGAACCCTCCCTGAGGCCCTAGCATTTGCCCTGACGATGAAAGCTGCCGACCAAGCATCACAAGGAATCCACCGCGTGAGAGAAATGATAGCCGTGAAATGCTCATGCCAACGAACAGATGTCGTGGAGCGGAACAGTATGCGTGGAGGACAAGTCCGTTGCTGGAACTGCAACAAAATAGGACATCTGAAGCGTCAGTGCTGGGCTCCACTTAAAGAACGCAGTTGTTCACAATGCGCTGCTGGGAGGCATAACAAAGAAGCATGTAGCAAGGAAAACATCTATACTGCAAGCAGCGCATCATCAAGTCAACAGGCGGGAATACGTGTAAGGACCAACTTCGAGGGGCAGAAGTCGGTTTCTGGAATTGACGCCCCCAAGATCAAAATCCAAGTCTCCCAAACAAAACGAAGTAAGAAGAGTTTTACAGTGGAAGCCCACATTGGCCAGAATTAATGCGTGGCCACCATTGACACCGGTGCCACCGCTTCCATTATAAGAAGGGACATCGCTCCTGATTCATGGCTACACAATACCAGTAGCAACTGTCTAAAAACAGTAACAGGAGCAACGGCGAAGGTGTATGGAGAGGTTCTTCTTACGATCAATCTGGTAGGACTAACATTCCCCCACGTATTCCTAGTGGCCGATATACGCGACGAGTGCATCATTGGACTTGACTTTATGAATGCGTATAATGTAGTGCTTGACACCGGAACTCATGTACTTAAGTGCAGGAACGTTGAGATTCCGATGGTGTACGGGAATGAGAAAGCCGCATGCCTTAGGACAGCATTCAGTAACGACTACGAGATACAGCATCGAAAGGGAAGCCTTCACTCTAATGCGGATGCTCTGTCCCGGCGACCTTGCAAATCTGATTGCAAACATTGCGCACGACAAGAAGAAAAAGATGCGGTATCCACTCAACGACTAAGAGCTGAGCCCTCTGATGGTTGGAATGAAAGTGAAATGCGAAACGCCCAAAAAGAGGATCCGGATATCGAGCCAATTCTCGCCTGGAAAGAACATGAAGAAAAACCAGATTGGCAGGAAATATCCAATAAAAGTCCCGAACTAAAGGCATACTGGGCACAGTGGGACTCGCTTCATGTTCAAGATGGTGTTTTGAGGCGAAGGTGGGAAAGCTCGGATGGAAAGTCGTTTGTGATGCAGCTCGTTGTGCCAAGGTCGAAAGTCAGTGACGTGCTAAGGGAACTGCACGATGGAATATCCGGAGGCCACTTGGGAGTGAATAAGACGTTAGAAAAGGTGCGAGAACTTTTTTATTGGGTGCACGCCAAGGACGATGTAGAAAATTGGTGCAGAAAGTGTGTCATCTGCGCCGCCAGTAAAGGCCCGAGGGTTAAAACTCACGGCAGAATGCAGCAATACAACGTTGGAGCGCCATTCGAGAGAATCGCAGTTGACATTGCAGGACCGTTTCCTGAAACCGAAAATGGAAATCGCTACATTCTTGTTGTTATGGATTACTTCAGCAAGTGGCCTGAGGCTTTTGCTATCCCTAACCAAGAAGCCAAAACCGTGGTTGAGCAGATCGTTTACAACTGGGTGAGCAGATTCGGCGTACCGATGGAATTGCACTCGGATCAAGGGCGTAACTTCGAGTCTAAGATTTTCCAAGGGGTGTGCGAGCTACTGGGGATTAAAAAGACGAGCACAACACCGCTCCACCCACAATCGGACGGGATGGTAGAACGCTTCAACAGAACCTTGAATGAACACCTATCAAAGGTCGTTGGCGACAAGCAATGCGATTGGGATAGGCAAATTCCAATGTTTCTATTAGCCTATCGGAGTGCAGTACACAACACCACAGGTCACACTCCATCGGAAATCCTTTTCGGTCGAACAGTCCGGTTACCTAGTGAATTGATGTTTGGATCACCGCCGTCTGAAGAGAACAGAAATGAAGACGACTATGTCGCAGACCTCAGACGGATTATTAGGGACGTGCACCAAACAACTAGGGATAAGATCAAGATAGCCAGTGACCGCATGAATACGAGGTATGATGTCAAGGCGACCACAACGGGTTTCCAGGAAGGAGATCTGGTGTGGCTATATAACCCCCATAGATGGAAAGGCGTATCACCCAAATTTCAGCAAGACTGGGAAGGACCATATAAAGTCGTAAAACGCATCAACGATGTTGTCTATCGCATTCAACGAAGAAGAGGCAAGATAAAAGTGGTTCATGTGGATCGAATACATCGCTATATTGGGTAGAATGGCGAAGAGTTTGTTCGGGACGAACAAGTTTAAGAGGGGGATATTGTGGTATATATGTGATTAAATCAATTATCCAGTGTTGCATAGTTTTAGGATCATACAAACTCTCCACGTTGGAGAGTTCAGTTATTACCCCAGTTTCAAACCAGAAGTTACCAGAAAGAACTAGAACCCGTCAAATGTGGTATAAATACAGGATGAGAAACTGCGGACGATAAGTTGATTTTTGGAAAGCGATGGAAAAGGACCTAAGTCTTACTAAGTGAAAGATAAGAGATTTGAATTGTGAAATTGAAGTGAAATTGTTTGTGAATTGATTGAAAGTTGTATTTAAATAATAATAAATAGAGTGTTTTGAGACAGGATAACGTTTTATCATTTCGAACCCTAGCCGAAATATTACAATATAAATAAATAAATTATTCTTTATACACTTACATACATAAATTAATGCCTTATCCTACTTCAGTCTATATTCTCTACTTATACCTATATAAATAAATAAATAAATTATCATAATTAACAAGACAAATAGCTCTATGATTACATACGCACGTACTTTTGTGATTTTACGTTGCTATCACTGTTTTATGTCCTTCGCGTGGTAGACTCCGATTTCTTTTCCGACCAGATTTTCTAATTCATACATGTTCCGACCAATTGGTCTGACAACACGACATTTAACATATATAGGACACAGCTTGGACGTTAAGTACTTGGACGTGTCACTTAAAACGAAATTTTTTCTATAAACCTCTTGGCCAGGTATAAATCGAACCAGTCGTGTTCTTGTGTTGTATGTTTTTGCGCTTCTTTTGTAAGAACTCTTTATGTTCTGCTTTATCCTGTTTCTCAAGCACTGCAATCGATTTTGTCTTGAGAGGGTCAATAGTTCTCCATCCTCCACAGCATTAATTCGTTGAGCCAGTTCGTAGCAGCTTCCATGTGTCATCATATTCGTACCAAACAAGGCAAAGTATGGTGACACACCAATTGAACTATGCACAGAACTCCTCAACGACCCAGCTATGTCACTTAGGTGAAGATCCCAATCACGATGGTCATCCGTGATGTTGGATCTTATGGCCGTGATAATTGATCTATTAACTCTCTCAGACGCATTCGATTGAGGCGAGTAATTTGCAGTTCTCAGGTGTCGTATTTGCAGTTTTGTCAGAAGATTTTGGAAATCTTTTGCCAAGAACTGCTTACCATTGTCCGAATGTATTATTTGTGGTACACCGAACAAATTAAACACATCTTGTAAATACTGGACAACACTGGATGAACTTGCATTTTTAAGCGCTTTTAACAACACAAATTTTGACAGATGGTCAAGGACTACAAATACATATTTTTTTCCAGATTTTGATCTGGGGTACGGTCCCAAGAAATCTATATATAGTTTCTGGAATGGACGATCTGTACAAAAATTTGATGACATTGGTGGACGTTGTATGATATTAGACGGTTCAATTGGACACATATTGATGGATTTGAACAGTCATATTTGGCCAATAGAAGAATTGCCTTATCCTGTGTATAGTTTTCGCAGTACCACCATGCGAAGCTTTCGGAGGATTATGTGCTCGCGAAATCAACTCCTCTGTGAGATCCGACGGAATCCATAACTTCCAGTTATGTTCAACCGTGGACTCATCTCCGTACGGAGGTAGCGACCGCTTATACACATAGTCTTCTTCAATTTTAAGGTCTGGCAATTCATCTTGGTGTTGTCGGACCGTTTCCATCAGCTCTACGTATTCTTCAGACTTAAAGGCGTCGGCATTAAGATCGACGAGCGGAGCGATGTCTTTCAATTCAAGGCTGTCAATATGTGCACGGGACAGAGTATCAGGTACTATGTTTAGCGATCCCTTTCGGTGCTCAATTTGGAATGTGTATTTCTGGAGCTCCAGACTCCATCTTCCAAGCCTACCGGACAGGTTCTTGAGGCCCATCAACCACCGTGGACTGGAATGGTCGGTGATGATGGTAAACGCCATGCCTTCCACGTAAGGTCTGAATTTCTGGACGGCCAGTACCGCTGCTAGACATTCTTTCTCTGTCACACTATAATTTCGTCTACATGAATTTAATTTTTGGGAGAAGTACGCGATGGGACATTCTTCTTTAGCTTCGTCGAATTGGAACAGAACTGCTCCTATTCCCAAATCAGAAGCGTCGCACTGGATGAAGAATCTTTTAGAAAAATCAGGGTGGATGAGTACCGGGGCAGTTGTTAAGGCCTGTTTTAGTGATTCGAAGGCTTCCCGCGCCTCATCAGTCATGCAAAAATGTTCCTTATTTTTCCTCAGGGTTTCAGTTAGAGGGGCAGTCAGGCTTGAAAAGTCCCTGATGGATCGTCTGTACCACCCAGCGAGGCCGAGTAGACTGCGTACTTGCTTGCGGTTTTTCGGAACTGGTAGGTCGACAACCGCTTCGACTTTGGCCGGATCGGTCTTTAGCATCCCACCACCAACTATATAACCTAAGTACCGAAGCTCTCTGAAGCAAAACTTCGACTTGGTTAAGTTGATGGTGAGGTCCGCTTTCCGCAAGCACAACGCGACCTCCTCGAGCAAAGCGAGATGGGTTTCGAAGTCTGGAGACACGATGAGCAAGTCATCGAGATATACGAAAACTCTTTCTCTTAAACGGGATGGGATGACCTTATCCATTAACCTACACATCCTTTGGGCAGCATTACACAACCCAAAGGGCATGACGGTAAACTGGTATAAGGGTCTCCCCGGAACAGTAAAAGCAGTTTTCTCCCTACTCTGTTTCTCCAGCGGTATCTGCCAGAAGGCATCCTTTAAATCGACACTGCTGATAAAATACGTGTCCTGTAGCCGACTGAGAAGTCCGTCGATATGGGGGAGAGGGTAAGCGTCCTTTTAGTAAGCTCGTTGACTTTACGAGAATCCAGGCAAAGTCGATTTTTACCTGGTTTTCGTATGAGTACAACGGGCGAACACCACGGGCTCTCACTCTCCTCGATAACGCCAAGGCCAATCATTCGGTCTATCTCTGCGTATAAAAGATCTTGTATGGCTGGGGAAACAGGGTAGTGACGTTGCTTGACAGGTTCCGCATCCCCGGTGTTGATGACATGCTCCTCCAAGGATGTTTTTCCGAGACCATGCTGGGTGAAACAGCGAAATTTTGTTTTGACTGCCTCTAGTCTGAACTGATCTCGTGCTGATAAATGGTGAGTATTTGCATCATATGTATTAACTGGTAGTGTAATTTAACTAATTATTTCAGCCGCTATTTGGAAAGCCTTCCAGAAATTGATTCCCAGATATAACTCCTGTTCAAGACTTGGCACTAAGAAAAATGTAATCGGCTTGGACACACTTTTGTACTCTACCGGTGCTGTAACTTTGCCGATTATAGCCTGGTTTTTTCCATCGGCTGTTTTAACGCCAGTATTTCTAAAATAATTAAAGGGTAAGTTTAGTATTTTTACTAACTTTTCACAATTTTTCCCAAATATACTTATAGTGGCTCCACTATCTAGTAACCCCAATATTTCACATTCTCTAATTTTTATTTTGGCGTAGGGCTTTGGGTCAGAGGATGTGTCGACTATAGTTGACGCTATCGCTCTTCTGATTTCTTTTCTTATTTTATACCTTTCCCTAGCTTTTAGAATTTTCTTAGTTACCATGTTTTTTCTACCTATGATTCTATATCTAGCTCTTTCATATTCCTGCAATCTTACATGTAGGGGTTTTATTTCTGGAATCTCCGGCTTTTTTATTTTTCCATCATTACTATTGTTATCTTCTTCTATTTGAATTATGACAAAACCATTATTGTTTATTCGGGGATTTGCGTCGAACGCGACTTCCCCGTCGACATCACGTTCCCTTGAATGTTTCCCGGGTTGCACCGGCGACATTTGGGGGTTATCACTCCCTCTTGTCCACACCTATAGCAAAATATATTTCTGCTACTAGAGGGGCAATCCATGAAGGTGTGACCCTCGGTCCTGCAGTTCCAGCAACACAATTTTCTTGGCTCTGCAGAATTTTCTGTCGGTTTTGGCCGCGGATCACCATACTGCATGGCTGCCATCTCCCTTGCCTGCATAACGTCTTCCTCCAAGACTTCATAGTCTAGTGGACTAAGGTGATACTTCCCTTGATGTCTTTCCCTTATCGGAAAAGCCTTCTCTGCATCTTTGCAGGCGTACCTTAGTTGGTCCAAAGTGAAAATTGCCATGGGATAAACCAACTTTCCAATTCTTGTATTTAAATTTCTTTTAATTATTTTGACAATTTCAAACTCTGGGGCTTGGATGGTCATTTGTGATCTGAGCTTGGCGATCCAGCGAAGAACTCATCGATCGATTCTCCGGCACCCTGTCTGCGGTCCATAAGGTCTCTCATTATTTCGAAGTCTGACTTCGAGTTGCGGAATTGACGCATAAGTGCATCACGCAGAGATGGTCAATTTGAATAATAATTAGCTCTTTTAAATTGCCAATACCATTCGTATGTGGTACCAGAGAGGAGAATGTGGAAATTGCGCAAGATCTCAGACCACGGACACTCGTATTGGCGTTGGAGAGTTTCTAATCGGAAAATAAAATCTTCCACGGTTAGAGAATCCGGTTTACCTTCGAAGTAAATGAGCCACTTGTCCATTTTAATTCGGCCTTTTATGTTTGGGTGGTAACTCGGATTTGGTGCATATTGTGGCGGACTCTGGGCCATCCCCAGAGTTTGTCTTTGTGGCATCGGATGTGTTTTATGTTTCTGCTGGTTTATCCCATGGTAATTCGAACTTGGAAAATGAGATTCCCTTGGCAGAAATGGTTGTGATGATGGGTTTAAATGGGAATTAAAATTTGTTTGTGGACAATTCTTTTCAGGATGATTCATCACTGGTTCTTGATGGTGTATAAGGTGTTGTTCCTCCATTTGTTGCGAGGCTTGACATGGCTCCTGTGATGACTCTTTATTGGTTTGCCTAAGCAGTGGTTGAATGAGTTCGTTTATGCTTCTCGTAAATTCGAGGAAGCTTCTTCGTATTTCTTCTTTTAACGGGTTTGCGATTTCTTCTTTTAGAGCCTCGTTGTAGGAAGAATATGCATTCACCACTGCCAGGTTAACATAAGTTCTTATGTCTGACGGTATATTATTTCTGTCTTCGATGTTATTCTGTGTGTTATTCATGTATTTTTGTTTCTCTACAATAGAAACGCTGGACCGATTGCTTGGATTGAGTGATTGTACCCCTACGGCTCCCTGCTGACTAAGACTACTAAAAGATGGTGGGTCTATGGAGTCGCTCGAACCACTACGGCTAAGAGGGTTGGAAGGAGGTGGGAACTGTGAGAACGAACTACTAGACGGTGGATAATTAGAAGTAACAGCTGGAATTTGTTGCAGTGGTACAGCGTGAGTAGCAATTTCATTATTTCTCGGTGGTGCAGTTGATGTTGCAGGTGGTACTTTACCTTCTGGTGGACTGTGCTGGACTTTTGGTATCGCACCTGTCATCATGTGAGAAACTTGTGCTCTGGTAAGTCTGCGATTTTCTTCAAATTCGCTGCTTCTCCTAAGTTTTTGTCTCTCTTTTTCAGACTCATTCATTTTGAAAAGGTGCTACAAAACTAGGAACTTGAAACTATATTTTTTTGGGACACAGATATATATGTATATAAAAGTATAAAGAAAGTTTATTTTTTTTTTTTTGGTTTTAAGTCGAAATTCTCAACGTGCCTAGGGAGTGTAACGCAACACAAGATAAATCAAATATGAAGAGTGCTGTATGAGCCAATTTTATAATTAACGAGAAGGAAGGAAGAAGGAACTTATGTAACTATACTATATTCTCTTATGTAAATGAAGAAAACCAAAACCAATATATACTTATATACTAACATGTTAATTTTAAATAATAATAAAGTAATAAGTAGCAGATGCCTTGCGACTAAAATTTTAAGTATTGTGCTTCAAAAGGATGTATTATGTGGGTTGTAAATAGTAAGCAACAAAAAAAATGTGTATATATGTATATATCTATAGTACTACTAATGTATGACTAAACAATTAATTCAATCAGACAGATAAGTAAATAAATGAGTTATAAATAGGTAAATAAATTGCGAATAAATAAATAACAAATAAATGAATAAATACCAAATAAATAAATAAATAACAAATAAATAAATAGTTAACGATCAATTTCATTATGACTAATTAAAAAAAATAGTATATAAGTAAATACTAATCACGAATGACAAAAAGAAAACTCCAAAAATCCCTGCTTGTATATATATGTTTTAATGTGTGTAAACTTATGTATGTAATATATGTATATATTTTATGTAATAAAGAGGAAAATGTATTTTTTTTTTTTAGCATAGGAGGTGTCACAGCAAGTTTTTCTCGGCGGATGCGATGATGATTAAGCTAATGATCTTGGACGTTTGACTGCGGACGGACGTAAACAAAAGGTAAACAAAAATTTAAAACCAGACACAAAACGAGACACAAAATACTTCTCTTATTGCTCCCGCAATTCCAGACCAGCCTGGGGCCTTTGCTGGAAGACTTGGAGCAATTCGATTGGTATACATATAAGAAAGCTAATAGATAAGGACGGAACAGTGCTACAAGTGCATGCTATAACAATACATAAACGAGATCACTGAATCCGTGTAATATCACAATAAGAAAGAAAAGGAAAATTAAAGTTTAAGATAGAAAAGTAAAATTTACATTTAAAAGAGAAGAGTAGAAAAAGACGTAAGACTAAAAATTTGAGTTGTTTCTGTGGTCATCATCAATGTCACCCGTCGCAATTCAAGTTGGTATGTCAACTGACTCCCACTTGAAGACTTACGGATCCTTTGATGATGGCCATAGGAACATCTGCGGACGGACGACTAGGACGGACATTTGACAAGCACAAACGTTGGGCGCCATTTTTTGTAATAACCAGGGGGTAGTTAGTGTGTATAGGATAGGACAGGTAAGGAAGGTAAAAAGTACTAGAAAGGATTGGAGGATTATAGAGGGCGTTGGAGTTGAGAAGAGGACCGGAAACCAGGATGTGGACTGGACTGGGAAAGGAAAGGAAGGGATGTCTCCGAGTGAGGAACGTGGCATGCTTGCGAGGCACGGCTATGCTCGCCGGATGGGGCTGGTTCCTGTCCTCACTCTTTGACGGGACCTATTACTACAAAAAACATATATCATGCCGACTAAACTTTACGAACCATAACCAAATAACATAATAAATCAGACGGAACTTACGATGCTGAGGGGCGCTGTGGTGTTGATCAGCGCTGGCCTTTGCCCTCCCAACCTGGAAATCCGGTGGCCGTTTTTAGGATTTCCCCTATGAGTGGATAACGATCACCAGCTTACCTCATCTCCAACCGAGCTCTGCTTTCTACACCTCCTGAAAATTCCTTAACAAGGCATTTTAGCGCCTTTGGGGTATGCTACTAAATATTAATGAAAACAAAAATTTATTTTCCTCCTTTTTTTTATTGCCTATGTCTAGGCTCTAAGAAGATTACAAACTGACAAAATAAATATACATACAAACTTATTCCTTATTATATTGTGGTATATATGTGATTAAATCAAGGTTCCAGTGTTGCATAGTTTTAGGATCATACAAACTCTCCACGTTGGAGAGTTCAGTTATTACCCCAGTTTCAAACCAGAAGTTACCAGAAAGAACTAGAACCCGTCAAATGTGGTATAAATACAGGATGAGAAACTGCGGACGATAAGTTGATTTTTGGAAAGCGATGGAAAAGGACCTAAGTCTTACTAAGTGAAAGATAAGAGATTTGAATTGTGAAATAGAATAGAAATTGTTTGTGAATTATTTAAAAGTTGTATTTAAATAGTAATAAATAGAGTGTTTTTAGAAACAGAATAACGTTTTATCATTTCGAACCCTAGCCGAAATATTACATTGGTGTCAGAAGTGGGATAAAACTTATTCTGAGTGCTGTGAAATAAAAAAAAAAATGAAATAAAAATAAAAAAAAATGGCACGTACATTGCTGGAGCTAAGTATACCCCAGCTGAAAATGGAGCTAGAGAAGCGGAATCTCTCCGCAGCTGGAGGGAAAAGTGATTTGATTCTTCGGCTACAAGAAGCGATCGAAAAAGATGGAAAAGATCCTAAATCCATGTCGTTCGACGTAGAAGAGGAGCTTGTAAGCACAGGGGTTGACATGTCTGCCATGATGAAATTACTCCTTGGAGTGAATTCTAAATTTGAAGAACAGAAGAATTCTTTAGAAGAACAAAGGAGAAGTATGGATTCTAAGTTTGAAGAACAGAAGAATTCCGCAGAAGAACAAAGGGGAAGTATGGATTCTAAGTTTGAAGAACAGAAGAATTCTCTAGAAGAACAGAAGAATTCCATTATTTCCGCACAAAAAGACACTGTCGAAGAGTTCAAGAATTCTCTAGAAGCGAAATTCGAAATAATCGATCAAAAATTAAATATGCACGAGGCACAATTCGAGAAGGTTGAACACAATATCGAGAATCTTGCGAAAGAACTAGAGAGAGTAAAGAAACAGAAAGTCCGAGAAATTTCTACAGACAGCCCTAGAAGGAAAGAGATGCAACCGCCTGTCTTCGATGGCCAAACATCGTGGCCAATATATAGAAGACAATTTGAAGCAGCTGCCATGACCAACAACTGGGACGACGGAGAAAAGTCGATTGCACTCACGCTGGCACTGAGAGGTACAGCTGCGGAATTGCTGCAAACCATCTCAGAAGATAAACAACTCAACTACGACGCTTTGGTTAAAGCCATAGAAATGCGGTTCGGAGATGACCATATGCAGCAAGTATACAGAGTCCAACTGCGCAGCAGAGTCCAGAAGAGGGGCGAAACACTTCAGCAGTTGCAGGCCGATATCGAACGGTTGGCGCATCTATCTTATCCTAATGCCGGAGAAGACCTTATCAACGAAATGGCTGTAGAGGCGTTTACCCAAGCGATTGAAGATAGGCAGTTGCAAATGGCTGTAAGAATGGCTGGAAAACGAACCCTCCCTGAGGCCCTAGCATTTGCCCTGACGATGAAAGCTGCCGACCAAGCATCTCAAGGAATCCACCGCGTGAGAGAAGTGACAGCCGTGGAATGCTCCTGCCAACGAGCAGACGTCGTGGAGCGGAACAGTGTGCGTGGAGGACAAGTCCGTTGTTGGAACTGCAACAAAATAGGACATCTGCAGCGTGAGTGCAGGTCTCCACTTAAACAACGCAGTTGTCCACAATGCGCTGCTAGGAGACGTAACGAAGAGGCATCTGGCAGGAATGACAACTATCCTGCCAGCAGCGCAACGTCAAGTCAACAGGCGGGAAACGTGTAAGAACCAACTTCGAGGGGCAGAAGTTGGTTTCTGGAATTGACGTCCCCAGGATCAAAATCCAAGTCTCCCAAACAAAACGAAGTAACAAGAGTCTTACAGTGGAAGCCCACATTGGCCAGAATAAATGCGTGGCCACCATTGACACCGGTGCCACCGCTTCCATTATAAGAAGGGATATCGCCCATGATTCATGGCTGCACAATACCAGTAGCTACTGCTTGAAAACAGCAACAGGAGCGACGGCAAAGGTGTATGGAGAAGTTGTTCTTACGATCAATCTGGCAGGACTAACATTCACCCACGTATTCCTAGTGGCCGATATATGCGACGAATGCATCATTGGAGTTGACTTTATGAAGGCGCATAATGTAGTGCTCGACATCGGAACTCAAGTACTTAAGTACAGGAACGTCGAGATTCCAATGGTGTACCGGAATGAGAATGCCGCATGCCTTAGAACAGTAGTCAACAAGGACAAGATCTTACCACCTTCCGCAGAGACACTAATTTGGGCGCAGCTGGAAGGTGATCTTGGGGGCCATCGATTCTATTTGATTAAGCCGGACTCTAAAAATCATTATCAGAATTACGTCGTGGGAAAGATGCTCGTTGAGCCGAAAGGCAAAATGGTCCCAGTAAGAATCTTGAATGTGGGAAATAAGAGCATCAAACTAAAGCAAGGACAATCGATCGGAGCGTGCGTACCGATAACTGCTGTCACCAAGTTGTCGAAGGAGAATGCTGCTATATCTTTGCCATCAAGTAGCAAAGCTGATTTGAAAAGAACTATACTCCGGCAAACCGAGCTGAACCAGGAGTAACGAGCTATGGCAGAGAAACTAATCAACGAATTTGCAGACGTATTTGCCTCGCAGGATGGCGAATATGGCAGCACACATTTGGTACAACACCGAATAGACACTGGAGATGCAAGACCCATACGTCAACCTCCTAGGCGTTTACCATTAGCTAAGCAGACGGAGGTTGCAGAAATGGTTTCGACTATGGAAAACCAAGAGTTGATTGAAGGCTCTAAGAGTCCGTGGGCATCACCCGTTGTACTGGTCAAGAAGAAAGACGGCACCAATAGATTCTGCGTGGATTATCGCCAGCTAAATAATGTCACCAAGAAGGATAGCTACCCGTTGCCAAGGATTGACGACACACTGGACACACTGTCAGGAGCGCAATGGTTCTCCACACTTGATTTGAAAAGTGGCTACTGGCAAGTACAGATCCATCCGGAGGACCGTGAGAAGACAGCCTTCACCGCAGGAAACGGGCTTTGGCAATTCGCAGTAATGCCATTCGGATTGTGCAATGCTCCGGCAACCTTTGAGCATCTAATGGAACGCGTTTTGCTGGGACTAACATGGAAAACCTGTTTGGTCTACCTGGACGATGTCATCGTGGTCGGCAAAACTTTTCAAGAACATCGAGATAACTTGAAGGAAGTGTTCCAAAGACTACGAAGTGCACAGCTAAAGCTAAACCCGAAGAAGTGTCATCTCTTTAGGCCAGATGTCAAATACTTGGGACACATCATCTCATCCGAAGGGGTAAGGACAGACCCAGAAAAGATCGAAGCGGTGAAAAATTGGCCAGTCCCAAGAGACAAACACCAACTGAGAAGCTTTCTGGGACTCGCTACGTACTACAGGCGGTTTGTGAAGGATTTTGCTGGGATCGCAAAGAGTTTACATCAACTAACAGAAAAGGGAAAACAATTCAAATGGTCAAGTGAATGCGAAAGAAGCTTCAAAACTCTCAAACAACAACTATGTGAGGCCCCTGTACTAGTGTACCCTACTCCAGGAAAAACATTTATTGTGGATGCAGATGCCAGTAACGTCGGAATTGGAGCTGTCCTTTCGCAGATGCATGTCGGGCAAGAGAAAGTTGTTTCCTACTTTAGTAAGGTGCTCTCTAAGCCGGAAAGGAACTACTGTGTTACCGGGCGGGAACTTCTTGCTTTGGTCTTGGCAACAAAGCATTTCCATAAGTACCTGTACGGGCAAAAATTCATTCTTCGCACAGACCATGCATCTCTGAAGTGGTTGCTGCAATTTAAAAATCCTGAAGGACAAGTCGCAAGGTGGATTGAACGACTCCAGATGTACGACTACGAGATACAGCATCGAAAGGGAAGCCTTCACTCTAATGCGGATGCTCTGTCCCGGCGACCTTGCAAATCTGATTGCAAACATTGCGCACGACAAGAAGAAAAAGATGCGGTATCCACTCAACGACTAAGAGCTGAGCCCTCTGATGGTTGGAATGAAAGTGAAATGCGAAACGCCCAAAAAGAGGATCCGGATATCGAGCCAATTCTCGCCTGGAAAGAACATGAAGAAAAACCAGATTGGCAGGAAATATCCAATAAAAGTCCCGAACTAAAGGCATACTGGGCACAGTGGGACTCGCTTCATGTTCAAGATGGTGTTTGAGGCGAAGGTGGGAAAGCTCGGATGGAAAGTCGTTTGTGATGCAGCTCGTTGTGCCTAGGTCGAGAGTCAGTGACGTGCTAAGGGAACTGCACGATGGAATATCCGGAGGCCACTTGGGAGTGAATAAGACGTTAGAAAAGGTGCGAGAACGTTTTTATTGGGTGCACGCCAAGGACGATGTAGAAAATTGGTGCAGAAAGTGTGTCACCTGCGCCGCCAGTAAAGGCCCGAGGGTTAAAACTCACGGCAGAATGCAGCAATACAACGTTGGAGCGCCATTCGGGAGAATCGCAGTTGACATTGCAGGACCGTTTCCTGAAACCGAAAATGGAAATCGCTACATTCTTGCTGTTATGGATTACTTCAGCAAGTGGCCTGAGGCTTTTGCTATCCCTAACCAAGAAGCCAAAACCGTGGTTGAGCAGATCGTCTACAACTGGGTGAGCAGATTCGGCGTACCGATGGAATTGCACTCGGATCAAGGGCGTAACTTCGAGTCTAAGATTTTCCAAGGGGTGTGCGAGCTACTGGGGATTAAAAAGACGAGAACAACACCGCTCCACCCACAATCGGACGGGATGGTAGAACGCTTCAACAGAACCTTGAATGAACACCTATCAAAGGTCGTTGGCGACAAGCAATGCGATTGGGATAGGCAAATTCCAATGTTTCTATTAGCCTATCGGACTGTAGTACACAACACCACAGGTCACACTCCATCGGAAATCCTTTTCGGTCGAACAGTCCGGTTACCTAGTGAATTGATGTTTGGATCACCGCCGTCTGAAGAGAACAGAAATGAAGACGACTATGTCGCAGACCTCAGACGGATTATTAGGGACGTGCACCAAACAACCAGGGATAAGATCAAGATAGCCAGTGACCGCATGAAGACGAGGTATGATGTCAAGGCGACCACAACGGGATTCCAGGAAGGAGATCTAGTGTGGCTATATAACCCCCATAGACGGAAAGGCGTATCACCCAAATTACAGCAAGACTGGGAAGGACCATATAAAGTCGTAAAACGCATCAACGATGATCGAATATATCGCTATATTGGGCAGAATGTCGAAGAGTTTGTTCGGGACGAACAAGTTTAAGAGGGGGATATTGTGGTATATATGTGATTAAATCAAGGTTCCAGTGTTGCATAGTTTTAGGATCATACAAACTCTCCACGTTGGAGAGTTCAGTTATTACCCCAGTTTCAAACCAGAAGTTACCAGAAAGAACTAGAACCCGACAAATGTAGTATAAATACAGGATGAGAAACTGCGGACGAAAAGTTGATTTTTGGTAAGCGATGGAAAAGGACCTAAGCCTTACTAAGTGAAAGATAAGAGATTTGAATTGTGAAATAGAAGTGAAATTGTTTGTGAATTAACTAAAAGTTGTATTTAAATAGTAATAAATAGAGTGTTTTTAGAAACAGAATAACGTTTTATCATTTCGAACCCTAGCCGAAATATTACAATATTTTACTATCCTCGGAATACAATTTCAGGTATTAAATTAAATTAAAAAGAAACCTGCCTAATAAGAGCTCGAATTAGGGGTACTGCTGTGCAACTTCCGTGCAAAAAAAAAGAAAACAAAAGAATTTGAACAAGACGAGGATAATTAAACATGCACAAAACTTACATTATATATACAATAGATAAATAAATAAATAAATATGTAGATAAATAACACAAAAAAAAAATCAATTAAGAACAGCAAAAAAAATCAGGTATATAAATAAGAATGAATAAATAGATAAATAAATAAATATATATATATGTATGTGCCTACAAAAAAAAAGGAAAAAAAATAATAATTTATAACAGTTCAAAGTATATAATTGCACAAAAAAAAAATTGTTTATATTGTGTAAATGTACATTTGTATGTATATGTTGTTTTTTGTTATTGTAAAGATATTTTTTTTTTGAAGATGTATATATATATATATAGGTAACGATATATATATGTATATATAGGAAGATATTTATTTCAAAAATAAAATTTTTTTTATAGTTTTGACAGCCTGTACGCTAAGTAATCTCATTATACATACGTACACGGAGAAAAAATTTTTTTTTTTTGCTAAATTATTGTGTTTTTTTTTGAATATACTTTAAACTATACATATGTTTTATTTATATTTTTTTTTTGTGGACCTTCGGGCGGGCGTAGCTGTCCTTTCCTTGGCACGTTATCGCTGATGTACATATGTAGGTGTATGAATTATTTGTAAGGAAACGAGAAACGGGAAACGAGAAACGGGTGGCGAGAAACGGGTGGCGATCACGATAATTTTAATCGTGATCGCCTCGTTTTTACTTTTATTTTATTTCCCTAAATAAAAAAACTTAAATTTTTTTCTGTTTTGCTTACTTAACTTAGCACTTACCCTAAATACTTCCTTCTTCCAGTTTTTATTTAATTTTTGTTTTTTTTTTTTTTTACTTTTCACAAAATTCTTTATTTTTATATATTTTTTATTTTTATATATATGTATAAACTTTTGCGGTACACTTTACTTTATTTTATTTCCCTTTTTTTTTTTTTTTTCTTTTCACCTTTTTGTTTTTCGTTTTTCTTTGTTTTATTTTTTTTTTTTTGGCACTTGGACACTGCTATCTTCTTTTCCTTTATCTCTAAGTTTTACTTTTTATATTTTTTTCTGTGCACGCACACACTTTGTCACGCCACTGTCCAGTTTACTTCTGGCGTGATTACTTGGCTGCCGTTTTTTTTTTTTTTTTGCTCTTAATTTTTTTGCCGATTGGTAACCCCGCTATTTGTCGTTCTCACGCTAAATAGCTAAGTAGCTGTTTTAAGCTACCCGTTCCCTACCTTACCCTATAAAAAAATTTGTTGGTTCTAAGCTTCGCTGGCTTGGCACCACCTTTTTTCATCCATCTTCGAAGATCGAAATTCTTTCGAGGATCGAATTTCTTTCCCCACCATCTTGTTTTTGTGTCTGACAGTTGTTTATTTTGAAAAAAGGAAAATGATTTTGTAGGTTTATTTTTGTTATTAGATGTTTTGTTTTCTTTAATTTTTCTTTTGCAGGGAGCTGTAACAACAGTATGGCACAAGGCAGAGTCAATGACCATATACGTACCAATGCAATGTAAAGAAAAACCAGCTGTTTTACAAGGTACAGAGATTACGTGGTTAGTGCGTAGAGCATATTGGCACAGTTTAATCCACCTCTTCATCAAATAAAAAACACTAAAAAATAAAAAAATAAGTGTTTTATTGTTTTATTGTTTTCTAAGCGTTCGGAGACTTCTTCTCCAACTACTTATTAATTCTCGGCTCATCTGGCCCAGAAGAAAATGGTTTATTATAACCCATCTAATCGAAATCACAATATCTTGTATGCAGCACACCACACTCCATTAAAAAATCAATAATTTGCAATCAGAAGAGTTTTGCATACTATGGAAAATTTTATACTCACTCATACTCTTCTCCTCTTACAATTGTTTTATTTTAAAGTTTAATAAGTATTTTTACAAAGTCTGGGGCCATGATGTCAAAGTTTCTGCTTTTCGCACTAATTCTTTTTGTTTAAAATATAAGACGTTACTAGGTGTATTTTCCTTATAAGTGTTAATCACTTTCAAATTAAAATTAGTCCTTATTCCTGTTTTTAATTTTTGACAAAAAAAAGAAATATATCTAGATCGATCTAGTTCATTGAAGAACAGCTTTTATTAAAATATATTAAAGCCTGTCCGGATGGGCATGTTTAAATGCTCACTCCGAAGTAAAATTGAGTGCTTGCAAATAAATGAATAGAAATTTAGAAACATGCAAGAAGGAAAAATTCCCCTGGATTTTCATCCATTGTGCCAAAGTTATCCTGAAAGTACTACGTATATTCACTTCCAGAAATTTTTAAACTCCATCGCTTACCTAAATAAAGAAGTATACATCAACGTCAGCCTTGAAAAAGAACCATGGTATGAAACTGAAAAACCGTATAATTTTTGACGAAGCTTAATAAAGTTTAAGTGAAATAAACTTTCATACTTAGAAAACTCAAAACCATGATATCCCAGTGGATCAGAAAAGTCTACTTTACTGAACCGTCAATACCAAAGTAACACCTTGAATATAGTCGTTAATTACCAGACATTTACCTGGCTATTCTGTGGCTTGCCCTTCGGCTCTTAAAAGCTGCGGTACTGAATTGATGCCTAATTTGAAATGGAGATCAACATTTCACTGTGAAACGGGTGCCATTAAAAGAACTAAAAAATTTCTAGAACTGCCTAGAAATTAGATACATGCAATCTCATTTCTAATGGCAAAAAATAAAGTTAAAAACCTACAGTAATTATGATAATAACTTACGGCAATATTTGACGATTGAGCAACACAGACGAAGAAAAGGCAGAGCATATTAACCGTTATGCCCAAAGCAAAAAAAAATTACTTCTCCTTAACCTTACATTCCGGTTCACCTTAATACCGAGCTGAACTTTTAAACAATGCTCATACTTCATATCTTATTTAAGCCTATATATATGTTATCTCGTAAGACTTAAAGCTACAAAAAAATTTGTAAATCTAAAATATTTATTAGATTGTGAATAAGCTTAAAATTCATTTCGATGTGAAAACACTTTTTGGAATCTGAATCTCCCTTTAAAATTTGCCTTTCCATATACCAAAAATTGTTGTAAATGAAATTTGAAATAGTTGATGGTCCCCCCCTAGCTAGATGCCGATCTTCACTTTGTAATCAATCTATTTCTTTTGGTTCTAAAAATATAACCAATATTCTTCCTGCAAGTGAATTGGATATATCACAATGGAAGATACCTTCAAATGTTTTGCTTGCCGATTCCGAGTTTTACCAGCCAAGTCACATACATTTGCTCATAGGAGCTGACAGCTTTTTCCAGCTATTGTGCGTCGGACAAATAACAATGTGCCCGATCCTCCAAAAAACATTATTTGTGTGGATTGTTTCTGGCAAATACGAGATATCCTTAAGTCCTCGAGTAGCATATACCCTAGTTGCCTGTTCCGAGTCTGATGATGCGTTTCTTAGTGAAATAGTTAAGGGGTTCTGGAAAATGGAGGATGAGAATCGAAAGCAACCATTTTCATCAAAGAAAGAGGAGGAGTGCGGGATGAATTCTTAAAAGGTGTACGTCGACAGGAAGATGGAAGGTTTTTGGTTAATCTGCTGTTTTGCCGGTCAATTGGAAAATTCGTTGAGTCAAGCTCAAAGGCGATTGACCTAGAAAAAAAATTGCAAAGGAATAATGAAGTCAGAGCACAGTACGTAGAATTTATGACTGAATATGAAAGCTTAGGTCATATGGAACAAGTTCTTAGGAATCATCATCGTATTTGCTCAGACCCGACTCGTTGTCCACAAAATTGAGGGTTGTCTTCGATTGCAGAGCAAAGACAACTTCAAATCTTTCGTTGATCGATCTCTTATTAAAAGGTCCAGTAATTCATGATGATTTGTACGATATCATCCTTCGTTTTCATACATACAAATTCGTTGTCACTGCCGATATTTCAAAAATGTATCGGCAGATATTCGCATGTTGGAGATTGGAGCCACCAATGCATTTTGTGGCGAGCTTCGTATCGGGATGGAGTAAGGGCATTCCGATTACGAACTGTGACTTATGCTAAAACCTCGGCCCCATTTATTGCAACAAGGTGTCTACAACTCTTGGCCGATCAGAATGTATCTACATATCCCTTGGCGGCTAAGCTTGTAAATGAGGATTTCTGAATGGATGATATGAGGATGATATCCATTTCGATGTTAGAACGATTTCGTTAAGTGCTGGCCTTGATCGTAGAATATGGTGTAGTAATAGTGCTGAATTAATGAGAAGAATTTCGCATCATGAAAAGGAAAAAGATTCGTCTCTAAGGATTAATGACTAGGACGTTATTACAACCTCAGGAATAGTTTGGAATCCTGCAAACGATGAATTTCAATACATCAATGCAAAAGAAAGCGACTCTAAAACCATAACTAAGAGAGTTATTTTATCAGAACTGTCACAGATTTTTGATTCCCTCGGTCTTATTAATCCAATTGTAGTTAAAGGAGAAATCGTGATGCAATAGACTTGGATCATCAAAAGTAGTTGGGATGAGTCTCCTCCCATGGAGATACAGACTCGCTGGGAAGAGTTTCGTAAAGAAATATCCAAGGTAGACCAAATAAAAGTCCTTAGATATATCTCCTTTTCAAACCTTGAACATATCAAGGTTGAGATACATGGGTTCTCGGATGCGTCGATTGGGCCCTTTGGCTGCTGTCTTTATGTGAAGGCCACCGACACTTTTGGGAAAATAAAATGTAAGCTTAGCGCGAAATCGAAAGTAGCACCTATTAGGACCAAACCCTTCTGAAAGTGGAACTCTGCGCTACTGCTTTGCTCGTTGAATTGGCTTTAAAAGTGTTACCCAATCTTAACTACCTTATTGAGAATATTATTTGTGAACAGACTCCGAAATTGTCCTTAGCTGGATATCTGCCTACTAGTCTTCTTTTGAAATTTCCATGGCCAATCGGGTCTCCACGATCCAGTCTTCATTGCCTTCAGCTATATGGAGAACGTAGGCACAAAAAACAACCCCGCTGATATTGTGTCCCGTGAAGCCTTTAGCATGGAACTTATAAATATTAGTTGGCTCAGTGGACCACAGGTTTTGTACCAGAGTATTGAGAACTGGCCGAAACAAAAGCAACGAAAGTAGATGAGATAGTTGAATTTGTCGAAAATTTTGTTCGTTGCAACGATTTTCAAAAATCCAACAGAATATTCGGAAACGTACTGCGATTCTACAATAATTTGAAATCTAAAGTGCCTACATTATCTAACGCCCAGTGTACAAGTGCAACACTTGCACCAGAGGAATCGGAAAGCTCGCTTCTTCGTATCATCTAGACCATTCAACAAATTCATTTCCTGGAGGAAATAAGGTATTTGAGTAAAGCGAATAAGATGAGTCCAACAAATTTTATTAGTAATCTCAATCCCTTTCTCGATACTGAGCAGGAAATTGAACTCCTGGGAGTAGGTGGGCGTATGCAGAATGTAGACATTCATTATAATTCCAAATGTCCCATTCTCCCTTCGAAAAATTCCCTTTTCGTCAAAAATGTCGTTGTCCATTTATACAAAACTAACTTTCATTAAGGTCCTACAGCCTTAGTCGCAATTATTAGGCGGCGCTTCTGGATTGTCAACGCTCGCCACTTAGCCAAAAAAATGGTAGATGGATGTCTCCATTGCTTCAAATATCGACTTAAGTTAAATCATGGGTGATTTGCTTGCAAGCAGAGTCACTATATCTAGGCCCTTTGCAATCTATGGTGTGCATTTCTGTGGGCCGTTTCACATCTCTCAAAAACGGCGTGAGTACAACACTCACAAGGCTTATATTTTGAAGTTGTTTCCGATCTTTCAACCCAAGGTTTCATAGCTGTGCTGAAGCGATTTGTTGCACGGATAGGGTTGTATAGCGAAAGCCATTGTGACATCGGCACAAACTTTGTTGGGGCTCTGTATGAGGTCAAGGAACTTCGCAGATTATTTTTGGAGCAGCAAACGCAGGATGAGATACAATCATGGTGTGCTGCTAAACGTATACAATTCATACACATACCGCCCACATCCCACCATTTCGGAGGTCTATGGGAGGCCTAAGTGAAGTCCGCTAAATCCCAATTATATGGGACAGTCAAATTAGCTTATCTGACATACGAAGAATTCTCAACCGTCGTAGCTGAAATCGAGAGTATTATGAATTCTCATCCACTTTGTGTTCTAAGTCCTGATCCAAATTGTTACGTTTACTTCCGGCATCCGTTGCCAAGAATCAAAGATAACCCTGGAATCCAACTATTCTAAAACTGGGTTCTTTCAACCCCCAGGTAGCGCTTTGACGGCCGCTTAACCTGGGAAACCAAATACGAAAATGTTAGGCGCCACGTGACCTTTGAGCAATCACGAAACCTTGGAATAAGCGAAACGAAAAACCGAATCTCCACCAAGAAAAATCTTTCCCGGAGAAAGCCACGACAACAACAAAAACAAAAGACGTGGTTTTCCACAACGTTATAAAAGCTCCCGTTTGAGCTCGACGATTTATTGATTAAATTGGCGGAGTCTTTATTTTTCAAATAGAAAAACCGATTTCTGCACTACACTGCACTATTCCTTTCACCAAACTTAGCTTTTTTCTTGCGGTTATGTGCCCTCTCTGGCACAGTCTTTTTAATTCCTTCGTCCTGCTACTCCTGGTCCTCTACTTTCTCCTTCTTATATTCCTATCTTTTTTCTCATTGTTCCCAAAAGAACTCGCATCTGTACTTTTATAATAAATTGTTACTAATTGTAAACTGTTGCCAAAGGAAAAAAAATTGCTTTTCGCAATTCCACAAATTCGCACAAAAAACTTTAGCTGACCCTCACTCTTGCTGGTCGTCACCAAAGTGACTTCCAGATCTTTTGCATTCCACAAACTCCCGCCAGATTCACGCACTCATTCTCATCCACACTCACTAAGAAATACATTTGACTCTAGCGGACCCAACAACGGGGCTTCTCTGCTACACGACTAGCAGACTTTGCTAGTGTGTGCTCCCGTGTCCAAGTAGGGCTCTCATACTGTACATTCCAATTGTTTCCAATTGTACACTCTCATACTAAACTCCTCAGTCACTGAGTTGTCTCCCGCTTCCAGTGATACCTGGGAGCTCAACTGAGCGAGCTTATGAGAGTTTGTGGATCCTAGCTATTGCCCTAGACATTGGAAATCAATGGGAAATTGCGAGAAACAATGTTTCTGCTATTGCTGATCCCCGGGTAATTTTCCCCCATGGAACAACTCAAAAGTGCAAATAAAAACAAACGTGAAGGAGAAAGAAAGTCTGATCGAAGGTAAATGGAGTGTTGGGACGAAGGTTGTGCGGGTATAATCCTAACTTGATTATACCCCAACATAGCCATTATATAAACCGCCGTCCCAAAAAAAGCTAGGAACAAATGCATGTGGGCCACCTAACGCCGGGTCCCTACCTAATCCGGCGGATCGGCGTTCAGATTTGGGGGGAATGGGGACTGACCAATAGCGAGTCGTTCCTTACAATTATGAATTTTATTCCTTGCTTCTTCTAGTTCCTTAAGAACTATAGATTGCAGATACTTTTTTCTTCTTAATACATCTCTTCTATTTGCCTATACTGTTCCTTGTACTTCCGGTTTATGACGTATTTGTAAAAAAGTATTAAACAAATAATAATAACTAATAATAACTAATAATAATAAAAAAAAATTGAAAAAGATGTGAATATGAATTGATGTAAATTACGTTATTGGTGTTGTTGTTATAGTTTATGTTTACTGTTGTTGTTATTGTTTTATATGTTGTAGGCTATCTAATAACTTGGCCGTCCGCCTACAACCTCTGCTGCTCCCTTGGTGCTCCATCGGTGCGGTGTTAAAAATCGAACCGAACTTCGAAAGTTGATACGACGTTGGGATGCGTCTTATTGTACTGGCCATCCACCTACACACCACCGTTGCTCTTCCTTAAGGATTCACCGACAGAACCACCCCGAAAACCGCCCGTAAACCTATGTGGGATCTTTCCGAGTCTGTGGCTGGTGGGCCACTGGCTGACGGGATCATTACTCCCACCTCCGCCAGAGCTTGGTCTTCCAACTCAATCAAAAAAGAGGTAACGAAGGGACCAAGGAAAAAGGGTTAACCTTGTTGCGGGCAAACTTACCGCAACAAAATAATGAAAGAGTTTTGACCCCCGGTCATTATTTAATTGGTTTTCCTTTAAACTCTATTTCAGAACCAGCCATTGTTGACAGATGGAAAAAAACTAAAACGAATCAAGCAACATTTTCGGGCAAGATGGTCGAAGGAGTATGTACTGGGGCTTCAACGTGTTGTAAAATACTCCCCGGGTAACAATTCTAGTTATTAATATTTAGGATGGCCGGGTTGCCGGAAAAACAGAAAACTATTCAAAAAACGAAATCTACAAAAAAAACTGAACCACGCGGTTAGTGGTTAAAGCTCCAACTGGCGATCTGTCACTTGAGATTTAAAGGGAAAAATAAAATGTCCATGGGAAATTTGCAATGGCAGCAAATTGTTTGCTAAACCTGCTGACTGCTCAGCTGGGCTGGGTTCAGGAAAAGATTCGTGAAAATTTCAAAGGTTATGAAGAGAAAATGAGTGTTTTTTGCAATACCTTATAACAGGGTTTATTTGTAAAGAAGTGGCAGAAACAATTTCAAGCCGATAGGCGGCGACCAACAAAACGTGTTATTTTTGAGACTATGTACTGAGGGTACCACTAAATGTGTAGCATGGATCACTATTTGGGGAGCCCGGAACTAATAGCGCGATTTTTTCCCCAAAGTTTTAATTTCTTTCAATAAAAGGGATTCACTCGGGGTAACGCGGGAACAACACTAATACTATTAACTGACGCTACTCATCTTGTTTTTTTTTATCCGGTAGAACTCTTCTTATGCTCCTGTCGCTCAAAGTCCTGGTAGTTCCTTCTCTCCTCCTCACTTTTTTTTTTTGTTCAATTTCTCCTTTTCTTTCTATTTCTAAGTTTAACAACTTGGCCAACGGGCCAACTTTTTGGTCGTTATGTGCAACACTCCGCAATTTTGCTGAAGTGTGCCACCATGCCATGGACCGCTGTTGCTTCCACTCTCACACACACACCCATGAAGTTCTCATTCTTATTTCCCACATCTGGGGAACATTTCCGCAAGATTGGGATTTTCCTTGGGTCCGAGTTAATATTTCCCTAACGATCAATCATTGGGGTTGCATTCAGTTCCAGTGCAACTCCAGGCATTTCCAAAGATAAGAAAAGGAAAAAGATAATTTGCAAAACAATATATGGCCTACTAGCATTTATAGGTCCTGATCTGAGCGGATGGGGTATCGTGGGGGCGAAACAATGAACTACTCATACGACGAGACTATTGGAAGGAGTTCTACATCTAAGCGCTACCCAATGTAAACTACGAGAAATGACGAGATCCCGGTGAATCTTTCTGTCTTAAAATTTGCTAGTGCGGAGCACGCAAATGGGGGTCCGGTCTTTACATAATATTTCTTACATTATTTTTATTATATTTTATATATTATATTATATTATTATATTTTTTTACAATGTTCATGTGTGGTTCGATGGGCGACTATCCGCCAGCGAATAGGGTGTCAGTAGTTTTAAATCTTCTGGGGCTTATTGCACGCAGAGGGTTCCAGACCATCCATCTGGCTTTAGACGTAACGCGCTTCTATTAAAGTGACCGTCCATCACTACCAAAGAGACTCCTGTCTCTGCCTTCTCGCAGACCTATTGGTTGTCCCCTCCGACAAGCATAGAAGTAGAAAGACAGAGTTCAAGAACCCACCAATTCTTCCCTCCAATATGCTTCTCCAAAGAGACAACGTATATAAAATGAAGGGGTAAGCCAAAACAACAGATTGGGTAGAAAAGAAATTGGGTGGAGCGGAAATGCCTACTAAGGCAAAGGAGACTACCCGATGCGATGGGGGAGACAACACCACACAAGGGCAAGAGCCGAAAACTTCGGTAAAAACTGTACATTAATACGTTGGGCGTGGTTCCTGCGTCTTTCTTCTAATCGCTTCCATAATGGACCGTCCGTCCTACCTGCGATGGTTAATCCTTCAAAATACAAAGAATGTGCACCAATGGCTGATGAACCCATGGTTGTCCACCACCCATCTAGGATTTTGAAGAACTAACGGAATAGAATGTTAGTGAAAGGCCGAAGGAAGGGGAAGAGTAAAACTTGTTGTTGTAAATTCTACGGCAGCAGCGTATGAACAAAATCGCAAAAATCGGTTGAGATCATCGGAGTTGGAATGCTAGTGCCAGTTGCAGATGACAATTTGCATCCACAGTAGTGGTTGTTGGGTCGCATAGAAAGAGTCATTTCCGGTGCTTTTTCAAAGATACGAGTTGCAGATATTCAAGTTTAAGGGGCAATGCTCAGAAGACCAATTCATTGAAGATATCTTCTAATTTGTTCGGCACTTCAAGGCGGGCAAGGTGTTCATACTTCATATCTAATTTAAGCCTTTATATACCTCGTAAAACTTATAACTACAAAACAATTTTAAATCTAACACATTTATGCGATTGCGAATAAGCTTAAAATAAATTTCGATGTGAAAACACTTATTGGAATCTAAATTTCCTTTTGAAATTTCTGTTGCCATTTACCAAAAATTGTTGCAAATGAAATTTGAAATAGTTGCCAGCCCCCTTTTTCTTTTTGGATTATACCACAGCCAAATAAATAACTTAAAATTAAACTTGAGTATTTAATTTCGTTGAAGTCCCAAAAACTATTGTGGACAAACAAATTATGACCTTAAACATATCACAATAATTTATTTGTCTTTATTCGGAGCCTTCTGATCTAGTTTTCCAATAAATGTATGTAAGACTCATCTGATTTTTTTTTTATTCTCATGTTTGTCAAGAGTACAAGTAAAACTCCTATTCAATTGATTTAAGCATGACTATAAAATATTTATTTTCAAAGTACAAAATTCAATGAGAAAGTTAATCGATTACACACTTTCAAAATAAACCTTCAATTTCGCCCGTGTTTGCGTCTAGATCGATATCATAAATGCACGGTCTAGTTGGAAGCCCAGGCATTTTTAATATTTCTCCACACATAGCAACTACAAATCCAGCACCTGCGGATACGTACATATCTTCGATAGTTAAAGTGAATCCAGTGGGAGCACCTTTTATTGTAGGATCTCCAGTTAAGGAGCTAGATGTTTTGGACATGCATATCGGCATGTATCCAAATCCCTGAAATAATTTTATTATCATTACATTGGTATGAATAAAATAAAACGGAAAGAACATGCGTTAAATTTTAATTATAGGGGAATAAAAACAGTATGGCATTAAGGTAATAACTTGTGTTAACAAGTTTTTTCCCAATGATGTTTGAACTTTTTTATAATTGTAATATTGTCGGGTAATATTATTAACGTCCACATTTAAACTTACTTTAAGGCTAATTTAAAATGAAACTATTAGATTTACATTTTTGAACATGCAATTTAAAAGGAGTTGACAATTCGATTCGTAAACTATACTGTTTTAATAACTTTCTTTTCTTACTTTTTTTTCCAAAAATGATAAGGACTCCTCTGCTTTCGAAGACAACGTAACATTTGCAGCGCCATACATATTCATAGCGATAATATTAAGTTTCTCCAATATTGAAACGTCGTTATCATATAAAAACTTAAAATTTGATTTCTTCTCGCAAGCCATAATTACAGCGTCAGCTAAATCAGTAGCTCCAGACCCACCATTAGCCCAATGGGAACATGGTATAGCATCAAAAGCGCCTGCATTAAGCGCAGCCGATTTAATCAAATCATGTTCAGCATGAGTATCCGATCTTAAATAAGTAAATGACAAAATAATTATTTGTTGTTGTTGTTAACAAGTTGTTAATCAAGGGTCCCTTTTAAACTAATTGATATTTTTAAGGTGGTATTTTTTTTTTATATTGCAATCATTCTTAAAATGTCTCCAAAAAGTTCAGTCCAAAACAAATATTATTTTATATTTTATTCTACCTATTATTGTAATATAAATTGGGACACAAGTGGACATAGCACCATTGTGCTTTATGATATCGATATACATATTTGTAAGCATGTTGAAAATGTTTTCTCTAAAAATAAATAAGTTAATGCTATATGATTTTAATGAATGCGGAGAGAGATATTTTGGAAGAAAAAGGACTAAGTGTTGGTTTTTTTTTTGCTTTACAGTCCAAAAAGATAGCCATGTTGCACTTATAACGTTCAGATTCTGGCATTTTTCACAAACAATTTCTATGGTGAAATTTGACAAGCAAAAATTATAATTTTTCGTTAAGTTTCGGCTAATTAAATGTGAAGAGGAACAGGAAGAGAAGTAGTCAAATGTTAATAAAAAAAATATGAGCAAGCATCTCAGTGATAGAAAAACCAGCGCCCATCACATTAGCACTGAGTACTTTCCTAAGCCTGATGTGAGGTCGGACTCTTTAGTTTTGTTCCTGAAAAGCTCTCCTCTGAGCCGTGCCTTGCAAGTTTATTCCCATTGTAAACTGACACCCAAAGAACACTCTGTGAATACAGCCTTTGGACTTCCTTTAGTGAAGTCTTGCAATATCGACATACCATGAAAGAGGGTCCAATATAGCTCTAAGTGCCTCTTCCACCGATTCTTCATAATATAGTCCATTGCCATAAGAGTTGCTTATATCTTCGTTTAGAAAAAAAATTAAAGTTTTCCTAACAAGCAGTTAAATCTAACATTGTCATCAGCGCCAACAATAGCACCACATACTAAATTGGTTTTGGACTACATTTTTTTCCATGTAAAAATATTGTTTGGAGGTCAACAAAAATTTGTTAAAGAAAGTAAATGAATACAAATTTAAAGTTAACTTTAACTTAAAAAAAGTTTCTCTGTGTAGTGCAGGTCAATAAGCCCGCAACTTTCCATTCATTAGAAACATTTTCTGATTTGATCAATTTAGCTTCATAAATGCGTGCTTTCTGTATCTATGAAATTTCGGGTTTTTGATAAATTAAACAACATGTTGGTAATCCAAATAATAAGAAGAACAGCCTCTTTGATTTATTGGTAAAGTCACGAAAATTTCCTACAACCGCCACAAATTCTTTACAGCTTCAGATGTAGCAATATATTCTGTACTGCTTTCTGGCAACCAAGAGGTCCAGTCTCCTTCATTTCTATCACATCCATGAGTTAACGTCCTTACTGAATTGTAAGTGTACTTCGTAATTCTCCATATCATCGTCGAATATTTAACCATATACCTATAAATACTCGTAATGTGGTTTTGCAATATTTTCTTTAAAATTTGAATCATAAACCAAGCATTCATTAAGTAGTACACCTCCTGATGTGTCTACTTTAATACTGCCGCCAAAAAGAATTCGATGGTTCTTTTGGATTTTTAATTCTACTTCTCAGTTTTTAATTCGGAACATGCTGCTCCGCTGCTCCGTCGCAGACCGCAGAACGCGTCTACATACTGCTCGGTCCTGGATCGCTTCAGTGGTTAGCCCCAGGCGTTGTTGCGCATTTGCCATCTGAGAAATCCAGAAATTTTCTTTCCGACCTCGTTTTCTTACAGTTGGAGTGACCGAAGTTAATAGTGCCTTCTTAACCGGGTTTTCCGCAGATCTTCTTTGAACGTGGCAATACCAGCTTATTCAATTCGCCTCAAACTGTTTGGTTGCCGAATTATTTTTATAGAGACTTCCTCTTATACCCGTAAATCTAATGCAATCGCGTTTAGTCACTCCACTAGACATCCTTAATATTTTCTCGTAACAATCCATATCAAAGTTAAATTTATCAATATTAGTCTTTATGTGCGCACACTCCCACACAAGGGATGACACCAGACATAGCTTTATGGGCAATGCCATAGCTTTAAGATTAAGATTATTATCGCCGATTTTAATACAAAGCTAGGAGGAGAAGGCATCTTTAGTAGTACTCTCGGATGGCATAGCCTGCACGACACCACTTTTGATAACGGATTTAGGCTAATGAACATTGTCGTAGTTAACACACTGTTCCCACATTTCGATATTTACAAGGAGATTTGCAGAATTCCTGATTAATCAACTCTCAGCCAGATTAACAAAATGTAAGTTTTACCAAAATGTAAAAAAAACATGCAACGTACACAAACCTCGAACCGAATCCTGCACAGACGAACAAGGGAACATCGTAATAGAGTCGCAGTCGATACTGAGGATTTGGAAATATCATTTCTGTAGACTGTATAACGGCGATGACGAAACAAATAGCGTTGTCAGGAATGAACATTTCATCCTGGACCCGACCAGGTGTTGCAGTCGACAGCCTGACTGCCGGGCTCTTCAAAGCGGATGGCGATGACTTGGGAAGGAGCATACACAAACTTTTCTCTAAAATATGTTCGGATGAATGAATGAATGGAACGTCAGTACTTTTTGTCCTATCCTCAAGAAAGGGGACCCTCTGAACTGGGCCAACTACACAGGAATCAGTTTTTTCAACATCGCATACGAGATCTTATCCGCCTGAAGCCGGTCGTCAACATCTTGATTGATTCATATCAGAGTGACTTTAGGTCAGGAAAGTCCACCATTGACCAAATTGTCACACTACGACAGATCTAGGAGATAATCCACAATCGAAACACACCACCTATTCATCGATTTAAAGGCCGCGTATGACAGAATCTATAGAGACGAGCTATATAGAGCAATGCCTAGTTTTGGCATCCCTGACAGACTCGTCCGTCTGTGTGGCATGACGATCTCACCAAGATCTTTGATATCAAAAAAGGATTAAGACAAAGCGATGCGCTATCATGTAATTTCTTCAACATCATATTTGAAACAATGGTGCAAAACTCACAGCCAAATACAAGAGACCCAATCTTTCAAAACTCCGTCCAATAACTCGCATACGCTGATGATATTGACATAATCGAAAGAAAGCAGCTTGATGTCTATGGCGCGTTTGCAAGTATTGAGACGGAAGCTGCGAAAATGGGTTTAGCAATCATCGAGACCTGCTTCTCCGAGTGATTTTCGATCCCGTCTGCATTGATGGTGAGTGTAGGAGGAAATACAGCGACGAACTGTATGGTCTGCATAATAACAAAGACCCAAGCGGAAGGTTTAAGATAAAACGACTAAGATGGCTGGGTCATGTATAGCGGATAAAAGCCAACGCTCCGGGTCGAACAGTCCTCATATTACAATTTACAATTTACAATTTAGTAAAAAATAATCAAAATAATAAAATAGTTTTCAACCATCTCAGCGTTTATCAAATGCACACATGGACGTTGATGCTTTAAATCAGTTAGGAAGCATTAATGATGTAGAAGGAGACATATACTCATATCAAGAAGATAATTTGTTTTAAATTAACTCTCTACTGCACAAGAAGCCATATATGACTTTGGATTTTTTGGCGTCGACTGCTTAAACTACCCTACTGCCATTGCTTATGTATGTATGTGAATTCCACGCTGGCGATCATGGAGAACATGTGGAGATACCTGAAGCCGATGAAAGCGGTGAGTACGATTCGGAAGATGACGTACCCTAGTCTAGTTTGAGCAAAAGAAAAGGATACGAAAAAGGAGGAAATGGACCCTTAGTACCTCAAAGTTATGTCTGTCAAAGGTGATGTACTGTCCAAGAGGTCAGCATTGAGTGTCCTTTCGCCACCATTTTCGCCACTTCAGTCTCAATACTCGCGAAAGCGTAACTCATATCACACTGCTTTCTTCCGATTATATCAATGTCGGTGTATGCAAGTACTTGGAAGGTCTATTGAAAGATCGTGCCTCTTGTGTTTGCTCGTGAGTCTTTCAAGTTTTCTGTTGAAAAACCGTCTGATAGCACATCGCCTTGTCTGAATCCTTTTTTGATATCAAACGTGAGAGGTGAGATCTTTGCCAACCTCGATTGAGAAGCGTGCATTCTCCATCGTCATCCCGTACAGACGGACGAGTTCGGATGGGATAGCAAAACTAGATATTGCTCAGTATAGCTCATCTCTACAGATGCTGTCATATGCGGCCTTAAAATCGAGAAATAGGTGGTGTGTATCGATCTGAAATTCGTAGGTTTTCTCCAAGATCTGCCGCTGTGTGGGTATTTGGTCGTAGGTGGACAGCCCTGGCCTAAAACCACGGTAATATGAACCTATCAGGTTGTTGGCGAACGGCTCCAGGCATTCCCATAATACGGAAGATAAGATCTTGCATGCGACGTTACGAAAAATGATGTCTCTGTAATTGGCCCAGCTCAGACGGTCTCCTTTCTTGAGGATCGGACGAACAATGCTGAGGTTCCACTCATCGGGTATACATTCGTCCGAGCAGATTTTAGAGATGAGTTGGTGTTTGCTCCTTACCAAGTCACCACCTGCCGCTTGGAAGGCAAGCCGTCCGCTCCATTGTTGAACTTCAGCTTAGATACTGCTAACCCCCCCCTTCATCCAGGTCGGGTGGACGGAAGTTTTGATCCTCATCGTCCAGTCTGAAAGGTTCATTCTGCCTGACAGCGGTATTCGTTTCGTCATCACAGTCTACAGAAATTATCTTTCCAAATCATCAGCATTAATTGCGACTCTTCTACGATGTTCCTTTGTTCGTCTCGACAAGCTTCGGTTCGGGGCCTGTATCCGAGGCATGTGTTTTAAGCTTTTGGTAGAACTTCCGAATCACTTGTGGTGGTCGAGCGGAATCCAGCATATCAGTAGCGGCATCTTTGGCGTGATCCTGGCGGCAAGTACCTCTAAAGAGATTAAGAGAGACTGTATAGGAAAAGGATTTGGCGATCTCTTGTGGTTGTAGCCGTCTGACGTCGAAATTCCTCACAGTTCGGGATAGCCGCAACCGCACCTTGACTACAACAAGGTAATGGACATCCATAATACTGGAGGTGTGTCTTAACGCGATCGCAATGTGGTCAATCTGGTTGGTGGTTGATTGACCAGGAATTCTCCAAGTCCCTTTGTGAATATCGCGATGTGCAAACCGCGTGTTAGCTACGACAATGTCTCTTTGTGCCGTCAATTAGCCTGAATCCGTTATCGGAGGTGGTGTCGTGCAGCCTATATCTTCCGATATTATTACCTAAGATGAAATCGCCGAAAATAATTTTATTGTCATAACTAGAGGATTACTCGTAGGTCCTGGTCAAGAGCTTATAGATGGCATCTTTGGTGCCTTAATCTTTCTCCTCTGTGGGGCCATGCGCGCATTGCAAGTCTATGTTAGAAAATTTTGCGTTAGTGCGGATTGTTATGAGTTATTCGTGCTGCTTTTGCCCTATATAACAATCGCCGTAGTAAATGTCACAGTTCTTCATACTACTTTTGTCCGGTCCATACAATAGCTTTTCGTGGACAGCGGTTATGTCTACTTTGCAGCAGTAAACGGCCTCCGCTAGTTATTCGGCTGTTCGTGGCTTGTTAAAAGACCGCACATTCCACGTGCATATCCGGAGTTCGTTGTTCTTGATTCGTATGCATGGGTTTGCAATAGTAGATATAGTAGAATAGGCTTGTTGTTGCTTCCTAACTTCCGTATTTTTTTTTTTTATGGCCAGGCAGTTGACCCGGCGGCACAACCCCCAAACTGGAGGGCCAGTTCCTTTTTTGATACCCCTAGGACGAAGGGTCGGTTGGACCGAGGCCCATTAGCCTTTCGCCGCCATCTCTTTTCTAAGACTCTGACATAGTCTCGGAAATCCTTACCCGCCTGAGCTGTAAGTAAGTTGGAGTAGACTGAATAAGGTATCATTTGTTTTGGGACTGTTTCCACCATTGATTCCATTTGGGGAATTCATCCGCTGTCCCGTTTATAGTGTTCCTATCAGGTACATTTTAAAGTATTTTTTTTAGATACATTGAGGAATAACAATTTAGGTGCATCTAGAAACAACAACTCAGGAACACTTGGAAATAATAAATTAAGAAAAAATATAAGTTTAAATACGTCTGAAACTAGTAACTAGAAATTTTAGAGCTTATCAGAATAACGATAACAACCAAACCGAACCTAAGGATACATTGTCCTCCTCCTTCTAAAGAGAAGTACATTAGGAAACAATTCGGATTTACACGAAGGAAGCGACCCGGTAGATTTCCCTATATAATCGTTAAAACTACAGATGAAAAACCTAAGTTAGAATAGTCATTGAAACTAGGTCAGAAACGAACATTCCTTACCCGGGACTATGCCACACAAAATGGCAAATACATCTAAAATCACCCATAGAAGTTAGAACTACTAGTATACCAATATATTCTCACACAAGGGATTCGTACTTTATTGAAGGAATTCGACATGCCAAACAAAACTGCAGAATTTCTTCGGGCGGAAAAGTAATTACTTTTCTGCATACATCCACGTCTGTAAATTCAGGCCAGCTGTTTGGCACTAAGTGGAACACTGGTGGATCCCGCCCCAAGCTCTCAGATCACTCTGATCTGAAGCAACCTGGCTATGGACTAGTGCCATTATTCTTTTCTCACGGCGGTCTCGCCATCTACGTGCGTAGTGATGTAACTTACCAAACTCCACCACAATGTAGTCCCAGTTCCAATCCGGAATTCAATTTCATGTGGTTAAAATGTGGGGAAATGTTTTTTCGGTACTATAAGACCAACACGACGGAGGAAACCCGGAAAAAATTCAAACAAGCCAGGAATGATCGCAACGCCGTTCTTAAGCTTGTGAAATTTCTATACGATCAAAAGCTGAGGCAAAAGATTAGCAAAGCAAGGAAATTGGGTTCCACATGAACTCAAGCCGAGAGACGTCGAAATGCGGTTTTGCATGTCCGAAATGCTACTGGAACGCCACAAAAGGAAGTCATTTTTGCATCGAAATGTTACTGGTGATGGAAAATGAATCCATTACGACAACCCCAAGCGCAAATAATCAACGGCAAAGCCGAATATCTCTGGCGCGAAGGTAATGCTCTGTATTTGGTGGGATCAGATGGGTGTGCTGTATTATGAGCTGCCAAAACCGGGTGAAACCATCAATGGACAACGCTACGGAACACTATTAATCCGTTTGAAGAGAGCAGTAGCCGAAAAACGCCCGGAATATGCGACCAGACACGAGGCAATAATTTTCCACCATGACAATGCTCGACCCCACGTTGCTATTCCGGTTAAGGACTATTTGGAAAACAGTGGATGGGAAGTCTTACCCTACCCGCCTTATAGCCCAGACCTTGCCCCTTCTGACTACCATTTGTTTCGGTCGATGCAGAACGCCCTCACTGAAATACGGTTCACATCAGAGCAGAATATCAAAAATTGGCTTGATTCATTCTTGGCTACCAAGCCGGCGCAGTTCTTTTGGGATGGGATCCAAAAATTGCCAGAAAGATGGGAAAAAGTCATAGCTTCAGATGGGCAATACTTTAAATAATACTATTGTACATGTTTTTCCTAAATAAACGTTCAAATTTTGAAAAAAAAAGCCGCACGAATTAAGTTATATACCCAATAGATAAAAGTGAAACTGGGACACGTAGCAATAACAAACGGAAAAAATTGGTGTAGTTCTAAGTCAAGTCAAATCACCCTATATATTACGCTAGCCGTAGTTTAAGACTGAGTTACTGGCCATTCGTGAACCAAACCACAAACTGCAAGGAGCTCGAAGAGTATGATTTCGAAATGGACCAGAGAAAAGAAAATCAGGATGCTGATGTGATGGTTTATCGAGAATGGAAGTCCAGTATAATTAAAATTTACTGAATTCCAAAAATATAAATTAAGGTGAACAGTCCATAATAGCTACAGTTCACAGTGCAAACGAAAACACCCGGAAACATATACAAAACTCAGATTATATTAAACAGTTCAGATGGATTATTTATCATTATATTATTATTATTATTATTATAATTTATTAACAGGTAATTACAAAATTACAAGGTAATAGCGTTAAAAAGCCTAGCTGCAGAGACTATTGGCTCTATTCGTTTTATAATTACATTTAATTTATGGATTAAAGTTTATACAATTGAGAAATTTATTTATGTTTTTGATATTTTCGGAATTTGGATTTGTGAGTGCGTCATAGATTGGAGCATTTTGAAGATAGATTTTATGAAAGGTTTTGATACTATGCAGTTATTTAAGACATGAGAGATATCAAGTGCTACGTTACAAGTTTCACAAATTGGAGGACTACTTCTATTTAGTAGGTGTTGATGAGTAGCTGCGGTATGGGCAAGTCTTAGACGAACAAAGTTCGAGATTTTGGTTTTGGATATTTTTGTAGGATACCAAGGCTGAGTTTTTTTGGGGTTCACTTTTTTGTAATAATGTTGGTATAGACTCCATTCGACTTGCTGTTTGTTTGTTAAGGATTTTTGTATATTTCTTTTAATATCTTGCTTTGAAAATATGCTTAATCTGTAGACTGGTGCATATTTTGCAGAGCTTGTAGCGTTGTCGGCTTCCTCATTTCCTCGGATATTAACATGTCCACGAGTCCACATCAACTTTAATCTGTTTGGCATCATAATTATTTTATTCCTTATTTCGGAGATAAGGTGAGAATTGTTGTCTGGGTTGCTGATAGCTTTAATGACTGATATGCTGTCAGAGGATATAACAAATTTTCCGCTGATCTTCGTTGTTGTTTTGGCTACTTGTAAAATAGTAAAAGCTTCTGCAGTGAAGATTGATGAAAATTCAGGCAGTGTACCAATGTTCAGGATGTAACCATTTTCATCTGTGACAGCGAACTGGGTATTGCCCTGAGACTTTGATCCATCAGTGAAAATAAATTGCCGTTATCCATTATTTTTAAATGTTGATGATATATCCGAGAATAATGAGCGGAATACTGTACTATTGGTGTTATTTTTTCTGTGTTGCGCCAGAGTCATTATGAAGGAGTCAGATTTGTTGTGCCAATGGGGGGGGGGGGGGGGGGGGGAATATGGTGCTATGTATCCTTTTGATTGCAATTTCCATTAGATGAGCTTTGTAAAGGATGATCTCTATTGCGGATGGGATCCTATTTACTCGTTAGAGTACAGAGACGTGGTTTCTAGAGGAAATGGCTTTGGAGATATAATAATCTAAATGAAGATGAGCATCAATACATCCTCTGTTTGGTTTAAATGCTACTTGCTTAGATGAAATAAATTTTTTTGTTTCAACAAACCATAGCAAGCGCTTTGCAACAATCTTTTCCAAAGTTTTTGATAAACAAGCAATGAGAGATGTAGAGCGATATCCTTCAACTGAATTTCTATCCTTGTTTGGCTTAGGGATGGGAATTAGCGTTTCAGTTTTCCAACTTTGTGGGATGACCCCGGTGTTGAGTATATTATTGTACAACTGAATAACTTAAGCATTGGGTCGGATATTCTGTCTCTGCCAGGAGTTTTGCCTTTGGCTTTATTTAAACAAGATTCAAATTCTGCCAATCAGATGGGAAGATCGATTCGCCGAGGGGAATGATTGTTTCTGGTATCACAGTCACTAGGGGAAAAGTTGAGGAATTCATTTTTTTTTTTATTAAAGGACTAGTGAAAATTTTGACCGTTGGGCAAAAAAATTGGAAATTCGTGCTGGATCTCATAAAACTTCGTTCGGCGATTTGATGCTTGATATAGTAAAAGGTCTGGAGTTCCCTGTAAGTCGTCGAGTGTTTTCCAAATTTTGGCTGAGGAGGTATCGGGACTTATGGTCGATGTAAATTCCGCGAAATTCTTAGTTTTACTTTCTTTAAGGATTCGTCTGAATTTTGCATTTGATTTTTTATAAAAAAATAGGTTGGCTTGTGAAGGTGTTTTTTGGAATTCTTTTAATGCTTTCATTTTTTCTTTACGGAGGGCAGAGAGTTCTGGGTTCCACCAGGGAACAACTCGTTTCGAAAGTAATGGGTTTATTGGGATTGATTGAGGGATTGAAGTATTACCAGCGTTTCTGATTGCTTTTTGAATTAATGCAGCTTCTTTGTTGGGATTAGTTGCTGGTTGTTTATCAGATAAGTAATCTGAATCTATTTTCCTAAATGCCGGCCAATTTGCAAAGTCCGTTTTAAATTTGGGGGTTCGGGGAGTATACGTGGAAGTGTGATTGAGATATGTCTGGGTAATAGTGGGTAGATGGTCGCTATTGTGAAAGTCATTCGAGATTTTCCAGGTGGTTTTTGGGAATAGTTCAGGTGAACAGCAGGTAATGTCAATATGGGTGAATGTATTGTGAGTCGAAAGGTGTGTTGGTGAACCATCATTTAATAGAAGAAGATTTGCGTTGAGGAGAAAGTCTTCAAACATTTTGCCTCTTTTGTTTGATGCCGGGGAGTCCCAAAGTGTACTCTACTCGTTGACATCACACCCGAGGATCAAGGGAGATTTAGTTTGACTAATGATATTGTCAAGGTCGTTTTTACATATGCCTTGGAGTGGGTGGATGTATAAGTAAATATAAGTTACGAGTACTTTGGTTTGAAGCTGTAGTTCAAGAGCAAGAGATTGAATATTTGGGTTGAGTGGTAGGGGTGTGTGTGGAAGGTTTTCCCTAATCAGTATACCTATGCCATGTTTAGCTGCCGTGTTAGTGGGAAGATTTTTAAAATATCCAACGTAACCTTTAGGAGTAATCGGAGTAACGTTGAATGGGCAGTGTGTCTCTTGTATTGACATAATACATAATAATTGACATAATTATAATGCTTATAATCTTTGATTAAAATACTTAGTTCATCAAAGTTATTTAAAAAACCATTCATATTCCATTGTAGAATACTAAGCGCCATGTATTTTGGGTGATTATGGGACAAACAAAATTGTTTCGTGCCCAAAGCACGAGAAATGTGTTTACTAGTGGTTGAATTTGTAGTTTGAGGAGATTGTGAAGTTGGTATGTATAAAAAATTTGGTTGATTAAAATAAAGGTTGTTAGGATTTTGACTCTGTGATCCAGAGGCCGAGCCACCCGAGCTCTCTATAGAGTTCGGTTGACTGGGCCTTTGAGTCGCAGAGTCGGGATTTTGGTTATAAAATGCGTTATTATATTTCATTTCATTTTCATTTTAAATGCATTTTTATTTTTGAAATTCAGAAATTCTTACAAGCTATACAAAAAACGCTTAAAAATTAGCTTATATAACTTAAAACTATCTTATTGTAACTTACTGGCCCCATGCAGGCACTCTAGGTTAAACATAATTCTTAGTCTAAATGTCTTACGACGATCCTTAAAACATATTTTAATTTTTACATTAATTAAAGCTAAAACTAAGAAAATTTATTTTATTAAAAAAAAAAACTTAGTATACGGACTTTTCTTTTTATATTTAATCTTAAGATAAAACTTAAAAAATACTTAAAAATAAATCTTAATCTAAATAATCTACTTAGACTACTTAACCTACTTTGCCTACTTAACCTATCTTATTGTATTGTATAGTATTTTTTTTTTATTTAAGAAAAACTACCGGAAGGGTACCCATCTCTAAGTTTTTATTTTTTATTATTATTTTTATTTTTTTTATTTATTTTTTCTCAGTTTTTATAATTTTTTGTTTGTTTTTTTTTTATTCTTTTTTTTTTAAAGTTTTTATAATTTTTACTCTTAAAACTACCTTAACCCTACCTAAACCTATGTAAGCCGACCATGTCTAAAAATAGGCAGACCCACTCTGCTCCCTAACGAAGCTATCAAGGATTGGAGGAATTCGACAACGGAGCTTCCCCTTCTTCAGCAAGCCACCAAAATTATTGGTGCTGCAGAGCAACATCCCTCATATCGCGACTCCCTACCACCCTACTAAACCGGAGACGCTCTGCACTGCAGTGTGCGACGTCTCTGTCGTAGTTGAGTCGCCTGTCCGCAGCTGTTCGAGCGGCGTGGAAGATTAACGGCACCGCTAATCTATCCTGGATCAGACCCTTTTTTGTCGAGGTAGAGGAACGCTTCTGGAGGAATAAAGCCGTCAAAGCGAACACTCTCGTGATACATATAATTGGGGTAGTAAGCCCCAGAGATCAGGTTGTTCGACGAGGTCATTGCTCTTGCAATGTGTCTTCGAATAAACTTAATAACAAAATTGTCCACTCGTATTAGGTTCGCCATATTGTACAATACCTCATTAGGATAGAATTTTATGTACTCAGACTCTGGTGTTCTGTACAAGCGAAGACAAGCCCTAAGGCAACCCCTTTCAAACACCCGAATCTTTTCCAAAAGACTTGCTCTTACGTTGAACCACACGGGACAACCAAATGTTAGCATAGGCCGAATAAGGGCCATGTAGCAGATCACCTTTACCCTCGCATCGAGTTGCCTGTTATAAAACAGTTTCTTTGTAAGGGCAAAAGCACCTTTGGCTCTGGCGAGAGCAACATCTATATGTTTGTAAAAATACAGATATTGATCTAGCCAAATCCCAAGGTATCTGACTACATTTCGACAAACAAGTGGCTGCGCGTGTTGTCCCACGATCTGAAACTTTCGCCAATTCTTTCTGGTATCCGCAGAGGCCCCAGACAAAGGCATCCTAAACAGAATGGTTTCCGACTTCTGAAAGTTGACCTTCAACTTCCAGTCGTCGCAATATTGTTTAATTTTATCGAAGTCACATTGCAAAAGAATGTTTATAACCTCAATCTTTGGACCTGATCTGTAGGCGATTAAGTCGTCTGCGTACGCTATGGCATGGTGAAGTGAACCTATCAGATCGCTTGTGTAAATGTTGAAAAGGATTGGCGAGTTGACCGCACCTTGTTGCACACCGTTTTTAATGTGAACTGTCTATCTGTGAGCATATTGAAAAGAATATACAGCAGTAGTTTACTAATGCCCAGTCTGTCCAACTTGTAGAAGAGTCCCTCTAACCCTACGGTATCGAAAGCCTTCTCCAAGTCAATCAGGCAGGCACCAGTGCACTGTTTCTTGGCTTTCTTCCATTGGACATCAGAAACCAGTTTAGACGCGGCATGAATAACATCATGCCTCGCCTTGAAACCGAATTGATTATCCGGAACTATATTTCTGTCCTCAACCCACTTAGTCAGGACTCTATTGATGACTTTTTCGAAAACCTTACTGATGTTTGAAAGGAGACTGATCGACCGGAGATTCGCCGGATTGGAGGTGTCTTTATCCCTTTTGGGGATAGGATGTACCACCGCAGTTTTCCAATGCCCTGGATAATGTGCATTATTCATTGCATTGTTAAACAGGGTGGCATAAATGTCCACCGCTTCCAGTGGGAGATGTCGAAGCACAATGTTCGGTATTCCATCGGTTCCCACTGATTTCTTACTTCTAATTGTGTCGAAGATCGTTTGAAGCTCGTCCTTCGAAATGAACGGGGGTCGCTCCCTTCCATTGGCGATGACATTGTTTGCCATATTCTCGTCACTGAACTGGGTGAAACCCGAGTTGTTCTCGATTCGCCAGTTCGCTATTTCATTTCGAAGGTAGAAATTGTGCACAAGGACTCGATTTTCCAGGTCGTGGTTGGGACCAATGATGTCATTTGTCTTGTACACTTCCTGGAAAGTCGTTCCTATAGCCTCGACCTTCTCCTGCTGATCCTCGATCACAAAGAAGTTGTCATCATCAACAGCCTCATTTGGATCTATGCCTGCTGTTGAGAGTATGCGTTCGTTGTCAGTCGTTCGGGCGATTTTTAGACATGAAAGGTCGTTTTGATCTTTCCTCCGAAATATTTTATTTATTTGCGGGAACATATTCGGGTTGCTGGTGTTTACAGCCTGAATTTTGTTGTTCCAATACAAACTTACAGAAGCTCTGTAATTTTCTTTTATTAATGTTTGGAGGTTTTTGATCGACGACTTTAATGTCAAAATCTCCGGGTTGTGTCTGTCAGTAAACTGTCTGTACAAAGTCTTCAGTCTGGACAATAGTCTACTTTTATGTCGATGCAGTGCATCTATAGTTGAATTGCGGAATAAGTCTTCGTTGTCAGTGTATGGATACTGAGGTATCGTTTTGTCCATAGTCCGTTTAATTGTCTCGTCCATTAGTTTTAAATACCTGTCAATCTCCTCGTTTGACAGATTTCTGTTGGACGGTGGGTAGAGTGAATTCGAGGAGAGTGCTCTAGTCAGTGTCCTGGAGAAGTGTGTCCAACGCACTCTACTATAGTTGTAGGAATGCCTTTGAACATACTCGACCAATTCCGCATTTTCGTTCGGAACGGTTATTTCGGTACTAAGACCGCAATGGTCACTGTCATATACAAAAGTGCGAAGACAGTTTACAGTTTGTTGGTTCGTACCTGTCAGTTGTATTCGTGTGTCGAACAACAGGAGATCCAAATAGGAGCCGTGTCTAGGAAACGACGGACTATCCGTCGCCTTTAGGCCGAGTCGGTACATCACACTGTGCTGACCCCACCAATTGAATAGCAGGTTTCCTCTAGTGTTTGGTGTATTATTTCCCCAATCGCTATGTTTGGCGTTGAAATCACCGCCGATAATGAAGTAGTTTTTCTCCAATTCCAGTCTCAGAAATCGAAAAAGTGTCTCGAGCTCTGAGATGAATAGGGTGGATTGAGTAGCCTTGGATGCATAAACTGACACCATGTATAACCGCTTTCCACTACGGAGAGGGATATACATGATGCATGCTTCTAGCACCTGAAACCTACGTACTACACGACTGTATATTCTTTTAAAACGTATACCTTTTCTTACGAAGATTGCAACGCCTCCTCCTTGTATGGAGTTGGGTCGATTTCTTCGCATGATTTTATACCTTCTGTGCCTCATTTTGTGTCTTTTGTTTAGCTTAGTTTCGCTAACCAAAAGCACATCAGGGGCTTGGTCTTTAAGCAACTTAAACAGTGTGGCTCTTCGCTCAATCCTAATCAGTGAATTAACATTCACTGCAAGGACCTTCAGGGTTTGCTCCGCCATGTACGTACCCATTACGACTGAAGGTGCGTTAGGCTCGGCAGCAGCGCGTATATTTGATCTACCCGCGTAGCTTGCTCGGTAATTTGACGTTGCAGCTGAGCCATTTCCCCCTGAATAGAGAGCAAGATAGCTAGCATGTCATTTGCCGGTTCCGGTGCTCTAGACGCTGGGGCCTGAGAAGCAACCTTCGCTTGCTGTGCCGTATTTCCCCTACCTGCCGTCATTTGGGCGTAGGTAACCTGGGGAGTAACGGCTGGTGTTTGTGGTAGAACAGGTGGACGCTTAACTTCCACCTTTTGCTGTCGAGCCAGATTTACTCTTTTTATGTATTGGAACTTAGGACAACCCCGATAGTTTGCGGTGTGTCCCGTGTTCTTACATAAAACACAAGAGAATTGGTTTTTTTCTGACGCTCTATCCCTACCTAGAGCGCATTCTTCAGACTTGTGGTTCTTACCGCACTTAACGCATCGAGGCTGCATTTCGCAGTTCGACGCGGCGTGCCCGAACCCTTGGCAGCGAACACATTGCAAAATGTTTTCGTGCCTTTTTACTTTTTCCCAGTGAACCACCTGGTAGTCTAGGACATTGATACTCCTTAGACTATCCAGACGGCTTTCGGGACTGAGCTGCACCAGGAAGAACGGAAGCTTCCGTTTCTCCCTTTTGGATCTGGCGGTGACGAACGGCTTAACCCCCACGAATTTGAAACCGTCGCACTCTTTCTCTTTGAGCAGCTTTAAGAGCTCATCTGGATCAGTAGACGGTTCTAGCCCCTTCTTCGTCTTCTGACTCCGAGGCTGCGAGAGATGCGAACGTATTGTCACCTCCCATATAGTGACCTTCTCCGCCGTCTGACACATATGGAAAGTCGTCATTGTCTGCAACTTCCCTTTTTTGATTTTGTTTTGCTGCCCTTGCCGATGTTGTTGGCACCTCTTCCCTCACTCTACCGGGCAGCTTTTCGGTAGACGTTGAAAGGGAAGGGCGCTTCACCAGGTTAGGAGTTGTTTTTACTTTCCTCCTCCGTTTGGTCATTGCCTCTGGATGGGCCGATATTACGGCTTGATCATCAGATGACATTACGTCATCTGCCGGTCCCGCTGTTGGAATAGCGGACCGCTCCTTTTTGCTCATCGTCCGATAGCACTTTCTTATTCTTTTGACTTTTTTCTATTTTAATTTAAAAAACAAAAAAGCTTTACTATCACTTTTCGGGAATCGAACCCACGACCCCTGCTTTACTTGTTCGACGGCACTACCACCTGGGCTACTGAAACACTTTTCAGTATTGAGTCTAATTGGCTATGTAAAAAGCACTTTTTTTTTCATTACTTTTACGAGTAGCCGAAACACGTTGATTCCTCAGGGAGGTCTATGAACGACTCTGATGCGTTATTATATGTCGACATCGTCATTCAGTTTTTTTGTTTCGTTTGAATTTTCACTATTATTTTTAAAATTTGAATTATTCGATAAGATGGATTATTGGGAGAGAACTGATGGTTCGTAGTTAGTGTTGGCGTGTGTGTGCTGGTTTATGTTTGAAAGGATGTTGGAGGTGGATTTGTATGATATGGTTAGATTGGGAGAGAGTGAGTGAGATGAAATTGGATTAGAGCGTGTCTGGGATTTGTTTGTGTTGTCATTGTCAGAGTCAGAGATTGTTAGATTTGAATAGAGAGATTTTGTTGGGCATTTTTCGCTATTAGTAGCTTGGGCAAGTTTTCGATGAAGAAGGATGGGGGAGGGAGCAATTTGCGCACATGATGCGGGTGCATTTTTCTGGGGAGTGAGGTGGGAGGCTGCATGAGCCGCATTTTGCGTTACCGTTGCAGCGTTTTGTGGTATGGCCAAGCAACTGGCAATTTTTGCATCGCATGGGATTAGGAATGAATTCCGTTACTTTGGCATTGTAGAAACCAATTTCAATAGATTTAGGAGGGTTGAAGAGGTTAAATGTGAACAACATTAGTCCTGATGGTTTTTGCTTACCTTTGTCATCAACTTTAGTATATTTATATACCTCTGTGACACTTTGATTTTTCATTTCAGTTATAATTTCGGTTTCACTCACGTTAAGAAGGCATGGTGCATATGCAATCCCTTTTGATGAGTTAAGGCGGTCGTGGAGTTTTACTTCCACAGGACACATATTAGCTAAGTTATTTACTTTAATGAATTTATCAGCAATTTTTTGGGACTTAGCCATGATAAGCAGACTACCGTCATGGAGTAATGATATTTTTTCGTATTTAGGGTTTTTTTTTATTTGATATCAGAGGAAGGTCGGGATAGCTGTGGAGGGATATTTGATGAGTTCTTTGTTTTTTGCTTGGAAGGGTAAACACATCAGGGTCTGGGTCCAGTTACCTGAAACGACACCCATCAATTCTATTCGGCCCGTGGGCCATTTTTACAACTTTAAAAACACACTTGTAAGCTTAAGAGAAACAAGACCTTCGGTAGGAGAAAATAGAAAGGAAAAAACAGTGGGGAGTATTGTAAAATGGAGAAAACCGGTTTGCGCGCTTGCGACAAGAGAAAGGCACACGACAGATGAGGAACGATGTGATCAGTTCAAGAGCTAGTCGGTGACTGTAATCATTATATTTACAATAATTTTCGAAAAAAACGAATGGTGGTTGAATTAAAGGAGTTCAGAGAAGACTTTATCCTAGACATTATAAAGAGACTTATACCCGCAAAAGTAAAAGTTGGTATCAATTGCATTCATGACCATATGTTTGCAAAATTTCAAAGCAATTTAGTAAAAAAACAAATTGCTTAGAGTCTAAGAGTCTAAGTCCAGCAAATTGTTAGGCATCTAAAAATAAGCCAAGTTATTATTAATACACATAAATAAAAAAAAAGTTTGCTACGCCCCCAGATTCAAAGACAAAATTCAGGAATTCATCACCAAGTGCGAAATCTGCAACAAAGCAAAATATGAAAGGTTCCCACATAAAATTTCATTTAAACTGACTGAAAAACCAACTAAGCCTAATCAAAAAATCCACCTCGATATTTGGTATGCTAACATAAATTTAACGAATGTAACAATAATAGACAAATTCACAAAACTTCACAATGCAAGAAATTAAGCAAAGAACTTGAATAGCGTTATTGAAAACTCTGAAGTGTTGATTTGCGTCATTCGGCATCCCAGAAAATATAGTAACAGATTGGGAATCTGGATTCTCGTCGTATTAATCATAGAATTTTTGATAGAAAATAATGTTAGCCTTCACATTTCCACGCCTTACAACAACATAGGAAATTCGGATATCGAAAAATTCCACTCCACTCTTAACGAGCATATTCGACGAATCCAATAGAGAAACTCTTCCTGAAAAAGTTTATAAAGCATTAGTTATATACGTATATAACCAAATAATTCATTGGACTACAAAAAAAAGACCTAACGACTTCTTGAATGCCAATATCACTTATGAAGATAACTCAATTATTACCGAAACAGTTATATAAAATAAAGAAAAAAAAATAGTTAAGTTAAAATAAAGTTAAAAAAAGGCTATAGACTAGACAAAAGAAAAACCCACACATTTAAAAAATAGGAATAGTAGTAAACTCAACCCAAATGCACAGAAAAATAAACCCTTAAATTATAGATGAATACCATGTTAAAGATATGAATGCAAGGACATTCCATAAAACTCAAATCTAACGAAAATATAAATATGAAACTAGCCGAAAGCGCTGGTAGCTAGTGCTTTAGTATAGATTAAAAAATTTGTAATTGTACTAAATAAATAATAATAACAATAACAAATATGAAAACGCGCACAATTTTTTTTCTCTTTTTCTCAGATATTTCAAATGTAAAACAGAATAAGGGACATGAGACTGACAATCTTATTATTCATCAGCTTATTAACTATTGGTAGAGGCCAGTTAATCGAAATACAGAGCATAGACAATGGAAACGGTTTATTTATGATAAGAGATAGTGCAGTCAATGAGATTACGAACTGTATGAAGAATTTACATATTATTTACTTGACGCAATATCAAGACAGCCTTCTTTTAATATCAGTCAATATAGAAAGACTAGCGTACAAAACACAATACCCAAACTTTATTGACTAAAGGAACTTGTGTGGCTGAATAACATTGGTATTTATACACATTTTATGCTGACTGTTCTTACAAAACGTGTGAAAGAAAATGAATTTTGATACTAGATACATTGTTGCAGGTATTAAATGAACAAAATAAGTGTTATGCGATTAGTTTATTGATATTTGACTCTTGGTTGGATTGTACGAGTATGTAACTCCTCCCCTCTTAGTGGAGCCACTGCGTCAGGAAATGTTTCCTAGTAGGAGCGACTGGCGTAGCAACGTTTATACTTGAATCTGCAGAATCTCGATTGCTGATGGTAGTTGTGTCGGTGTTAACATCCTTGTTGTGTGATATACGTTTTACATGGATGATTAAAATTAGTGTCACCGTAAATAGGATGAAGACAATTAACCATGATAAGTTGAAAGTTCGGATTGATTTGCTAGAAAATGTTGCTATTTCCTCTTGAATTTGAATCTGATATGTATGAAGCTTCTCCAGGGATAAGTGATTAAAGGTTAAAGATGAATTGATGTAGGTGGAGGTATAATAAAACCGTCCCAGATGGTATTGGATCTGGAATCATAGGTTAAATTATGAATTTCAATACAACAATTAAAATAGTGAATGAGATAAGTTCCGTAAAGTTGGTAATGCTCTATTTCACAGGTGGTTCGCATTTTGATGTTATGAACGTTAATCATCAGAATGTAGTTGGGTTCCGGTTGATACACTGTTGAAATTTCGGTATCATTTTGCATGTCGCAGATGGCTGGCTAATTCTTTATAATGTTAAGAATACAATTCGGATGATTTAAGGGTTGCTTTTCAGATCTTCTATTACAGTAATAGACACTTCCGGACAATGGACATACGTTGGCAAAGTTTAAGGTATTATTTTCATTATTAGCCAAATAAGAATGAGTTCGGACTGTTAGTGTTTTGTTAATAGGGAGAGGGATTAAGTGGAAAAAGGAATATGTTTGGTAAGAAATTACTGATATACCGATGCTACATATTATCTTGGATTCATTATAATAAGCTTGCAAAGTGAGAATCGAAAACCTGCTGATTGGAGGTGGATTCAATTGATTCAGAACGCAAGTAGTTCTTAATTTCATCTATTTCTTTATGGTTTAATATCTGTTTTGAAATAATGTTTAACCGAGCTAGTGTGATAGCTTTAGCAATATTATTTAAGTGGTTATAAAGTAAGTCAATGTTAAAGATAATTTTATTGATATATTGTAGGTGCTTAACTGATGCCTCATCTAATCTTATTGTATTGCCAATTTTTTCATTGTAATAGTTAAAAATTTTTTCTATGGTTTCTTGCTGTTTATTTATATGAAGAGTTATGTTATTGAACCTCTCTATCATCTGATTATTTATGCTTATTTGTTGGGCAGATTTTTTTTTTCAAAACCTCTTGAATATCCTCTATTGCTTCTAATTCTTTATTTATTGCAAGGGCGTCATTAGCGTCCATATTGCCAGTGATGGTTTTTATAACTGTACCTATTCCATTAATTATACCCCTTTTTATTCTATGATATGGTAAAAGGCTTAAGAATTTTTGTTCTAGTTCTTGAGATTTTAGTTTAGCAATAGTTATCATTTCAGTATTTGTGTCGTCTTTTCTAATGTGGTCAAGGAATAGTAGTTTGGTAATTTAGGAGATCTACTATATGTATCATCTGCTTTTCATGTTCGATTATTCGTGCTTGTCCGATTAGCAATGGCAGTATTCCGCGATTATTAGTCAGATTGTGAATTTCTATGTTATGTCCGTCAACTGTCAGAATTGTCAGTAGTGACCTGAAATTTTCGGTTTTTCTTTATTCTACTTTTATGTAATTTTTTATTATTTTTGTTAAAATATTGTAGTTATTTTCTCATTATTTTTAATTCTATGCTTAGTGAATCTAGGAGTCAATTTGTTCCTCCTACATTCTTACCTAAATATAATGTTTCCTTCTATCAATTCTGTGGGTTCGCTATTTTTGTTTAACTTGTCTATATTCCTATCTCTTTTCTTCTCTAAATAACTAATAATGGATTGAAATAAATTTTCTTGAAAAGAATTAAGATTCTGAAGGTAATCGTGGGTATTATTGAATTTAACATCTTTAGTAAATTTATATGGCCTGCCATAAAATAATTCGAAAGGTGTGTACTTGGTAGATGAATGAATAGCGTTATTGTATGTTGTAATTGCTTCGTTAAGAATATCTTCATGTTCTTTGTTTTTGTATTTGTCGTAAGTAATTCTGTAAATTTCTGTTAAAGTGGAATGCATGCGTTCCACGGGAGAATTACTTATTGTCTGTTGAAATGATGTTGTGTGTAAGTAAATGTCAAACTAGTTGCAAAAATCTTTAAAAAGGTTTGCAGTGAATTCTGATCCTTGATCAGTAATCAGTTTCCCAGGAATCCCTTGTAGACTTATGAAATGTTTTATTGATTTAACTATGTTAAGACTATTTCGAATGGGTAGGGTATCGGCGGCAGCAAATTTGGAGAATTTATTTATTATTGTTTAGGTGTGTTTTCCATTGATGGTATAAACATCAACATGTATAATATCTTGCGGTTTAATGAGTATTTCAGGTTTTTCATACATCAATTTAGGTGGGTTTTGTTACAGTTACTTATGGTTTGTGTAATTGTGCTAGACATAAAGGGAAAAAAGTATTTTCTCTTTAAGTGAAGCAAAGTTTCATTAATGCCTCTGTGGTTCGAATTAATGTGGAAATCATTTGTTGGTCATTTTCAGTTATGTCTTGCAATATTTCTGTGCAACGTAATAATTTGAAAGTTTTACTCTGAGAAAAGTATTTTGAATAGACGTTCTGAACAGTCCTGAGAGTATTGTCGTCAGTAAATATTGTCGTGAGTTTATTAGTTAGTAGATGACTTTTGAATATTTGTATAATTTCTTCTTCGTAAAATGTTGTTTGTTGGATAATGCGCCTTTGTTTAAATCTTTTGTTGCCCAAAATATCGCCAAAAGCTCCTTTTCAATTGTGGAATAATTAATTTCTGTTGTGGTAAGTGTTCTGCTTGCAAAACAAATAGGTCTATCACTACCTATAGGTTCTTGCGATAGTACTGCACCTATCGCGAAATTACTGGCATCTGTTGTTAATACGAATGGTTTTGAGAAATCGGGATATTGCAATATACTTTTCGTCTAATTTGATTTCAACTCCTTTTTGTAAGCATGCCGTTGAGAGCTTGGTAAGTTTCGCAAAATCTTTTATAAATTTGCGGTAATAACCAATTAATCCTAAAAAGGATTTAATTTCTTTTGGAGTTTTTGGAAAGGGGAATTCTTTTATTGCCCTCATCTTATCAGGACTTGGTTTACTCCGTCTGGGGTGATGATGTGTCCCAGAAATGCGGTTTTCTTACGGAGAAACTCGGATTTATGTAGTTGTACCTTAAGGTTTGCCATACCTTAATCGTCCAAACACTTTTTTGAGATTTTCTGTATGTTCCAAAAGGGAAGTCGAGCACACAACGATGTCATCAATATACACAAGGCAAATTTTGCAGACCAAATCGCTGAGGACGTTGTCCATTACCCTCTGGAATGTGGAGGGTACGTTCTTTAGCCCAAAGGGCATTCTTATGAACTCATAATGGCCATTTTCTACCGTGAAGGCAGTTTTAGGTATGTCTTGAGTATGCATTTCAATTTGGTGAAAGCCATTCGCCAGATCTAGAGTTGAAAAGTAGAGGCATTTGCCCAATTTGTGTGTGCCAGAGTTATTCACCTTCTTGGGCACTATCCATATAGGTGAACTCCAGGGGAGTAACTAGGTCGAATGATTCCCTGGGCCAGCATATCTTTTATTTCCTGTTGGACCTCTGTGTGATTTTGTGTATATAGGTATGTCGTCCGAAGTTTTAATTTGATGTTTATTGGCATTGGTGAAGGTAAGAGGTTGGCCTTTCTTGTGAAAAATATCTTCATAGTTCCTACATAAATTAGTAATTAACATGTTCTAGCCGTAATAAATCAGTAATGTTTTTGGCAACTGGGTCTTCTAAGTCGTTTCCGTATGTCTTGTCAAAGTTATTTAATTCACAAATTTCAAAATTTAATGGTGTGTTTACTTTTAAGGGATGTTCTATGAAGATTGTTTGGTTACTACTTGACTTATTGCTTACTTCAACAAGGCTGTACCTGTTATTGGCATTGTAGATTCCTTCTGAAACAAAAACTCCGGCTTTGATTTCAATACTTCGGATAAAAATGTCACCATTGCGAATATCTACAGGTAGCCATAATAATGAGTTAGAATAGGGGGGAGTACTATATTTCTTAGACATGAAATAAGGTTTGAAAAGCAAAAGAATTTTAGTAAACGGGGTATTAAGTATTTTAGTTTCTAGATCGACTTTGGCTTTGAGGGAACTCAATGTGCCTAGACCATCAATAATCTATCAAATATAATAAATAATAATCCATCAAAGTTACCATGGAATTTGAATACTAGGAATCTCATTTCTCCGGGACAATTAAATTCGAAAAAATTGGGTAAACATACTTTATATACATACTTTGTTTCTGTTCGGCTGTAATACATATTTCGTTCTTTGATACAAAATGAAAAAGCCTCTGCCAGGGTTGTTGGTTTCATTGCTCCAACAGTAGGTCGCAAGGGGTCTCTTAATCCAATCATGAATACGTTAAGACACATTTCCTTGTACAATTCTCGTTTTGCTTTTATGACTTTAGAATCTGTGGAGTGGATCTGCACATGATTATTCATAGCGGATAGCACTTCTATTACTTCGCTGTAAAACTGTTCTATTCTTTTTTGATTTTGCTTCAACCCATGCAACTCTCTTATTAGAGAGGTTTCATTACGCTTGTCGGCGTAGTGCATTATGAGGTTTGACTTTATACTGTTCCAGTTCAGCAGGGTATCGTATATATTAAGAACCTCATTTGCAGGCCCCTCTATTTTCTTGCGTAGAGCACGGAGCAGAAGTTTACCATAACTACTTCCATCTGCAGATCTAACACTGTCTTCTGAATTTGAAAAATTTAAGATGAGATGATCACTTAAGCTAGTACTAAAATTATCTTTAATATCGTCCACCTCGTTATTAAAACTATTAAGGCTATAGAGATTACTTCTTGTCTTAATTTTATTGTTAATATTTGGCATTGAATATACAGTATTTCAATAAAGGTCAGTTAGTATGTAAGGGATGGGTTATTATGAGAACTCCACTTACAGTACAATTAAAGATGTTTCCTTCATTGGTCCTTTGAACTTTCGAGACCTCTCGAACTGATTGTTGATTGCTGACTGCGATAATCCTTCGCTGAACCAATATTCCGTTGAATCACTTCACTTTTCACACAATTCAAAACGAGTTCTTTTACATGCACGAATACGTCACTACTATCGATTAACCGTCGATATTGAAACTTGTTACCATCAAAAAAAGATTCACGACGTACTGGATGTAACATACTTTTATCCTACCGACTGCGCTACTTATATTTGGGAGCGATACCCAAAATAAAAAAAAAACTTTAAGCCGTTGAAACTTTATTGACTAAAGGAACTTGTGTGTCTGAATTACATTGGTATTTATACATATTTTATGCTGACTGTGCTTACAGAACGTGTGAAAGAAAATGAATTTTGATACTAGATACATTATTGTGAGACAAAATACAATGTGAGCCAAACAAAAATTTGGATAAACAAAATATGTATTATGCGAACAGTTTAACAGTATGAAAGGAAATGAATTTTGATACTAGATACATTGTTGCAGATATTAAATTAACCAAATAAGTGTTATGCGATTAGTTTATTGATATTTGACTCTGGGTTGGATTGTACGAGTATGTAACTCGTGCTGACAAACTTTTACCATTTGACTTCCATTACCATTTTTCCTCGAGCAACTTCATCGAAAATAGATATTAAGAGAGAGAGAGGGAGCATTTCAAATGAAATACAACAATATAGAATTTGTTAAAAAAAATATTCTGTTTACTCAATATTTACATTATCATACTCGATATTAATGGTTTGTGACAGCAAAAATTTGAAATGTAAGTCCGTGATTCGATATTTTGTTGTTGATTCGTTGGGATTGTTATTCATTTCCAGATGAAATTTTTTGCGAAGAAAGTTAATTATCGGCAAAGAATCATTTGATGCAAAATTTAAGCTAAAATCTCCCCCGAGAATCATTGGGAATTTATCTTCGTCTGTGGGGGCAAATGTTGTCTTGATGCGGATTGCTACCTGGCGCTTGTTCACATACCGGAAACTCAAGACTTCTGTTTTTAAGGACAATGAGCTTCGGATATGCACGTGGAATGTTAGATCCCTTAATAGACCACGTGCAGCCGAGCAACTAGCGGAGGCCCTAGACTGCTGTAAAGCAGACATAACTTACATTCAAGAAATGCGATAGGATGGGCTGGACAAAAAGAAGATGAAAAACTGCGATATCTACTACGGCAATTGCTATCGGCGGCAAAAGCAGCGCTTATTTGGATGCGGATTTGTTATCGGAGCCAGACTAAGACCAGAAGTCCTTAGCTTCCATCATGTGAGCGAGCGCATCATAGCAATAGCCTTATATGTGCACATGCCCCCACAGAGGAGAAAGATGACGATACTAAGAGTAACTTCTATGAGCTCATTAACAAGACCTACGAGCAATGCCCTAGCAATCTAGGAAAAGATGGTATCTTTGGTGGAACGATCGAAAAATATAGCCTGCACGACACCACCTCCGAAACATTGTCGTAGATAGCACGCGGTTCCGAAATCTCGATATACACAAGAGGATTTGGGGAACTCCTTATCAATCAACGGTCAACAAGATTGATCACATTGCGATCGACGCAAGACACTCCGCCAGTATTATGGATGTCCGTTCGTTCTGAGAAGCCAACATCGACTCGGACCATTACCTTGTTGTAGCCAAGGTACGGTTGCGGATATCCCAAACTACGCAAAGACAAACTAACGCTGTGAGAAAATTCGACGTCAGACGCTGCAATCGCAAGAGATTGCCAAGTCCTTTTCTGATCGAGTTTCTCTTAATATATGAAGAGGTCCAATACTGCCAGCATCAAGCATCGAAGACCACTTGAAACACTACCAAAACGGCATCAGAGATGCCGCTTCTGATGTGCTGGGTTTCACTCGTCCACTAGAAGGACCAGAGCTGCTCATAAGTTCTATGAGCGGAAGAGGAGCGACGAACACCGGCTTCTCAAGAGGAAGAAGACAGCGCATGAGAAGCGCGTGGTCAAGGAAATTGAGAGATGCTACTCTAGGAATGAGGTTTGGAAGTTTTACCAAAAGGTAAAAATAACATGCCAGGGAAACAAACCCTGAACCGAAGCCTGTAAAGGTGAAGAAGGAAACATCATAGTTGATCGTAGTCGATGCTGAGGATTTGGAAAGACCATTTCTGCAGACTGTATAACGTCTATAACGAACCAAATACCGCTGTCAGGTAGAATCAACCGAATCAATCTTTCAACCTGGACGATGATGACCAACGATTTCGTCCATCCGACCTGGATGAAGTGAAGATAGATATATCTAAGCATAAGTCGACCAAAGCTGCTGGAGCCGATGGCCTGACTGCCGAGCTCTTCAAAGCGGCAGGCGATGACTTGGTAAGGAGCATACACCAACTCATCTGTAAAATATAGTCGGACGAATGTATGCCCGATGAATGGAATCTCAGCATTGTTTGTCCGATTCTCAAGAAAGTAAACCATCTGAACTGCGCCAACTACAGAGGTTTAGTGTTCTTAACGTCGCATGCAAGGTGTTATCTGCCGTATTGTGTGAACATCTGAAGCCGTTCGTCATCAACCTGAGGTGTGGCCTCAGGCCAGGAAAGTCCACCATCGACCAGATATTCACACTACGGCAGATCTTGGAGAAGACCCATTAGCTTCAGATCGATACACACCACCTATTCATGGATTTTAAGGCCGCGTATAGCAGCATCTATAGAGACGAGCTATACGGACAATGTCTAGTTTTGGCATCCCTGCCAAACTCGTCCGTCTGTGCAGGATGACGATGGAGAATGCACACTGCTCCATCAAGGTCGGTAAAGATATCACCGAGACCTTTGATGTCCAGAAAGGATTTAGACAAGGCGATGCGCTGTCGTGCGATTTTTTCAACATCGTACTTGAAAGAATAGTGCAAAACTCACGAGCAAACACAAGAGGCACTATCTTTCAAAAGTCCGTCCAACTACTCGCATACACCGATGATATTGACATAATCGGGAGAAAGCAGCGTGATGTCAGTGGCGCTTTCGCGAATATAAAGACGGAAGCGGCGAAAATGGGTTTAGGGGTCAATGAGGGCAAGACCAAGTATATGCTGTTAAGCAAAAAGGACAACCAACACCGACGTCTCGGGCAGAACGTCACCCTCGACAGATATAACTTTGAGGTAGTTAAGGACTTTACAGATACGATACGATACCAGACAACGATACCAGCGCTGAGACCAAGCGAAGATTAACTGTGGCCAACCACTGTTTCTTTGGGCTAAGAAGGCAATTGACTATCAAAGCCCTCTCTCGGACAACAAAAGTCACTCTTGATAAGACTTTAATAGACCCGGTTCTGCTCTATTGTGCAGAGACATGGGCATTATCAAAAATGGATGATGGATGGCGATCTTCTGTCCCATCTGCATTGAACGAGAATGGAGGAGGAGACACAACAATGAACTCTACGGACTGTACAGCGACATAACCAGAACAGTGAAGATCCAAAGACTGAGATCCAAAGACTGAGATGGTTGGGTCATGTAGAGCGTATGGACACCAATATTCTGTTCCGAAAAGTCTTCGAATCCGCTCCCGATGGACAGCGCAGTAGCGGAAGGCCAAGACTCAGGTGGCGCACGCAAGTGGAAGGGGACCTCAGTCAGCTAAGCGTGTGGAACTGGAGGCACCTAGCCAGGGATCGAGCTGGCTGAAAAAGCTTGTTGACTGAGGCCCAGGTCTGTAGCGCCACTTAAAGGAAAGGAAGGTCAGCATACGTGCTTCTAAGTTTAGCAAGCCCATTCCGGATAAACATTGATCAGTACCCGACGGTCACCACGTGGGTGTATTATTTATTTTCTCTTTCTTCGCTCTTTCTGCTTCACTCGACCTTATATGTTTTTCTCTCACGTGTAACGAAATTTTCCTAAACGTGACGCTTTTTTAAAATTTCACTTTCAATACCAATTTTCGCATCACCGCCTTAGAAGTCTCACTTTAAAAATTTTTTCACATTACGCTCGGAATTTAGTGAATAGTAGGGTGGGTCAGTCCATTGGGCTGTGTCAGCTTAAATTTAACATAGCTTAATAGGTTTATGTATGGAGATATTCCCGTGTGCGTAGTTTACCATAACATTCGGCGAGCTACAGCAAGTTCCCCCCATCCGACGAACTCAGCCGAGTTCGATTTAGATGAATTGTGACCAAAAATGGGGAAAGGAAAAAATAGATGTTTATCACTCGGAGTGTTATTCCAGCAGCAACATCGTCAAGTACAGCTTCTGTTGACAAATTTTTAAAAAACTCAGATTCCTATGGAAAGAAGTACGAAAGAGGAAGTGATTTCATCATCTGATAAGCGTAAAATCATTCAAGGTTCTTTAAATTCCAGTCATTCCATATCAAAAATTAGGCTAGATGTTGGAGTAAATGTCAACAAATCGACTGTTCGGCTTGTAATTCTCAGTGCTTAAAACCTGAAGCGGTAAAAATTGATAAAAAAAAAACCCCCTCTAAATGACGTGTGAAATAGTCTTTGACTGAAATTTGCGAAAAATAAAATAGTTTGGACTATCGGACAGAGTCAAATTACGTCACCATTTTGAATTAATCTAAATATTCTGTGAATATGGAAAACGAGAAGTCGAGTGGGAACAATTCCGGGAAATCTCGTTCGGCTCAAACAAATCTAGAGTAATAAAATAAGATGTATCAACTAATACTGTACTGAATATTTGTACTTTTAAAATAAGATTAGTCAATTCAAAAATCAGCCAGTCAAAACTTTTTATATAGAGGGTGGCCGTGTTGTTGTGGTACTACTACATCGCTTCTTACTCGGACGGTTAAGCTTCGAATCCTACTCATGACAAAGTTTTTCATGTGTGTTATTGGAACTCAGTCAGAAAAATCAGCGTGTGAAAGCATAACACTGGCATGTAGATTTGGCTGTTGTAAAGTTTCAAGCACAAAACAACCATTAAAATTTACAACCTGAATCATTCCGAGTGAAGAAAAACTCTCCGTCCTATTCCGACTCCCACCCCTGAGAGTCAATATCAAAACCAAACACACCTGAGTTTCAAACCACTACATCACAACAATGCTTTCCTTTCTACTCCTTCTATTTTTCCGCCCGCGCCCTGGCAACAGTATAAGGGTATCATAAACCCCCTGAGGCGCGCGTAAATTATAAAAAAAAAATTTTCAAGCATTGTTATATAAAAGCGTACGATTAAAGGTTACGCCAATATAATAAAATAAGAAAACGAAACGAATCTGTCTGTGTTACAAAAATTAAATTTATATTTTAACTTTATGTTTTAGGGAAAGCCAAAGATGTTGGGGTTTACGCAACAATAGGAACCCACTTCAAAGGCTTCTAGATAGCGGTGAATTAATTTCTTGAATAGGCAAAAATTGCATGGAGACGGTTCGAAAACTTGGTATAGGTAAACATAGACCATCAGTCAAAACTGCGGTCGGTCAAGGTTTTGACATCGTTCGTCGAGTAAATGTAAGTGCATTGAAGTAAAAATACAAAGAGTAAAATATTAAAAAAAAGTTTAGACTTGTACCCAGCAACCAGTTTGGTACAACCTTTGTATTTGGGTATCGATTTTTGTGCAAAATTTGGAATAGCTCTTCATATGTTATCCGTCCTTACGATTGACCAAAATGATAACTATTCATCTAATTGCGAAAACGAAGTAAGATCTAACCCTTTATTACATGATCTTACTGATGTACAAAGACAAGAACTTGAAGCTACTTTTTCGGAACTTCCATTCCATTCTGAAAACACAAGCATGGAAAGCATGCATTAGGCAAAATAAAAACTGAGCAACACAAAACCGACACGGGAGAAGCTGAGCCGGTGAACTTTGATAGTTGGATCGCGTGATTTCTTTGGGAGTTATTAAGGAAAGAGAGAGTTCTTGCAGTTCACCCATTGTACTCGTCCGTAGAAATGGAAAGGATCGGCTTTGCTTTGAATCGCGAAAGTCGAACTCACTCACCAGGAAAGATGTATATCCACTTCCGCATATAAGAGATTTATTGAGCCGGCTAAGCAAAACCCTTACTTTTTTTTAGCAGCGACCAAGGATGCTTTTGGCAAATTCCTTTAAACCGCATTCACTATGCCAAGTCGACCTCTTTGACAATTTGTGAGCATGCCTTTTAGATTTAGCAATGCATATCAGCTTATGGGCAGGCTAATAGATAAAATGATCCCTAGTACACTCAGGGAAAGCTTCCTTTTCTACCGTAACGATGTTCTAATCATATATGCAAATTTTGATCAGCATCTAGAGACTTTTGAAAAAGTTTCAAGGTGCTTGAAAATAACAAACCTGAAAATAAGTGTTATTTCAATATGGAGAAAAAGGTCAAGCAAAAAAGCCCATTGTCATTTCCTGTAAAAGCTCAACAGCTGTTAACGTCATTATACTATAACAGAATAGAACGTCTCGGTGCAATGAGAGCCATACAAAAATTCTGACCGCCTATTGAAGGCACAGAATTTACTTTATTTACAGATCATGGAGGCCTGAAATCTTAAAAACTACAGTGGAAGACTTGCACGTTGGTCTCCTACAATTCAATCATATACCTTCATAATTGAACCCAAAAAAATTACACAGACACTTTGTCCCATGGGTATATGAAAGATATTTCCGCGCTTCCTCATAACAATATGACTTTAGCTAACTTAAACGCTGCAGATTTTAATCTGAGGAATAAATATTTAAACATTATAAAGACAGTCGAGAAAAACAAAGCTAGCCCACCCTAACTAATTATCAGTGACAATTTAGTTTACAAACATATCTTAAAAGTGGATGAGCTTTCTATCCAACATGAATATGGATAGGGAAACTATGGATACCATCTCAATTCACTGAACAAGTGATGCTCAATGTGCACGGTGGAATAAAGAAAACTTAGGAAAGAATAAGGCTAATGTACTACTGGCATTCTGGCATCTAGACTCTCAGACCACCAATGGGAAAAATTTAGAACACTCAAAACACGAGGAAACCTGTTTATTTATGAAGCACAAGATCATTTTATGATACTTACGAGTAAATTGTTTTCATGAAAGCATGTTTAAGGCTACAAAATTGAATGCTTCACTTGATAAATCGAAACCCATTATTGCATATGGTACGTTAAAACGGACGTCCATTACAAAACATTTTATAAAGGAATGGTTAAAATTTTAGAATTTTCAAATAAATATAAAATTTTTGAAAATGTCCATATTTATTCCATACCATTTGTTAAGTGTGCTCTAAATAATTCAAGTAAAAGTTGTTCAGTGTTTTTTAACAATATCCGTTTAAACGGACTCCATGCCCTTAGGTCATTTTATGTTAGTATTATATTTACCTTTAGTCTTTTTCTGAAAAGTGTGTACTATTTTGTGAATATCGGAGACTAACTGTTTCTGAAATTTTTTAGGAATTAGAAGCTGGAGAGGAGTTTTCTGAAATAGCGAAGTAGCCAAACTGAGAAGGATTCTGATAACAGTGATGATAGGCATGAAGGTAATGTTAACCATTTGAGATCAGATGCTGAAGGTAACGCCATTTGGAGAAATTCAAACTGTTCGGCGACATGATGTAAGCGGCGATGAGTCTTTAAGTTTTTATTAATGTGATGATGAACCTCTTTCAAAAAAACTTAAGACTGATTGTAAAAATCGTAAAGTTTAAAAAAAATCGGATACCTGTCACTGGAAGATTTCACAACCGGAATATTGTTTTGAAACAAAATTTGATACAAATCCAAAAAGCCACGAAGCCAAAATATATAAGTTAACCGTCGATTTCTTCAAGCTTTTCTTTAATGACAGTCATCTATAAAAAATACTGGCCCAGACTTAATTATATTCTGCACAAAAATATAAGCTGTAAGACGTTTCTATGAATAAATTTTTTTTCTTTCTGGATACCAAAATTATTGTCTGACTCAATGCGTCTGAACAGATTTGGATGGGTTTTTGGATGATTTTCTCTTAAATGACAACACAAAAATGTACACCGATCACTTGCACAAATTAAGTTTTTATATAGGTTCTCTAAATTATTCATTTAGAAAACATGGAAGATTGGATGAGTGTCTTTCTATCGATGAGAGTATGATACCTAATTACGGCAAGAACTATGCTAAGCAGTTCGTTAGGGGCAAACAAACAAGATTTGCATTTAAGAATTGGGCCCTTAACCTTTTCAATGAATATATGCTACAATTTGATATTTATATATATGGGCAAGACCGTAGCACAACCATATAAGGAACTGGGTCTTGGTGGTATGAAGGTTATTTAACTTTTGCACTAAGCAGACTTATCTCCGAACAAAAGATAAAAGGTAAGTTCTCATTTTTTTAAGATAATCCCTTGTAAAATTTATGCCTATACAAAACAGGTGTTTTTTGATAAAAACTTTACCTCATAAAATTGTTGAGGCATTTGTCCAGTATCGGAATTTGTGCTATTGGGACTATACGGGTCGGAAGGACCGATAAATAAACACTGTTACCGAAGGAGCAAGAGAAAAAGAGGATCTTACGATTTTCGTTTTACTAACAATAGTCAAATAACATTGGTGCGATGGAAAGACAACAACGTTGTAACAATTGGAACTATTTTAAAGGGTGTTGAAATCGTAAATTGTACACTGTGGATACGAGAAAAAGAAAAAAACAATTTGTCAACCAATGGTTGTTAAGTTGCTTTGGATATAATAAAGGTATGGGCGATTTGATAAAATGGATCAGCTTGTTGCTGTGTACAGAACGAGGATTAGGCAACCGAAATTGTGGTGGCCAAGTTTTACATATCTGCTGAATGTGTCAGTAATAAATGCTTGGCTTCTTATGAGAAAAGTAAGATCAAGCGATCGCCAGTTAAGAAAATTAAAAAAAAAAATTCTTTCGCTAATCTTATGCACTGAGTTAACTCCATAACACAAAAAGTTGATAAGAATGATCTCATAATAGTATGTATTGTTTTTTTTATAATTCCAAATAAATTGTTAAGTCCGAAGTTGGTTTTTTTTTTTTTTTTTTTTTTATAATTTACGCGCGCCTCTATGATACTATGATACTCTTTTACTGTTGCCAGGGCGCGGGCGGAAAGATAGAAGGAGGAGAAAGGAGCATTGTTGTGATGTAGTTGGCTTGAAATTCAGGTATATTTGGTTTCGATATTGGCTCTCCAGGGGTGAGGGTCCGAATAAGACGGAGAGTTTTTCTCCACTCGGAATAATTCAGGCTATAAATTTTAACGGTTGTTTCGGTCTTGAAACTCTACAACAACCGAATCTACATGCCAGTATTATGCCTTCACACGCAGATTGTTCTGACTGAGTTCTAATTACATAAATGAAAACCTGTCATGAGTAGGACTCGAACCTTGACCCTCCGAGTGAGAAGCGATGGCTCATTTCATTTTCCATTTTAAATGCATTTTTATTTAATTAAATTCAGAAATTCTAAATTACTGGCCCCATGCGGGCACTCTTAGTTAAACCTAACAATTCAATTTTGTCTTTCGAATTATCGTACTGATCTTTACTTTTTTTTACATTGGATTTAATTAAAACTTAGAAAACATATTTTTTAATTTAAAAAAAACTTAGTAAATTTAAATTTTTTTCTTTATAACATTAAACTTAAGACTAAAATAAATCTTAATCTACTTAACATACTTAAACTATCTTATTGTACAAGTATTATTTCTAAAATCTTTTTTTTGGTGTCGTGTGGATAACCAATTTTTTAAGAGAGAGTTACCCGTCTCTGTTGTTTTTTTTATTTTTTTAATTGTTTTTTTATTTCACCTTTTTTTTTAATTCTAATTTTTTAATTTTTTTTTTTTATATATTTTTCTTATTTTTTATTTTTGTTTTATAATTTTTGTTCTTAAATCTACCTTAACCCAAACCTTAACCTATGTAAGCCGGCTATGACTAAATAATAGACAGACCCACCCTGCTCCACCTAGTACTTGAGGAATTCGACGATGGGGCTTCCCCTAATTCTGCAAGCCACCAAAATTGTTGGTGCTGCCGAGCAACATCCCTCATTTCGCGACTCCCTACCGTCTTACTAAACCGGAGACGCTCCGCTTAGCTCGTATTAGGTTCGCCCTATTGTACAAGACCTCATTAGGATAGAATTTTATGTACTCAGACTCTGGTGTTCTGTATAAGCGAATACAAGCCCAAAGGCAAGCCCTCTCAAACACCCTAATCTTTTCCAAAAGACTTGCTCTCACGTTGAACCACACGGTACAGCCAAATGTAAGCATAGGCCGAATAAGGGCCATGTAGCAGATCACCTTTACCCTCGCATCGAGTTGCCTGTTATAAAACAGTTTCTTTGTAAGGGCAAAAGCACCTTTGGCTCTGGCGAGAGCAACATCTATATGTTTGTAAAAATACAGATATTGATCTAGCCAAATCCCAAGGTATCTGACTACATTTCGACAAACAAGTGGCTGCGCGTGTTGTCCCACGAACTGAAACTTTCGCCAATTCTTTCTGGTATCCGCAGAGGCCCCAGACAAAGGCATCCTAAACAGAATGGTTTCCGACTTCTGAAAGTTGACCTTCAACTTCCAGTCGTCGCAATATTGTTTAATTTTATCGAAGTCACATTGCAAAAGAATGTTTATAACCTCAATCTTTGGACCTGATCTGTAGGCGATTAAGTCGTCTGCGTACGCTATGGCATGGTGAAGTGAACCTATCAGATCACTTATGTAAATGTAAATGGATTGGCAATTCGCACCTTGTTGTAGACCGTTTTTCATGTTGAATGTACCAGTAGAAGTCACATCGCCATTTTTCACAATGAACTGTCTATCTGTGAGCATATTGAAAAGAATACACAGCAGTGGTTTATTAATGCCCAGTCTGCCAAACTTGTAGAAGAGTCCCTCTAACCATACGGCATCGAAGGCCTTTTCCGAGTCAATCAGGCAGGCACCCGTGCACTGTTTCTTGGCTTTGTTCCATCGGATATCCGAAACCAGTTTAGACGCGGCATGAATAACATCATGCCCCGCCTTGAAACCGAATTGATTATCCGGAACTATATTTCTGTCCTCAACCCATTTAGTCAGGACTCTATTGATGACTTTTTCGAAAACCTTACTGATGTTTGAAAGGAGACTGATCGACCGGAGATTCGCCGGATTGGAGGTGTCTTTATCCCTTTTGGGGATAGGATGTACCACCGCAGTTTTCCAATGCTCTGGATAATGTGCATTATTCATTGCATTGTTAAACAGGGTGGCATAAATGTCCACCGCTTCCAGTGGGAGATGTCGAAGCACAATGTTTGGTATTCCATCGGTTCCCACTGATTTTTTACTTCTAATTGTGTCGAAGATCGTTTGAAGCTCTTCCTTCGAAATGAACGGGGGTCGCTCCCTTCCATTGGCGATGACATTATTTGCCATATTCTCGTCACTGAACTGGGTGAAACCAGAGTTCTCGATTCGCCAGTTCGCTATTTCATTTCGAAGGTAGAAATTGTGCACAAGGACTCGATTTTCCAGGTCGTGGTTGGGACCAATGATGTCACTTGTCTTGTACACTTCCTGGAAAGTCGCTCCTATAGCCTCGACCTTCTCCTGCGGATCCTCGATCACAAAGAAGTTGTCATCATCAACAGCCTCATTTGGATCTATGCCTGCTGTTGAGAGTATGCGTTCGTTGTCAGTCGTTCGGGCGATTTTTAGACATGAAAGGTCGTTTTGATCTTTCCTCCGAAATATTTTATTTATTTGCGGGAACATATTCGGGTTGCTGGTGTTTACAGCCTGAATTTTGTTGTTCCAATACAAACTCACAGAAGCCCTGTAATTTTCTTTTATTAATGTTTGGAGGTTTTTGATCGACGACTTTAATGTCAAAATCTCTGGGTTGTGTCTGTCAGTAAACTGTCTGTACAAGGTCTTCAGTCTGGACAATAGTCTACTTTTATGTCGATGCAGTGCATCTGTAGTTGAATTGCGGAATAAGTCTTCGTTGTCAGTGTGTTGGTACCGAGGTATCGTTTTGTCCATATTCCGTTTAGTTGTCTCGTCCATTAGTTTTAGATACCTGTCAATCTCCTCGTTTGACAGATTTCTGTTGGACGGTGGGTAGAGCGAATTCGAGGAGAGTGCTCTTGTCAGTGTCCTGGAGAAGTGTTTCCAACGCACTCTACTATAGTTGTGGGAATGCCTTTGAACATACTCATCCAATTCCGCATTTTCGTTCGGAACGGTTATTTCGGTACTAAGACCGCAATGATCACTGTCATTCACAAAAGTGCGAAGACAGTTTACAGTTTGTTGGTTCGTACCTGTCAGTTGTATTCGTGTGTTGAACAACAGGAGATCCAAATAGGAACCGTGTCTAGGAAACGACGGACTATCCGTCGCCTTAAGGCCGAGTCGGTACATCACACTGTGTTGACCCCACCAATTGAATAGCAGGTTTCCTCTAGTGTTTGGTATATTATTTCCCCAATCGTTATGTTTGGCGTTTAAATCTCCGCCGATAATAAAATAGTTTTCTTCCAATTCTAGTTTCAGAAATCGAAAAAGTGTTTCGAGGGTGGATTGAGCAGCCTTAGGTGCATAAACAGACACCATGTATAACCGCTTTCCACTAAGGAGAGGGATATACATGATGCATGCTTCTAGCACCTGAAATCTACGTACTACACGACTGTATATTCTTTTAAAATGTATATTTTTTCTTACGAACATTGCAACGCCTCCGTATGGAGTTGGGTCGATTTCTTCGCATGATTTTATACCTTCTGTGCATCATTTTGTGTCTTTTGTTTAGCTTAGTTTCGCTAACCAAAGCACATCAGGGGCTTGGTCTTTAAGCAACATAAACAGTGTGGCTCTTCGCTTAATCCTAATCAGTGAATTGACATTCACTGCAAGGACCTTCAGGGTTTGCTCCGCCATGTACGTACCCATTGCGACTGAAGGTGCGTTAGGCTCGGCAGCAGCGCGTATATTTGATCTACCCGCGTAGCTTGCCCGGTAATTTGACGTTGCAGCTGAGCCATCTGCACCTGGATAGAAAGCAAGATAGCTAGCATGTCATTTGCCGGTTCCAGTGCTCTAGGCGCTGGGGCCTGAGAAGCAACCTGTGCCGTATTTCCCCTACCTGCCGCCATTTGGGCGTAGGTAGCCTGGGGAGTAACGGCTGGTGTTTGTGGTAGAACAGGTGGACGCTTAACTTCCACCTTTTGCTGTCGAGCCAGATTTACTCTTTTTATGTATTGGAACTTGGGAAAACCCCTCTAGTTTGCGGTGTGTCCCGTGTTCTTACATAAAACACAAAAGAGTTGACTTTTTTCTGACGCTCCATCCCTACCTAAAGCGCATTCTTCAGACTTGTGGTTCTTACCGCACTTAAAGCATCGAGGCTGCATTTCGCAGTTCGACGCGGCGTGCCCGAACCTTTAGCAGCGAACACATTGCAAAATGTTTTCATGCCTTTTTACTTATTCCCAGTGTACAATCTGGTAGCTTATGACTTTAATACTCCTTAGACCATCCAGTTTGCTATCGGGATTTAGCTGAACCAGGAAGAACGGTAACTTCCGTTTCTCCCTTTTGGCGCTGGCTGTGACGAACGGGTCAAGCCGAACTTGAGCTCTTCGCAGTCTTTCTATTTGAGCAGTGCGAGGAGCTCCTCCGGACTAGTAGACGGTTCTAATCCCCTCAGCACCATAGTTTGCAGCTTTTCCCCCTTAGGGGTGAAGGAGAAAAACTTTGTCGTTGGATCCCTTAACAGGTTCTTAATTCTATTATAGCGCTCCACTGTATTACAGTGGCAAGAACTCTTCGCTGCAGCTCTTTAATGTTGTTGTTGAGTGCATTGACTTCTTCCTCTTCGTCTTCAGACTCAGAGGCCGCAAGCGAGGCGAATAAGTTGTTGCCTCCCATATAGTGGCCTTCTCCACCGTCAGACATATATGGGAAGTCATTATTGTTAGCAACTTTTCTGTCATGACATTGAACTGCTGCCCTTGCCGACGTTGTTGGCACCTCTTCTCCCACTCTACTAGGCAGCTTTTCAGTAGATGCTACAAGGGAAGGGCGCTTTACCAGGTTATGGGTTGGCTTAAGCTTCCTCCTCCTCTTAACTCTTCCTTCTGGACTACTGGTTTTGCTGTTGGCTGACAATATAGCGGCCTGGGAATCGAACCTCCGACCCGAGCTTTGTCGGATTACCACCACTACCGATGAACTACCGAGCCACTTGACAAAATTGTTTCTAATTAACTTTTTCCTAAGTATTAATTACTTTTTCACTTTTCAAAGAAGCCATAACACGTCTATTCCTCTCAGAGGTCTATGAACGACTGAGAAGCGATGGCTAGTACCACTACACCACGGCCACCCCGTTAAATACAGGATACTGCAACATCTGCACACATCATTATACGAAGTAGAAGATATTCAGGTGAAGAAAACATGAGTGTGTCATGCTAAGGATCTGAATAATTTATCTGAATTCAATGAATCGTGGGTCGGTTAAAGAGCCAAAAAGCCGGCCTTCGTGTTTTAAACTTCGTTGTACTCGTTTAGACAGTGGCGTAATTGAGTAACATGGCACACATGGCAAGTGTTGTAATCGCGCCACCGAATCTTAATTTCCGAATACGGCAAAACTTACTTATAAACAAAAATGTTTCAGACTATATCGCGCGGTAGTATTCGCACCTAAGCTCTGAAAATTAAAAAAAAAAAATCAAAACTTGAAGTCTTTGAAGATTTTCAGAGATTTTCAAGGTTTTAAATAAGAATAGAATAGAATAGATTTTCGTAAGTAATATTTCAAGGGCTTGCCACCACACAATTTACAATAAAGTGATGTGATTGAACATTTATATCTTTTAACTGTAAAAATTGGCTATAAAATATATATTAAATCAACAATTGTGAGTGTTGAAGGGAAATAACAAAAAAAAACTCTTCATTCAATGCATAACAAAAAAAAAAATACTAAAAATAAAAAGAACAAGATTTACTAAATGTGTAAATAAATAAGTAACTAACTAAATAAGTAAATAAATAGATAAATAATTAAATAAATAAATAAATAAATAAATACGAGTAGTTAAATAAATAAATAAATAATTTGATATATACGTAAAGACAAAAATTTAAATTAATAAGAGCAGAAATTGATTAACGGATATAAAGAAATAAATATGATAAGTAAATTTATAATAAATGAACAAATAGAAAATTGACATTACAAGACTCTTCGTTGTTCAATTATTAAAATAAGCATGTTGAAACTAATCATGAAGTGCAATACTTAATTGATTAATTAAATGGTTATTAGAGAAATTACAACGTGTGGTAAACATTTCATTAAGCCTGCGTATTTTACAGGAAATCAATTCGATATCGGCCTTCACATGAAGTTCATTGGTCCTTGGAGAGAAATTAAAGTAAAACTAGCGGCTCTGTAGTGAAGAAGTAAAAAAAAAAAAATTAACAATTATTTTAGTCGCGACTCTACCAAACGGTGAAACATTTACTGCGTTTTCTGCCTATGTCTTTTACCTATTCTTAACCTTTGAACTGTTTAGTGGACTTTAACTGCGAATCCTAGCCGAACTTTGGACTGTTTAGTGTACTTTAACTGCGAATCCTAGCCGAACCTTGAACTGTTAGTAGATTTTAACGGCGAACCCTAACCGAACTTTGAACTATTTAGTGGACTTTAACTTGCGAACCCTACCAAACTTTAAATGGAATAGTGTTGTGAAAAAACTTTAAACTAATTAAACTTAAGGTGATATTTTAAAATGGATTATCAAGAGTTCAGCATCCAACTTGAACTCGGTAAGTCGCTCAGTATGTTAATTTTAAGAAAGATGGGGAATCTAGGAAGACAATCAAATATTTGATAACGAGAAAAGAAACACTGCAAGAGACTCTGGATAAATCCAGGACTTGAAAGAAAATTTTCCTGATCATAATTATTTTACAAAAAATTTCAGGCAACAGGTTGAGGCGATTGTAGACAAAATTATGAACGAAATTAGACAATCAGATTAAAATAATTGAGAAATATACAAGTGAAGAAAATCAAGAAGATAAGTTAACTAGTAAGCAAGATTTCAACCTCAATACAGAAGTAGAGTTTTGTTCAAACGAACAATTACTACCTATTATAAAGCAGGGCATAAGAATGTCCATACTAAAGAGATACATTGAAAGAGAATGTGAGACTGTAAAGGAAGGAGAAAAATCGCTTAGTTATTGTCGGTTTAAGATAAATTAAGTCACAGATATGTGGAAGAACATATCCCTCTTGCATGAAGAAATCTTATTGCACGCTAGCGAATATGACACATGCGTTGCCGACAAAAGTTACGAATTGCTGGTAGAAGAATACCGCGGCTTCACGATAAAGTTGCACAGCATTGAAAGAAAAGCAACTAAGAAGAACGAAGATTATCGCAACGAAAGTTATGGTGTTATACTGCCCCTAATAAATATTCCAACATTTGACTTGGAATATGAGAACTGTATAGCTTTTAGGGAAATTTACGAAAAGATTATCCATGATAATAATAAACTGGAAAAAGTGGAAAAATGCAGTATCTCAAAAGTTCAATAAAGGGTGAGGCTGTAAAACTAATTCAACATCTTACTTTGTCTGATAACAACTATGACGCAGCATGGAAAATGTTCAACAGCAGATATACGAGTAATAATAAAAGAATACTATTTTCAGCATATCTTGACAAGTTGATAAATCAACCGAACATATCAGGGGAATCGGCATATTTGATAAAACAAATGCATGACATAACACAAGAAAGTATGCATGCTATTAACAATTTGGGAATTGAAACCGAGTCCTGGGGTCCATTGATAGCTTATTTATTAATTCAAAAGGTGGACAGAGAGACGCATAAGCTATACGAACAATCACTTAAAGATCCGCATGAAATACCGCTTCTAAGAGATGTACTCGTATTGATGTTTTTAGACGGCAGATTTAAGTCTCTGGAAGCTTTAGGACAACCCGGAAGTCAAGGGCTAGAAAAACCAGTGCAAAGTAACCCAGCTGAAAAGAAGCAGGTTAAAAATCACCATACAAACCTGAGAACTTGCAGATATTGTAGGGGTCAACATAGTATATATACATGTACTCAATTTAGAGGAAAGAGTGTTTCCGAAAGGCTCTCTTATGTCAAGCAAAATAAGATATGCAAAAATTGTCTTAATCATGAAACTAAGGACAAGTGCTATAGTACTTCAAAATGCGCTTTATGTGAACGACAACATTATTCCTTGCTACATTTTCCAAAACCTAGCAAACAAAACGATTCAAAGGACTCTCAACATATATCGACTCATATATCAGTATCCCAAAATTCAGAGGAAATCAAACCTACACATCAACGTTCAGTAGGATGCACATTACTTGCAACTGCAATTGTAAAAGCCAGAACTTTCATAACACATTTGAGTTCTTAAGAGCCTTAGTAGATACTGGATCTCAAGCCACATTTATAAGGGAACGTGCAGTGCAATTATTAGGCTGCCCTAAATACAAAGCAAACGTAACGATTTCTAGCATGGCTAACTGCAAAGCTGGAAACTGCAAGAGCAAAGTAATGCTTGAATTAACTTCAAGATACCCTTCCAAGTACAAATTAAATTGCGAGGCACTAGTCCTTACAACACTAACGAACACTCAGCCTGAAGAATTTTTAAAAATCGGTAATATAAACCATTTCTTAAACAAAACCTACATTTTAGCGGATCCAACGTTTGATATACCAGGCCCAATAGATCTTTTAATTGGAGCTGACACATCTCCGGAAATAATTTTAGAAGGAGTAAATAAAACAAAGGAAGGCATACTGGCTCGAAACACACAATTTGGATGGATCTTATCCGGAACTAAATACAAACAAAAACATTTTGTCAATAAACTAAAACGGTTTTGGGAGACAGAAGAATTGGCCCAAGATGTAGAAATGACTCTTGGACATAAAAAATGTGAAGATATTTAGGAATTGAATACTGTTCGAAATAAAAATGGAACTTATGCTGTGGAAATTCCATTTAACGATAAAGAGTTTAACTTAGGAGAATCTAAAATAAGAGCGATGGCGCGTTGGTTTCAAACTGAAAAGAAACTATCAAGGAATAATACTTTACGGCAAAACTATAATAACTTAATGCAAGAATATCTAGATCTTGGTCATATGAAGCCTCTAAATGGAGAGGAAATCAAGAATACTAACGGAAAACCTGTATATTATATGGCACACCAGGCAGTTATAAGAGAAGAAAGTTCAACTACGAAATTGCGCGTGGTGTTTGACGCATCGATGAAGACAAGTAGTGGGTTAAGCTTAAACGAATTAATGCTAAACGGACCAAAATTACAACAGAATCTTCAAAGCATTTTTCTTCGCTGGAGAATTCATAGATATGTATGTTTACACGGCAGATATAGAAAAAATGTATCGACAGATATATGTTACTGAGGATGATCAGGACTTTCAAAGAATACTATGGCGACCATTTCTAAACCAAAAACTGCGGGAATTTAAATTAACAACTCCTTATCTGGCCATAAAAACGTTACAGAAATTGGCCGATGAGGAATCAGCAGAATTCCCAGATGTAGCAAAAATAATTAAAAGAGACTTTTATGTAGAAGAACTGGATAAAATTTCGTGATGAACCACTAATAGTTGAACAAATATCTATTCCCCGCTGGGTACATTATGTTCTTGATGTTAAACATATTGAAATACATGGACTTGCAGATGCCTCTCTCAAGGCTTATGGAGCCGCTGTATACAGCAAAATCGTAACAATTCAGGGAGACATTCGTATCACGTTGCTTCTTTCTAAGACGGGAGTCGCACCTATAAAAACCTTAAATGATAGAATAATAATATATAATAATAAAATATAATAATAATAATTAAGCTTTTAAAACAAGCTCAAGTATCAGTAGAGTGGAGGGAGGTAAAGATTTATGCTTGGAGCGATTCAAAGATAACTTTTGCTTGGATTAATGGAGCAGTGGACAAATGGAAATGTTTTGTTGCTAACCGAGTTAAGCAAATACATGAAATTACGAAGCAAGGAGATTGGCATTACGTAAAATCAGAAGACAATCCCGCCGACTGGGCATTAAGGGGGGTAGAACCGAAAATGCTCAAAGACTGTAAGGTATGGTGGGAATGGCCTTCCTGGCTTTACGACGACCAATACCCATACAAATCGGAAACAGAGAAGATGGTTAAAATGATAGAGGTAAACGACTTCGCAACTAAAGCTATGACAACAAAAACACTGAAATTGAGATGGGAGCTATTGGATAAATATTCGTCGATAAGACACTTAACAAAAGTAGTTGGTTATTGTATCAGATTTGCTACAGCTTGTAGGTACCGTAAGGAATTTTTAACTAACGAGAGTAGAGTTGGAGCATTCCTTAAATACTATCATTTGTCTGATACAAGAACAACATTTTCGTTCAGAAATTGTTTGAATAAATATGGGAACAAATTTATCCAAATTTAGTAAACTTTTATCACTGAACCCATTTTTGGATGAGAATAGCGTATTACGAGTAGGTGGGAGAATTGAACGATCAAGCGTTCCATACAATCAGAAGCATCCCATCATACTGCCAAATAACGATTTTGAACTTAACTAATTATAACAGAATCACACATTTCAACCTTGCATGGAGGAAACGAGGCAATACTTGCCTATACGCGACATAAGTTTTGGATATTGCACGTGAGGAATGAGGTCAAAAATGTAATCCAAAACTGCGTTAAATGTTGCCGATTCAAACCCAAACATTTAATCAAATCTATCTATCTATCTATCTACCTGCTTCACGAGTACGACCTAATAAGCCGTTTACACACACAGGAATCGATTATGCGGGTCCAATACAGATAAAAACAACAAAAGGCAGAGGTTATAAATTGTACAAGGGATATATTGCAATCTTTGTCTGCTTTTGTACAAAAGCAATTCATATAGAATTGGTATCTGATTTGACGAAGGAAGCATTTTTAGCAGCATTTAGAAGATTTTCTTCAAGGAGAGGGCTTCCATCCAACTTGTACAGTGACAACGGAACCACATTAGTGGGTGCGAAAAGCATTTCAGACACTGACTTACGAAAAGCAGTAAACGAAATTTCAACTGCAGCTCTATGTTCCTCACTTTGGAGGACTGTTGGAAGCTGGTGTTAAGTTGGTTAAATATCACTTAAAACGAATAATAGGAGCACTCTGCTGACGCAAATAGAGGCATGCTTAAATTCACGACCACTTTGTCCAGTAACAGATGACCCAGATACAGAAATATTAACACCTGCACATTTTCTGGTTGGCCAAGCTTTGGTTACTCCACCAGAACCAAACAAACTTCCAATAGAAACACATAGATTAACAAGATGGAACCTTATTCAGAAAATGACGCAGCATTTCTGGAAGAAATGGCAGACCGAATATTTATCTAGATTGCAGCAGCGAACGAAATGGCATCGTAGTGCTCATTTCTTTAACGTAGGAGATCTTGTACTGGTTAAAGACGAGAATTGCCCTCCAATTAGATGGCCTGTAGCAAGTATAATACAAGCGAAAACTAACGAAGCAATACAAAGAAGTGACATAACCTCGAAGAGGAGTAACACACCTCAGAGTTATAGATCACAGACCAAAAAAAAAATACAATTTATTCAAAAATTTTTTCGCTTTTACTTTTAACAACTATGATAATGCATTGCGTGACTAAAACTTATTCTCAATACACTATCAAACACCCAGAGCCAGGTTTATATGTAGAAAAAGTAGGAGAGGTAAAACTTAGTCGAGGAACTTTAAGGGTGGAAGTTATATCTAACTTAAATATAGCGGATGAATATAGAAACATAAACGACATCATAAAAAGAATGGAACGATCATGTAGTATATCAATGGAATTTCGGGAGGAATCCCCCGAAATTGCCTCACTTTTCTCAATCATCTCAAAGAGAAAGGGGCATCGTTACGACGTGAACTGAGAATACTTTGAACAATGATCGATAAAAATAACACGTTCAAAGAGAGGATTATTCGGAAAGCTGTTAGAAATGGTTCTTGGAGTCAATGACGAAGTTTACGCAAACAGACAATTTAGACCACAAACAAGGCTTATTGAAACAAGAAATTCAACAGCAAAAGGTCTTAATGATGTCGGCCACAACGTTCTTAAATAAACTCAACCAGAAAGCAGATGGAATATTTGACATACTCACACCATACTAAACCATGTTATCTCAGAGATAAACAAGATGTATACTTGGTTTGAAAAAATTGCTGCCATTGGGGTTGGGCTGCAAATCCTTGCTGCATACCAAATATCAATTGACCTTCTTAGAGAAATGGAATCGCGCTACGTCAAATTCACAACAGCTGAGCTTTGCAATTTTTTGGAATTTATAACGTCAGGACACCTTCATGAAGTAGTTAAAAATGTGATGACTAAATTATCGCCGAACTTAATAATTGTAGAACGGCCTTTTAATCGGATACAAATGGAACTAAATGGCACTCACGCAATCGTTAGCGGATTCTTGCATATTACGGAACTCTCATCATACGACTTAGTCAAAATAACTCAAATACCTAAAAGAATAAATAATGATACTTATGCAATACCGGAAGTTTCAGCGGACTTTATGGCAATAGACCTCAATAACCAGAACTTCTTTGAATTAACGAACAACGCACTCAGCAGATGTAGCACATTGAAACGATTCACATTCTTGTGTAAGCACGGAGTAATAATTCAGATTGCTGCCAGTAAAACTTGTGTCATCAACCACTTATATCGGCGGATACCAAAAAACACTTGCAGCATGAAAAAACTTTGGATACCCAACACCACCTGGAAACATTTACACCTTCAAAACACATGGCTCTTCGTGGTAAACAGGGCAATTGAAGCTGCAATTGTTTGTAGCGGGCAGCGGGAGGAGATTGCTTTAGACGGTATTGGCATAATGCAACTAGGCCAATTGTGTATAAACCAGACTACGGAAAGTACTCTCTTTACGGAAAGAAACCCAACAATAGACATCCAATCCACTTTTATAAAACCAATAAACTTTAGTTTCAACTATTCACTATACGTGAAATCTGAGATCTTTAATTCCAGGAAGGATATCAAAAAGTTCGTTTTATCATCAGCAGACTCATGGGATAACCTTAACCAAGTCATTAGCAGTGACGAGCTGTTACATTGAAAGAATATAGCATACCATTCAACAGCGGTTGGTCTGTCGGTTACAACATTGCTGATATTGGCTATTGTTTGGAAAAGTGCAATAGCTCTTAGGCGAATAACATCAGAAGTAAAACCAGATGGGGCCAAAGAAGACTTCATTCTAGAACCAGTAGATGATGCACCAACTTCTTTTACACAAATTTAACTTTCTAACCATGATGCCGGCAGAATGTCTTCAAGTAGATAAACAACATTATATTTCTCACACTTAATTTTGCTGAGTGCTTGTCTCGCATCTCAGGTTGCCGTACATACTTTGTTAAAATTCACTTTCCCACACCAAAATTAGCTAAATACGCGTCTCGCATATCAGATTGCATCACACTTTTTTTTTTATTAAATGTTACATTTTTGTTGAAATTAAATAAAGATTCATTGTCTATTTTACAACCGAACCATCAGGTGCCTTTTTCTGTGTAATTTGTAATTTTTTTATATGGCAATTTGCACCTTCACTTCAATAAAAGGATATAACATCCTAATGCCAAAACTAATTTTATTTAAAGTTTGTGTTATTTGAAGACTAGTTTGGCACCAAGGTAAACACCTAAGTATTTGACATATTGTTTCCAGGCAATGTGATTACCATTTAGGACTAGTTGATTAGACGGCAAGAAACAATTCTTTCTTTTCCTTGGAAATTGCTTGAATCTTTTCCGCGTTAACTTTTATCTTCCATTTACTATAATAACAAATTATGATTTCAATGTTGAGACCAAACGAATGCGACGAAAAAATCGCTGTGTTGTCAGCATACATAGCTAATTCACACTGAGGTACTCGTAAATCTGGTACATCTGATGTATACAAATTATATGATATAGATCCATGTACAGGACCCTGCGGAACTCCAGTAATTATCTTTTTTAAACAAGAGGGACAATTGTTGACATAAACTCTGAACAAACGGTTTGACAAAACGCTTTGGATAATTTTACATAAGTAAGGGAAATTAAAATTGATCATTTTGTATAATAAGCCATTTTGCCAAACGCTATCAAAGGCTTTTTCGTTATCCAAAGTATCATTCCCGTTGATTTTCCCTTGGGACGATTTTCCTTGATACGGTTTAAATTCTGAGCAATTGATGGTAATGCTACGATTTCGTCTAAACCCAAACTGCTCATTAGGGTAGATTTTTCGTTCCTCAATAATATTTAACAATTTAATTTGTAATACCTTTTCATAAATTTTGCTTAAGATGTTGAGCAAACTAACAGGCCTATAACTTTCTGGTTTATCGAGAAGTTTTCCGACTTTCAGTATAGGAACTATTTTGGCTTCTTTCCAGGAGTTGGGAAAATATTGCATTTTCAGACAACCATTTATTAAAAACGTTTCATATTTATACCCACATTTCGGCATATTTTTAAGATATACATTTCTCATTTTTCCTAATCCGCTGGCTTTCTTAATGGCTAGTTTATGTATTATATATTTTATATCTGCCTCGCTCAGAAGTTCACTTGCTGAAGTTTCACATATAGCAGAATAAAAACTTTGTAGAGAATTTTCTACAGTTGATTCAGTATTTGCATCACTAATTGTTCACAAAGAACATTAGCTATTTGTGTATCAGTGTAATAAACATTACCATTTTGCACTAGAGATGTAATTTGCTTATTTTTTGTTTTGATTACTCTAGCAATATTCCAGAAAGGTTTAGAACCACTGTCAAGTAAACTCAGTTCATTGTTCTATTCGTCGTTAGCTTAGCTATTTGTTTATTACACTATTTTACAGGCCTTTAGGAAACGGGTTGTCTAAACCTCTGACAATTTCCCTATGCATATTTCTCAACTGAATTATTTCTAAAACGTTGTTTGGGAGTTTCATATGATAATGCCTTTTTTTTTAAACTTTTGTATGCTACTCAGCAGAACTGAAAATGTGGTCAGAAAAGTCGTTAACAACAATATCAATGTCGTCTGTATTAGTTATGGTATCTAAATCTGTGGACAAATTTCGCAGTTTTAGTTTCAACGCTCTACGATAAACAGCCCAATTAGTTTTTTCATTCATTTAGTACGAGTATTGCGTATCCAAACTTCTAAGAATACCATGTTGAATCTGACTATCGATTCTATTGCATTTAAAGGAGTGCCATGAAATTCGATAGGAACTGTCTAACCAGGTCTCTGTGACTAACGCAACATCAACAATGTGCCACAGTGTTTTTTTTGTTTATTTACTAAATTACTTAGAATTAGAGTACAGAAACTTAGCAGCTGATTGTGCGATGGCAGTAAATTGTTCTTGTTTAGTTTTACAAACACCTAATATACTCGTATTTATCAATTCCATAACAAGTATGTCCAATTCTTCCATTGTGAATAAATCATTATTGACGGTGTGGTGAGTGTTGTTGTTTATAGAAGATGGTGAAGCTACATGTTGCCAAGAATGTTTCTGGGAAACATTGCAACATTCTAATTCCACCTGGTTTGCAGCATCTACATTTGGAAGAGCAGGAAAATCACTCATCGAGTGAAGCGAAGTAAAGTTGGTGTTTCTTATGCTTTGGTTCAACTTTGGCATATGGGTTGTAGAGCAAATGTTTTTTGCTGTGTATTTTTTCCTCATCTCCAAGTACTTATTTCTGCTTACCCATGAACAGTCAGTGGATTTATGTTCCCACCTGCAGTTTGCGCACTTCACTTTTACATTGTTAGTATTACATACCTCAGATTTGGGCGGCCCAGCACAGACACCACAATATGTTTTAATGTGACAGTTGCGTTCGCCGTGGCCAAACATTTGGCAGTTACGGCATTGTGTCACCCGATTATTGTTTTTGCGGTAATAGCTCCAGATCACTTGAGTATGAAATATAGTTCTGTATTTTTACTTTAGATCATTGAGCTTAACTGTACCATTTTCAAAATTAGTTATATTTAATGTGTCTGTATAATGATCGTAGGCTAAAGTTATTGGTTTTAAGCTCTTGCACTTGAGTCCGAGTTTTATTAATTCGTTTTTTGGTGAATTAATGTCATATTCCCTTTTTCGCTTTTAATATCGTGTGTGAAGAACTGACAATTATCTTTTTGAAGTTTAGTTAGAACACTATTGTATGAATCTATACTGTCACACAAAATTTTTATTCTGATGGTAAGTTTTTTTATAGCATAATCAGAGATATTCAGAGAATTAAATAAACTGTGCACATATTTAGAAGTTGTTTGTACCACTATAATTGGAGGAACATTTATTTTTTTAACTTTTGGCGATATAGTTTCGTCCGCATCATCGCTCTTATTGTCACTGTCCGGAAGACATTGGAGAGGGCTCCAGTCGTTAGAGCGAGAATTTTTTTGGGTTTTGGCCATTGTCAGTAAAGACGTAGCTCTTTTTTTTGTAACAGACAGTATACTGTCCTCTATACTTGCGGATCTCGATCGTTTATGGATTTTGACCGGTAAGACTCGAGAAAGAAAGAGGAAAAAAAAAGATATCGTAACCGAATCAAAATACCTACACTATATGGTTGTCGATGCGTATAGCTTTAAGGCTGCGGCCAGAATTGTTTCCAATAAGAATCTGTATTTTTTTAATTACATACGTCCAGGCGTCCGTCAGAGTCAGGACTCGTCAAAATTTTGCACCCGAAAATTTTTCACAGCCGTGACGCCCCCTTGGCTTTGGCGCCCAAGGCGCGTGCCCTGTCTGCCATATACTAGATACGCCAGTGTGTTTAGATGCATGATTTTGTAGCGGCTTTAGCCTTTGAACAAAATTCAATTTATATTTATTTTTAATTTTTTTCAACGAACATCTTTGCATAACTAACTCATTGGGGAAAAAAAAACGACAATTTATTATATAGTATTGTACGAGTATAATGCATGGATTATATCTTGGATGGTGGAAAATAATCTCACCAAGTTTGATTAGAATAGTATTCGTAACTATCAGCAAAGAGAGATATGTACTTCCATCAAATTAAAACGAATCTAATTGCAAACAAGATTAGAACAAACACGTTTAGTACGACTGAGGTGTTCCTTTAAAATCAAGTACTAGTAATATACTCGTACCAAAAATAAAAGAAAAAAACCTTAAAATGTAATATTGCTAAGGTTTGGCAATATAAATCTTATCATTAATTCTAAATATAATTTAAATATAAAATTTCATAGTACAATCTATTTCTTATTCAGAATGAGAGCTTTCTCCATAGCTAAGATTTTCTTTTGATTGATAAAGTAAAAAATTAACCTCATATAATCTTATACATATGGATTTCTGCCAATTTACTTTCTGTTTCTCAAATAATACTTTTTGTAATAAATTTAAAGTGTAATAAAATCGGTATTTTCTGAATAAACATAATGATCTATTGATAGCATTCGAATATTGGTAGCGGGTATTTGAAGGTGTGAAAATGTGATTAGTTTTCGTCAAAGTTAGGGGGCTGCTAAAACTAGGCAGGCATAACAGTCAATGTGCACTTATTGAATACTAGGGTGTGCCAGTCCTGAAATAAGCATTGTGTCAAAATAACGATTTTCTTAATTATAAAAAAAAATTATAATACAATTATTTTGTAGGTAAGAGAGCGATAGCAAGATCACCCCGTCCGACAAGATCAGCGAGCATCGCAAGCGTGCCACCCCGCTACCACAAGGGTCATTTCACCTTTCCCTATATACTACCAATAGCATATACTCGTACATCACCGTAACTACATATATACAACTTTAATGGCCTTAAGAAGATTTTGATAAACCTTTTCTGTAATCTGGAATCAACTTTTTATTTGCTAAAGAATGTATTAAAATTCACTTTCTTCAATCAAATTTTAACATTAAAAGCGAGTAAGATGGAAGATATCCAAGTTATCATTTGAATCCTCTGGTTTTATTTTCAAAGAAGGAGATGATTCTGCTGATATTAATTATGATCTAGAAATCGTACGCCACTGGTTCAAGATACATAAAATGATTATAAGTGACAAAACAAAAATTATATTGTATTTTTTAATGTGTGCGATGAAGAAGTAGATTTGGGTCGATTCGTTTTTCACTACACAATGTGTTATAAATACATACATAGCAAACATACTCGTATTTGTAATTCTGTGGTTGGCTCTCAGACATTTTTCGACTTGCGTGTATGCCCTGAAATTGAGAAGGTGGGTGGCCGTGGCACAAGTGGTAGCGAACTGGCTTCCAAATAGGAAGGTTCGGTGTTCGAATCTCAGCCGTGCCCGGAAGACTTGTATTTTTTAAGTCAGAAAAAAAAGGAAGATGTGTAGTTGATTAGAATACGTCAACAAGCCAGCTCTCACTAAAAATTTAAATTTTGGATGCACCCATGGAGCAAAATAACCTCTGTGCCCAACATCTTTCTCCTCTCTCTGTCAAATCTTCCAAAAAACTTAACACACGCTGAGGAATCATAAGTGTATTCATACCCACTTGAGTGTTAAGTTCTTTAAAACAAAAAAAAAAAACATAAATATCTTAGTGCTTTGCTTGACTCCAAGATAAGTTGGTCTGCCTATACCGATGCACTTAAAATATATCTCATAGCTGCAACATGGCAAATATATTTTTTTTAAATTATATTGCTCACGAGATCGGTTATTTCATTCTAAACTTGAGTATGGCATGGTTTGCTGGGAGGTACACAGAACAGCGAAATAAACCCACTTCTAGTCTCTCAAGAACACGTTATCTGTCTTAAAACAAAAAAAAAAACACTGTGGTGTTTGCAGCCCGGTATGGGCCATGGCCTAGCTCTTGACACTTATGTGTGTTGCTCATGTTGTCATTTGTGTCACATCTGAGCGGGGCCTTCGGTTTATCGCCGAGTCCGAACGGCACTCCTTAGAAGCTTTTTCATAGTCAATTTTACTTTCGGGACAACAGCAATCAAATAGCCTAGTACTTTTCAGAAGCCTTAAGATACTTCCATTACAACACATGTATTTTTACAAAGTATTACAAATATTTTTCAAGAGATCTGGCTATCTATAGTATTGGAGCGATGCTACTCTAGCTACAACCTAAGAATCAACAATCAAAATTTTGCTTAAGTACCAAATCATAATCTACAATTTTTTAAATATATTTTTACGTCTACAGCGCCAAGACTATTTAACTGCCTTCCATGAATACCAAAAAATATATCCATTTTTCTAAAATATGTGAAACAATGGCTTTAACAACTTAACTATATTGATATTTCTAATTTACTATGCACAACTACTTAATTATTCAGATATTACGTTAATTTTAGTACATTTTTTCTCTGTAATTGGATTTTCATACGAAAGGTGTCGCAAAATTAATCATCCTATCGAAAGATTTTATAATTTTTGCAAATGGCGTAGTACATCAATCATATTTGATATTATTGTGAATTAGACACATGCAGTATACAAGCAGACAGGTAATTGAGAGCTTAACTTCGCTGTCAAGCCATCCTCAATCTCAACAACGAAAAGGATGATTTTGTGTCGAAAATCATCGTGAGCGACTAGGAGTATTTCCAGTTAAGCGGTTACGTCAGTAAGCAAAATCTTCGTTTTTGGGGCACTGAAAATCCGCGTGTGATGGGCCGAAGAGCCAGTGCATCCACTCAAAGCCACTGTACTGTGTGGCGTTCACGCGGGAGGAGTGATTGGGCCTTATTTTTTTGAGGATGCCATCGGCACGATTAACCACTTCTTACTCCTGGAGTTGGTTAAGCGGGGCTTTGTGAACATGTGGTTTTAACAAGACCATGCAATAAAACGGGCACAAATATGTTTCAACACTGGCGGCATCCACTTGGCGGATATCATCTTTTCCACTTAACAGAAGAAATTGTAAAGGTCGAAATAAAGATCTCCATTACTCAAAAACTGTTTTTTTTTATTTAGTAAAAAAGTAATTCAAAAACAAAATTGGATGATTGATTTTGCGCCACCTTGTATAAGAGAAAGAGTAAAAACTTATTATGAACCCATTACACCCATTAATTGATAAATGGTATGATGTTTATTATTTATACTTTGTTTACTGCTTTCGCCTCTAGTTCCTTATGGACTATAGGTTTGCAGATACTTTATAAACTTGAACTAAGCTTACTTGCTACTTTGTAAAATTTATTTTATATTGTGAAAAATTTGTAATGTAATAAATGAAATGAAATGAAATTAATGAATTAATTAACACGAAAAGAAAAACTCAATTCCCGTTTTTATCGGCTTCCTCCAAAACATGATGAGGAAGTTCGAAAGCAAATTAAAGACTTAAGAGATTAAAAAAATGGCAAATATCGTCTGTCAAATATGATATTGAAGCGCATTGATCCTAGCAAAGAGGTAAACAAGGAAGTTAAAAAGACAGCCCCTGCAGGGCTTTTTGAAAATGTTTTTCTGCCATTTGGGCTAAAAAAATGTTCCTGCTAGTGTAGACAATTATAAGAGAGTTCATAAATAAAATGTGTGTTGTCTATTTAGTTGATATGCTCGTATTCTCGTGTTTTGGAATTAAAAAAAAAAGTTTAGTACATATACTTACCAAAGATGGAGTGCAATCAAACCCAGATAAAACCAAATAATACACGACTTGATAGTATTTTTACTACGCTAAAAGATCTAATAGGACAATGTTTTCTACGGATACGGATATTTGCAGATTCTGTGGTGATCTGCTGTTGAGGACATAGAATATATGCTGTGTAAATGCAATATCGCGTACTTCTTCGAAAACCTAAAGGAAGTAGACGGCACGCACTTCAAAGGTCTTCTTGACATTTGCAAAGAAATTGGATGTTTCACCAAGAAGATTGCTTAGGTTTTTGCCTGTTGAAAACAAATTCAACTGGTTCCACAAGGATCGCTAGAATGTACCCGAGGTAAGGCATGCTTGTCGTAAGAGGCGACTAAAATCCAACTGGGCTGGATTAAGGTGTTAAGCGATCCATGCCAGAATCGACCAGGTTGGAGGCCCAGTATAAAAATAGCCCAATCTATAACGGAACATCCGGATACCGGGCGACCTCCGGATCAGCTAGTCTTATCTGTCTAATGCGGATCTCTGGACAGGCGGACAAATTTAAGTATAAAAATGAATCAAGACCCTTTTAGGAAAAGTTCAAGGATATCAAAATCACCAACTTCAGGATCGACAACAAAATCGTGCGAGAGCCAAAGCCAAGAAAATTCAATAGTTTTGGGCAATAACGATATTCCGCACGAGCTACAATGCCACTAGGAAGAAAATTTGGATCTTCTTGCTGGATGGAAATACTCATCACGGAACTTAAAAAAGAACTGGACACCTTTAAGGCAAAATGAGTGCCTATCGGGCACTTTCTCTTAAACTTAATACCGAAAAAGTCCAATGGTATACTTTCCAAAACAGGGTTGAAAAACCCCTGCGAGTCTGCACCCCAAAAGGTCTTCACCCATCGTGCAGTAAGGAAGACGTAATAAAAGACGTGCAAGTACAAGGCTTTAAGATTCTCGAATCAGTAAATGTAATTAAGAAAGAGAAACAGCAAACAGATAGCGACAAAAATACCATATTTCAAACGCGGACTCCTTATCTTCATCCTTTCCTTCGATAATAACGAAGAAGTTGAAAGTAAAATAGAGCCCATGCCCAGAGCCAGGAATACAACCATACGCAAGGGTATTGTCAAAAAGACTCAAGGTGCGTAAAATGCGCAGGTATGCACCTCTCGGGGGAATGCAATGTAAACAAGCAAACCCCAGCGATTTGCGCGAACTGTACGGGAAATCACCAAGCAAACTACCGAGGTTGCGAAAAATCCAAAAGAGGCGAAAAAATCTTTTGAAATCTCATGACTCTGTCACGAAAGATCCGGTATACTCACAGAAATTCTAGGCAAACTTGAAGAACAAAACAAAATCAACGAACTCTTGTTTGACAAATTAAGCAGAGTCGAGTTTAAACCCCAAAAGAAATTCAAGAATTGAATTAAAGAAAACGTTAATTAAGATAATAACATGGAATGCAAACGGTCTTCTTAAAGAAATCAAAGAACTTGACATTTTGCTTCTAAAAATACCATATTGACATATGGTTGCTTTCGGAAACCCACTTACTTAGACTACAATAAGGCATCCTGTTATTTACCTCCAAGATATAGAATTACAAACAAACTCGGTCAAATTTAATCCTCGGTGGCGACTTCAACGCGAAACATACATATTGGGGCTCAAGATGCATCTCAACGAGGTTTTTGTGCTTATTGTGCATGCTATGGTGATGTGATAGTGCTCTTATGAACGCGTGTTTATGGTGCCTATGAAGATTTTTACGAACCAACGGAAAAAAAAAATATCCATTACACCCCTGTTTTTACCTAACTTAACCTAATAAGACTGAATACAGAGAAGAAACCTAAACGATTTCTGGGAATGACAGAATATTACAGAAAATTCTTAAGGATAATAATAAAATACTCAAAAGAAGGTTAAGAAATTGAGGAAAATGACATACAATATACAAGTAGCTTTGAACATCTGAAAACATTAATATCGTCACATCCAATTATTCAATTATGAAATTAAATATAGGAACGGCAAAGAAAACTTTGAAGCAGTTTTTTTAAATTGGCTAAGAAATTCCCCAAGAACAATAATTATAAATTTGGTAGAAGAACAAGAAGATTTCAGTAGATAGTAGAACAGTTAGAGTACATAGGTATAAAGGAAGAAATTGTGAACAAATAGAAACCACAAATTGTAATTTTATGTAATCGTACCTAACCCAGAATTCAAAATGCAGATTATTCACAATAGAAAAATAATTGAAATCAATCCAGAAAGTCAAAAACCTATAAAAAAAATATATATCAAGAAGAGTAGAGTATGAATTTTTTTCAGAAGTAGAAGAATCAGATTATCAAAGAATAGTTTATTTCATTTTTTTGTTACCGTAATAGAACACAATTTAAAAAGTGCTCCAAAAGAGCTTCTGAATTAAAGAACAAACAGAAATTACATAAACAGATCTCTCTATTTCAGTTTTCAGCTTAGGAAAAAGGGAAAAGTGTGCGGAGCAGATCCGATAAGCATATGGATGCTGGTCACGTTATAAATATACATACATATGTATGTTTGAATAAAATTGACCGTGTAAGCAAGTGCTAATTTTAACTTTTTATGGTAGTAAGAAATATCTTAAAAAACCTAGCAGCTTGCGCTTCAAACTTTTGTATTAAATTTATAATTTATTTTGGTATAAATAAATGATAATAATAATATTGTACCTATATATATATATATACGTATATACATGTTCATTATGAAACATAAGTGTCTTTTAACTTTATTACTTTTTTGCAACTGTACGAATCTTGACTACGAGTATTATCAAAATAACATTTTCTTTTATAAAGTCGGTAAAGGGTAATAAATTTTCAGTGGTGAAAATAACAAATTATTTAAAATCGATATAAGTTATTAAAATATACATATGAAGGGCACAGGGGAGAAACATGCGATGTTACATTTTTATGTTTTTTTAAACTGGCAGTGCCATTGTATAGTTTAAATGTGGTGGAACGAAACCCTAAAACACACTTTGTAGTAGCATGCACAGTCCCGGAATGATCTTCATTAAAAAATATTGATACAATGCATAAACAAGGCGAAACCACGTCATACAGGACAAAAATAAGCATTGTTCATGCTTTTCAGTTTTACTTTTATTTTATTATGTGTCTTGTTTTTTGAAGTTATTTAGCTCGTTTGTTTTGTTGTGCGGCATGTAGCAAATACGTAATTTTTAAAAATGTACTCAGAAGAAGAAGGCGGGGATAATCCGGATCAACCTGCATAAAAACGTAAACTTTACTGTCGATTGTCGGACGTTAATAATAAGATTAGACTTCGAAGTCGTGAAAGTGTCAAGAAAGATACAAGTATTTTAAAGCTATTAATGCGGAACAAAGGGTTAGAATTCTGAAAAATTTCAACCTATTGCCATCTATGGATGCACAAAACCTTTATCTTAGTGGTCTAATAAGCGTTTCGGAAATTCAGAAAAGGGCCCTAGAAAAGATGAGTCTAAAGCTAAGTTATATACAGAAAATTTTGCCTATAGAGTGAGACTTGTAAACGAAACCCAGCAGCTTGAACCAGTTTCTAAGTTCATTGTCTATATATTTTTTATTTTTATATTATGTGATATTGCATATTTTTGCTCTGTTTTTTAAGGATATTGCGGTATTTTCTGACTTGATTCAGTATTCTTTCGCTAACTTAAAAAGCATAAAAAAGAAAAGGTTTTTTGTACTACAAACCCAAACCAAATATATTTTCTTTAAAAATTAATACATTTTTCGTTCATTTGAAAGTTTGATGTACCATTTCTTACGGATCAATAGTTTGCAATTTTCTCAGTCCATTATCTTTCTGACATTGCATGTTTTTCACCTGTGCCTTTCATATATTTATATTTATATGCTTTTGCTAAATACTTAAGAACATATACATCGCATCCTTGCGACAGAAATGACACAATTGAAAAAGTTAGAAACCGATTGAAAAAATTTTGTCTTTAAGTAAATAATTTTTCTGGTTCTTTGAGTTTCAACTATTTAAGAAACCACGCTTTTGGCTTGACAGATTTTCAGTTCATCTTAAGAGTCAACATTAGCATAAAATGTCGAACATGTTAAAAATAATATGAACTCCATATATTTTTAAGTTAAAAAATATTACACATTCAAAACGTGTTATTGTATATATTTGCTTATATTTATTGAATGTATTTGCATATATTAATTGAATATAGTTAAATATATTCAAGTGAACTCTGGACATAAAATACTCGTATAATATGAAATTTTATGTGAACACAAATGAATGTAATATTATATTGATTGAATATATTTGCATATATTAATTGAATATAGTTGCATATATTCAATTGAACTCTGGACATAAAATATAATATGAAATTTTATGTGAACACAAATTAATGTAATCGTATATTTTATCATATTGCATTTGGAGAATATATTGAAAGACTTTGATCCACAAAGAACTAACGTAATAATTTTCTGATTCTTGAGTGCGTACTGATGAGCTTCATAGCGAGACGGGTGTTACGGTTTGAAGGGACGGAATGCTGCCGGTAATTTCGGTGCAGCACTGAAAATAGTGATAGAACAAGGTAATACAGGAGATATTACGTCGATGTTTAAAGGTGTTAAAAACTGTGTAATATTTTCATGATCGCATGGGTTTGGATTTGAGAATGGAAGGTTTTTCGGTTTCGATGATGCAAGTGCCTATTATGGATATTGTAGCTTCTTCGCAAACAAAATTGTTTTTTGAAGACAGTCGTCGACAGAAGCACTTTCGACAAATGACCTAGACCTGGAAATATTTTGCTTTCGCCAGTTGTTCTGATATTTCATACGCCTAACAAAGGCGTTGCAGTAATTCCTGTCTCGTTCGAATGGTTTTAAGTTTTCCTCAGGGGGTTGAAGGACCGAAAAAACTGCCATCTAATTTTGACATCCACTTCACAGCTCGATTCATACCAGGCTTTCTCTATTGGTCTAATACTCTTAGTCCGAGGAATATAAAGGATCTTTTAGGAAAGATATGAGTGTCTGTGATTCTTTTAGCAGCGACATGCATGTCTTTACCGTGGAAGCATAATAACCCATTAAAATTCCAAAAGGCACTACCAAATCAGCTCTAATTGGCTTTCTCGTATTGCCATATGGTTCTCTTAAGAATCCTTTCGTTTATGTGTGTACGGTGCACTCAACAGTGGGAGAAGTTAGAAACAAGTCCAGGGTGTTGGCGCATGACAAGCATCGTTTGATATTCACGTGGCCTAATTTATAAGTTGCTTCCTTATCTCAGCACGACGTTCTTCAGGTGTTTTTTGTTCAGAATTGTGTACTTTGAAATTACGATTTCAGTACGAGGATACAGGGATACAATTTTGTATCTGGGTCAGACAGTTAATGTTACAGCTTTTTATGTTTGAAATATGTATTTCTTCAGAAAACCTTCCAGCGTACCATGTTAAATGATAATAGTATGTCCATTATGGTTCACCATGTAAATAAAGGGGATGTATTCTTTTTTCTTCGGATGAAGCGTAATAGAATTGTGACTTCTTTATTTCTTCTGAGATGATCAGTATAGTAAACATAAGGCTTACTGAACCTTCATCGAAATCAATTTATTTTTATATCTTAATTAAAATTTAGGTATAGTTCTTTTTCAAAACTAAAAACAATTAATTTTCACTATATCTCTATTAAATTGTTTTAATCAACATGTTCGCGTACAAATAGAAATGACGTTCCTACTACCTAACATCAAAAATTCAAACAACATAAATTTAATTCAAAGTTTACAAATTTCTCCACCAAAAGCAATGTTATATAATAAAATCTTTCGAATATGTAATGTAAATATTTATTTATGTAATATAGTCAAACTAATTTATAACAACCCTTTAAGAAAAGATTAGAAATTTATTTGGTACTCATTTAGAAACATAAAACTTTATGCTCTTGTGGTAAGTTCCATAAAACGGAAATAGAAAATATTGTAGACATATACATAGGAAAAACGGTTATTTTTTATAATAAACGTTAAAAATAGTGTACGTATTATTACCTGTGAACGTTTATAGCAACGACTACTGGAAGACCGAATTTCCTTCCATTTTCAATGTGTTTCAATAAGTTAGATAAACCTTTCTTTAATAATTCAATATTTTCTTGACTGTATTCTGTTTTTAGTGGAGCACCGGAAACAACTGGAGGACCACCGCCATGCATTTTTAAAGCTCTCACAGTAGTTACAAGTACAACTGCGTTAGGAGTTTTATTTGATGAACGGCATTTAATATTGAAAAACTTTTCCATTCCAATGTCTGAACCAAAACCTGCTTCTGTTATGACAAATCCGTTTTTTCCAACTAATTTAAGAGCGAGGTCATCAGCAACGATGGAAGAACACCCGTGAGCAATATTGGCAAAAGGCCCTGTGTGCACTAAAACTGGCGTTCCTTCTAACGTTTGCATTAATGTTGGCTCCATTGCATCTTTAAGAAGCACTGCTAATGCTCCTGTTACGCCTAAATCATCGGCAGTGACAGGATTTTTTGAATAATCAAATGCTACCACCATGTTCGACAGCCGATTTTTCATATCTGAAAGATTTCTTGACAATGCTAAGACGGCCATTATTTCACTAGCGACCGAAATAGCAAAAGAAGTTTTTCGTTTAAGTCCTTTTTCAGTTGGTGACTCTCCAATTGTGATTTCGCGGAGATATCGGTCATTAATATCCACAACCCTCGACCACATAATTGTTTTTGGATCAATATTAAGCCTTGAAAATTGTTCTAATTCATCAATTGTAAGTGAGTCAGGATCAGTTTTGTTGATTCCAAGCTTCTGTAAACGCTTAAGTTGAATTTTAGAAAATGAGCGTTTTCCCTTGATTCTGGGTACCAACCGTTCATATAGCGCTTGATCTTTTTGTGTATTTTCATGAAATATTCGTGTATCTAATTGTGCTGCTAATAGATTATTAGCTGCACCAACGGCATGAATATCTCCTGTTAAATGTAAATTAAAATCTTCCATCGGTATAACTTGGGAAAAACCCCCACCGGCGGCGCCACCCTTAATGCCAAATGTTGGGCCTTGTGATGGCTGACGCAGACATGCGATCGCATTTCGTTTTTTATGAGCGCATAAAGCTTGAACTAAACCAATAAGTGTGGTACTTTTTCCCTCGCCGAGAGGAGTAGGTGTTATCCTTAAACAATTTTTTTTGAAATTAAAAAAAAGAAGCCCATTTATATATATAAAGAAATTTACCCAGCAACAACAACATATTTCCCGTCAATTTGGTCTTTCAAACGATTTGTAGCACTTAAAGATATTTTTGCTTTAGTTTTTCCATATAGTGAAACTTCGTTTGGTACTAAACCAATTTCTCCGGCAAGAATTGATATATGTTTCGGTTTTTGTGATCGGGCTATCACAATGTCACTGGAACAGGAAAACATTAATTTCTATTGAAACATCACTTTACCTTGCTTTTACTTACTGTGGTGCAGGATCTACTATGGAAAGACTCAATGGCTCAATTTTCCACTCAGTCCGAAGATAACGACTTATAAAGTCTTGCGCCGACATGACTGTGTTTTTCATTAAACTAGCTACAGTCATAGGTCCAACACCACCTGGTACGGGAGTAATATAAGAAGCAATGTGTTTAACTTCATTGAAACAAACATCACCCACGAGTCGCTTTCCGGACCCTTGATTAGCATCTAAATCAAAAAAGAAAATAAATATACATATAAATAGTGCAGTGCAGTTAAATTGTAAGCCTCAGCTTAGCTACCCGACGGCTGTTATGAAAGTTGTTGACAATTTCAGATTAAACTACGAGTATGTTAAGTGCTTTGTTACACTGCTTTGCTTGTTTGACTTCCCAAAAACCTTTTAACATTGAAATTAACACCATTTCATGTACAAAATTAAATTCGGGTTTGGTGAGTTGCGGTGAGTACATTAAATCGTTTTTAATCGATTCGTGTAACTATAAATATTTTCAGCCAATTATCAATTCTTGATTCATTTCTGTTAAAGACTTGACGCTGGTGAGCCATATATGTATGTCTTTTCGATCAAGACAACGGATGGAAAATCTTGTTATTTATAGCAATTTTAAATCAGATTTTGTCTTCAACTGCGAATTAATCCGGAAAAAATTAAATTAAAGGATTTAAACAAAAAAAAACTAGACGATATACCCACTATTATTCTAGACTTATAAGTTCTCCAATACTGTTATAAACCTTAGGAATAAATTAAAAGAATCCCTTTCTGCTGTTGACCATACGAATTATACTGTATCTAACAGGATTATATGAACTTGTGGCTTCAATTAAATTGAAGTGATCGACTATGTGGATGCAGAAATTGTAAAATGCGGTAAGATATAATCTTACGACTTCAACGAGGGAGATCTTCTGTGGCTGTTAATTCATCTGCGTGGGAAAAGCAAATCCCCAAAATTGCATCAGGATTAGGAAGATTCGTTCATCTTAAATACACTCTCCTCAAATATACTGTTCCTTATCTTGGAAAAGCCATCAATAAAAGAAGGCTTTCATCCAGTTCAAAACTAGTATTAAAAGTTTTTGAAATATGGTAAGTATGGACCGGCGTAGAACAGAACCAGTTTTAAGTAAAGTTATGAATAGTAGTGTTATAGTTTTTATAGCAAAGAATAAAGAAAATTGTTTGATAAAAGTGGTAAATAATAATTAGTCTAAATTAATAAAATGATAATTATATTTGTTGTTGTTGTTGAACAAAGTTATAATGTTAAAAAAATAAATTTTAATTTTTTTATTCACTTAATCGTTCGTATACATATATACTTGTAATATATAATAAAATGCCCAAAACCGAATCTCTGAACGCTGTATACATATTTGCAGCCACATTTCATGAGTTCTTGATAATTATGCCACTCATTTAATTTGCCTTAATCGAATCACAGTAATCAGCGTACGGTAAGCTGAACCACTTCAGAGCTTTCTTACTAAAACTATGTGGTTCAGGCGATTTCGCACCAAGCAGTCGCAAGCGTTTTCGATGTACTCATAATAAATTTGATGATGCCTAATGCTTAAAAACCTTGATAACAAGCAAATCAAAAAATGAACTAAATAGAATCGAGCCTTATTTTCTACCGAAAAAAAATCTCTCAGATTGATGTCGGAGTTGCTTTACCATCACTGTTGAATTTAAATAATTTTATATTGCAGCTCAAGAAAAAATTTCCACTTCAAAACACATCTAGTCACAAGCTCATGCCAGCAAATAAATTTCTCCGAAAAAAAATTCAAAAAAAAAATGTTAACAAGAAAATTATTTTATTAAGAAAACAAGGTTATCAAGAAAACAAGGTAGAAAGTCCCTTGTCTGTCGGTCAGCGCTCGTGCCTTTTAGTTTAGCATATCTAGTCTGGATGTTCATTAACCAGTACTCGAGGGTTACCACTTGGAGATAAGGAAAGCATCATAATAGAAGCATCATTCTTAGTTACCCTAGCACATCTTTCAAAACACATTTTAAAATAATTTCGATTTGCCTATATAATTTTGTAACTTCTAACAGAAACCATAGCATTGCTAGCTCTTGCTCAGGCATCTCGGCTTCACACGAGTCACATATCCATATTGATACAGCTGTTTTCTTCGAAAACACTTACATCCTAAACGTGGTCGATAGATTCTTGCTATAGAAGAGGCAAACGTGCAGAGACACATCTTTAAAAATCGAACATAAACTGTTTTCTGTACTCACAAAGTTTTTGAAAAAAGCCAATCAAATATTAGTGCAATACGATACTCAATAATATCGTCTCTTCGGACATTGGGACTTCATTTATTAATACTCTCTTGTAACGAAAAAATCGATCCTTCAAATCTTCAAATTTCGTAAGTCAATAGAAGTAGTATTTTAGGAAAATTTCTGTTAAAAACATATTACCATGCGTCTCAGGCAATTACGTTTATGAGTTTAAGACTACCATGAGAAAGACATCTGAATATTCAATATAAACGGGAAAGGAAATTAAGAACCTCCGACATTCAGTTAAAGGAAAGGAAATTGAGAAGCAAAGCAAAGCTAAGAAAATAGAATAGAAACTACTAAAACGTATTGTAAATGCAATCATATCTATTATGCACTGGGTACAGGTTGTGAATGATGAACAAAAAGTATCAATTGATATGGAGCTCTGCTATGGAGGTGGTGAACGTGCGTTCATTTTGGTGATAAAAAACGTTCCACATTCATTTAAATCTCTTCACGACATCTACGAGTATGCTAAATGATTAATTTTTTATTTGATATGGTGATATAGTTATTCCCCGCACCCTGCAGTTATTAAACAGCAGTAATGTAATATAACAGGATTCACACTCGAACAAGGTAATAAATCCAGCTTCGAACAACAATTAAAAAAATTAAATTAGAAACAACAAAAACTGAGTGGATAAATGTCATGGGTAATCTGAAGAAAATATTTTTTTATTTCAAGCATTTTTAACTTACAAGGTATTATAAATTTGTCAAATAATAAGATTACATCCATCAAGTTTCTGAACTAACAGGAAATCAAGCAATAACAAACAATGCGTAGAGTTTTGATGGTGATGCCCAATCCAATGATATCTTGAATATAAAATGTGATGCTTTATCAAATGCTGTAAAATAATGGCTTTATCTTCAAGCTTATTATAAAAATCTCAAACATAGCTCTTATCTGAAACCAAACATTTATCAATTTGAACTATTAAAAATCTAGCGTTTATCTAAAGGATGCAGATTTTTCTTGTTAATGCATTTTTTTTAAAGAAACAAATATATTACCGTTAATCTAATTAAGAGTTCTTGAAGACGATGCTTCAAAAGAGGTGATAAAAAGAGCAATAAGATTAGCACGAAAACAGATAAAAGAACAACTTCTGTGACTACAAGGTACAAAGAAATGAACATTGAATTTAACATTCGCATAATTGAAAATAGGTGCGCCTTTTAACGACCTTATCAGTATCAATTACTTACCTCAGTCGAAGAGAATTAATTGACAAAAAGCAAATAATTGAAAAATTATAACATATTATCGCTGTCAAATATATGGGCAATCATACCATTACTGTGCATACATTAGTGGACTGATAATTTGCGGAGAATCTCATGACAATAAGGATTTATCTATCCCAAAGTGTTTTTTTTTTTTTGTTTTTTTATAAAAGAACTTAACACTCAAGTGGATATGACTACACTTGAAGTGCTTGTGCACGTGTTAAGTTTTTTTTAAGGAAAATTGGACAGAGAGAGAAAGCTAAGTGGCTATTTCGTTCCATGGGTGACATTTAATAGAGAGACTAAATTATTGGTGTAATTGGACTTGTTTTTGTCATTCAAGGCAATCACATAACGTGGTCTTAGTTTCCTGAAAAAAAGAGTGTTTTTCGAGCGCGAGTTACATACTCGTACAATCCAACCAAGAGTCAAATATCAATAAACTAATCGCATAACACTTGATTTGTTTATTTAATATTTGCTACAATGTATCTAGTATCAAAATTCATTTTCTTTCACACATTTTGTAAGAATAGTCAGCATAAAATGTGTATAAATACCAATGTAATTCAGACACACAAGTTCCTTTAGTCAATAAAGTTTCAACGGTTTAAAGAAGAAGTTGGATTTTTTTAATTTGGGTATCGCTCCCAAATATAAGTCGCTGCCACAGGAAATGTTTCCTAGTAGGAGGGACTGGCGTAGCAACGTTTATACTAGAATCTGCAGAATCTCGATTGCTGATGGTAGTTGTGTCGGTGTTAACATCCTTGTTGTGTGATATACGTTTTACATGGATGATTTAAATTAGTGTCACCGTAAATAGGATGAAGACAATTAACCATGATACTCGTAAGTTGAAAGTTCGGATTGATTTGCTAGAAAATGTTGCTATTTCCTCTTGAATTTGAATCTGATATGTATGAAGCTTCTCCAGGGATAAGTGATTAAAGGTTAAAGATGAATTGATGTAGGTGGATGTATAATAAAACCGTCCCAGATGGTATTGGATCTGGAATCATAGGTTAAATTATGAATTTCAATACAACAATTAAAATAGTGAATGAGATTAGTTCCGTAAAGTTGGTAATGCTCTATTTCACAGGTGGTTCGCATTTTGATGTTATGAACGTTAATCATTAGAATGTAGTTAGGTTCCGGTTGATGCACTGTTGAAATTTCGGTTTCATTTTGCATGTCGCAGATGGCTGGCTAATTCTTTATAATGTTAGGAATACAATTCGGATGATTTAAGGGTTGCTTTTCAGATCTTCTATTACAGTAATAGACACTTCCGGACAATGGACATACGTTGGCAAAGTTTAAGGTATTATTTTCATTATTAGCCAAATAAGAATGAGTTCGGACTGTTAGTGTTTTGTTAATAGGGAGAGGGATTAAGTGGAAAAAGGAATATGTTTGGTAAGAAATTACTGGTATACCGATGCTACATATTATATTGGATTTATTATAATAAGCTTGCAAAGTGAGAATCGTAAACCTGCTGATTGGAGGTGGATTCAATTGATTCAGAACGCAAGTAGTTCTTAATTTCATCTATTTCTTTATGGTTTAATATCTGTTTTGAAATAATGTTTAACCGAGCTAGTGTGATAGCTTCAGCAATATTATTTAAGTGGTTATAAAATAAGTTAATGTTAAAGATAATTTTATTGATATATTGTAGGTGCTTAACTGATGCCTCATCTAATCTTATTGTATTGCCAATTTTTTCATTGTAATAGTTGTAATAATTTTTCTATGCTTTCTTGCTGTTTATTTATATGAAGAGTTATGTTATTGAACCTCTCTATCATCTGATTATTTATGCTTATTTGTTGGGCAGATTTTATTTTGAAAACCTCTTGAATATCCTCTATTGCTTCTAATTCTTTGTTTATTGCAAGGGCGTCATTAGCGTCCATATTGCCAGTGATGGTTTTTATAAGTGTACCTATTCCATTAATTATACCCCTTTTTATTCTATGATTTGGTAAAAGGCTTGAGAATTTTTGTTTTAGTTCTTGGAATTTTAGTTTAGCAATAGTTATCATTTCAGTATTTGTGTCGTCTTTTTCTAATGTGGTCAAGGAATTTTTGATTTTGTCAATACTAGTTTCGTAATTTAGGAGATCTACTATATGTATCATCTGCTTTTCATGTTCGATTATTCGTGCTTGTCCGATTAGCAATGGCAGTATTCCGTGATTATTAGTCAGATTGTGAATTACTATGTTATGTCGGTCAACTGTCAGAACTGTCAGTAGTGACCTGAAATTTTCGGTTTTTCTTTATTTTACTTTTATGTAATTTTTTATTATCTTTTGTTAAAATATTGTAATTATTTTCTCATTATTTTTAATTCTATGCTTAGTGAATCTAGGAGTCAATTTGTTCCTCCTACATTCTTACCTAAATATAATGTTTCCTTCTATCAATTCTGTGGGTTCGCTATTTTTGTTTAACTTGTCTATATTCCTATCTCTTTTCTTCTCTAAATAACTAATAATGGATTGAAATAAATTTTCTTGAAAAGAATTAAGATTCTGAAGGTAATCGTGGGTATTATTGAATTTAACATCTTTAGTAAATTTATATGGCCTGCCATAAAATAATTCGAAAGGTGTGTACTTGGTAGATGAATGAATAGCGTTATTGTATGTTGTAATTGCTTCGTTAAGAATATCTTCATGTTCTTTGTTTTTGTATTTGTCGTAAGTAATTCTGTAAATTTCTGTTAAAGTGGAATGCATGCGTTCCACGGGAGAATTACTTATTGTCTGTTGAAATGATGTTGTGTGTAAGTAAATGTCAAACTAGTTGCAAAAATCTTTAAAAAGGTTTGCAGTGAATTCTGATCCTTGATCAGTAATCAGTTTCCCAGGAATCCCCTGTAGACTTATGAAATGTTTTATTGATTTAACTATGTTAAGACTATTTCGAATGGGTAGGGTATAGGCGGCGGCAAATTTGGAGAATTTATTTATTATTGTTAAGGTGTGTTTTCCATTGATGGTATAAACATCAAAATGTATAATATCTTGCGGTTTAATGGGTATTTCAGGTTTTTCATACATCAATTAAGGTGGGTTCCTATCATATTTTAACGTTTGACATTTGTTACAGTTATTTATGATTTCTGTAATTTTGCTAGACATAGAGGGAAAATAGTACTTTCTCTTTAAATGAAGCAAAGTTTCATTAATGCCTCTGTGGTTTGAATTAATGTGGTAATCATAAATTAGTTGGTCTTGTTGGTCATTTTCAGTTATCTCTTGCAATATTTCTGTGCAACGTAATAATTTGAAAGTTTTACTCTGAGAAAAGTATTCTGAATAGAGGTTCTGAACAGTCCTGAAAGTATTGTCGTCAGTAAATATTTTCGTGAGTTTATTAGTTGGTAGATGATTTTTGAATATTTGTATAATTTCTTCTTCGTAAAATGTTGTTCGTTGGATAGTGCGCCTTTGTTTAAATCTTTTGTTGCCCAAAATATCGCCAAAAGCTCCTTTTCAATTGTGGAATAAGTAATTTCTGTTGTGGTAAGTGTTCTGCTTGCAAAACAAACAGGTTTATCATTACCGATAGGTCCTTGCGATAGTACCGCACCTATAGCGAAATTACTGGTATCTGTTGTTATTTGGGAGCAATACACAAATTAAAAAAATCCAACTTCTTCTTTAAACCGTTGAAACTTTATTGACTAAAGGAAATCTTGTGTCTGAATTACATTTGTATTTATACACATTTTATGCTGACTGTTCTTACAAAAGAAAGAAAAGAAAATGAATTTTGATACTAGATACATTATTGTAAGACAAAATACAATGTGAGCCAAACAAAAATTGGATAAACAAATTATGTATTATGCGAACAGTTGAACCGTGTGAAAGGAAATGAATTTTGATACTAGATACATTGTTGCAGATATTAAATAAACAAAATAAGTGTTATGCGATAAGTTTATTGATATTTGACTTTTGGTTGGACTGTGCGAGTATGTAACTCGCGTTGCTACCAATATTAAAAAAGTTAGCATATTGGCTTATATGCCAATATAAGAGAAATCAGAAATGTTTTGCCTGTGCCTCCAGGGGCATCTATGAAATATAATCCACCGCCTTGTCTTGTAATTGCATCCATAATCGTGTTGTACGCCATGCATTGCTCTGGATTCAATTTCGGAAGATTCTCGTACATTAAAATGTGTTTCTCGTTGCAAATCGCGATCGAAAAGGTTGTCCGCAGGTCGGTTCGGCGCAAGCATTCCTAAATGGACCAATGCTTTGTTAGCGATAGCCATACATATATCCTAAATCAAAACCAATGCTTCATTATAAACGTCTGGTGTGAAGTGAATGTCCAGATTTTGATTTGTGGTACGCAATCGGTGTAGGATGTCTTCACTCATGTAGTCTTTATATTTTTCCCACAAATCTTTAAGATTGGATGGAGAGCATGTTGTCGATGTGATCGCAAATAATGTACGTATTAGTTTTAGTCGAGCAGTGGTCGATGCATCAGCGAGTAAAACATGCATCACTTTCAAGAAGATTTTACTCACGATAAGTGACACGCACGCGACCGTTAACTGCTCTCAATTCTTGGAAGGATGTGGGTCCATGTACATTGATTAGCAGTAATAGCAATTAAAAACACTCTGCCTTGTTTTGGTGAACAGTGTACAGACGAGCTAGTGCGTCGGTCGAATACAAATTGGAATGTCCTTCAACTGCTTCATCTTGCTTAAGACGTTGCAGCTCTTTCGCTGACGTGTTCCATGTAAAATATGTCTGTACTTCAGAGTACAGTACCGTTCTCGCAAACGTATGCAGTTAAAGGTATTGGCGGCGTTGGCAATGCCCTTGCTTGTACACTTTCTATTGTAAAATAGACGCGCTGTCAATTTTCACGGTGCTCTGCCAAATGAACAACTGTTGGATGTAGTTCATGGATTAGAAATGACAAATGCTCCATACTGCTTCATTGCTACTGATGCATCCTAGTTGATATTGATTGATTTTATCGATAGGAGCAGTGGCGTTTCCAACTCCTAAAACCGCCATGTCGCTTCCTTTGTTGACATATTTGCAAATGTACTTGATCGATTTGACAGAATTGCAATACTCGACATTAATATGTGCCTTTAATGTCTGTGACAGTGGCGGCGAGTACGACACAACCCAAATATTATGGACTTCAACATCATTGTTTCGCACTTTCAAAATGATGGATTTGCCGCCATCTTCAGTCGATCGTCGACGGTAGAGTGGATATCCGTATTCCAGTAACAGTTTCCGCGACTAAGTCTCTTGGGTACCATTTTGTGCATTTCCCATTAGACATGCATGGCGAATCATTGTTCAGTAAGCCACATGGACCGTGAATCATATTTTGGTAACGACTTCAAATAATCCTGGAACAATTTCGGCATTTGGTATTTCTGCTGCGATGACTTGATCAATTTGATTTGGCGTGAATTTTTCGAATAACCAAATCAAAATATGTGCATATGGCAATCCACGTTTTTGCCATTCGATTGAGTACATCGAACAGCGTGTCAGTTCGGCCATTAGTTTTTTTAGTTTTAAATGCATTTTTTTATTACTTACTGGCCCTACACAGGCACTCTAAGCTACTCTGAACTCCTATATCTATGTCTTTCGACTTCATTTAAGTTTTTTTTATGATATTTATTTTCTGTACTTAAGGCTAAGAAAAACATTGTTAACAAAAACTTAGCATATGGACAAAATTTTGTATTTTTTATAAAAACTTAATATCTAACTTAAAATAAACCTTAGTCTAGCTAATCCACATACACAAAACCCACATATAAACACATAGCCATTATACACAATAATATACATATATTAGTATATACCTTTATATATACTAATATATACATATCTTTCTTAAATGCTAACCTAAACCTATGTAAGCTGGCCATCGCTATTTACAGAGCAAATAGATTTGTCAGCTCTGCCTCATTAGTGAGGCTGGTCCGTAATTGACGGAAACGACGACGAAACATCTTCCCTATCATTCAACCACCAGAAATGCTGGTGCTGCCGAACGACATCCCTCTTATCGCGATTCCCCACCGCCCTACTGAACCTGAGACGATCCACCCTGCCGTGTGCGACGTCCCTGTCGTAGTGGAGTCGCCTGTCCCCAGCTGTCCGAGCGACATGGAAGATTAACGGGACCGCTGATCTATCCTGGATCAACCCTATCTGATCAAGGTAGAGGAATGCTTCCGGTGGAACGAAGCCATTAGAGCGCACACTCTCATGATAAAGGTGATTGGGGTAGTAAACCCAGATATCAGGTTATTCGTCGAGGCCATTGCTCTTGCAATGTGCCTCGAGTCAGCTTAATTACGAAGTTGTCCACTCGTATTAGGTTCGCCCTGTTGTAAAGGACCTCGTTAGGATAAAAAAATTTTCTACTCCGACTCTGGTGTTCTGTACAAGCGAAGGCAAGCCCTCTCAAACACCCGAATCTTTTCCATTAAGCTTGCTCGTACATTGAACCACACGGGACACCCACATACCAGCATGGGCCTGATAAGGGCCATGTAGCAGATTATCTTAACCCTCGCATCGAGTTGGCTGCTATAAAACAGTCTCTTTGTGAGGGCAAAAGCGCCTTTAGCTCTGGCTAGAGCAGCATCTACATTTTTGTTAAAATATAGAAATTGATCTAGCCAGATCCCAAGGTATCTGACTACATTTCGACAGACAAGAGGCTGTCCGTGTTGTCCAATGATTGAGAACTTTCGCCAATTTTTTCTGGTATCCCTAGAGGCTCCAGACAACGGCGTCCTAAAAAGAATGGTTTCCGACTTCTGAAAGTTGATTTTCAACTTCCAGTCATCGCAAAATCGTCTTATCTTATTGAAGTCACGCTGTAAGAGACCATTAATGACCTCGATTTTTGGACCTGTTCTGTACGCTATCAAGTCATTTGCATATGCAATAGTATGGGGAAGTGAACCTATGAAACCGCTTGTATAAATATTGAATAGGATCGGCGAATTGACCGCGCCTTGCAGAAGACCATTTTTAATTTGAAATATTCCAACAGAAGTCACATCACCATTTTTCACGATGAACTGTCTGTTGGTTAGCATATTATAAAGAATGTATAAGAGTGGTTTACTGATCCCCAGGCTAGCCAGCTTGTAGAAAAGACCTTCTAACCATACAGTGTCGAAAGCCTTCTCCAAGTCAACTAGGCAGGCACCAGTACACTGTTTTTTGCCTTTATTCCATTGGATATCGGACATCAGTTTAGACGCGGCATGTGTAGCATGTCCTGCCTTAAAACCGAATTGATTATCCGGAACTGTATGTTTGTCCTCAACCCACCTAGTCAGAGCTCTATTGATTACTTTTTCGAACACCTTACTGATATTCGGAAGGAGACTTATCGACCGGAGATTCGCCGGATTGGATATATCCTTACCCCCTTTAGGGATAGGTTGAACCACCACCGTTTTCCAATGCGCTGGATAATGTGCATTATTCATTGCATTATTAAACAGGGTGGTATAAATGTCCACCGCTTCTAGAGGAAGATGTCGAAGCACGATGTTCGGAATACCATCGGTCCCCACTGATTTCTTACTTCTGATTGTGTCCAAGATCTCATGGAGTTCTTCCTTCGAAATGAACGGGGGTAGCTCACCTTCTCTGGCAATGACATTATTTGCCATATTTACGTCGCTGAACCGGGTGAAACCAGAGCTCTCGTATCGCCAGTTCTCTACTTCATTTCGAATATAGAAGTTGTGCACCAAGACGCAATTGTCCAGGTCGTAATTAGGGCCAATGATATCATTGGCCTTGTATACTTCCTGGAAAGTAGCCCCTATGGCCTCAACCTTCTCCTGTGGATCCTCGATCACAAAGAAGTCGTCATCATCAGCGGCCTCATTTGTAGCAATGCCTGCTATTGTTAGTAACCGTTCGTTGTCTGTTGTCCGGGCTATTTTAAGACACTGAAGGTCGTTTTGTTTTTTTCTCCGAAATAGTTTATTTATTTGCGGGAACATATTCGGGTTGCTGGTGTTTACAGCTCATACCTTGTTGTTCCAATACAAACTTACAGCAATTCTGTAATTCTCTTTGATTAATGCTTGAATATTTTTAATCGACGACTTCAGTGTCCTAATCTCTGGCGCTTGTCTGTCTGTGAACTGTCTGTACAAGTTTTTAAGTCTTGTCAGAAGTCTACTTTTCTGTCGGTGCAGTGCGTCGATAGTAGGATTGCGGAACAGATCTTCGTTATTTGTTTGTTCATACCGCGGTATGGTAGTGTCCATAGTTTGTTTAGTTGGCACGTCCATTCGTTTTAGGTATTTGTCGATCTCCTCGTTTGACAGATTCCTATTGGATGGTGGGTGGAGCGTATTCGAGGAGAGTGCTCTTGACAAGGTTGCGGAGAAACGTGTCCATCGAGTCTTACTGTAGTTGTAAGAATATCTTTGGACAAACTCCTCCAATTCCGCAATTTCGTTGGGTACTGTAATTTCGGTGCTAAAACCGCAATGGTCACTGTCATACACGAATGTGCGGAGACAGTTTAAAGTTTGCAAGTTCGTACCTGTCAGTCGTATACGTTCGTCGTGTAGTCTCTGGGAAACGACGGGTTATCTGTCGCTTTAAGACCGAGTCTATACATGGCATCGTGCTGACCCCACCAATCGAGTAGTAGGTTCCCTCTAATATTTGGCAAATTATTTCCCCAGTCTCTGTGTCTAGCGTTGAAGTCCCCGCCGATTATAAAATAATTCTCCCCCGACTCCAGCCTCAGAAGTCGAAAAAGCGTGTCGGGCTCTGTTATAAATAAAGTGGATTGTGAGGCCTCAGGTGCATAAGCAGAGGCCAAGTACAGCCGCTTTCCACTGCGGAGCGGGATGTAAATGACGATTGCTTCCAACACCCGGAACCTGCGAAACACTCTCTGGTACACTCTGTGAAATTTTATACCTTCTTTATTGAAGATCGCGACACCGCCTCCACGTCTGGATCTGGGCCGGTTTCTTCTTCTAACAGTATAATTATTGTACTCCAGTTCGTGCTTATCGGTTAGCTTGGTCTCGCTAGCGAAAAGCACATCAGGAGTTTCGTCTTGTAGCAATTCAAACATCGCGGCTCTTCGTTCGATCCTAATCAGTGAATTAACTTTCACCGCAAGGACCTTCAAAGTTTGCTCCACCATGTGCGTATCCATAACGACATGTGTTGCGTAAGGCCCGGCAGCAGTGCATAGATCTGGTCCACCCGCTTGGCCTGTTCTTGCACCTGCTGTTGCAGTTGAGCCATCTGCCCTTGGATTGCGAGCAAGATGGCCAGCATGTTAGGTGCAGCTTCTGTTGTTCTCGGCATTGGTGCCGGAGAAGCAACAGTCGCTTGCTGTGCCGGAGCCCCCCTACCAGACACCATTTGGGCGTAGGAGATTTGGGACGTGACGGCTGGAGTTTGAAACCTTACAGGTGAACGTTTGACCTCCACCTTCTGTTGCCGAGTTTTGCTTTTTTAATGTCGGCGAACTTAGGACAACCCCGATAGTTTGCGGTGTGTCCCACGTTTCCACATAACGCGCACGAGAGCTGCATCCTATCGGATGCTCCGTCCCTAGCCAGAGTACACTCCTCGGAACTATGGTTCTTTGCCCACTTCACTCATCGGGGCTGCATTTGGCAGTTCGACGCGGCGTGCCCGAACCTCTGGCAGCGAACGCATTGCATAATGCCTTCGCTCCTTTTTAATTTCGGCGGACCCCGTTTCTCCCGCCTGGCTCTAGCTGTGGTAAATGGCTTTACCCCCACAAATCTGAGTCCTTCGCACTCCTTTTCTTTGATCAGTGCCAGGATCTCCTCAGGATCAGAAGTCGGTTCCAACCCCTTCAGCAGCATCGATTGCCGCTTTTCACACTTCGGTGTGAATGAGTAGTGCTCCGTCGTCGTTTCTTTTAGGAGCTGTTTCACTTTCGCATAGCCCTCCACTGTATTACAGTGGATGGCATGGCGATCGTTCCCCAATCTCCTAATATTAAACTTATTACCAATGACCAACTTACATAGGTCCTTGGTTGCATTTATCTCTAATTTATAAGTGTTGATAGGAAGTACCTTTTCCTTCTTCTTCTGCTGTTGTTGTTGTTGCTGCTGCTGTTGTTGCTGCTGCTGCTGGTCTTTTTGTTGTTGTGGTTGCAGCTGTTGCTGTTGTTTCTGCTGCTGCTGTTTTGTTTGCAGCAGTTGTTGTTTCTACTGCTGCTGTTTTGTTTGCAGCAGTTGTTGTTTCTGCTGCTGCTGATCTTGTTGTTGCTGAAGTTGTTGTTTCTGCTCTTTTTGTTGTTGGGAGCTCTTCACTTCAGATTGCTCCCTCTGCCTGCGTGCAGTTTGTCTCTGCTTTATTGCAAGCACTTTCTTTTTCAGCTCTTGAATGCTGCTGGTTATATCTTTTATTTGCTCATCCTCATCTTCCGATTCGGACGCAGCTAAAGAGGCAAAGTTGTTGTTGCCCCGCACATACTGCTCTTCATCAGTGATGTGCATCAACGCATCATCTGATTTTTTCTTGCGTTGTTGTGTTGTTTGTGTTGTTTCCGTTGACAAGGCTGCACCCATTTTCATTTTGATTGAATTAGGAGTGGTTCTTGACCTCCTCCTCCTCATAATAGCTTTCGCCACGGCACCGGCAACAACATTGTTGCCTTTCGCAACTCCCGTTATGGGAAGAGCAGAGCGCTCTCCACCATCCATCGCGTGATTTTATTATAGATTTTTGTTTTTATTTTTCACTAATTAAAAAAAAAAAAATAAAAAAAAAAGTGTCAAGTTTTTCCAGGGATCGAACTCGTATCCCACAATTAGATGATCGGCGCCGCTAACTGCTAGGCTAATATCAAAATATCGACCAATACTCTTTGGTGTAAACACTAGGTCACTGTTTTTTTTCACTCTAAGAAAGCCGAGCACGTTTATTCTCTGCGGAGATCCACGAACGACTCGTCAGTTCGGCCATATGAGCGAACATATGTCATCGCATTTTGCGCGTATTCGTGCATCTCCCATGTACTTCCTGTGAATGTTGATGGAAGTATGACCATTTTGCCTAGTTCATTAGGATTGAAGTTGCCACCACTAACGACTGCATCGCGTGAATGGATGTACTCTTCCGAGCGCAGCTTAATTTGATTTAAGCGAATGTAGAGAAATCGTTCGGTTTCGATTTTCACATACATATCGAAAATATATTGGTGGAACCATTGACGACATTTCAGGATATGATTACCAGCGTTTTCGTATCATTAGTCAATACGAATAGTAGCTCTTAGCACTGTCTTTCTTATTCGTTACTACATCGTTAAGCGGATTTCTCATTTTGACTCCGATATTATACCCATCTTCTCCTTGCCAAAAAAAAACTGGATATTGCAATCCGTCGTATAAGATATGCGTTTCTGGGACTCGTTGGACCTTACTCTTTCTGCGTGACTCGAGTTCTTGGCCAGCTATAACGATTGCTGTTTCATCAATCATTGGAGCATTATATTATATTGCGTGTTGACCAACGGGTGCCTTATCTGCAGGAATTATAACTATGTAATCGTCAGCTAGCATTCATTAACGGGCAGTTCTGAACAGTTGAATCAATGCGTTATGTTGATTGAATGCAGTTCAACGACAATTTCTCTTCTACTGTCCCTATTTAATCGACACCGTTGAACGATTTATTTGTCTATGTTTCCCTTGAAATAAATCTGAAGAAATATGTGATCTGCGTCTGGAAGTGGTAGCAATGACGCAGCGTGATAATAAATTTGGCCCTGCACTTTGAAGGTTGGCATGTAATTTTTGCGTATAATATTTGTTGCGCGGAACGATGTCATTTGGAAACACGAATTGTACTTCCGAATGTTTCCCAAGAATTGTTTCGGTTGTGTAATCTGATACCAATGCCGATGATGGATCAGGCGGTGGGTGTATCTTTGGCAATTTAACTTTCTCAGCCGCGCATTACATTCCATGTGTTTCACTCCTAAGTTTTAGTACTTTTCAATACACGCATAATTTGTTAATTTTTCCAAAAACAACACTCGGATGAAGATTGTAATCATAATTTTGATCGTAATGGAACCCAGCCAGCTCCAATAATGGCATCCATGAATCATTCAGTGTTCGTCTAGACCAAGCTGTGCGTGATCGTTCGAGTCTTTGCTTACGTCGCTCGCTTGTTTCAGACAAACGGGCTTCAACTGTGCGTAATCGTTGAGCTTCGAGTCTTGGCTCACTGTGTTCGTCAGATTCTGGGGTTAGCAACTGCTTTTCTTTTTTGCTTGAAGTGTATTTCTATCAATCGCTGCTCGTTTGGGAGCATATTTTACAAGTATAAATCGCAATCCAAGATGCCACCTTTTTCAATAATTCTAAAGCAAATGAAAGAAATTTTGTTGACGAATTTTATCACCAAATGGGTTGAAATCAACTGAAAGAAATAAAAAAATTTGGCATTGGAAAGCAATTAAAATTTAATTCAATTCCATTGACGATGTAATGTAGGAAAACTCCATGAAAAACTCACCAAAAAATATGCACCAAAAGTAGATGAAAAGTATATCCGATAAGTTTATTCATACACCAAATGGACTATCACTGTTGTCAATAATAATGTTTTCCAATCAATCAATCAATTAAAATAAAATACAAAAATTCAATATTGAAAAGCAGAGCAAAGCACTTATGATTTAACCATAGACACGTATCCCACAAATATTCCAGTTGCCGTATAAAAAAATATTTGTTATTTACACTAACTCACTAACTCGCACTCGGACTTCTGATGTGAAATGAATCCTTCAATTTTCTATGATTATTTTTATCTATTCTAACTACTAACCTAATGATCGGGTTATCCCACTCGTGACCGGTAACTACTCATAAATACCCTTTTCATGTCATTGCAATACCGATATCATATTGAAAGCAATTAGCAGTGCCCGAGATATGGTTTTCGGATCATTATTTTTGCGCACTTGTTATAATTACAATAACAAATCAAACTTCTCAAGGATACATTTTTATAATCCAAAACACTTTTATCTCTGTTTGTGTGGGTCTATTTGGCATGGTTCAGCGTAAGATATATATTAGAATTTGAATTGAAATCCACTTTGGGCACTGATTGCCCGAGATACGGGTCTATGGTTAATGTGGTAAAACTGTATGAAAAACTCACAAAATCCGAATCGAGTTATTCTTGTTGATATGTAGATCAAGTTTCAAATACACTAAATAGAAGATTTCGAGTACTTTTGCTCTATATCTCGTCACTCGTCAATCTGTTTTTTGCAAAAATAGATCAAAAAAAATAAATAGTTTCGATTGTAACTCATCAATCATGTGTCTGGTCAATATTATTGTGACTATTTATAAAGTTCTGCATGAAAAAAAAAAAAACCAAAAAAATGGTACCAAAACCTTTTTCACAGAATTCTGAGCAAAGTTGCCATAGACACCAGTGCTCTATTTCTTACCATTTAAACAAACATTGATTTTTATGTACGAGTATATACCTTTTTACAGAATTCAGAACAAAATTGCCAAAGACATCAGTGCTCTATCTCTATTTTATACATAGAGATTTTCTAACTTTTTCAGAAGAAGAGCAAGAAGAAGTAGAGAGCGATTCTAGCGATGATGAAAGCCATGTTGAATAAATTGACAATGAAAGCGACGAATAATTATTTAGTTCAGTCTCGAATATTCAATAAAATTAATTTTTTTTAAATTAACATCAATTAACATATTAACAGTTTTGGGGAGGGAAAGGCTTGAGCATATCGGCTGGTGTATTGAAACATATATTTAACTGTAGATATTAAATTAAATTTAAAAATAACTTAATTTTTAACAAAATGTTCACTTAGATTTGTGTCAATACACACTTATCTATGTCTCAGGGCCTTGAATGTGGTTGATCGTAGGCAAAATTAAGATAAGGTTCATAATTATACAATAAAAATAATGAAAGGTATATTGTATATGTGTATACATATATACATGTATAACACAAACTTACTATTTGTAATATTGATTCCACAATCTACAACAACTGCGCCTGGCTTGATCCAATCTCCTCGTATCATTTCAGCACAGCCCATGGCAACAACAAGAATATCAGCTAATAATGTCTGGAAAGGGTAACAATTATTTACATAAGTTGTTTTTCTGCTATAAAAAAATAATAATAATAATAAGTTATGAGAAAAATATACGATAACAAATTTTTTTAAAAACAAGCTTTATTTTGTCCAAAAGGAACTAAAACGTTAAAAATAATTTTGATAAAACACGAGCCATTCTCTTCATTTCAACCTTTGACCGACATTAAATTTCCTTCGTTTTAGTCAAATTCATTCTATTACCAAAATAAGAGCATTTTCGTTTTCTCCTGCTGTCAAATGTAACACGCTTTTATTTTGGTATAATAAATAATAAATAATAAATAATAAATAATAAATAATAAATAATAAATAATAAATAATAAATAATAAATAATAAATAATAAATAATAAATAATAAATAATAAATAATAAATAATAAATAATAAATAATAAATAATAAATAATAAATAATAAATAATAAATAATAAATAATAAATAATAAATAATAAATAATAAATAATAAATAATAAATAATAAATAATAAATAATAAATAATAAATAATAAATAATAAATAATAAATAATAAATAATAAATAATAAATAATAAATAATAAATAATAAATAATAAATAATAAATAATAAATAATAAATAATAAATAATAAATAATAAATAATAAATAATAAATAATAAATAATAAATAATAAATAATAAATAATAAATAATAAATAATAAATAATAAATAATAAATAATAAATAATAAATAATAAATAATAAATAATAAATAATAAATAATAAATAATAAATAATAAATAATAAATAATAAATAATAAATAATAAATAATAAATAATAAATAATAAATAATAAATAATAAATAATAAATAATAAATAATAAATAATAAATAATAAATAATAAATAATAAATAATAAATAATAAATAATAAATAATAAATAATAAATAATAAATAATAAATAATAAATAATAAATAATAAATAATAAATAATAAATAATAAATAATAAATAATAAATAATAAATAATAAATAATAAATAATAAATAATAAATAATAAATAATAAATAATAAATAATAAATAATAAATAATAAATAATAAATAATAAATAATAAATAATAAATAATAAATAATAAATAATAAATAATAAATAATAAATAATAAATAATAAATAATAAATAATAAATAATAAATAATAAATAATAAATAATAAATAATAAATAATAAATAATAAATAATAAATAATAAATAATAAATAATAAATAATAAATAATAAATAATAAATAATAAATAATAAATAATAAATAATAAATAATAAATAATAAATAATAAATAATAAATAATAAATAATAAATAATAAATAATAAATAATAAATAATAAATAATAAATAATAAATAATAAATAATAAATAATAAATAATAAATAATAAATAATAAATAATAAATAATAAATAATAAATAATAAATAATAAATAATAAATAATAAATAATAAATAATAAATAATAAATAATAAATAATAAATAATAAATAATAAATAATAAATAATAAATAATAAATAATAAATAATAAATAATAAATAATAAATAATAAATAATAAATAATAAATAATAAATAATAAATAATAAATAATAAATAATAAATAATAATAATACATAATTAATAAAAAATAATAAATAATAAATGTATTTATCCTAAAAACGGGTGCGTAAGGAATAGCGATAAGAGAATCCGCAAAGTGAAGTCAGAAAGGATAGATTTCGCTAATTTTTATCCCGGAGTGTGGGGCCTCAAAAGTTTCCACTCCTACATGTATGAAGCCAGTCATTCCAACTACTATGCTTCCGCTCGAATAACAGGAATTATTATACGATGACAAGATCAAGTGTGGGATTCGAGGAATAAATACAACTGCGATAAATCAAGTTCGGAGCAGACGCCTTTTTCAGATGAACCATTGGCTGAACTGGCAGAGAATGGCCCCGCAATTCCTTCAGTGAGTAAATGTTATTCCTTAAAAGAAAAAAAGAAGGCGTAGCTGATATGGCTAAAGAGGTTGTCCATGTTGTTTTTAATGTGTTTGGGAATCAAAGGGTGTAAAGAACTTCAGCGATCTTCAAACAACCCCATCCCAGATACTACCGACGCTAATTGGAGTAAAACTCAGATCAAATATTTAAAATGGTATCATACCGCGACGACCCCGAGGACCCCGCAGATGACCCAATTTGTTACAAATTCCGCGAATTTGGATTTTTCGATTATTAATTCCCAGCGGAGCCGGGCTACCGGCAACCAAATCAAACTTTAAAAAAAAAATGAAAACGAGAAGAAAAAAAAACCCGCAACTACGCGGATGGTGGTTGAGATGCGAATGAAGGCAAATATGCACAGCCGAATGGAGAGCCCAAAAGGAAATCGCGAAAATTGCAACAAGCAGCTGTGATGTCGCTGCACACCCTGGTTGCTCAGCAAGGGGGGGTTCGGGGATTGTTTAAAGCAAAAAATAGTAGACAACAAATAGGCGCCACCCAATTTTTGTTGCGAAAACAGATGACAAAAAAAATGTACAAACTGTTTTTCCAACCATCACTTCCTTGGTTCTGTCGTCGTCTTGGGTGTCGTTGGTTTTCTCGGTTTGTTTGCTGGTTTCCTTTTCTGCGTGATCTGCGTTTTGTGTTTGGTTGTTCGTGTTCTTGTTCTTGTTCTCGTCCTCGTTTTTCTGCTCGGTGTGGTTATCCTTTTTTTGGTTTTTTTTTTATATTAGTTGGTTTTTTTTTTTTTTTTTTTTTGTCTCCTGTACTTTTGTTCTCCGTATTTTTTTTTCTCTTTTCGTGGGCTCTTGCCGCTAAGACGATAAGCTATCGAATGAGCTTACCGCGCTTATTGGCCACCACCAGCACTCACACACTCATTCACACATGAACATCCACACACATGGGGTTCTGCCAATGCAGCTGTTAGAGCAAAGGGAATCACATTCAGAGCTCTTACAGCCTCTCCTCAAATCCCCAGCCAATCACACTTGTCGATGTTTGTGGGTCGTATTTGTGGGTTATGTTTGTTTTGTCGTCTAAGCGATTGCTTTGGTTCGAGCCAAACCTCTGACCCGAAACCAGAGCTAAAACGTTAGGAGCTAAAATTTGAGACCGGCGCATAGGTAGGAAAACTATTTTAAAAGCTTATTATGGGTACGAGATGGGGGATCGTAAACCTTCTTGCAAACTTAGGGGCAGAAAACGACCGCTGGGAATTGTGGGCTTTCCTTTACAATTTGTTTACGTTATTTCTTTTTGGGGGTAGGGGGTTCCTACAAATCTTCCGTTTTTTTTGCAAAGAATTCCTATTTAGGTTGGGCTTGCGGCCATTGCTGGGTATAAGGCAACTCGGGGCATCACAGGAGACAAACCGTCTGTCCGCTAGAGTCTACAGGCCTTCCGCCTGGCTCTATCCTCGGGGAACCTCGAATCACCTCTGGAGCGGTAGGCAGAGCGAAGGAACTGAATTCGGAGAATCCAGTGAATCCAGCCTGTGCTATGACTACCAGAGATTGATAGAGGAAGAAAAGAGAAGGGACAGCACCAGAAAGGTAAGGAGAAGAAAGAAAGCCAAAAGACAACAAGGGGGATTGGGACTGGAGGATTTTTGGGGCATGATTTGCACGCAACAATCTTATACTTTATTTTTTTGTTGCAAGGAGTTCTTCTAAAAATATTCGCCAAATAAAATACGTGAATAATTTAAACGATCGTGAATGATTTCTTTTTAATTTCCTTTGAGGGACAAAATAACAAAAACCTCAATATCAATAAGAAAATAATAAAAGATAGAAATGCTTACGAGTTTATCTATTACTTTATATGAAAAAGCAGTGAATCGATCGATTGAGGAAATAAAAAATAAATGTCGCATTAGTTGCACCGCGTGGAAGAGTGATAAAATAATTATGTTCATATAAATACATTAAGTAAGACATATATCTGAAACAAGTCTAATTTAAGTGCATTACTTAACAAATTTTATATTAACTTTAAGATTAATTCAACAAAATAATAAAAGAAAGCGAGACTTTTGTAACTTACAAGCCTCGCTGGATAAAAGCTGTTGTTTTTAGTAACGACTCGTGATAGGTGTTAAAAATATTGAACGCATCTGTGCATGAAGGCGTCTTCCTAAATGAATCAAAGACTTCTTATTTGTTTCCTTTCCATAGGTCGTGATATAAGAATTACTCGTATATTGGAAATTATAGGGGTATCTGCAAGATGTCAGTTGTGCCCTTGCTACTAGAAAGTGTAGTGAAATATCGTCTTGAATTTCTAACTCGTTAAATCCTGTCTGGTTTTATGCATGGTTTTATATCTGGAAGATCAACGTCTATTAATCTTGCTATTTTTTCCTCATATGTCATAAATGCGTTAGAGAACCGTATGAGAGTCGATGCTATTTACACAGGCTTTAGTAAATCATGCAATTTTATTAAAAAAATTAAATCTTCTTGGATTTTATTCGGAAATTTTAGCTGGTCGTCATCATACTTTACTGGAAGAAACCAAATTGTAATAATTGATATCATGCTGTCGACTTGAATGTACATCGGGTGTTCCCCAGCTCCTTGTTATGTGTATGGATGACATTATTTCTAAAATAAAGTACTGCAAATGTCTTTTATACGCTGATAATCGTAAGTTTTTCCTAAAAATTAAAAATGTAGGTGATTGTCATCTTATTTAGGAAGGACTTGAACTCGCTTTGTAATTGGTGTACTGCCAATTGCTTAAAACATAAAAAACATTGCTTAAAGTGTCAGACTATATCTTACTCTAAAAGATCAGTAAGTTTACTGTAGAATAATTCGATTGAGTCCAAAGTTTTATCTCGTGTTGTGAATATTAAAGAATTAGGCGTTATATTTGAATTAACTTTTTCTTTCAAATGTCATATTGACTACCTTGTTCCCAAAGCTAACTCTATGGTCGGTTTTATAAAGCGCAACACAAAAGACTTTAGCCATCCTTTTTCACTTATTTTGCTTTTTAATGTCTTGTCTTTATTAGAATACGCTGATGTGATTTGGAGCCATGTCTTTAAAGTCTATGCTGACCGACTTAAAAGAAAACAATTCACTAAATTTTTATTTTACAAAATGCACTGGCCTTTTTGTCCCGATTATAAAGATAGATGTCTGCTATCATTAGAATCGAGACTTACTACTCATGGTGTAATGTTTGTTAGAGATTTACTATATTATCATATTAAATGTCCTCTCCTATTGGCATTGATACCTATTCATGTTCCTTTTAGATTACTAAGGTCGATAGTTTTTCTATCTTGAAAACCACATGTAACAAATTATGGCTGAAGGAACCTTTGGTAAGATCAATTAAAAAATTCAACAAAGCTTATACTTCTTTGGATTTTTAATCTTTCACAAGTTACGAGTATGTTCCAAAATAAAACTGTACTATATTTTAATTTATTAGTACATTCTCTCTTATTTATGTAGTATCTGTTAGCCATTCTAACACTTGTAGATAAATAAATAAATAAATAAATAAATGAATAGTAGGAGAAGAAGAAATAATAAATATAAAAGACGTTATTACAAGACAAAAACTTCACTCTTGCAAACATAAAAAATAGAAGTCATTTAATTGAACTAATAGTTGCCCCTGGACACCCGTATATGAAATGGGAGAATAAGCCGGTGTATGGTACATATCCATATGAATTAATGGAACCAAATAGTCGACAATAAAATATCTGGTTCTTGGCTTCGATTTGTGTATGGAACCAGAGAGATTCGTGATTGTTATTCAGGATCAGGTAATACCTGTGGAGCAGTACACGAAATAAACGATATTTTGCTGGTTGTAAAATTGTTTATCAAGAAATATTAAGGAAGATGGACTGGAGGACGGAAAATTTGAAAATTATTGAAAGACTGAAGTATTTTTTTTTTTTAGTGGAAAAGTCTGTATGGCCGGATGTTGCAAAATTTATGAAACAGTCCAAGCCACTTGATTTGCAGAAATTCGAAAAATGTTCCCAATCATTGCTTAAAATCATAAAAATCATGTTTTGTTGAATATTCTTGGTTCCGAAAAATATTGATGTCGACGAATTGAATAGCTAGCGAGTTGTTGACGTACAAATCGATTGATTCCGTTAACCAAAATGAGGTCGTCAACTATCCAATTAATTGCTGCCTCACAATCTGTAACTGAAAGTAACATCAGTATGATAAAAAGTATTCGGTTTGCGGTAAGGAAACTGATGAACAATGCCATCGAAACAGCCATTCATAAAGGAAAGTGCAATGATAATCTGACGTTTTGGTAATGTGCATCATAATGAAATCATAATGAATCCGACTGATATCTCAATTTCCTTTAATCGCTCAAAAGTTTCCGGCCCGGCTTGTATTCACAATTACAATAAACAGATCACACGGACTTTCATTAAGTTTTTGTTATTAGTTTTCCACAGTAAACAGTTAGTTGCTCACGAAGCCTTCGGGCCGTGCATTGTTTAGGACACGCCTTCAGCACTTCTTTAACTTGCGTCTGAACAGGGACTAAAAATTTGAGTTCCCTAGGTGACCCTTTGGATTGAAGAATGCTCCGGTAATATCCCAAAGGAATATTTTGAATTGACTAACGGTGCGTCAAAATACGTTATTGGAGCAGCACTTGAAACCAATTGCATACTCTTCGCGATCCCCAATAGAACCTGAGGAGATTGATAGTACCAATGAAAAACAAACGCTTGCTATAGACTAAGACTTGGAGAATCGATGTTTATGCCTATTGTAATATTTTGTTTTATAATTTTGGTGAGTAGGCAGAAGCCTACTACATATCTTGTTAATTGAAACACCTAATTAAGTTCTTATTTTAACTATCTAGCCTAAATACTATAAGCGACCTATGTCTTAATGTAAATACCACGTTATCTAATAATAATAATAATCATAATAATAATAACAATAAGATGTCGTATTTAAAAGAAAGTCTTAATAAGGCCTTTGACAGGGCATGGAAATTATCCGTGTGTTTATTGATTTGATTCGGGTATTTATATACTGTACGGTGACTATGCTTTTAAACGAAAGTGTGGCGTAGCAACTAGCAGAGGCCTTAGGTTGCTGCAAAGCAGACATAAGCGCCATTCAAGAAATGCGATGGGATGGGCCGGAAAAAACGAAGATGAAAAACTGCGATATCTACTACGGCAATTGCTATCGACGGCAAAAGCAGCGCTTATTTGGATGCGAATTTGTTGTCGGAGGCAGACTAAGACAAGAAGTCCTCAGCTTCCGTGAGCGAGCGCCTCGTAGCAATCCGCATGAAGGCTTAATTCGCCAACATTAGCCTTATATGCGCGCATGCCCCCACAGAAGATGACGACACCAAGGATGCCTTCTACGAGCTCCTTAACAAGACCTGCGAGCCATGCCCTAGCTATGACATTAAAATCGTCCTCGGTGATTTCAATGCAAAGCTAGGAAAAGAGGGTATCTTTGGTGGAACAAAGGGAAAATATAGCCTGCACAACACCACCTCCAACAACGGATTCAGGCTAATCGATTTTGCGGCGGGGCGAAACATTGTCGTGGCTAGCACGCGGTTCCCACATCTCGACATACACAAGGGGACTTGGAGAACTCCTGATCAATCAACTGTCAACCAGATTGATCACATTGCGATCGACGCAAGACACTCTTCCAGTATTATGGATGTCCGTTCGTTCCGAGAAGCCAACATCGACCCGGATGTAGCCGAAGTACGGCTGCGGATATCCCAAACTACGCCAAGACAAACTAATGCTGTGAGAAAATTCGACGTCAGACGGCTACAATCGCAATAGATCGCCATGTCCTTTTCCGATCGAGTGTCCCTTAATCTCTTAAGTGGTCCAATGCCGCCAGCATCAAGCATCGAATACCATTGGAAACACTGCCAAAACGCCATCAGAGATGCCGCTTCTGATGTGCTGGTTTCACTCGTCCACCACAACGAAACCCCTAGTTCGATGATGAATACCCGCAAGCACATGCAGCTAAGCAAAAAGCACGCAATGCGGGACTGCAAAAAAAGACCAGAGCTGCTCATGAGCTCTATGAGCGGAAGAGGAGAGACGAGCACCGGCTTCTCAGGAGGAAGAAGAAAGAGCATGAGAAGCGCGCGATCGAGGAAATTGAGAGATGCTACTCCAGGAATGAGGTTCGGAAATTTTACAAAAAGGTAAAAATAACATGCAGCGGAAACAAACCCCGAACCGAAGCCTGTAGAGATGAACAAGGGAACATCGTAGTCGAATCGCAGTCGATGCTGAGGATTCGGAAAGACCATTTCTGCAGACTGTATAACGGCGATAACGGACCAAATACCACTGTCAGGCAGAACCAACCTTTCAACTTGGACGATGATGACCAACAATTCCGTCCATCCGACCTGGATAAAGTGCGAATAACTATATCTAAGCTTAAGTCCAACAAAGCTGCTGGAGCGGATGGCCTGAATGCAGAGCTCTTCAAAGCGGCAGGCGATGACTTGGCAAGGAGCATACACCAACTCAACTGTAAAATGTGGTCGGACGAAAGTATGCCCGATGAATGAAACCTCAGCATTGTTTGTCCTATTCTCAAGAAAGGTGACTCTCTAAAATGCGCCAACTACAGAGGCATCAGTCTTCTTAACATCGCTTGTAAAATCTTATCCGCTGTATTGTACGAACGCCTGAAGCCGTTCGTCAACAACCTGATAGGTCCATATCAGTATGGCTTCATGCCAGAAAAGTTCACCATCGACCAGATATTCACACTACGGCAGATCTTGGAGAAGACCCATTAGCTTCAGATCGATATCCACCACCAAGTCATCGATTTTAAGGCCGCGTATGACAGCATCTATAGAGATGAGCTATACGGACAATGCCCAGTTTTGGCATCCCTGCCAAACTCGTCCGTATGTGCAGGATGACGATGGTGAATGCACACTGCTCCACCCAGGTCAGTAAAGATCTCACCGAGACCTTTGATGCCCAGAAAGGATTTAGACAAAGCGATGCGCTGTCATGCGATTTTTTCAACATCGTATTTGAAAGAAGAGTGCAAAACTCACGAGCAAACACAAGAGGCACTATCTTTTAAAAGTCCGTCTAACTACTCGCATACGGCGACGATATTGACATAATCGGGAGAGAGCAGCGTGATATCAGTGGCGCTTTCGCGAGTATTGAGACGGAAGCAGCGAAAATGGGTTTAGGGGTCAATGAGGGCAAGACCAAGTATATGCTGTGAAGCAAAAAGGACAACCAACACCCACGTCTCGGGCAGAACGTCACCCTCAACAGATATAACTTTGAGATAGTTAAGGACTTTGTCTATCTAGGTTCTGCTATAAATACAGACAACGACACCAGCGCAGAGATCAAGCGAAGAATAACGCTTGCCAATCCGTGCGGCATCGGATAAAGAATAGTGCCGCAGTGCGTCCCAGCTTGTCGTAAGAGGCGACTAAATGGGACACCAATCATATACAGGCAACTATGACACCAAAAATGAGCCTGTGACACTTTAACACCTTAAAACTTTCCCACAAGTTTGTATGCAATCAGTGGGTTCCCACGTCTGGAGACTACCGGTGGGGTAAAAGAACAGTCAATCAATTCGAAATGAGCATACAAGTGTCAAACCACTCAAACTTTAAACTTCATGGAAATGATCGCAATTAATAGCACTACCCCGCTGGGCACCACGATTGCAACGCACTCGGGTGATCCCAGAGCAAGCAGAAGTGCTTCTGTCAGAGCCCGACGGATTCCGGGGGCGGGCAAAATGAAGTTTCCAAAATATTTTCATAAACTTCGGTTTGCAAGTTGGAACGTCTGATCGATGACCTCAAAAAGTTTAGAACTGGAAGCGATTATGCGTCGCAGAACTCTACAAATCCTGTGCGTACAGGAAACGAAGTGGTGTAATACAGGAAATAAAGCGCGTTTTCTAGATTTAAAGACTAAGGCATTTAAGATGTTCTACCATGGAACGGTCAGTGGACGAAACGGTGTTGGAATCGTTGTTTCAGCGGATCTTCTAAACAACATCGTTGGTATCTTGAAAATAAGCGACTGCTTAATGAGTGTTAAACTCGTCATACACAATGAAACGTGGAACAGTGGAACATGCATCCACAAAATGGATGCGACCAATCGGAAAAAGATACATTTTGGTCAGAGTTCGGTAATTTGCTTAGAAATATACCTATCGATGAGATGCTCTTCGTAGGCGGAGATTTAAATGGCCACGTCGGAGAAACAAATGTTGATTATGAGGACTGCCACGGCGGTAAAGGCTTTGGAACCAGAAATTCAGCTGGCGAAGACATCCTTGTAGCACGTAGGGCTTACGGCTTAACCGTCTTAAATACAGTGTTTATTAAACATCAACGACATCTCATCACCTATAGCAGCGGAGGCCACGAAACGCAAATAGATTATCACCTCTGCAAAATGTCGATGAGAAACCGTGTTAAGGACTGTAAAGTAGTACTTGGAGAATCGCTAGTAAGCCAACACCGTCTGCTCATTACAGAATTTTTCACAGCGGAACCACCGAAAACACGGGCATCGATTGGAAAGCCAAAAATCCGATGGTATAATCTATTGAAGGAACGAAGCGCAAGATTTATCGCACTGGCTAAAGAAGTACTTCAAAATATAAATGGTATAGCAGACTCACTTAGCCCGCAAGAAATGTGGAACAGCATGCACGAGGAATGCATAACACTCGCAAAGTCCCATCCGGGGACTATATCGAAATACCATTACGTCGGCAAAGAAACATGGTGGTGGAATGACGAAACCAAACGAGCTGTGGCCGACAAGAAGAGTGCATTCCAAGCGTGAACAAAATGCGATCGGAGCGACGATATCGAAAAAGCTCGACTGGCTCTTGAATACGAGCGTCTTAAAAAGATCGCAAAGAAAGTCCTGGCTCGAACTCGAGCGGCAGAAGCGGAAAATCTGTACCAGGAGTTGGAACAAATATCCTCACGATCGGCGGATAGAAGACAAGCTATCCAATAAGTTCAAACGTCGTACAGTACTAAAATGCCAAATATTTTTAAGCTCGCTGCACAGAGGAGAAAAAATTCAATGGAAATAACCTCGCCGAAATACTTCAAAAACGCAGACGGTCGCTTATTAACAAATGAAAAGGAAATTTGTGACCGGTGGCTTGAATACTGTAAGGAGTTGCTTAACAAACAGTTTCTACGTGATATCGTGCCGAAAGCTGGTCTTTTCGAGGAGGAAGTTTCGGACTTTTCAATCGAAGAAATAAGTATAGCAATTGGAAAAATGAAGCGGGAGAAAGCGGCGGGACCAGACAGCATTCCATCAGAGTTTTGGTCGAAGATGGAGGGGATCGGCAGCGTTTGGCTATCGAAACTTTTAAATAAATTAAAATGTGGACAACCTATGCCGAATCAATGGAGAAGTAGCTTCTTGGTACCATTATACAAAGGAAAAGGCGACACTCGAGAATGCAACAACTACCGTTCAATCAAGCTTATGTCACACACAATGAAAATCGTCGAAAGAGTCTTAAACGAACGTCTTCGGCAAATAATAAAGCTCGATAATAGCCAGTGTGGATTTGTTGAAGGAAGATCGACGGTGGACGCTATCCAAAGCCTACGAATAATAATGGAAAAGCACCGAGATTCGTCTAAGGATTTACACATGGTATTTATCGACCTCGAGAAAGCATTCGATCGAGTGCCTAGGGATCTCATATGGGCCGCGGTGAGGTCTCAAAATGTACCGGAAACGTATGTTAGAATAATACAAGACATGTACGGAAACGTGAAAACTGCGGTTAAAAGCTCTGCTGGACTAACGAGAGAATTTCCAGTTAATGTCGGAGTGCATCAAGGAAGCGTACTTAGCCCTTTCCTCTTTAACGTAGTATTAGACTATCTTTTAAAAGACTGCATGCGCAAAGCAAATGTAACGCCAATTCTCTTCGCTGACGACGCAGTTATACTTAGCGATAACGTCGAAGATTTACAGAACGCCTTAGATTCATGGAGAAATGCGCTAGAGAGAAACGGGTTTGAAATAAGTCGTTCAAAGACGGAGCATTTGACGTGCTCATATGCGCATCCGTTGCGACCTGTTCCGGATATAATGTTAGACGGAATAGTTCTTCCGAAAAGCACTATCTTTAAGTACTTAGGATCAATCGTTAACATGGAAGCGAAATGTGACGACGACGTAAACCACAGAGTGAGTGTGGGATGGATGAAATGGCGGGAAAATTCGGGAATCTTTTGCGACCGAAAATTTCCACTTAAATTAAAGGGGAAACTCTACACCACGGTTGTTAGACCAGCTCTTATATACGGTTCACAGTGCTGGACAATGTACGAAGCGTTTAAAAACAAAATGACGGCAGCGGAAATGAAAATGTTAAGGATGTCTAGTGGAGTCACTAAACGCGATTGCACTAGATCTACGCGTATAAGAGGAAGTCTACATATAAAGAATTCGGTAACCGAACAGCTTGAGGCGAATAGAATAAGTTGGTATTGCCACGTTCAAAGAAGATCTGCGGAAAATCCGGTTAAAAAGGCACTATCAACTACGGTCACTCCAACTGTAAGAAAACGAGGTCGGAAAAAGAGTTCCTGGATTTCACAGATGGCAAATGCGCAACAACGTCTGGGGCTAACCACTGAAGCGATCCAGGACCGAGTATTATGTAGACGCGTTCTGCGGTCTGCGACATTAGCCAACCCCATAAGCGGAGCAGCAGCGATGCAGTAAAAATGGGAAACTCGTTACGCATAAGTTCGTATAACGAGGAAAGGGTTAATAAAAGGACAAGAAGAAGAAGAAGAACCGCTGTTTCTTTTTGTTAAGAAGGCAATTGAGTAGGAAAGCCCTCTCTCGGACAACAAAAGGCACCCTTTATAAGACCTCAATAATCCCAGTCCTGCTCAATTGAGAAGAGGCATGGACATTTTCAAAAATGGATGAGGGTGTTCTTGGTTCCTTCGAGAGAAAAATTCTTCGGGCGATCTTGGGTCCCGTCTGTAATGACGGGACGTGGAGGAGGAGATTCAACGACGAACTGTATGGACTGTACAGCGACCTGGACCTAGCCAGAAGAGTGAAGATGCAAAGACTGAGATGGCTGGGTCATGCAGAGCGCATGGACATGAATGCTCCGGTCCGAAAAGTCCTCAAATCCGCTCCCGAGAGACAGCGCTGTAGAGGAAGGCCAATACTCAGGTGGGGCACGCAAAACTGGAGGCAGCTAGCCAGGAATTGAACTGACTGGAGACGCTTGTTGACTGTGGCCCAGGTCCACCCCGGACTGTAGCGCCACCTAAGGTAAGTAAAGTAAGTGACGTAGCGAGAACCATGACTCCACAATCGGTGATACATCTGCTGCAGTGTTTCTAGGGCGGAGTACGTGAATTAGTTCAAATGAGTATTAGGTCACTGGCACCGTGAATCATTTGTGCTTTATTTATGTTATTGGTATTCTGTTGTGTGGTTTGCTACTTGATACGTTACACCTCCCTTCTTTGGAAGAATGCTTATACATTGTCAGTGTCATGGATGAACATTCTGTCACATTGTTTTGTTGCATAGTTAGTTTTGTCTATATTTTGTGTCAACTACGTTTTTTGTTTTGATTGTGCTTTTTTGAAAAGTTGCATAGTTTGTGAAATAATATGGATATTTGAATATTAAATAATGTTAGTGGTGTTTTTTTTTTTGTCATATGTATATTTACGTGTTAATTTTAGTGTATGAGTTTTAGCCTGTTTTTGTGTATTACAATATTTCTAATTAATTGTTTTTTGACTTTTTCATTGTCTGTGTTGTTAGGTGCTAAACTATAATTATTCTTCTTATCTATGCTTTCTACTTTAAAGGGACCCTTGTATCTACTATCTAACTAATGGTCTGTGCCATCTTTTACTAACACTAAATCTCCTGTGCTAATTTCCTTATATTGTATTTTCCTATCGTAAATTTAAGTTTTCTTGTTTTTTTTGTTATGAACTCTTTGGCTCTTTTTTGCCTGAAGCGCCTACGCGCGAAAAAACGAACTCAGTGAGTAATAAAGCTTGGAGGAGGAAAACAACACACTCCGTACGAAGCTTAAGCAAATGGAGCTTAAAAGAGAAGTAGACATACTCCGAGAGGAAAATAAGACTCTGAGCCCGAGGAAGCAGTCCACTCCGTTCAACTAGTCGCGAATATCATACGGACGAAGAAGAGCTTACACGCGAAACAAATTGGACCCTTAAGAAAAGACCGTATAAGAACGTAAAGCTAGTTCTTCACCCGAACTCGTTCCAGACAAGAGTCAGGAGTCACAAAAAAAGCAACTCCCAACAAAATTACGTTTTCCACCTCCAATCAACGTTGTTGGGGTTTCGGATTACAATAAGTTCTCAAAGAAACGTTATAATCTAAGTACAAGGTAACATCACTTCGCAACAATGTGTGGAAAGTAAACGTCGACAACTCCGATGACTACCGAGCATTGTCTGACAAATTAATTACCTAGAAGATCCAATGGTTCACTTTCGAAAACAAGTCAGAAAGATCATTACGTGTAGTAGCAAGAGAGCTTCATCCTTCGTGCACTAAAAACGATATTATAAGCGACCTCCATGCCTTAAATTTCTAGACGTCGTAAATATTATTAAAAAAGAAAAGAGAAAAACAGTGCAAGACGAGGAAATCTTGGTTAAGCGGGGACTTCCACTGTTTATGCTTAGTTCCGATAAGTCCGAAAATAAAGAAGATATCTATAGTATTAAAACTATTCTAAATATCGTAGTCAAAATCGAACCTGTGCGTAAGAACACAAGATCGATCCCGCAATGCAAGCGCTGCCAAGGCTTTAATCATCCGCAGACTTACTGCCAAAAAGAATCGCGTTGCGTAAAATGTGCCGGTAAACATCTCTCAGAAGAGTGCAACTTAAATAAACAACTTCCACCGTCTTGCATAAATTGTCAGGGAAAGCACCCAGCAAACTATCGCGGATGTGAAGTGGCGAAAGAACTTCAAAAAAGGCGCGATACGCTTAAAAAAACCTTACGTCCCAACCCAGAAGCAACTACAAATAAACCAAATATTGCTAAAGAACAGGCAGTGAACGAAAGAAAATCCGTCGTGGTAAAGACGAAGGATATAGGTATACAAAACAAGATCGCAAAGGGAAAGCAGCCACCGATTGACGCGCTAACGTATGCACAAGCAGCGTCGCAAGGCAATAAAAAAAGCGGTGTTACGCCAGATCCAGTGGCTCACGTTTTCTCTCTAATTCTCACGACTCTTGAGGAGCAAAGCAGAAGAAATAAATTTTTAGTTGAAAAATTGAGCAATCTCGAGAAAGAAATACGTAAAACTCGATTTCAAGCATGAATAAGAAACAAGTGCTTAAAATATTGACGTGGAACGCAAACGGCCTTATTAAAAAACTCGACGAACTGGAAGTTTTCTTACAAAAAGCCATTTTCTTGATTTCCGAAACTCACTTGAGGAAAGGACCTCGTGTGGAACTAAAGGGATACTGTGATTATCATGCATACCATCCATCAAAAAATGACATAGGCGGATGTTCATTGTTCATTAAAGATTGTTTTGAGCACTCTATAAACATGAAGATTGAAAGCGATGCAATGCAGTTAAGTTCGGTTCGCGTTAAACATAACAACCAGCACTACAACATTGCGTCAATTTATTGTCCTCCGAGATGCAAGCTAGAAAAGAATGACTTTAAAGGTATCTTTGATTCACTCGGACCGAATTTTATAATTGGTGGTGACTTTAATTCGAAACATACCTTCTGGGGCTGAAGATGTAATTCAACGAAAGGCAGACAACTTTATGAAGCCGGTATGCAATGTAAAGTTGACTTTTTCTCGGCAGGAAAACCAACATATTGGCCTTCGGATATAACAACGACACCTGACCTTGTCACAAAGGGAGCAGCCAAAATTTCTACAAACATCGAGGAAAGTTATGATCTCTCCTCAGATCACTCACCAGTCATTTTGACACTAAGTATACTCTTAGTTAAGAAAGAAGTGGCGCCTAGATTAACTAACAACGAAACTAACTGGGACGGTTTTAGAAACTACTGCAATGAACATATTGTTCTAAACGTATCGCTAAAAACACAAAACGAAATAGAAGACGAAGTCGACAGATTCATCAAAGTCCTGCAGAATGCTGCCCGGAACAACACTCCAACTCCAACAAGAAAAGAGAAAGCAAGTAGTGAAATAAAAAAGAGGAGAGCGCGCAAAAGATGGCAACAATCCCGTGCTCCCCAGCATAAAACATACTTAAGCCACTTATGCATCAAGTTGAAGGAAGCAATACGAGACTACAAAAATCGGAATATCTCTTCATATCTGACTGCCGAAAGAAGTTCAAATTACTCCCTCTGGAAAGCCATGAAGGGAATCAAAAAGCCTCAAATGCAATTTCCTCCCATAAGAAGAAATTATGGCGAATGGGCAAAAGGAGATAAAGAGAAGGCGGATCAATTTGCCGAGCACCTAGAAGAAACGTTTAAGCCTTTTGATTGACAGGCATTAACAGGAGGTTCTAATTATATAACTACGGCACCGGACAATTTTAGAATAAAAACAGTATCCCTACGAGAACTTAACCAAGCAATTAAAAAATTGAAAAATAACAAAGCCCCTGGTTATGATTTGATAACTGGTCAAATTCTCAAGGAGTTGCCAAAGAAAGCCCTGATCAAACTGCTCCAACTTATAAATGCCGGGCTAAGATTATTAAACGTGTCTTTATTGATTTGATTGGGGTGTATGGCTTGTAAACGAACGTGAAAAGTAGCAAGAAACATATATCCTCAATCGGTGATACATTTGCTGCAGTTCCTAAGGCGGAGCACCTGAATTAGTTCAAGTGAGTATTAGGTCACTGGCACCGTGAATCATTTGTGCTTTATTTATGTTATTGGTATTCTGTTGTGTGGTTTGCTTCTTGACACGCTACACTATATAGTGAAGGGAGGATGGGCATCTACCTTGACCAAAATCCCTTGACCTATGCCTTAGAAAATTGAAATTACAACGCGAAGCTAAAGCTCGTATTAAAGAATACAATTGTGAGTTAATCTATAAACTAAATATCGTTGCAGATGCCTTATTGCGACGAAGAACAGAAATTTGTAGCTTGTCTGACTTTGCACCTGCTGAACCAGAAAATAATGTGCTTCAATTGCCGATGACTTGTTTACGGGAATAGCGCAGGACCTGAATTCAACAACTGCAGCTGCCCTGGAATATTACTCACAAACGGATACCGCGAAAGATCTTCAATGAACAGATCCATGTATAACGCAGAACAGGATGGTTCTGTTTGAATTTCTTATATGGAAGACCCTCTTAACTTCTTTGGAAATCAAATAATAATAATTATTGGAGAAGGATTGGAAATTTATGAGGAAACCCTTCCAGGTTACTATCGACACTATGTCGCGACATCAAATAAAGACAAGTCATGTCATGTCAACAAACCGAAATTGGGACCAAACATCCTGAACAAATTTTTTTATTTTGTTTTTGAAGGAACTTAACAATCAAGAGGAAAATGGGATAGAGAGAGAGAGAATCCGTGCGGCATCGGATATAGAATAGTGCCGCAGTGCGTCCCAGCTTGTCGTAAGAGGCGACTAAATGGGACACCAATCATATACAGGCAACTATGACACCAAAAATGAGCCTGTGACACTTCAACACCTTAAAACTTTCCCACAAGTTTGTATGCAATCAGTGGGTTCCCACGTCTGGAGACTACCGGTGGGGTAAAAGAACAGTCAATCAATTCGAAATGAGCATACAAGTGTCAAACCACTCAAACTTTAAACTTCATGGAAATGATCGCAATTAATAGCACTACCCCGCTGGGCACCACGATTGCAACGCACTCGGGTGATCCCAGAGCAAGCAGAAGTGCTTCTGTCAGAGCCCGACGGATTCCGGGGGCGGGCAAAATGAAGTTTCCAAAATATTTTCATAAACTTCGGTTTGCAAGTTGGAACGTCTGATCGATGACCTCAAAAAGTTTAGAACTGGAAGCGATTATGCGTCGCAGAACTCTACAAATCCTGTGCGTACAGGAAACGAAGTGGTGTAATACAGGAAATAAAGCGCGTTTTCTAGATTTAAAGACTAAGGCATTTAAGATGTTCTACCATGGAACGGTCAGTGGACGAAACGGTGTTGGAATCGTTGTTTCAGCGGATCTTCTAAACAACATCGTTGGTATCTTGAAAATAAGCGACCGCTTAATGAGTGTTAAACTCGTCATACACAATGAAACGTGGAACAGTGGAACATGCATCCACAAAATGGATGCGACCAATCGGAAAAAGATACATTTTGGTCAGAGTTCGGTAATTTGCTTAGAAATATACCTATCGATGAGATGCTCTTCGTAGGCGGAGATTTAAATGGCCACGTCGGAGAACCAAATGTTGATTATGAGGACTGCCACGGCGGTAAAGGCTTTGGAACCAGAAATTCAGCTGGCGAAGACATCCTTGTAGCACGTAGGGCTTACGGCTTAACCGTCTTAAATACAGTGTTTATTAAACATCAACGACATCTCATCACCTATAGCAGCGGAGGCCACGAAACGCAAATAGATTATCACCTCTGCAAAATGTCGATGAGAAACCGTGTTAAGGACTGTAAAGTAATACTTGGAGAATCGCTAGTAAGCCAACACCGTCTGCTCATTACAGAATTTTTCACAGCGGAACCACCGAAAACACGGGCATCGATTGGAAAGCCAAAAATCCGATGGTATAATCTATTGAAGGAACGAAGCGCAAGATTTATCGCACTGGCTAAAGAAGTACTTCAAAATATAAATGGTATAGCAGACTCACTTAGCCCGCAAGAAATGTGGAACAGCATGCACGAGGAATGCATAACACTCGCAAAGTCCCATCCGGGGACTATATCGAAATACCATTACGTCGGCAAAGAAACATGGTGGTGGAATGACGAAACCAAACGAGCTGTGGCCGACAAGAAGAGTGCATTCCAAGCGTGAACAAAATGCGATCGGAGCGACGATATCGAAAAAGCTCGACTGGCTCTTGAATACGAGCGTCTTAAAAAGATCGCAAAGAAAGTCCTGGCTCGAACTCGAGCGGCAGAAGCGGAAAATCTGTACCAGGAGTTGGAACAAATATCCTCACGATCGGCGGATAGAAGACAAGCTATCCAATAAGTTCAAACGTCGTACAGTACTAAAATGCCAAATATTTTTAAGCTCGCTGCACAGAGGAGAAAAAATTCAATGGAAATAACCTCGCCGAAATACTTCAAAAACGCAGACGGTCGCTTATTAACAAATGAAAAGGAAATTTGTGACCGGTGGCTTGAATACTGTAAGGAGTTGCTTAACAAACAGTTTCTACGTGATATCGTGCCGAAAGCTGGTCTTTTCGAGGAGGAAGTTTCGGACTTTTCAATCGAAGAAATAAGTATAGCAATTGGAAAAATGAAGCGGGAGAAAGCGGCGGGACCAGACAGCATTCCATCAGAGTTTTGGTCGAAGATGGAGGGGATCGGCAGCGTTTGGCTATCGAAACTTTTAAATAAATTAAAATGTGGACAACCTATGCCGAATCAATGGAGAAGTAGCTTCTTGGTACCATTATACAAAGGAAAAGGCGACACTCGAGAATGCAACAACTACCGTTCAATCAAGCTTATGTCACACACAATGAAAATCGTCGAAAGAGTCTTAAACGAACGTCTTCGGCAAATAATAAAGCTCGATAATAGCCAGTGTGGATTTGTTGAAGGAAGATCGACGGTGGACGCTATCCAAAGCCTACGAATAATAATGGAAAAGCACCGAGATTCGTCTAAGGATTTACACATGGTATTTATCGACCTCGAGAAAGCATTCGATCGAGTGCCTAGGGATCTCATATGGGCCGCGGTGAGGTCTCAAAATGTACCGGAAACGTATGTTAGAATAATACAAGACATGTACGGAAACGTGAAAACTGCGGTTAAAAGCTCTGCTGGACTAACGAGAGAATTTCCAGTTAATGTCGGAGTGCATCAAGGAAGCGTACTTAGCCCTTTCCTCTTTAACGTAGTATTAGACTATCTTTTAAAAGACTGCATGCGCAAAGCAAATGTAACGCCAATTCTCTTCGCTGACGACGCAGTTATACTTAGCGATAACGTCGAAGATTTACAGAACGCCTTAGATTCATGGAGAAATGCGCTAGAGAGAAACGGGTTTGAAATAAGTCGTTCAAAGACGGAGCATTTGACGTGCTCATTTGCGCATCCGTTGCGACCTGTTCCGGATATAATGTTAGACGGAATAGTTCTTCCGAAAAGCACTATCTTTAAGTACTTAGGATCAATCGTTAACATGGAAGCGAAATGTGACGACGACGTAAACCACAGAGTGAGTGTGGGATGGATGAAATGGCGGGAAAATTCGGGAATCTTTTGCGACCGAAAATTTCCACTTAAATTAAAGGGGAAACTCTACACCACGGTTGTTAGACCAGCTCTTATATACGGTTCACAGTGCTGGACAATGTACGAAGCGTTTAAAAACAAAATGACGGCAGCGGAAATGAAAATGTTAAGGATGTCTAGTGGAGTCACTAAACGCGATTGCACTAGATCTACGCGTATAAGAGGAAGTCTACATATAAAGAATTCGGTAACCGAACAGCTTGAGGCGAATAGAATAAGTTGGTATTGCCACGTTCAAAGAAGATCTGCGGAAAATCCGGTTAAAAAGGCACTATCAACTACGGTCACTCCAACTGTAAGAAAACGAGGTCGGAAAAAGAGTTCCTGGATTTCACAGATGGCAAATGCGCAACAACGTCTGGGGCTAACCACTGAAGCGATCCAGGACCGAGTATTATGTAGACGCGTTCTGCGGTCTGCGACATTAGCCAACCCCATAAGCGGAGCAGCAGCGATGCAGTAAAAATGGGAAACTCGTTACGCATAAGTTCGTATAACGAGGAAAGGGTTAATAAAAGGATAAGAAGAAGGGATAGAGAGAGAGAGAGAAAGATCTTTGGGCTCAGTGGTTGTCGCTCCATGGATAGCATCCAACATTTAATGGGGAGACTAATTATCAGTGTAAATTGACTTTTTGTTGTTGTATTTTAGACAACCACTCATCTCACATGATTTTTGTTGCCTGAAGAAAGAGCCTCTTTCGATCGCGGTTGGGATTGAACACCGAACCCTCCGATTGGGAAGTCAATACACTACCAATTGAGTCACGTCCGACCGAATTAAAATCTCTGAGACCCTTTTACATAGATCTGTTTTAAAAAAAATGTGTTTGAATGATTTTCAAAATTATAAAATCCGGATCACACATTGAGTGGTAGAAGATGTCAAGAATGAAGAATGCGTGGCGTCACTCATTCTTTAGGAACATAAGAGGGCACATCGAAACCCCAGGGAAAACAAAGAGCATCTTTTTGAAAATTAAATTATTAAAAAACATGCACAATATTAGACCAGAATTTGAAGCAACACCATCATATCCATTTGAAATACTTCACAAATCAACGCTTCACTTAGGAGACAAATAATTTAAGGTATTTCACCTCACTGTACTCAGGACACTTGGGACTTTACCAAACATATATCCACAGTAGTGAAGTAAAGAGGCAAGTGAAACTGTTTAATTCCACAATTTTGAAAATTTATCGATATTATAAACATGATTATAAAGAATTGCCCTTTAAGGAATTGCTTGGCATAGCAGTGGATACATACAGTATGTTCTTTGTAAACAAAACACGAAACCGTCTGATATATTCTTTAATAGGCAGCAGAGAATTTGCTTCCAAAATTTTTAAATTTTAAAGTCAAATTAATCGAGACATAAAGGAAGTTATCTATAAAAATTAAAACAGGAATGATACTGAGACATAACTGAAAAAGGTGTAGTCCTAAAACTGGTGATGATGAAGCCGTCTTCCAACCTTTAAAGCAAAGCCAAGAACAGGTCCCTTTTTCGCAGAGAAATCGGGACAAGAAATGATCAAGAGACCACAATAATATAAGCACATTGAGGGTCTTTTAAAGTTGTTTTACGTAGAACATTTAGTACAATACAGTACAAACAGACCAGTTTTTAGTTTAGAATATTTAAATACTTAAGAGTTGTTATTTATGTTATATATGCACTTAAATACCAAAATAATGTAAACCTTGCAAATTACTGTTACATTTTATAGATATTAACTACGTAGAAAACCTTACAATATTTACTTTTATATCATTCCTACATACGATAAAGTTATCGGCTTATATATATATTGTAAATCTATAATGAATATACAAGCATATTTAATGCTTGTTAGCCATAAGGTGCCGTCTAGTATAGTAGGACATTGTTATACCATAAACGGACTTGCAATATCCGAGGAATAAACATTGCGTAAGGTCTCCGGAAATCGATGCATAGCCCACGTTCTCAAAGATGGGCATGTCACTATGCCTTTCAAGCGATTACCAACGAAGTCATTGAAATAGTCAAGGACTATACAATTTTTCTTCTCTTAGAGTTATCAAAGCGAGCTTAAAAAAAATAATATTCCAAATATTTTTTTGGTACTTACTTCATCAGACTCTGAAAAGTAGAACATTTTCAAGTAGCATTAGGACAAAAATGCAAGCTCTTCCTTCCGTGTTGATTACTATTACTTATCGAACAGATAAAGTCAGTCTGGGAACTAAAGAAGTGTGATAGTAAACGTGTTTTTTGGATACGCCTTCAGAGTTCCTTTAATTTGTGTCATAAAGCATTGAAATGAACAAAATGGTGAAGTTCAAGCAAACAGTAAAAGCAATTACAATATTATCTAAATCGAAATGTAAATAAAATACCGTGGAAATCATTGTAATTTCAAATATGATAACAAATTTGTTTGCCTTATTTTCTCATTTAAACTTTGTTTACATATATCCATAGTATCGACATTTGGACAGGACAAAGTTTATCGGGTCGGCTAGTTTAAGATATATCATAGAGTACCAGAAGCTTATTCAAACCAAACAAATAATTTACAAATAATTAAATGGATTATTTTGTTTCATAAACAGCTAAAAATAATATGAATAAATCTTACAAGGTACAGAAAATTTGGTACTCACAATCTCTTTTAAATTTTTGGTTTTTGAATGACAAACAGTAACAGTACAATGCTCCCATTTGAGGAGTTCAGCCATTGGCGTTCCAACAATCTTGCTACGACCTATAACAACCGCATGTGAACCTATTATATTGATTCCTGTATGCTTAATTAGTTGTATACAACCAAGCGGAGTGCAAGGAATAAAGGAGCTTAAATCTCCAACAGCCAATCTGCCTTCATTTTGAATATGCATTCTGTAATTACGATTTATATAACTTGTGAGTAATATGTTCTGAAAACTGTACATTACCCGTCAACATCTTTCTCTGCACACACGGAATTCGCAATATTGTGTGAATTAATGCCGGTTTCAGAATCTAAGGGCATTTGAATTATTATACCATGAACTCTTTGATCTTCATTCAGGTCATTTATCTAATGATACATATGTTATCACGATGTTATTTGAACTCTGTACTTTAACTGACTTACTCTTGATATCAATTCATTTTCAGTTATTGACCGTGGGAGTCTTACATGTATCGCATCAATTCCAACTTCGCATGCTGCTTGTAGTTTCATTTTAATGTATAAATCAGAATCTTCTCTACAACCCACTTGAACGATACGAAGGCCCGGTTGAAAATTAGCAAACTGATTTCGAAGATTTAATATATCATTTTTTAATTTTGACTTAATGCACCTGAAATCAATTCAGCAAAATAAAAAAAGAACAGAACTACTTAACTGTTATTACTTTGCTATCTTGAGCCCATCGATGATTTTAGCTTCCGACATTTTGCAACAAAGAAAAACTTTTAAAGCAGGATGAGTATTTGAAACGAATTGATAATTATAACTGAAGTCTAAAACTGAAATCTATATCAAATAGAACTTCGCGAAATTATAAAATTTTTCTGATTACGACAACAGGTCATACATAAAATATAATTTTGTTGTTTTCAAATTTTATATAAATAGAACTATGATAAGAAGTAATTCTGATTAGAGTTGATACGAGTATTATAGAACTGCTGTAGCACAAATATTCTATATACCAACTTTACCTATTTGTTTGATCTTACAAACTATACACATACCTATATGTAACATAAATACAAATCAATAAAAAATTGTGTTAAAAATGTATGCATATCCATGATTTTACTTTGACATAAATTTGTATACACATTTTTTAATACAAATGCTTGATATTATTTGACAGTAGAAGAAGTATTTTCATCTTATTTTACGTCTCGTTGTGAATAATATTTCCCCTTAAATGGTAAAAATATTTCATATTTAATTATTTGATAATTGAAATGATATACAAATAATGGTAATTATACACTTTCGGGGTCACGTGGGTTTTTCATAGATAAAAAAATTCAAAATTGGACTGATTTTTATGTTTTGACGACGGATTTGTACAAAAATATACGAAAATTCGAAAGAATAAGTAATAAGTAATAGTTTTTAAACTTTGACTGCTGGAAAAAAAAAGTTTTCAGAAATAAACTTCTCCAGTTGTTTTTTTAACAACCAAAGAATAAGTAATAAGTAATAGTTTTTAAACTTTGACTGCTGGAAAAAAAAGTTTTCAGCAATAAACTTCTCCAGTTTTTTTTTTAACAACCAAGTCTTCTTCTCATAATTTTTTTTCGTAATACTCGTACACACAGCAAAACAAACCAATTAAAAAATAAAACGTGAAAATCGATCCAGTTTTGAATTTTTTATATATGTATATATGTATATATGTATATATGTATAAAGAATATGCAAAGAAACTTCGAGTATAATCAACATCGCACCTAATTGAATTCCAACAGTGACCCTAATCAGGGTTTTTTTTGTGTAGATTTCGAAAAAAAATATAAGTCGTTAATTGTGCAACGTGAAAAAAAGTTATGAAGGATGAACATGATTTTTTTCAAAGACTAAACGATTTCTTTAATTAAAAGGATTTTAATATTTTTTATCGAAAATTCAAAGCGAATATTTAAAAAAATTCATTAAAATCGGTCCGGTTTTGGTTTTTTTATTCCTAAAAAACCAGGGGACCGCGAAAGTGTATAATTACCCAAATAATAATCAGCTCAATAGTTATAGGTGTATGTATATGGCATTTCTGAAATATTATAAAGATTAATTTAAGCTCGTTTTTCTATTTGAGGATAATTCATATAGTTTTTAAAAGAATTTCATATTTATTGTGTTTCATGCGTCAAATAATCACTTTGTCTGGAATCATAAAAAAAATAGCTGTACGAACTATTTTTCACGCAAATTAAAAAACTTATGTAAGCCGATGTTGAAGACTGATAACTCGTATACAGGGTAGGTGGGAATGTTTGTGACATATTCAATTTATGAAAAACCCTAATTATATTGACTAGAGAAGTATCAAAGATTTCAACATAGGCTTTGAAATAATCTTTCAACTAGACAGAAGGGTATAATAAGGAAATTTTATAAAATCACATTTTGACCTCTGAAAAATATGAATGAAGAGTTTAACAATCATGAATGAGACTAGTGAAACTTTTTTAATATTTATTCAAATTAGTATGAAGATCCATGGTCAGTAAAAAAAGCTCGATATCTACGGCATGCTCAGTTGTAGACTGAAACGATAAAGCCTTTTAAATTAATGCAACTGTTTTTAACACTTGAATCGTGTTTACAATACCTCTACGTAATACCCATCGAGTACTGGTCGGTGTCCATCTGTTTTGAGTTCTGTTTTTGTTTGTTTAGTTGGTATATCTGTTGTTGATATAATTACTTATTATTAATTATTAGCGTCATAGCTTCACATTTGCAAAAGTAACGTAGCCAAGAGTACATCTATCTCTGTGTGTGTTGGCGATTTTTCCATTACTTCCTCTCGGCTGCTGAAACACGTTCCCCGTAGTAGTTTTTTTTAACTCGATTGAACAGAAAGAAGTCACAGGGAGCCACATCAGGTGAATTCGGTGGCTGTCGGATGGTATTTGTTGCATTTTTCGTCAAAAAATTACGAATAATGATGGCACTGTGCGACGGTTCGTTATCATGGTGCAAAATCCACGAGTTTCCTGCCCCCAGTTCTGGTCTCTTTCGGTGAATTGCTTTACGCAAACGTCTCATAACGCCCAATTAATACTCTTTGTTTACTGTCTGTTGGTTATTGACCAACATTTCCTTTACTTCATCAATGTTTTCGTCGGTTTTCGATGTCGATGGTCTGCCACTGCGTTCATCGTCTTCGATTAACTCACGACCACTTTTGAACCGCTCGTGCCACGGGAAACCGTTTTCTTTAGAGACTCGTTGCAGAAACACTTCTCCAACATTTCCAACGTTCGCTCCCCATTAAATCCGTTTTTTACGCAAAATTTAGTACAAGTTCGTTGTTGCAAATTTAAATTTATTTCTAAAATTGTAAGAAATCGCCAACACACACAGTGCTAGATGTACTCTTGGCTTGGAACAATGGGAGCGCCACATGGTGGGTATTCCGGGAACTTGCTGATCAAGGTAGTATAGCAGCGCTATAAACGGGACAGAGGATGAATTTCCCAGGTGGAATCAACGGTGAAGTAAAATCCTGGAACAATTTAGACCGTACTCGATAAGCCCTTAACAACCCAATAGTAGTGCTCAGATACCCGCACGGACTACTGCCTTCGGGCTAACTGACCCCTCGTCCTATGGGTATCAAAAATGGAACTGGTCTTCCAAGCTGGGGGTTGTGCCGCCGGGGTAACTGCTCGGCCATGGAAAAAATATGAAAGCTACGAAGCAACATAAGCCTTGGCTACAGATAGATCAACTGTTGACAATCCATGCAAACGGATAAAGTACAACGAACTTCGGAGTTAGTTTAATATTCCAATTTGTAACTGAATGTTATTATTGTTTGTAAGCCTAATATTTTTAAGATTTAATTAACTTCCAGTTATATGACAGTGCACTAAAACGAAAACAAGAAAAAAGAAGCAACCGCAGAAGTCAACGAAATTCTATATTTCGCATAAGTTCTGGAGTAAGACTGACAATAAAAAACGGCATGACAAAAGCAAAGGAAACAAGTGGTCATGCAAGATATTCGGCTAACGCATTGAAGTAGTGAATCGAATGATTTGAGTATAAATTAATTTGTTTATGACAATTCAGTTAGGATAACAGATTTACAGTGATGCAAAAAAGATGTATTACACTCATACAATAATTGATGGTGTTTGGTAGGACGAAAGTTGTAAATAAAAATTTAACAATTATACTCTTCATAAATTTACTATATTTACTATACATGCTAACAGAAAAAATGCTTAAATATTAGCTTAAAATAACTTAATTAATTTAAGTAACTTACTGGCATTCCAAACAACATTTCTAAGTTAAACCATATTCTTATTCTATGTCTTTCGACGTCTTATTTATCTTTAAGATGATATATATATAATAGTTACTATCCTTTTACATCTTAACTAAGAAAATATTAAGTATTTAAAAAAAACCGTAGTGAATGAACTTTTTTCTTGTATTTATATAAAACTTATGTTTTAACCTTAAACTGCTTTGCCTAGCTATACAATCTAACCTAGCCCAATTGTAAGCAAACTTCATGTTGCTAACCTGATCGTTAACTTCCCCAAGGCTGCCAACCTTAAATACTTAAAACTACCCTAACCTATGTAAGTCAGTCATTTGCTTAACGTAGCAAAGAAAATATGGCCCACTTTGCCTTCTGACTAGGTTAACCCGGACTTGAAGGAAACGAGGAGAAAATCAGATCTTCTTCACTCAACCAGCAAATATTTTGGTGCTGCAGAACAACATTTTTTCTATCGCGGCTTAAAACCGCCCTACTACACCTGGCACGTTCAATACTGCCGTGTGCGAAGTAGCTGAGTCGCCCCTCACCCACTGCACGAGCTAAGTGAAAGATTACCTGTGGCTAGAATAGCAACAGCAACAGCAACATTTGGTCTTGCCAAATCCCAAAGTATCTAACTACCACGTTCTAACCTTCGGCAGCGAACACAAAAACAGAAAAAAGAAAACACTGTGGCGCTGACAGCCCGGTATGGGCCATGGCCTAGCTTCTTGACACTCATCGCCGAGTCCGAACGGCACTCCTTAGAAGCTTTTGCGTAGGTAATTTTACTTTCGGAAGTTTGCCATTGCCCGCCGAAAGGGTGATGGCGATTTGAAAAATTGTTGAGCTAACTATAGCGCCATTGCCATCACCACATTGCAGCGAACACATTGCATAATATTTTCGCTCCTTTTCAATTGCTTCCAGTGAACAAACTGGTAGTCCTGGACTTTGATACTTCTTAGACTGTCCAGTTAACTGGTGGGGGTAAGCTGTACTAGGAAGAACGGTAGTTTCAACTTTTTTCTGCTGCAATTGTAGCTTATGTTTCTGTAATTGATTTTCCGCACATTTTTTCCATGCAGCTGTTGTTGCTGTTGTTGTTAAGAGCTCGCCTTAACGTCGTGCTCATTTGTTCTTCCTGCGATTTTCTTAGCTTTAGTACCAGTCCCCTTTTGATTTTAATGACAAGACGCTGCTATTATAGCATTCAAGTAATCTTCTTCGTTTTCCGACTACGAGGTTGCCAACGGGGCAAAGCTTTTGTTACTTATTTTATTTATTTTATTTTAAAATATATGTGCGCATATATCAATTAAACTGTAAGAATTACTTATATCTATAATATATCAGTCCGGGGTGGACCCGGGCCTTGGTCAACAAGCGTCTCCAGCCAGTTCGATTCCTGGCTAGCTGCCTCCAGTTTCGCACGCTAAGTTGGCTCAGGTCCTCTTCCACTTGCGTGCGCCACCTTGCTTTCCTCTACTGCGCTGTCCCTCGAGAGCGGATTCGAAGGCTTTTCGGACCGGAGTATTGGTGTTCATATGCTCTACATGACCCAGCCATCTCAATTTTTGGATCTTCACTCTTCTGGTTATGTCAATACCGCTGTACAGTCCGTTGAGTTCATTGTTGTGTCTCCTCCTCCATTCACCTTCAATGCAGACGGGGCCGAAAATCGCCCGAAGAAATTTTCTCTCGAAGCAAACAAGTGTTCAACCCTCATAAATTTTTGATAATGTCCACGCCTCTGCGCCATAGAACAGGACCTGGATTATTAAGGTCTTATAAAGGGTGACTTTTGTTGTCCGAGAGAGGGCTCTGCTACTCAATTGCCTTCTTAGCACAAAGAAACAGCGATTGCCAAGAGTTATTATTATAACGGAGCCTCGTTAGACAAAGTCTTTAACTACCTGAAAGTTATATCTGCTGAGCTTGACGTTCTGCCCATGACTTCGGTGTTGGTTGTCCTTTTTGCTTTACAGCATGTACTTGGTCTTGCCCTCATTGACCCCTAAACCCATTTTCGCCGCTTCCGTCTCAATACTCGCGAAAGTGCCACTGATATCACGCTGCTCTCTCCCAATTATGTCAATATCGTCGGCGTATGGGACTGGTTGGACGGACTTTTGGAAGATAGTGCCTATTGTGTTTGCTTGTGAGTTTTGCACTATTCTTTCAAGTACGATGTTGAAAAAATCGCATGACAGCGCATCGCCTTGTAAAAATCCTTTCCGGACATTAAACGTTTCGCTGAGATCTCTACCGACCTTGATGGAGCAGCGTGCATTCTTCATCGTCATCCTGCACAGACGGAAGAGTTTGGCAGGCATGTCGAAATTAGACATTCCTCTGTATAGCTCGTTTCTATAGGTGCTATCATACGCGGCCTTAAGATCGATAAATAGGTGGTGTGTATCGATCTGAAGCTCATGGGTCTTCTCTAAGACTTACATAGTGTGAATATTTGGTCGATGGTGGACTTTCCTGACCTGAAGCCACACTGGTTGTTGACGAACGGCTTCGGGCGTTCACACAATATGGCAGATAAGATCGTGTTTGCGTGTATTGCGATGTTAAGGACACTGATGCCTCTGTAGTTGGCGCAGTTCAGAGGGTCTTATTTCTTGATAATCGGACAAACAATGCTGAGGTTCAATTCATCGGACATACTTTCGTCCGACCATATTTTGCAGATGAGCTGGTGTATGCTCCTTACCAAGTCATCGCCTGCCGCTTTGAAGAGCTCGTCAGTCGGGCCGTCCGCTCCAACAGCTTTGTTGGACTTAAGCTTAGATATAACTACCTTCACTTCATCCAGGTCGGGTGGACGGAATTGTTGGTCATCATCGTCCAGGTTGAAAGGTTGAATCGGTTGATTCTGCCTGACATAATAGCGGTATTTGGTTCGTCATCGCCGTTATAAAGTCTGCAGAAATTGTCTTTCCAAATCCGCAGTATCGATTACGATTCTACTACCCTTGTTCATCTGTACAGGCTTCGATTCGGGGTTTGTTTCCGTGGCATATTATTTTTACCTTTTGATAAAACTTCCGAACATCATTCCTCGAGTAGCGTCTCTCAATTTCCTCGACTGCGCGCTTCTCATGCTCTTCCTTCTTCCTCCTGAGAGACCGGTGCTCGTCTCTCCTCTTCCGCTTATAGAGCTCATGAGCAGCTCTGGTCCTGCTATGCAGCGCCGCTTTATATGCATTCTGCTTATCTGCATGTGCTTGTCGGCATTTATCATCGAACCAGGGGTTTCTTTGTGGTGGACGATTGAAACCCGGCACATCAGAAGCGGCATCTCTGATGACGTTTTGGCAGAGTTTCCAGTAGTATTCGATGCTTGATGCCGGCGGCATTGGACCTCTTAAGTGGTTAAGAGACACTCGATCAGAAAAGGACTTGGCGAGCTCTTGCGATTGTAGCCGTCTGACGTCGAATTTTCTCACAGCATTAGTTTGCCTTGGCGTAGTTAGGGATATCCGCAACCGAGCTCGGCTACAACATTCGAGTCGATGTTGGCTTCTCGGAACGTACGGACACCCATAATACTGGAGGAGTGTCTTGCGTCGATCGCAATGTGATCAATCTGGTTGACTGTTGATTGATCAGGAGTTCTCCAAGTCCCCTTATATATGTCGAGATGTGGGAACCGCGTGCTAGCTACGACAATGTTTCGCCCCGCCGCAAAGTCGATTAGCCTGAATCCGTTATCGGAGATGATGTCGTGCATGCTATATTTTCTGATTGTTCCACCAAGACAACCTATCTTCCTAGTTTTGCATTAAAATAACCGAGGACAATTTTTCTGTCATTTCTAGGGCATTGCTCCTAGCTCTTGTTAAGGAGCTCATAGAAGGCATCCTTGGTCTTGTCATCTTTCTCCGCGTTGATGCTTCGTAACTTCTTTTTTTTTTAAATGGCCGGGCAGTTACCCCGGCGACACAACCCTCAACTTGGAGGACCAGTTCCATTTTTGAATGCTCCTAGGGCGAGGGGTCGGCTACACCGAAGCCAGTAACCCGTTCCGGAATGTGAGCGCTGACATTGGCCATATAGGGCTCGTCCGCCATCATCTCTTTTCCAAAACCCTGACTAAGCCTGAAATCGTTGCCAGCCTGAGCTCCAAATATGTCGGAGTAGCTCGGATAAGGTCTTGTTTTAGTTTACTGACACTAATCCTGATTTATGACGTAGGGAACTTGCCATTGGTCCCATTCACTTCGCCATCTCTAGTGAGATTCCCAGATGGCGCCACGGGAAGGTGTGAAGTAGGGCTTATTAGCAGAGGTGCAAGATGTTCGACTGCAGAGGCTCATTCTCGTTCTTTAAAGAACCAGCACCTGTCGGAAGATGCTACTTCTACGAGGCCTAAGACTAATCATACTTGGAAGTTCCATAAGCGAAATTACAGAGGTTTTTTTGTCTTAAAAATGTGGACTATCAGAATAGAATAAGTACCGCGCACTTCAAATTTGTCCTAAATAAATATTACTGAATGCTTAATACTTTCAAGACTCCCACTCATTCTGAACATATTTGCGGTAAATTATAATAAAACTTTTACATGCAAAATTTACACATGAATTCCAAAACTTAAAAAAAAACATAAATAAAAAAAATTAAATAAAATAAATGCGTTTGGTACGATGATACAACTCTGGATTTTGCACCAATCGGATTGCACTCGAGTCGTCAACGCGTATAACTGTAGCTTTCTTTTGCTCAAAGCCAAGATCCATCAAAAGTTGACGCAGGCAAACAGCTTCTTTTGCGCCCTTTGTGATTGCCATTAAGTCGACTTCTGACTGTGCGACTGTGTCTTGTGTCCAGTTAGAAATGCATACCCAGTCTTTGATCGTAGAATGTCTATGTCTCTGGCGTAATCGGCATCAGTGTGACCAATTCGAGACACATTATCTGAATCACCGTATGTAATACCCAATTACTTTGTGTGATTCAAGTAATGCATAATCTGTTTGATAGCGCTAATGTGCGATCGGCTCGGATTCTCCAAAAATTTGCTGACTTCTCCCACTGCATAGGTAATAAATAGTCGTACAATTATCGATGCATATGTCAACAACCCACATGCTTGACGATACGCATAATTTAGCTCGCAATCTTTCATTTGGTCAAAATGGTACTATTGTTTTTACTTTGAATTCATTGCTCAGTTTTGTCACCAATGACTTGATCGCTCTTTTGCTGTGTGATTAAATAAATCCGGTTGTGACTGTTCCATACCGCAACCGCGTATAAATTCAACAAACTTCGAATTCCAAGCTCTTGTAGCCCGTTTGATTACATATGGACTTCGATTTAGTCGACACACTCGGTTTGGTGTGTGTTCGATTTTCTCAGGGATTTGCATATAGAGAATCTCTCCCAAATTACCATTAAGAAAACTAGTCCTCACGTCAAATTGAGTCATTCCTAAATCTTCGAATGCTGCAATAGACAAAATGCTACGAACTGTTTCTTAAACTCCTATTTATAATCAAAACCAGCTGACTGTGAGTAACCCTTCGACACTAATTGTGCCTTGTTTTTCGGTTGCTCGTTCGGTGATGTTTTTAACTTGAACACCAATTTGTTGACTATGACACGACACTTACTCGATTTCTCGAAAATATCGCATATACTGTTTATTAAACATCAACGACATCTCATCACCTATAGCAGCGGAGGCCACGAAACGCAAATAGATTATCACCTCTGCAAAATGTCGATGAGAAACCGTGTTAAGGACTGTAAAGTAATACTTGGAGAATCGCTAGTAAGCCAACACCGTCTGCTCATTACAGAATTTTTCACAGCGGTACCACCGAAAACACGGGCATCGTTTGGAAAGCCAAAAATCCGGTGGTATAATCTATTGAAGGAACGAAGCGCAAGACTTATCGCACTGCCTAAAGAAGTACTTCAAAATATAAATGGTATAGCAGACTCACTTAGCCCGCAAGAAATGTGGAACAGCATGCACGAGGAATGCATAACACTCGCAAAGTCCCATCCGGGGACTATATCGAAATACCATTACGTCGGCAAAGAAACATGGTGGTGGAATGCTGAAACCAAACGAGCTGTGGCCGACAAGAAGATTGCATTCCAAGCGTGGACAAAATGCGATCGGAGCGACGATATCGAAAAAGCTCGACTGGCTCTTGAATACGAGCGTCTTAAAAAGATCGCAAAGAAAGTCCTGGCTCGAACTCGAGCGGCAGAAGCGGAAAACCTGTACCAGGAGTTGGAACAAATATCCTCATGATCAGCGGATAGAAGACAAGCTATCCAAGAAATTCAAATGTCCTACAGTACTAAAATGCCAAATATTTTTAAGCTCGCTGCACAGAGGAGAAAAAATTCAATGGAAATAACCTCGCCGAAATACATCACAAACGCAGACGGTCGCTTACTAACAAATGAAAAGGAAATTTGTGACCGGTGGCTTGAATATTGCAAGGAGTTGCTTAACAAACAGTTTCTACGTGATATCGCGCCGACAGCTGGTCTATTCGAGGAGGAAGTTTAGGACTTTTCAATCGAAGAAATAAGTATAGCAATTGGAAAAATGAAGCGGGGGAAAGCGGCGGGACCAGACAGCATTCCATCAGAGTTTTGGTCGAAGATAGAGGGGATCGGCAGCGTTTGGCTATCGAAACTTTAAATAAATTAAAATGTGGACAACCTATGCCGAATCAATGGAGAAGTAGCTTCTTGGTTCCATTATACAAAGGAAAAGGCGACACTCGAGAATGCAACAACTACCGTTCAATCAAGCTTATGTCACACACAATGAAAATCGTCGAAAGAGTCTTAAACGAACGTCTTCGGCAAATAATAAAGCTCGATAATAGCCAGTGTGGATTTGTTGAAGGAAGATCGACGGTGGATGCTATCCAAAGCCTACGAATAATAATGGAAAAGCACCGAGATTCATCTAAGGATTTACACATGGTATTTATCGACCTCGAGAAAGCATTCGATCGAGTGCCTAGGGATCTCATATGGGCCGCGCTGAGGTCTCAGAACGTACCGGAAACGTATGTTAGAATAATACAAGACATGTACGGAAACGTGAAAACTGCGGTTAAAAGCTCTGCTGGACTAACGAGAGAATTTCCACTTAATGTCGGAATGCATCAAGGAAGCGTACTTAGCCCTTTCCTCTTTAACGTAGTATTCGACTATCTTTTAAAAGACTGCATGCGCGAAGCAAATGTAACGCCAATTCTCTTCGCTGACGACGCAGTTATACTTAGCGATAACGTCGAAGATTTACAGAACGCCTTAGATTCGTGGAGAAATGCGCTAGAGGGAAACGGGTTTAAAATAAGTCGTTCAAAGACGGAGCATTTGACGTGCCCATTTGCGCATCCGTTGCGACCTGTTCCGGATATAATGTTAGACGGAATAGTTCTTCCAAAAAGCACTATCTTTAAGTACTTAGAATCAATCGTTAACATGGAAGCGAAATGTGACGACGACGTAAACCACAGAGTGAGTGTGGGATGGATGAAATGGCAGTAAAATTCGGGAATCTTTTGCGACCGAAAATTTTCACTTAAATTAAAGGGGAAACTCTACACCACGGTTGTTAGACCAGCTCTTATATACGGTTCACAGTGCTGGACAATGTACGAAGCGTTAAAAAACAAAATGACGGCAGCGGAAATGAAAATGTTAAGGATGTGTAGTGGAGTCACTAAACGCGATTGCATTAGATCTACGCGTATAAGAGGAAGTCTACATATAAATAATTCGATCACCGAACAGCTTGAGGCGAATAGAATAAGTTGGTATTGCCACGTTCAAAGAAGATCTGCGGAAAATCCGGTTAAAAAGGCACTATCAACTACGGTCACTCCAACTGTAAGAAAACGAGGTCGGAAAAAGAATTCCTGGATTTCTCAGATGGCAAATGCGCAACAACGTCTGGGGTTAACCACTGAAGCGATACAGGACCGAGCATAATGTAGACGCGTTCTGCGGTCTGCGACATTAGCCAACTCCATAAGCGGAGCAGCAGCGATGCAGTAAAAATGGGAAACTCGTTACGCATAAGTTCGTATAACGAGGAAAGGGTTAATAAAAGGATAAGAAGAAGATCGCATATACTGTTTTCTTTCAACGAATCGAGCTCGTCCCGAACTACTTTCATCCAATTTTTCGATTCACATCAGCTCTTTGTTTCTTGATATGTCGTCGGCTCAATCGAAACAGCTGACAATGCATATTAAGCTTTGTAAAAATCCGTTTGCTCAGGATTTCCACGCAATTTCCTTAACTCACTTGTTACGGTGTTGAGTGAACGAATCATCGTCAGTTAACAAACCATCATTCTTATGCTTCGAATTATTTGCACTGTTGTATGCAAATCGGTTTCAACCTCAGGCAATGTCAAACTTTCACTTCGAATAAAATTTTCGTTGAATTTTACGTCGCAACTGATGAACATCTTCTTTGATTTGCTGGAAAAACTCGGTTAAGTTAAATTTAAGCAACGATTGCGAACTGCCGGCAAAACAAAACACTTTGCAAAAATTAAAACAACGTAGGGCCCGCAACCACACGGGTGGTGGTTGATGGGCGAATGATGATTTTTGTGGAGTAAGCGAAAAGGGCACAAAAGGGAATCTAAATCCAAACCACCACTCACACACTCAATGAACACACAGAGCAAAGGGAATCACACCCAGAGCTCTAACAGCACACATACAATCACACTTTTCGATGTTTTTTTGGGTCGTATTTGTGGGTCATGTTTGTAAGTTATGTTTGTTTGTTTTGTCGTCTAAGTGATTTCTTTGGTTCAAGCCAAACCTCTGACCCGAAACCAAAGCTAAAGCATTGGGAGCTAAAATTTGAGACCGCAGAATATATAGGAAAACTAATTTATAAACCCATAAGGGGTACATGATGTGACATGGGGTAGAAAACGACCGCGGGGAGTTGTGGGCTCTTCCTTACAATTATTTGAAAACAAAAAAAAAAAAACACTGTGGCGCTGGCAGCCCGGTATGGGCCATGGCCTAGCTTCTTGACACTCATTTGTGTTGCTCATGCTGTCATTTTAGTCACATCTGAGCGGAGCCTACAGTTTATCGCCGAGTCCAAACGGCACTCCTTAGAAGCTCTTTCGCAAGCAATTTTACTTTCGGGAGTTTGCCATTGCCCGCCGAAAGAATGATGGCGATTTGAAAAAATTGTTGGTGACCCAGCCAGAAAACGAACCCAGGCTGTCTACGTGATAGTCCGATGAGCTAACTATCGCGCCATCGCCATACAATTATTGATTTAGGTTTATTTTCTTTGCGGGGATAGGGGTTCTTACAAATCTTATTTTCTTTTAAGCAAAAAATGAGCATTTAAGTTAGACTCGCCATTGCTGGGGTATCACAGGGGGGGCAGCCTGGCTCTATCCTTGGGGTACCTAGAGACACCTCTGGAGCGGTAGGTACAGCGAAGGAACGGAATCCAAAGGATCCAGTGAATCCAGCCTGTGCCATGACTATCAGAGGGTGATAGGGGAAGAAAAGAGAAGGGACAACGCCACAAAAGTTAAGGAGAAGAAAAAAGGCCAAAAGGCAACAAGGGGGATTGGCAATGGTGGATTTTTGGGGCGTGATTTGCACGCAATAGACTCTGGATCAAACAATCGAAAATTCTTATTTATGTCCTCGAATCCGACTAAAAAGACCTGTTCTGCCTGTATTGGATCCAACTTCTTTCGATGAATCTTTGGAATGTATACATAACCAGTCGTACCAAATACATTCAAGTGCCCAAGTTGTGGTTTCTTGCCAAACCACTGTTCATAAGGTGTTACATTCAGGCTTTTGGAATTTGTCGATCGATTTAAAACGTATACTGCCGTGCGTATTGCTTCTGGCCACAACGATCTCCTTAACTTGCTCGGCAATAACATAGTTCAGATTCCTGAACAATTCGATTTTCTCTTTCGATGATACCATTTCGTTTAGGAGCATACGGTGCAATACATTCCATCACAATGTCACGCTTCGACAAAACCTCTTGTGTACTGCCACTAGTCAACTCTGCAATGTTGAATGAAATAAACCATCCTGAATGTTGATGCTACATCTTTCAGCGCCATTAAATATTTAGTTCCACCAACACCAATCTCTTCCATCGGTCCACACAGATTAATGTGAACGCATTTGCCCTCTTCGATAGCATATTTTTCGATCAACGGATGTGAGCTTCGTATGAACTTTCCCTCCTGGCATACTTCACAAAAGAAATGTCTTTCATTAGTAAAATCAATACCACTTACCAGATTTCTGTTAACCATCGCTTTGATTTGTTCTACGTTGATGTGACTCAATCGTCTGTGCCATTGCTGCAAAGAATTCGATAAAATATTCTCTGTCACGGCTAAATACGACTCCAATTGTCTGTTTTCTGGCATACGAAGAATCATACGTATAAGCCCATCATCTTATTGTATTTCATTCCTGCGTAAAACCGCGTCGCCAGGCCTTATGCCCAGACCCAAAAGCAACTACAAATACACCAAATTTGCTAAAGAAAAGGCAGTGAAAGAAAGAAAATCCACCGTGTTAAAGTCGAAGGATATACAAAAAAAGATAGCAAAGGAAAATACCCCACCGATTTGTTACGGTGTTACGCCAGATCCAGTGGCACTCGTTTTCTCCCTAATTCTCAAGACACTTGAGGAGCAAAGCAGAGCAAATAAATTCTTAGTAAAAAAATTGAGCAATCTCAACTCTCAACTCGATCTCAAGAATGAATATGAAACAGCTGCTTAACATATTGACGTGGAACGCAAACGGCCTTTTAAAAAAAAACTCGACGCACTGGAATGTTCTCACGAAGAGCCAACATTGGCATTTGCTTGATTTCTGAGATCTAATGTTTCTACATATCTCAAAAGAAGTTCAAATTACTCCCTCTGGAAAGCCTTGAAAGAAATTAAATAGCCTCATATGCAATTTCCTCTTGAATTTTGAACTAAGTCAGGTTCTTCCGAGAGAGCTGCATAAGATTCTGAAATCGTACCTGGAAAACAGAATTTTTCATGTTAAACATGGCACCGAATACTCGGAAACCACAGAGCCCGCTGCTGGAGTTCCGCAAGGAAGTGTACTTGGCCCGGTATTGTTTTTACTCTATATTCGAGACATACCGGAAGAATCAGGTACCATAGCAGCAATGTTCGCGGACGGTAGGGCGATACTAGCCACAGATAAGGTACTTCAATCGAACTATCTACTGGAAAGCTACACACGGCTTTGGATAAAATCTACGTGTGGATAAACACATGGCGAACTGTTTTCAACGAGACCAAATCTACTCATGTCAGTTTTACTTACCGGAAAATAAACAACCTTCCCATTTTCATTAACTCGGTACAAATACCATATGCAAATGAAGTTTCTAGGAATAACATTAAATTGACAAACAATAATCTTTATTAGCGTTTTAAAAATTATTGTTTGTCAGTATATGTGTGTGTGTGCAATAAAACTACCGATTTTCAAAAAGTAATTGAAGGAAATAATTCACTGACATCCACCCGCCTGCTGATGGCAGCGCCACTTCCCTGTATGATCCGTTAGGATAATTTCAGGTACAGCAACCAGTCCCTGTCTATGCTTTTGTTTTATAACTCATAAGCCCACCCCCCCATTCTATTTGGTTCGTGCATTGAACTCTACACCTATGCTTTAAAAAAGTGGAACATGTGATTCTAAAGCTTGATAGGGTGAATGACCTAATGTATGGTTTCATGCATTTTAAAGAGAGTGAAGGAATTCGGAACCATAGCTTGATGATATGGTGATATGACAATGCGGCACTCAAGATAAAAAACGGAATTTTTCTTGGAAGAGAAGAGTCGTTGTCTAAGCCATGATAGAAGACACGAGGACAGTAGATCAAATTCGCAGAAGGAAGAAGGTTCTAAATGCGATCAAGAAAAAAAAAAGAGATTACAAATATCCAAAAGTAAAGAGCTGAGAATAAATTAATTGATACGATAATGAGACATAAGTGAACGTTAGAAAAAAAAAAAATCTTAAAGCTTAGGGATGGTGACTCTACAAAAAAAAAATTAACTGATTAAACTTCTTGCGAAAAATTCCAAACGAAAAACGACTGTGAGCATATAATTGGAAATACAAAAATCTAAGTCGATATGAACTATAAAGTGAAATAATAGTATTTTGAAGATTAAAACTAAAGTGAAAGGAAGTGATTGTATGAAAAAAACATAAGAAACAAATATTAAGTAAAAATAAATCGGAAAAAATCACACTCCATTGAAGATCTGAAAATCCCGAATATTCGTCCAAAACAAGTCCTGTGAAGTGCTCATGTAACTACGAATAACAGAGAAAAAAGGAGAATTTCTCTGGCTGATATTCAAACATCATATCGCTACTGCTCAAGACCTCTCTTTGCATAAGCCAAGTTCCTTTGCAAGATATTGTGGATGGGATGAAAATCTCTCATTGGAAAAACTTCTAGTCGATCTATCGAAGATATCCGAACGAAACAAGATGAGAGGATTCAAATGGATACATCAAAACCCGACCCAAAAATTAATTGCGAAGAGTACAAACTCCAGCTTCCATCGATCCAAAACGAGCAGCTACCCGGACAAGCAGCAGCTCGGACAACACTCTGTTATCTATTCCTATCCCCATCCCTTTTATTCCAGCAAAGACCGAAGCAGGTGGTAGTTTAAATGTTAAGGTTTTGAGATCAGGCCTAGCTTCTCTTAAATTTCATTTATTCTTGTTTTGGTGATGGCTCTAACCCACAAACCAATGAGATTGAAAAAAAACGGGAAAGCAATCCCTTATAGAAAGAAAACTACCCTAAATGTAAGCCACCGAAGGAGTGCACTTCCTCCCTGAGAATCACCATTTTGTAGAATTCGGAAAGTCTGTTTTAATCTAATTATTCTTGAAAAACAAAATAAATAAAATTTTCGTAGAAGCCAAAATTATTTCTCAATCTGAGATACTTCAGTATCCAATCGCTCGATAATTTTATAGTTATACACACACATATATGTACATACCTATAAAATATCTGAATTTAAACATATAATTCTGAAAAGTTAAAAATGGAACTCATATATATTACTTAAATGTATCTTAAACCTAAGAACTATCTTTTACCTTATACCCATTTGTTTTTTTTATATACAAGGGCGGGTCAATAAGTCCGTGAGTTTTGGATTAAAACACAGATTTTTTGATAAAAAAATAATTTTATTTTTGAACGTAGTCTCCCTTGAGCTCTATACACTTTGTCCAACGCTTCTCCAATTTTTTTATCCCTTCCAAAAAAAATGATTTGTCGAGGTCCGCAAAATAGGCCTTTGTTTGCGAGATGACTTCAACATTGGAGTCAAATCTTTTTCCACCAAGTCATTTCTTCAGGTTTGGGAACAAGAAGTAGTCGCTCGGAGCCAAATCTGGAGAATAAGGTGGATGAGGGAGCAATTCATAGCCCAATTCATGGATTTTTGCCATGGCAACTGCACATGCGTTTGTGGTCGACTGTGAGCAAACGCGGCACCCATCTTGTGGAAAGCTTTCTCATGCCCAAGTGATCATTCAAAATTGAAACCACTGAGCCATGCGAGTTCCCTACGGCTTCCACAATCTCTCGCACTTTCAATCTTCGGTCGGCCAACACCATATCGTGAATTTTTTCGATTGTTTCGGGTGTAGAGACCTCAACTGGGCGTCCAGGACGTTCGGCATCTTCAGTGCTTGTACGGCCACATCGAAATTCAGTAAACCACTTTTTTACCATTGAAATTGATGGTGCAGAGTCCCCATAGTATTTATCAAGCTTAGCCTTGGTCTCGGTAATGGTTTTTTTCGCAAGAAATAATGCTTAATAAGCACACGAAATTCACTTTTTTCCATTTTCTCCTCAAATTAGTGAGTAGTCTGATAAAAATAGCTGTCAAACACAAAACTAACTGACGCAGCAAGTTTAAATTTTGACAGGAGTCAACTGACAGATGCCTGTTGACAGGAGCAGTGTTGCTGTGTCGGTAAAGAGGTCAGAAATTCAAAAAGTCACGGACTTATTGACCCGCCCTCGTATATATATGTCTACTTGTATCCTATCTTTCATGCCTAATGTCTGCCGAATATCTATATCTGAGTTAACCACCTTTACTGTTATACTTATTTTATAATAACTAAGGTCATTTGCTTTTTACTTGTTCCCCCTCTACTTACTTATAAATTAAATAAAATTATTACTAGAACTTTAAAATATCTTCCTGTCTTTATTTGTAAGCTCTAAGCGAAGAGTTTGAGTTAGGTTGCTGTTGAACCAGATAGAAAACTTCATGGGAAGCCAAATCATTCCGTTTTTTTTTGCAATTTAAAAGTTCTTTTTGTAGAATGAGGTGCTGAGTTTTGGCAATATTGGGGCGTGATGGATCGAAAAGGGGCAGCGAAAGTTGTTCAGCGTTATGTGGAGGAAAAAAGGGGTAGTTGCTAACATTTCGACGGATCATGTACCTACCACGGTATGACATAGTATCCCAATACTATACACAAATGGGTGGGTTTACTCCGTAGCGTGCCATCTAGCTCCCTCTTCTCTTTCGTTTTTGGATTTGAGCATGAGAGATCATCTGGTTTGCAGTACCTATACGTATTAAGTTAGGAATTTTGTAAAGGACAAACTCTGGTTTCCAAATTTTTTAAAAACATCATTAAACAAACAACATCCAGAGTCAGGCATGAAAATAAAAGAAACTGCGGTTGACTATTATTAGCAGCAAGATCCCCCTTCCTTCCGGCGAGCTTAGGACGGAGCCCATACTTGCATGCCCACCGCTGCTAATTGGTCATAAGGGTGAAGAAAAGGTAGTAGGAGGGTCCTTTTGAGTTCTGATAGCACGAGGTTGCACCATATTTTTTGGTTCTTGTTCCCGTTTGTGTGAGACTTCATTAAAATTGTTTGATTTTAAGATATCTTTACTATATCATGGATCTAATTTACAGTAAAATGAGTGTTGCCATGTTCTCTGGCTTGATTCTCTGTGTTGGTTGATAGTGTCGTAGTGCCGTTGTGTACAGGTTCTGGAACTGAAGAGTTAAATCTCAGCCAAACTGGATGTTGCTTGTGTCCGTTGTATTTGTCATCGGAAGCTACCAGTACACCACTGGTTTTTAGGCCGATATTAACAATCACGACAACTTTAGAATCTTGAACGTACTTAGAATCTTAAACGATCATGATCCTATCGACTGCGCCACTTAAGAATCTTGATTTAAAATAAAACTCAACTTTCGCGGACAACGTCCACAATCAACTGAATATTTATTTTTCTCCTTATGACTATTACAACTTTGTCTTAAAATGAATCGATTATGTTACAGTATTAAGAACGGAAAAGGTAACAGATAACGTGGGAAGGATAGGTTAGGGTTAGATTTAAGTGGCTGTTGGAAAACCAACCCACTATTGCCTATTGGCCCATTCTGATTTCACGTGGATCTGTGATCCTCTTTCCTCAGAAACCATTTGGAGCTCTTCATAAAGCGTAGGAGACTTCAAATGTCTATGTTGCTTAAGTCACTTAAATCGTGGTGGACGAGGCCCCTAGGTGGAGATTTCTTCTTTGGGAGAGAGCTGGACATATACAGAGGAGGTGAGGGATTGTCTCCTCTTCCTCCTCATTCATGCAGCTTCTGAATGAGGTGATGACACTTATAATGGCGCTAGGATGTTTTCTATTTAGAAAAATTAAACTCATGGAGCGATTCAGACCTAACTTTGCCCAGATTTGTTTGATCGCTAAGCTTGTCGATCCAACTACCCATCTATGGTTTGTTCTTCCATTAGCATCCAGCTTTATTTCTTGTTTGTACGTAGCCGTAGGTATACATACCTATGTTTTCCTTTTCAGGTGTGATAGCTATAGTGGTTCCAATTTTGGCAAGTTCGTCGGCTCTACAATTCCTCGGAATGTCTCAATGTCCCGGCCCCCAGCAAAGGTGAATGTTAGATTACTCTGCCATTTCCATTAGAGATGTTCGGCAGTCCATGACTGTTCTTGAGTTTAGAGAGCATGAGTCCAGGGATTTGATATCGGCCTGACTATCGGAAAAGATGCGGATATCCATTGCAGATGTTACATATTTCTTCAGCCAGGGTAGGGCTTCCTTAATTGCCAAAATTTCTGTCTGGAACACGCTACAGTGGTTGAGGAGGCGGAGGGAGAGGCTAAGGTTAAGCGTATCGACAAAAACACCACCACCAACCCCAACGACAGTCCTTGAACCGTATAAGAGTGGATTGAATTGCCATGCAGGACGGCATTTTCCTCCCACGAGGATGTGGAGGGAATGCTTACATGGAACCCCTTGTCAAACCATTGTTAGGATATGGTGTAGTCGATGTTTTCTTGCACGATTCCCAGTTGGTTAGGAATATTTGCTTGACAAAATTGTTTATTTGCCCACTGTGAAGTCGCTTTAAGGCGAATAGCTGCGTTGGCGGCTACTGCTATAAATGTCGAGGGGTGTAAGGCGAAACAGAGTGTCCATGGCAGCAGAGGGAGTAGTGCGTAGGGCTCCGCTTATGCCCAGACATGCTGTTCCTTGGACTTTACTTAGCTTTATGCAGTTCAGTGCTTTGTCTAAGGCCATCCACAACACAACCACCCTGAAGGTGAGTGTCGGCCTTATGACCGAGGTATATAGCCAATGGCTAATGTGGGGTTAGAGGCCCCATATGTTCCCTATAGTTTTTTGCAAGAAATAGAGCTACTGAGACTTTCTATACTCTTTCTTGAATGTTAGGCTTCTAGGTCAGTCTCCTGTCGAAAACTAGACCCAGATATTTCACTGTATTGGAGAAGACCAGGCCGGTACCGTTGATTGAGGAAGGGTCTATATTCGGAATTTTGTATTTCCTGGAGAAGAGGACAAGATCGGTTTTATGGGGGTTTATTCCCAGTCCACAGCGATCCGCACAGCTTGTTAATATGTTAAGATTATACTGCAGAAGCTCTTTAATCGTATGTAAATATTTTCCTGAGACGGCTATAGCAACGTCATCTGCATACGCAACCATACAGCTACCGCCCTCTTGCAGGTATATCAGCAGTTCGTTAACCACCACGTTCCAGAGAAGGAGTGAGAGGACACAGCCTTGCGGCGCACCTCTGCTGACAATTATTTTGACAGAGGACTCACCCAGTTTGGAGTTGATAATCCTGCTATTTAGCATGAGATTGTCCCAGGTGAATCATCTACTTTCAGAGCTGAGAGCACCATCGTGATTGAGGATGTTTTGACGTTGTTGAAGGCGCTGTCTCTGTCCAAGAAAGCTACCATTGTATATTCTCTATAACGTAAGGGTCGTTCGATATGGGTTGTAAGTGAGTGTAGATCCGTTTCTACCGACTTTTCCTTGCAGTAGATACGAGTACATTGTGCCGTGGATAGGAGTCTAGGGTTAAAGCTAGGTCATGTATGGATATCAATCAGTCGTTCTAGAGCTTTTAGAAGGAAAGATAATAGACTAATAGGTCGTAGGTCCTTTGGGACAACATGAGAACATTTACCGCATTTGGGAATGAAAACAACATTTACTTCTCTCAATGAGAGAGGTATGTGGAATAGTTCTACGCAGTACCTCATGATATTTTCAAGCGATGGCAAGATTATATCCGAGGATCTTCGTAGAATGGCTGGAATTATACCATCCGGCCCAGCAGTCTTATATGGTTTGAAGCTCTGCAGTGTCCAGAGCAGTTTGTCTCGTGTAATAAGGCCAATAATATTTGTCGCAGCTGTAATAGTTCCATTATGATTTTTGCTAACGGTAAAAGGGGAGCTACCTGGAAAATGAGTAACCAGTAGCAAATTAAGTGATGCGTCACTTGAGCTGTCGCTTTTTTTCAAGCAGCTAGGCATCGAGGGACTCGTGGAGATGATTTTTCTCAGTCGTGATGCTTCAGAGGCTTCAGTAATTTTATCACAAAAGACCTCCAGGATTCAGGCTTTGCCGTCCTCAATTGTTTTTTCTATGTTTTGAGGGATTTCTTGTATGAGCCCCAATCCGACGTTTCTCTCTAGGTTTTTGCTTTGTTGAAAAGTTTCCTACAAGCGTGTCTAAGCAGCCCCAGTGTGGATAACCACCAGTATGGCTTCTTATTGCCTCTAGGTTTAATTAGAGGACAGGAGACGGCCAGTGCTCGGTTGAGAGCCCGTGTTAGAACCTGCAATTTCGAGTCAAGTTCATTAGTGTTATCCGGGGTCTTGAAAGGTCGGGAGAGAAACTTTTTAAAAGAATTTCACTGTATTTCCGAGAGTCACAAAATGCTGTTTGGCAAGGGGGACCATTCATTTAATTGAATTGGATGTATCTGTGATACGCCGATTTTATCCAGAAGCTGTCTTAGGCCGTTTCTAGTTTGGCAACGGTTAAGTTGGAGTCGCTGAGGTTAGGAAGTAGAAATGAGTTTAGGCTACGTTTCGCTTATATTCAAGATCTAATCTTACCTTTGTCTTTAGTATAAAGCGGTAAATATAGAGGTGTCCTTAGTCCACGAACCACGCCTTCAGCAATTCAAGGTTCTTGGATTAGGATGACGTCATCTGTGCCTTTGGATAAACGCAGAATGAGTGCGGCCGAGGCCTTTTTCGAGTGGTGGAGGTTAATTTGGAGAAAGCGTAGCGTCATTGCCGCAATCCTCCAGAGAAACCCCTACCTCAGTGCTACAAGGGTCCTCCGATTCTGAAAGCTCAGCCTCCAAGTCTGATCGTGAAGAAACTCCGACGTAAAACTAGAAATGGATGCCGACGTCTTGTTAGTAGCTCCGGACTGGTTGGAGTCATCGCTATCCAACTTAGGGAAAGATATTGTTGCTCAAATGTCCGAGGCTAGGTTTGTATTTTCGGTTAAAGGAGGATAGCTGCGTATCAGCATCCAGCTCGTCGTTCTTGTAGACCCTTAGGTAGATGGACTCGAGGCCAAACCGAATCATGGTTTTGATCTGCGCTAGATGGTTAAGGGATTACTTTTTGATCACCACTAACGCGCGTCAGTAAGGTCCCCTTAGTTCCTCTAGTTTCGCGACCTTCCAGTCATGAGTCGGAAGGGTTGGGTCTCTGAGCCTAGTGATCTCCAGAATGTCTTATGGGGAGGGGGGTTCAGCTGGGATCCACGCACGGGTTCTAGGTCTGCTAGGGATATCCTCCTTTGTCACGACCTCGAGCCTTGCACCACTCCTAGATCATCTGTTGCTTTTTTATAGTATATAGATCTAAGGATCTTTGGTCAGTGGAGGCGATCAGCTTGACGTGGCCCTGGTACCAGCCAGCGTCGCTTTTGATGGGAGGTGGTTCGGGGTTTTCCCGCATGATGGTTAAGAAGTTGCTCGAAAGCTTCAACTTGACCAGCTGCCACCGGTCTGCTGAAATAGATCCATTGGCGTCACTTCTGTCGATCACCGCAATCATAATTTCGTCCTTTAGGACATCGGTAAAAGACCTCAGAGATGTAGCATTGGAAGGTCCTGGGGGATTTCTTATTTTGGGCCTTTTGCGAAATGGTTTCCTCCAATGATCTCTGGCGCTTGGACGAGTCTTCTTGAGATTTAGAAACGGGGGGGGGAGGGGGGTCCGTCTTAAAGGATGTTGTTCGCCCACTCTAGTTTCCTTTTTACCTCCGCATCTCTCTCCACCTCCGGAATAGATCCGCAGGTTTTGATGATACGTACCGCACTGCGGCGTTTTGCGTAAAGCGCCTTGCCTGGAGCTCTCTTGCGGGCCCGAGCTTCCTCCTTTGATGGAGTGTTTTTGGCAGCAGCAGGGTGTCCATGGCCTACCACAGACTTGCTGCTGCTAGGGGTGGAGGAAGTTGTAGGAGCGTGTCTTGCCACGGTCCTGCCGCTCCCTGAAAACTTTGCTCTGCGCTCGTTGCTTTTGCCTTGCAATAGATTACCATGGCCTGCCACAGATGTTCTTTTGCTCGGCATTGCAAGAGCCCTGTCGGTAGTCGGTCCAGTGACCGTATTACCGCCTGGTAATAAAGGATTATCGGACTCGGGTTTTGTTTTTTCTGATTTGTTCAGAGTGTTACCACGAGTAGCGGAGAAAGAAGGTCCATCTGTACAGAAATCCGCTCTATACAGATAAGGCCAGCTGATCCTGAGGTCGCCAGGTATCCAGATACTCGATACATAGATGCTGGGTCCTCAGCCAGGTTGATCATCGGCACGGGTCGTGTGACTCCTTGATCCGGCCCAGGGCTGATGGGACTGGTGAGGAAGAAGGAGAAGGTGGAGAAGTAAGCACTCTTAAGTTTCAGGACTCATCTGGAGAAGGTCTCGAGAATCATTGTCCTTACTCAGCCCTTACAACTCGACAAGTTCGATGCTAGGGTAGAAGCTATCTTAGAAAACTACATAATAAAAATAATATTTGTGCTGACAGCATTAGGAATGGAAAAGGTAACAGGTAACGTGGGAAGCAAACATAAGCAAAAATAATATGATCGTATTACGGCATATGTCTGCTATGAGGCTTTAGTATCTCGTATAAGGTTGGGTTTTGGATCAGATTTAAAAAGACGTGGTAACATATTCAAAGTACAGAATCCTCTCCACGCGAAGTTAACTCACATTTGTCCCTTTTTTATAATTTTAATTTTAATGACATGAAATGGATGTTTTTCGAGATTCCGTTTTAGAGATTAGTTTTCCTTCTCCTCTTAGCAGGGCAGTTAAGGGTTTAACGAGTTGCGCATAATCTTTAAAAAAAACATCTTTAGTAGCCGGAAAGGCCTGGAAAGGATCGAAGTTGTTTTAGCATTTTGGGAACCGTAAAACTCGAGAAGGCCTTTACCTTATCAGGATTCGTCCGAATTCAATGACAAGAGACGATAAGCCCAAGAAACTCCACCTCAGTTTTGAAAAAATTACATTTTTTCAGTTAGGCTTTCATACTGGCATTCTGAAAAGTTCCGAATACTTCGGAAATAGCATTAAAATAGACGTAGCATGATCTTCCTATCATTGGCCGAAGTAAATCCTCTAGGGCCCGTTGGAAAATTGAAGACTCGTTCTGCAATCCAAACGGAAGCCTAGCGAACTCGTATTTTACGTTGTTAACAGAAAATGCGGTTTTTTCTATCTTCTGGCGAATTTGATGAAATCCGCTGCTGAGGTCGGGAATTTTGAAATACTTACTGTTGCCAAACTGGGAAAGAACCTCCTTAATATCAGATATTGGATATCGATCAGGTATTGTGACGATGCTTAATTTCTTATAATCAGTCACTATTTTGAATTGTTTATTCCCTTGCGAAGCGCATTTCTTGGGTACGAATTATAGGGTGAACGAGACAGTCGAATAATACCATCAGATAAGAGTTTCTGAATTTGGGTTTCAATTTCAGATCATACGGATACAGGGTATGGATATGATTTTGTATAAACTAGGGTAGCTGTATAAGTACGGAATAGTAATAGTAGTTATTAGTTCACTTTTGACTTTTATGGTGTAGGTGAGTCATTCGTCAGGTTCAGAAAATAAATTTGAAAATATTTGCATCAGTACTCTTATTGAGTCTCTTTGCCAATCTGTCATGTTGGTAATTTTAGCTTCAAAGGAATTTTTTAAAGAGGAGATTAGAGTTGATATATTTTAATTTGAACGTTGTTGAGGTCTTCCATTTAATTATCTTTTGCGTAAATTGCAACCGATAGAGCTTTTAAGTTCACATTTCCGAAGATGCCATGAAGCGGTCATTGGGTAGGTAAAAGGAAAAATTTGATTTTTGTAAATTGGGTTGTCCATTAAAAAATTTAAACATTCAAGGCTCTTGTTTTACACCGAAAACAGGGTAACGAAGAGTACGTTAGCCTAAAAACTTAAGATCTGTATATCCAGGAACGGCAAAGGTATCTATAGTGCTATTAGTGTAGTTTTCCGTGACGCCAAAAATTTCTTCCCTAGGTAAATACTCTTTTTTTAGACTTGTCACATGTTGCGTCTTCAATTACCATAGCTTGGAAGTAATTTCCAAGATTTATCTGCTCTGTATCTAAATGATAATTTCATTTATGTTTATTCTGTATATGTGGTTCTTAATGAGGTTCGGGAGGCCTTTTTGTGTTATGTCCAAATGGTGCTGAAGGCGTTGAAGCGTGTATAGGTTCCGGCTTCTGTTGAAGTTTCGTGACGACTTGAAGGACTGCGTTTGGTTGGAAGAAGTGGGGTTGATAATTTTATCGAGAAACCTGTACATTTTTGTTTTCGAACCAAGGTTTGTCTACGTTGAGGAACTTGGTTGAATTGGGTTTGTTGATGATAAAGTTTCTGGATATGAGTTTAGCCGTTATTAGTTGTCTTCACCGAATTTTGATTGTTGTCAACATATGCGGCAAGAAAGTTTTGGTTCTCAAGCTTAAGGCACAAGTGCAAAGCTTTAGGGAGATCTGCTGTTTCACGAACGCCCAACAATCTGAGGATATCGTCTTTTAGGTCGTAGACACTTGAAAGACTTCCATACATGCAATTTTGTTTAAGGTTAACGCCAAATAACTGTAGACGCCTTGTTAGATTCGCGAATGTTAGAATTCCCTTGTATTAGAAAAGTCATCTGGTATCCAGATCCTTCTTATCAGCGTTTTGTAAGGTCAGGCAAAGCGATATTGCTTTCCATTCTAGCGGTGTCTTTTATGATTCAAGTGCATTGTCTGCGCTGCCAGTCATTTTATTTCGTATAACCGAAAGAATAGTGTAATATTCACTGGTTCCTCTGAGATGTTCATAAATACGCAGTATCCAATCTACGCTTTTTTTAAAGACGAAAACGCTTTTGTTCTCTGAGAATTCCCTAAAACATTTTACTATGTCGGGAATCTTTTCAAGGTAAGATAAGTTTTCTGACAGTTCGGGTAGGATTCCCTGATCCCGCCCTGTTGCAATGTCAGAATTTGGGTTATGTATAGAGTTAATGATTTGCCTACCCTCATTCTGAAACACTCTACTATTTCAGTCACGAGAACATTTAGTTCAGGGTTTAAGTTTGGGGTAGGTCTGGAAGGATTAGAACGCTCTGGGTTAGAGATATTTTTTTAATTGCTAGAAAAAAAGAAAATATCTAATATATCTATAAAATATCTAATATCTAATATAAAATGACTTTCTTTCACTATGATGAATTTTATCTATGTATACGAGTATTAAATTTTTTTTTATGAGCATAAACACCTAAATTTTTATGTCAAACCAGCTACCTGTCGTGGGAGCGGAATTGAGTTAGTTTTAAATGCATTTTATTCTATTAATCAATTACTCTTACATACTAACAAAAAATGCTTAAATGCTAGCTTAAAACTACTAAACAATCTTATACTAACTTACTGGCCCTACACAGGCACTCTAGGCTACTCTAAATTCTTATATCTATGTCTTTCGACTTCATTTACATTTTTTTATGATATTTTTTTTCTATTCCTAAGGCTAAGAAAAACATTGCTTACAAAAACTTAGCATATGGACAAAATTTTGTATTTTTTATAAAAACTTAATATCTAACTTAAAATAAACCTTAGTCTAGCTAACCCACATACACAATACACACATATAAACACATACCCATTATACACAATAATATACATAAATTAGTATATACCTTTATATATGCCTTCGAGTCAGCTTAATTACGAAGTTGTCCACTCGTATTAGGTTCGCCCTTTTGTAAAGGACCTCGTTAGGATAAATTTTTTGTACTCCGACGCTGGTGTTCTGTACAAAAGAAGACAAGCCCTAAGGCAAACCCTCTCAAACACCCGAATCTTTTCCATTCAGCTTGCTCGTACATTGAACCACACGGGACACCCAAATACCAGCATGGGCCTGATAAGGGCCATGTAGCAGATTATCTTTACCCTCGCATCGAGTTGGCTGCTATAAAACAGTCTCTTTGTGAGGGCAAAAGCGCCTTTAGCTCTGGATAGAGCAGCATCTACATTTTTGTTAAAATACAGACACTGATCTAGCCAAATCCCAAGGTATCTGACTACATTTCGACAGGCAAGAGGCTGTCCGTGTTGTCCAATGATCGAGAACTTTCGCCATTTTTTTCTGGTATCCCTAGAGGCTCCAGACAACGGCGTCCTAAAGAGAATGGTTTCCGACTTCTGAAAGTTGATTTTCAACTTCCAGTCATCGCAAAATCGTCTTATCTTATCGAAGTCACGCTGTAAGAGAGTATTAATGATCTCAATTTTTGGACCTGTTCTGTACGCTATCAAGTCATCTGCGTACGCAATAGTATGGGGAAGTGAACCTATCAAGTCGCTTGTATAAATGTTGAATAGGATCGGCGAATTGACCGCGCCTTGCTGAAGACCATTTTTAATTTAAAATATTCCAACAGAAGTCACATCACCATTTTTCACGATGAACTGTCTGTTGGTTAGCATATTATAAAGAATGTACAAGAGTGGTCTACTGATCCCCAGACTAGCCAGCTTGTAGAAAAGACCTTCTAACCATACAGTGTCGAAAGCCTTCTCCAAGTCAACTAGGCAGGCACCAGTGCATTGTTTTTTGCCTTTATTCCATTGGATATCGGACACCAGTTTAGACGCGGCATGTGAGATAGCATGTCCTGCCTTAAAACCGAATTGATTATCCGGAACTATATGTTTGTCCTCAACCCACCTAGTCAGAGCTCTATTGATTACTTTTTCGAACACCTTACTGATATTGGGAAGGAGACTTATCGACCGAAGATTCGCCGGATTGGATATATCCTTTCCCTTTTTGGGGATAGGTTGAACCACCGCCGTTTTACAATGCGCATTATTAAACAGGGTGGTATAAATGTCCACCGCTTCTAGAGGAAGATGTCGAAGCACGATGTTCGGAATACCATCGGTCCCCACTGATTTCTTACTTCTGATTGTGTCGAAGATCTCATGGAGTTCTTCCTTCGAAATGAACGGGGGTAGCTCACCTTCTCTGGCAATGACATTATTTGCCATATTTACGTCGCTGAACCGGGTGAAACCAGAGCCCTCGGATCGCCAGTTCACTACTTCATTTCGAATATAGAAGTTGTGCACCAAGACGCGATTGTCCAGGTCATAATTAGGGCCAATGATATCATTGGCCTTGTATACTTCCTGGAAAGTAGCCCCTATGGCCTCAACCTTCTCCTGTGGATCCTCGATCACAAAGAAGTCGTCATCATCAGCGGCCTCATTTGTATCAATGCCTGCTATTGTTAGTAACCGTTCGTTGTCTGTTGTCCCGGCTATTTTAAGACACTGAAGGTCGTTTTGTTTTTTTCTCCGAAAAAGTTTACTTATTTGCGGAAACATATTCGGGTTGCTGGTGTTTACAGCCCGTACCTTGTTGTTCCAATACAAACTTACAGCAATTCTGTAATTCTGTTTGATTAATGTTTGAATATTTTTAATCGACGACTTCAGTGTCCTAATCTCTGGCGCTTGTCTGTCTGTAAACTGTCTGTATAAGTTTTTAAGTCTTGTCAGAAGTCTACTTTTCTGTCGGTGCAGTGCGATAATAGTAGGATTGCGGAACAGATCTTCTTTAGTCGTTTGTTTATACCGTGGTATTGTAGTGTCCATAGTTTGTTGTATTGTCTGGTCCATTCGTTTAAGGTACTTATCGATCTCCTCGTTTGATAAATTCCTATTGGACGGTGGGTGGAGCGTGTTCGAGGAGAGTGCTCTTGTCAAGGTTGCGGAGAAGCGTGTCCATCGAGTCTCACTGTAGTTGTAAGAGTATCTTTGGACAAACTCCTCCAATTCCGCAATTTCGTTGGGAACTGTGATTTCGGTGCAAAAACCGCAATGGTCGCTGTCATACACGAATGTGCGCAGACAGTTAAGCGTTTGTAAATTCGTACCTGTCAGTCGTATACGTTCGTCGTACAATAATAGATCCAAATAAGACCCGCCTCTGGGAAACGACGGGTTATCCGTCGCTTTAAGACCGAGTCTATACATGGCATCGTGCTGACCCCACCAATCGAGTAGTAGGTTCCCTCTAGTATATGGCAAATTATTTCCCCAATCTCTGTGTCTAGCGTTGAAGTCCCCGCCGATTATAAAATAATTCTCCCCCGATTCCAGCCTCAGAAATGGAAAAAGTGTGTCGAGCTCTGTAATGAATAAGGTGGATTGTTAAGCCCCAGATGCATAAACAGAGGCCAAGTACAGAGAGGCCACTGCGGAGCGGGATTTAAATGACGAGTGCCTCTAACACCCGGAACCTGCGTAACACTCCCTTGTACACTCTGTGGAATTCTATGCCTTCTTTAATGAAGATCGCGACACCGCCCCCACGTTGGGAGTTAGGCCGGTTTCTTCTTTTAACAATATAAATATTGCACTCCAGTTCGTGCTCATCGGTTAGCTTGGTTTCGCTAGCGAAAAGCACATCAGGAGTTTGGTCTTGTAGCAATTTAAACATCGCGGCTCTTCGTTCGATCCTAATCAGTGAATTAACATTCACCGCAAGGACCTTCAAAGTTTGCTCCACCATGTGGGTGCCCATTACGACATGTGTTGCGTTAGGCCCGGCAACAGTGCGTAGATCTGGTCCACCCGCTTGGCCTGTTCTTGCACCTGCTGTTGCAGCAAAAACGGAAGACCCCGTTTCTCCCGTCTGGCTCTAGCTGAGGTAAATGGCTTTACCCCCACAAATTTGAGTGCTTCGCACTCCTTCTCTTTAAGCAGTGCCAGGATCTCCTCAGGATCAGAAGACGGTTCCAACCCCTTCAGTAGCATCGATTGCCGCTTTTCACACTTCGGTGTGAATGAGTAATGCTCCGTCGTCGTTTCTTTTAGGAGCTCTTTTACTTTCGCATAGCCCTCCACTGTATTACAGTGGATGGCATGGCGATCGTTCCCCAATCTCTTAATATTAAAGTTATTACCAATGACCAACTTACATAGGTCCTTGGTTGCATTTACCTCTAATTTATAAGTGTTGATAGGAGGTACCTTTTCCTTCTTCTTCTGCTGTTGTTGTTGTTGCTGCTGCTGTTGTTGCTGCTGCTGCTGTTTTTTTTGTTGTTGTGGTTGCAGTTGTTGCAGTTGTTTCTGCTGCTGCTGCTGTTTTGTTTGCAGCAGTTGTTGTTTCTGCTGCTGCTGATCTTTTTGTTGCTGCAGTTGTTGTTTCTGTTTTTTTTGTTGTTGGGAGCTCTTCACTTCGGATTGCTCCCTCTGCCTGCGTGCAGCTTGTCTCTGCTTTATCGCAAGCACTTTCTTTTTCAGCTCTTGAATGCTGCTGGTTATATCTTTTATTTGCAGCTACAGAGGCAAAGTTGTTGTTGCCCCCACATACTGCTCTTCATCAGTGATGTGCATCAACGCATCATCTGATTTTTTCTTTCGTAGTTGTGTTGTTTGTGTTGTTTCCGTTGCCAAGGCTGCACCCATTTTCATTTTGATTGAGTTAGGAGTGGTTCTTGACCTCCTCCTCCTCAGAATAGCCTTCGCCACGGCACCGGCAACAGCATTGTTGCCTTTCGCAACTCCCGTTATGGGAAGAGCGGAGCGCTCTCCACCATCCATCGCGTGATTTTATTATAGATTTTTGTTTTTATTTTTCACTAATTACAAAAAAAAAAAAACAGAAAAAGTGTCTAGTTTTTCCAGGGATCGAACTCGTATCCCACAATTAGATGATCGGCGCCGCTAACTGCTAGGCTACCGAGTCTAATACCAATTATCGACCAATTCTCTTTGGTGTTAACACTAGGTCACTGCTTTTTTTCACTCTAAGAAAGTCGAACACGTTTATTCTCTGCGGAGATCCACGAACGACTGTCAAGGGAGCGGAATTGATTTAAGACATGTGTGAACTTTTGTCGTTGATTTGTAATATTGCTTATGCTGACAAATCGAGTGTTGACACTTATGCGAACTTTTGTTGTCTTAACTTGTATATAATATCCCACCATTTTCTTGCCTAACCGGTAATGCGCCTGCTGAAGTTCCTGTACAGATTTAAAATGATTAAATTGCCTTTGACGTCAAGAAGTGGTAACTAATTTTTGAAATATTATATAAGCCGTTGCCGTAAAGCGGTTTTGTATTTGTTTCATGGTCATAGCTAATGGGTTTTTCCAAGACCGACCGTAGTGTGAATATTTGGTCGATGGTGGACTTTCCTGACCTGAGTGTTTAGTTATTTTTTACAAAAAGTATGCTCCTAACCAAGTCATCGCCTGCTGCTTTAAAGAGCTCGGCGGTAATGCAGTCTGCTCTAGCAGCTTTGCTGGACGTCAGCTTAGATATTGCTATCTTCCCTTCATCCAGGCCAGGTAGAAGGATTTATTGGCCTACATCGCCTAGGTTGAAAGGTTAATTTTGCCTAATAGCGGTATTTGCTTCCTCATCACAGTCTACAGAAATGATCTTTCGAGATTCTCAGCATCGACTGCAACTCTACTACGATGTTGCCTTGTGCGTCTGTACAGGCTTCGGTTCGGGGTTTGTATCTATGGATGTATTTTTTTGCCTTTTGGTAAAACTTCCGAATCTCATTCCTGGAGAAGCATCACTCAGTTTCTTTGACCATGCGCTTCTCATGCTCTTTCTCTTTCTTCCTGAGAAGCCAGTGCCCTCTTCTCTTCCCCTTATAAACCTCGTGAGCAGCTCTAGTCTTTCTTTGCAACGCCGCATTGCGTGCGTTTTGTTCAGCTACGTGTTCCCGCCGGCATTCGTCCTCAAACCAGGAGTTTCGTTGTGGTGGTCGAGTGGAACCCAACTCGTTAATGGAATGCCCTGCCGAGCTCTTAATTTCCTCTTCATTTCCTTATCATTATAACCTCCAAACGTTCAAGACCAGCGTATATCGGTATCTTTCTTTCTTTCCTCCCTAACTTTCCAACGCCATCGCTGTGCGCAATTATTTTAAGGGTACTAACAACCCCTTGAGCGCGCGCTGATTATAAAAAAAAAAAAATAATAATCAGTAGCGACATCTCTGATGGGTCGTCTTCGACGATTGATGCTGGTGGCAAGGAACCTCTTAAGAGATTAAGGGAGACTCGATCGGAAAAGGATTTGGCGATCTGTTGCGATTTTAGTTGTCTGACGTCGAAATTCCTCAAAATATAAGCTTATATTGGCGTTGTTCGGGATATCCGCAACGGTGCTCTGCCTATAACAAGGTAATCTTCCGAGTTGATGTTGGCTCCTTGGAAAGTTGGGACATCTATAATACTGGAAAAGTGTCTTGCGTCGATCGCAATGTGGTCAATCTGGTCGGCGGCAGTGGATTTATCAGGAGTTCTGCAAACCTGCTTGTGAATATCGAGATGGGGGAACCTGTTAAGTGACTTAACATTAAATTGTTTGCATTGGTTGCCAGCAGTAGGTTCGTCAGTATCCAAGGCCTGTTTATGTTTAATTATATTCCATGGCCGGAAAGTTACCCCGGCGGCACAACCCCGAACCTGGAGGGCTAGTTTCATTTTTGATACCTCTAGGACGAATGGTCGGTTAAATCGAAAGCCAATAAGCCATGTGGCTCTAACAGTATTTGTTTTTTTCAAGACCTTCACTTAGTCTTGGGAATCCATACCTGAACTCCAAATATGTCGGAGTAGCCCGCATATTGCCCGATTTGTTTCCGGATTATTTCCACCGTTGATTCCATCTGAGAAATTTATCTGCTATCCAGTTTATAGTGCTGCTAATTTTGTCTTATGGTCAGCACTCACGCTTATAAATTTAGCAAGTCCAGTCCGGGCATTGACTAGTACCTGAGGGTTACCACGCGGAGGTATTACAAGCACAATTAATGTGTAGAAGATAGCTGCAACATGTCCAGGTTAACATCTCTTAGTGGCTGCCCTATTTCTACAGCACCTAACCGTCATATTTAAGTGAGTAAAATTGAGTGTGACGGACTTACATTTCATGTTTAAATTTGTTAGGGTAAGGTACAATTAGATTTTGAAATAAATGTTTTTCTTTTTTGTTACAATCAAATATCAACTTCCGCTTCACTACAGCAGTAGACTTCTTTATGCTGACCACGTAAACACTGCCGTCACTGCTCATAAGACAGCTATCATCTATCGCCATAGAGCAACGCCCATTTTTTTAGAAAGGGTAAATTCATTTAAATCTTAGGATCACTTGGATAAAAAATAGATCGATTGCAAACCAAAAATATAGTTATATGGGGTTAATCTGATAGTCAAAGTCGCATAGTAAGTAATAAACATGTGAAAGCCCACTTTAACACCGCATCATACAAAGATAATATTTGCTTACACGCAGTGAGATCAAACTTTGTACTATACTTTCACATGCTTCAAATAAGAGCAAACGAAAAACGAGATGGCTTGGATAAATATATTCAAAATATGTGTCAATCCAAATGTTTACAGATACCGCCGCAGTCATAGCAATTAGAACACCAAAGCAAATAAGCATACCAAAGATATCTAAGAGTGTACGTCTTACCCTTTAATATTTGCTACTCTTGCTGATTCAGAAGAGAGTTTCAACAAGCACGCCAAAGCCATCATGAACCGTTTTACGGATGAACTAAAAAACTTACAATGCGAAATACTGGGCTTAATATCACACGTCGAGAAAAAGTGGACTGCCTACGTATTGAAATCGCGTGTGGATAAACTTATCTAGGAGTACTTTCCTAGGTGACGAATTCTTAAATCTTATGAAAAGAAGCGACGGAGAGGGAGAACCTGTGGCTGACGCAATTCTCTTTGGAGTTCCACAGCTGTATGAAAAAAATTTCAAATCACTTTTCAATTGTGTATGCCAGACAATTGCATGTAGGTTACCGACTCTTAAAGATGTTTTCCGGTCTCGACGTCGTGACAACACGGATAACCCACCTATCATATTCGAATTTAATACAAACCAAGACTATGTTTTAAAAGCAATCGCCGAATACCGGAAAAAAGAAGAAAGGCAGCTTTGAAGACATTATGTCGGACTGGATACCAATGAAGCAATATATTTAAATAAAAGTTCTATAAAAAGTAATCGATTTTTTCTGCTACCACCAGATCCGGATCTATTTTCATTAAAGAAGATAAACAAGGAAGAAACATTTATATAGACAATGAAGACATACTTAACACAATTTCCGTGAAATGTCAAGCTACAAAATCTTCCGATGCAACAGAATTTCCTCAAAATCCATAAATCCAACACGTTATTTACTTCAATGACGGCGGCAACTCTTCTTCTTAAATCCGAAAAGCAGTTAAAAATAGTCTTATAAATGTACTATTCACCGTCCAGAACTTTTGACTGTGTAAGGCAAGAAAATTGTTTCCGGTATGCCGAAAGTTTGCAGTAATCAAATTTGTTTTATAATTGGCGCGCGCTTACGGAATTTTGCGTATCATACTAAATTTATATGTTCACACATATCACGAACTGATTATGATATTTAACATTCAATTTATTTATTTGAGTGAAACAATGTAACAATGATTACAGGTGGAGCACCCCTACCTTTCAATCTGTGAAAGACTCATATTCTAATACCTGTTGCAAAATAGATTTGATAATGCTGAACAAGTTCGACAATTAGCGGCTAGGCAATAGCTTCTTATTCAAAAACTCCATATTAATTCGAAGAAGCTTTAGAAAGGAAATCTGAACTTTAAAGATAAATTTACGGCTTTTTTTAAATACAGCTTTTTCGCACCTAATAATTTATTAAACCGACTAACCTTTTCTTCCCAACTCAGTAGAAAATCAGATTCTACCATTCGTCCCTAAGGTTTCGAATTCCCTTATTCCACTTCCCTCGTCGGCTTCCTCTTTCTTTGTGCCCTATGGTGAATGTGCGTCTTGTCATAGAGAGACCTGTGGTGATAACCTTGAATTTTAGTGGAAGAGGAAGAAAACTTTGCTAAAAAGCCTAGATCATATTGGACCAAGTAAAATATAGTTGATAAAAAAAAAAGATAGAATGCTTAGAAATGTAGAGTGGGAGGCATCGATAAAAATAGAAAGACATAGCCAACAACCAAGGTAAAAACGAAAGGAGATGCAAAAAACGGATATTTTAAACAAAGGCAGCGAAAAGATTAAATAAATAGGTCAATAACCTTTGGTAAAAGAATAGACATCTTATGACTTTTTCGAGGGAGATCAGCTGTTGGTAGACGGGTTTTTTCTTTAGCGGAGTTTTTTTCGTTAGCGAATAAAAAAGAAACCATGTTGATTGATAAAACGGGTGTGTCAGTACCGATTTTAGTTGGAAAACGAGATCGAATCGAAAAGGCGATCGAACAGATGTGTAGGGATTAGTACCTAAATAACAAAAACATGGCAAAAACGACTTTGTTCCGTGTGCGGAAAAAGTTTAAACGTTTTCCTACTTTTTTTGCAGTGGGCTTGTTATATACTCGTACTTTAAATAAATAATTAAAAAGAAGGACTAACCGCAAGCGATTGGGGATTTTTTTGAAAAGTCTGCCACGGGCAGAAATAGAAGATCAAACTAAAGTACATATAAAACGGTATACATACAAATAATGTATGTACATACATACATATCTATTAACTGTGTGTGTGTGACATGACCACGGTAGGCTTTAAGATAGAGTGTTGGCGGTAAGACATCGTGTGCGTACGTTGAAGCGAAACTATTCTTATTTAACTTATGTTTACTCGTATAATATTGTTTTCCCAGCAAAAAAAAATTGCAAGTATTATTTATTTAAACTAGATTATTATTATTCTTTATTTAAACTAGATTCAACAATATTCACTTTTGCAGCTTCAGACCATTGATCTTGTTTTCGTCACAGCCATGGTCGCATTCAAGTGCGATAAGGGTGGGCTGACCATCATCAGCCAATTACATCCGGCCGATTTGAGATCATAATGAGCTGTTATCATTGTGTAATACCGGGAAATTTTAGTCGGTGTTAGGTTTATAGGGCTAAGTTAGCTTTCGGTTTAATTTTAATTCGCTATTTAAGTTATCGGGTAGATAGCTTTAAATTAGCAGAGGTTTACTTAGATTTAAGCGCATATGTTCCGGTCTTGCACACTGGTGAACGCATTCAGATGTTAACTTACCATTTCACTACCCCTTTTTACTCTATCTTCTCTCCCTCTTTCTGTCTTTTAAGTAAAATAACTTTATTTATCTATCCTTGTTTTCTCTTTATTTATTTTTTTGATATTTGGCACAAGATAAAAGTGAAAGTTGAGTTGGGATACAGGAGTAGTGGCAAGTACCAATCCCATCCGACAAGCTACAGCCCACCAACCGCGAGCTTTCCACTTGCGCCTACTCCTGCATCATGCATGCCGCGTGGCTTACTACACTCCATAAAGACAGTATAAACTGCATAGTATGATAGCGATTGGTAATAAGGCCACTGGTTCATTTCAACCAGAGATCATTCAAATTGCATCAAGATAGTTCGAGGAACACCATAGGGAATGATGTCAAGGGCCAGGATTCATTATAATGCCAAATCATTTTTATTTGAATAACTGCATCATATATTTTTCCACATTGAAAAGTGAATGTATTGGTTAGGCAATACATTCGTGTTATCTTGAAAGCAAAAGCCTAACCAGTAGGTTAATAAATTAAACATGTAATTGTACACTGTGCTGTTACTTTGTGTTGGAGGAGCTTTCAAAGTTAGGATCAACAACGATTCTTTTTCATTAAACAAGGAAAGGAAACAAGAAACGAATTTTCATAAGGAAAACAAAACGAAGGTGTTAATTACGTCAAAACAACATGTCACATGAGTAAGATAGAAGCTGATGTTGTAATGGCAAGGGTATTACCATAACCTCCGTTTTCCTTCACGATTGTTGTCCTTCGGGGGTAATAAGGATACTAAAATAAGAGGTAATAAAAAAAATTAATTCTATCATTCAGAAATAATCCTAATTTTTCTGAGGCAGTCTAAGCGCTTTTTTGGTGGTTAAGATTTGGTCACCGCATCAGCATGTCATCCGAACTTAGAAACTTTATTACTGTTGATCCCATGGCCGTCCCCCCTTAATATAATGATATCTTGATTCCAAGTGCCTCATCTTTCCTAGATTTCCTTTTCTTACAAAAAAGAACTTAACACTCAAAAAGGGTAGGAATATTATTAAAATGCCGAAACACCTGTTAAGTTTTTTGGAATATGGGATATAGAGAGGGAGGGAAAGACACTTGGGCTCAGTGGTTATATCGCTCAATGGGTGGCATCCAAAATTCAATGGCGAGACTAACTATAATTACTTACTTACTTTAGGTGGCGCTACAGTCCGGGGTGGACCTCGGCCTCAGTCAACAAGCTTCTCCAGCCAGCTCGATTCCTGGCTAGCTGCCTCCAGTTTCGCACGCTAAGTTGACTGAGGTCCTCTTCCACTTGCGTGTGCCACCTGAGTCTTGGCCTTCCTTGGAGCATTGGTGTCCATGCGCTCTATATGACCCAGCCATCTCAGTTTTTGGATCTTCACTCTTCTGTCTAAGTCCAGGTCGCTTTACAGTCCATACAGTTCGTCGTTGTATCTTCTCCTCCACTCACCGTCAATGCAGATGGGACCGAAGATCGCCCGAAGAATTTTTCTCTCGAAGCAACCAAGAACACCCTCATCCCTTTTTGATAATGTCCGTGCCTCTGCGCCATAGAGCAGGACCGGGATTATTAAGGTCTTATGAAGGGTGACTTTTGTTGTCCGAGAGAGGGCTTTGCTACTCAATTGCCATATTAACCCAAAGAAACAGCGGTTGGAAAGACTTATTCTTCGCTTGATCTCAGCGCTGGTGTCCTTGTTTGTGTTTATAGCAGAGCCTAGGTAGACAAAGTCCTTAACTATCGAAAAGTTATATCTGTCGAGGGTGACCTTCTGCCCGAGACGTCGGTGTTGGCTGTCCTGTTTGCTTGACAGCATATACTTGGTCTTGCCCTCATTGACCGCTAAACCCATTTTCGCCGCTTCCGTCTCAATACTCGCGAAAGCGCCACTGACATCACGCTGCTTTCTCCCGATTATGTCAATATCGTCGGCGTATGCGAGTAGTTGGACGGACTTTTGAAAGATAGTGCATCTTGTGTTTGCTGGTGAGTTTTGCACTATTCTTTCAAGTACAATGTTGAAAAAATCGCATGACAGCGCATCGCCTTGTCTAAATCCTTTCTGGACATCAAAGGTCTCGGTGAGATCTTTACCGACCTTGATGGAGCAGCGTGCATTCTCCATCGTCATCCTGCACAGACGGACGAGTTTGGCAGGGATGCCAAAACTAGACATTACTCTATATAGCTCGTCTCTATAGATGCTGTCATACGCGGCCTTAAAATCGATGAATAGGTGGTGGGTATCGATCTGAAGCTCATGGGTCTTCTCCAAGATCTGCCATAGTGTGCGTATCTGGTCGGTGGTGGACTTTCCTGGCCTGAAGCCACACTGATATGGACCTATCAGGTTGTTGACAAACGGCTTCAGGCGTTCACACAATACGGCGGATAAGATCTTATATGCGATGTTAAGGAGACTGATGCCTCTGTAGTTGGCGCAGTTCAGAGGGTCTCCTTTCTTGAGAATTGGACAAACAATGCTGAGGTTCCATTCATCGGGCATACTTTCGTCCGACCATATTTTACAGATGAGTTGGTGTATGCTCCTTACCAAGTCATCTCCTGCCGCTTTGAAGAGCTCGGCAGTCAGGCCATCCGCTCCAGCAGCTTTGTTGGACTTAAGCTTCGATATGGCTATCTTCACTTCATCCAGGTCGGGTGGACGGAATTGTTGGTCATCATCGTCCAGGTTGAAAGGTTGATTCTGCCTGACAGCGGTATTTGGTCCGTCATCGCCGTTATACAGTCTGCAGAAATGATCTTTCCAAATCCTCAGCATCGACTGCAATTCTACTACGATGTTCCCTTGTTCATCCCTACAGGCTTCGCTTCGGGGTTTGTTTCCGCGGCATGTTATTTTTACCTTTTGGTAAAACTTCCGAACCTCATTCCTGGAGTAGAATCTCTCAATTTCCTCGATCGCGCGCTTCTCATGCTCTTTCTTCTTCCTCCTGAGAAGCCGATGCTCGTCTCTCCTCTTCCGCTCATAGAGCTCATGAGCAGCTCTGGTCTTTCTAAGCAGCGCCGCGTTATATGCATCTTTCTTAGCTGCATGTGCTTGCCGGCATCCATCATCGAATCAGGGGTTCGTTGTGGTGGACGAGTGAAACCCAGCACATCAGAAGCGGCATCTCTGATGGCGTTTTGGCAGTGTTTCCAATGGACTTCGATGCTTGATGCTGGCGGCATTGGACCTCTTAAGAGATTAAGAGACACTCGATCGGAAAAGGACTTGGCGATCTCTTGCGATTGTAGCCGTCTGACGTCGAATTTTCTCACAGCATTAGTTTGTCTTGGCGTAGTTTGGGATATCCGCAACCATACCTTGGCTACAACAAGGTAATGGTCCGAGTCGATGTTGGCTCCTCGGAACGCACGGACATCCATAATGCTGGAGGAGTGTCTTGCGTCGATCGCAATGTGATCAATCTGGTTGACTGTTGATTGATCAGGAGTTCTCCAAGTCCCCTTGTGTATGTCGAGATGTGGACGCGTGCTAGCTACGACAATGTTTCGCCCCGCCGCAAAGTCTATTAGCCTGAATCCGTTATCGGAGGTGGTGTTGTGCAGGCTATATTTTCCGATTGTTCCACCAAAGATACCTTCTTTTCCCAGCTTTGCATTAAAATTACCGAGGACAATTTTAATGTCATAGCTAGGGCATTGCTCGAAGGTCTTATTGAGGAGCTCGTAGAAGGCATCCTTGGTGTCATCATTTTTCTCCTCTGTGGGGGCATGCGCGCATATGAGGCTTATGTTTGCGAATTTAGCCTTGATGCGGACTGCTACGAGGCGCTCGCTCACATGCCGGAAGCTGAGGACTTCTCTTCTTAGTCTGCCTCCGACAACAAATCCGGATCCAAATAAGCGCTGCTTTTGCCGTCGATAGCAATTGCCGTAGTAAATGTCGCAGTTTTTCATCTTCTTTTTGTCCGGCCCATCCCATCGCATTTCTTGGATGGCGGTTATGTCTGCTTTTCAGCAGTTTAGGGCCTCCGCTAGTTGCTCGGCTGCACGTGGTCTATTAAGGGATCTAACATTGCACGTGCATATCCGAAGCTCATTGTCCTTAAATCGTTTGCGTGGGTTGTCAACAGTAGATCCGTCCATATCCGAGGTTTGTTGATGCTTCGTAACTTAATCTTTTTTAAATGGCCGGGCAGTTACCCCGGCGGCACAACCCCCAACCTGGAGGACCAGTTCCACTTTGAGTGCCCCTAGGACGAGTGGTCGGTTACACCGAAGCCAGTAACCCCTATCCGGGATGTGAGCGCTGCCGTTGGCACTTATAAGGCTCATCCGCCACCATCTCTTTTCCAAGATCCTGACTAAGTCCTGGAAATCCTTTCCGGCCTGAGCTCCAAATATGTCGGAGTAGCCCGGATAAGGTCTTGTTTTGTTTTTCCGACACTAATCCTGGTTAATGTCGCAGGAAACTCGCCATTTGCCCCCTTCACTTCGCAACCTCTAGTGAGATTCCCAGATGGCGCCACGGGGAGGCGTGAAGTAGGACTTATTAGTAGAGCTACAAGATGTTCGGCTGCAGAGGCTCATTCTCGTCATTTAAGGAACCAGCACCTGTCGGAAGATGCTACTTCTACGAGGCCTTATACTAATCGTTGCCATCCGCTAATTATAATTATTAGTGTAAAATTAACTTGATGGCGTTGTATGCAGGTCGGCAAAAGCACGTATCGGAAATTTGGGTTTTTTGGTTACCTTATACGTACCTCTACCGTACCACTTAAGTATGTCTCGCTCGTCGATCTTCGGTAAATGGAGCGAGTCTCACGGCAAAGACTATTGTTATGTCTGTTACAAACGCCTCATATTCGACTCAGTATGACATCCGTTCAACTAGACGCAACATCAGCAAAACCATGTGTTGTGTATGTAACGAACGCCTCATAATCGATGCAGTGACATCCGTTTAACATCAGCAAAAACATAGAATAAAATAAATAGAGGATAAAAGCAAATTGCAGGTGTCAACATTTTTAGGTAATTTATATCGATAGAAAGAAAATTCAAATTGGAGTTGTTGGATTTTATTCGTGTGGTTAAGATCGTTTGTGAATAGTTCATTTGTAAATAAGTTGTCGGTATCATAAGCAATAAAGATGATTATTATCAATTTAAGTGTACCCGAACTGTGTTTCATTTATCGGGTATATTTAAAAACTTGCTTGTTGTTTCTTCGAATTAAATATTGTTGTGGAGAATTGTTGCCTTCTGAAACATTATTTGGGTTGACTTGATTGGCTTTGATTGCCGTTTGAAAAATTCACCATTGTTATCGATAATCGACGCACACCGGAAGGAAAGCGTCGAGGGACCTCGAAACCAGAACGTGGCGAGAAGGTCGGCGACCTTTTGCAATCCTTGTTTTATTTGTGTAAAGCCATTCCAGGCATAACACATATTTTTCGTGGCAGCGGTGGAATATGTGCAAAAGGAGAAGAGATCATCGATGGAGCAGCAGTTCATAATAATTTTCCTGTTAGCAGGTAGTTCTACTTGCAAGGAACTTTCTAGAAAATTAGGAAGGAAAGGTAACCTCATGTATAACAAATAGTTGTTGTATATCTTGTTCCCCTGGCTGAATCCTTTCGATAGAAAAACATGTCGCGGTTTAGTGGCGGGCTCTGCGATTAGTGGTTCAAGTTATTTGGTGGTACCTTGAGTACCATCCTTCAAGAAAACATCTTGTTGTCGCCGTCATTCGGCGGTTTTATATCAACCAACCCTAGATTAATAAAACCCCATTTTATAATGTATACCGAAAAAGATTCTTTCTCTTTCTGGTGTGGTTTTCGGTCTATTTCTTTTGCAGCATACCGTTTTTCACTTCCGATCGGAAAAAGTGCATGGTGCCTAGTTTAAGCAACGAAAATTCTTTTAAAATGAAATTCACTACATTTTTTCTTCCCTGAACTCAGCTCAGCTGAGCAGCCAAAACGATCCAGCAAACAATTTGCTGCCAGTTTAAATTTCCTTAGCGCATTTTTTTTCCGATCCCAAGTGACAGATCGTCAAATGGATCTTTACCACCAATTGGTTTTTTTTCGTAAATTTCGTGAGTTTAGTTTTTCGGAGTAGTTTTTTTGTTTTGCCGGCAGCCCGGCCATCATGAACATCGAATATTAGTTTGTTCGGGAAAATTGTGCAACAACAGAACTAGGGTAGTTACTGGAAACGTCTCGACAGACCACTTAAATAATGAAGAAAAAGATAGACTGCTGGGAATTGTGCGGATGTATAGCAATATATTCAGCGCAGAGAATAAGAAACTATCTAAAAACAAGGTAGCAAAACACAAAATTCGAACAGAGTTTGGCTCCGAGCCAATGTTCACAAAAAGCTAAAGATATCCAAAGGTTTACGAGGAAGAAGTTCGTTAGCAGGTTCAGAAGTTAAAAAAGAATGGAATTATCCGCGATAGTAGTTCTCCTTGAAGTTCACCTTTGTGGATAGTCCCGAAGAAAACCAATGCAAGCGGTAAGAAGAAATGGCGAATAATAATTGACTATAGCAAGCTTAACGAGCTTACGATACAAGGCAACTACCCTTTGCCAAACATAACGGGAATTCTTGATCAGTTAGGAAAAGTGAAATATTTCTCCACTTTAAACCTAACTTCCGGGTTTCACCAGATCCCTATGAAGGAGGAGGATATAAAAAAAATGGCTTTTAGCACTCTGTATGGCCATTTCGAATACACGAGGATGCCGTTCGGGTTGCGAAATGCTTCAGGTTGTTTCCAAAGATTAATGAATTCCGTATTGACCGGACTTCAGGAAATAAAGTGCTTCATCTACCTAGATGATATCGTTGTCTATGGGCAAAACTTACAGGAGCACAATGAAAAATTAACTGAAGTGTTTGAGCAATTACCTATAGTATATATCTTAAAGCTAGAGCCTCACAAATGTGAGTTTCTCAGAAAAGAAGTCTCATATCTAGGACATATGATAACAGACAAGGGTGTAAAACCGGATCGGAATAAAATCAGCAGTATCATTTAAAAAAAGCACCTAAGTATTCCAAGGAAATAAAGTCTTTTCTATGAATCATTGGATAGTACAGAAAGTTCATAAATAATTTCAGTAATATTGCCTTACCTTTAAACAGATTCCTTAAAAAAGATGCTGATTTCACTTGGGGACAAGAACAAGAGAAAAGCTTTAGGAAATTGAAAGAGCTTATAGCTAAACATCCTATCTTGTAGTACACAGATTTTAAGTAAGGTAGGGACTTGCAGATATATTTTGCAAGTCGAACGCTTAAAAAAGCTAATATAAATTATAGGACCACGGAGAAGGGCACTTCCGCCCTTACATCTATGGCTCAAAATTTCTCATCCAAGCAGATCATAGACCATTTACAAGGCTTTTTTACGGCAGCCGACTAGTAAGATGGTTTGCTCGAAGAGTTTGATTATGTCGTTACTTTTAAAAAAGAAAATTAAAACGTCGGAATAACAGAGAAAGACGAAGAAGAAGCCTGACAAGACCTAATGAGTCTTATGCAAGAAGATAACAATGAAAATAGAGAAGGCAGAGAACCAAGAGATTGAGGCCTAGAAATATACATTGAAAATACTAGTAATGAGACTTGTACAGAAACCGTTGAAAATATCGTTGAAGAGGACACAGTTGCAGAGAGCGAAACATCTAGTGCAGTGGATAGAGAGCCTTCAACAGGCCATAAGGAATTAATTAATGATATATAGAGTGCCACGAAGGGCTGATATGTGGATATACGGGACAAAAAGCTACTTACGCGAATATTAGGAAAAAGTTTATATGGAAAGGAGTGCAGAAACATATCAACAGAGCACCCAGCAGAAACCGTATGAGGACCATTACATCAGCAGAGGCAGCATTGAAAAGATTATGATAGATATAATCGGACATCTGAAAAAAACCGAAGAAGGCTACAAATTCGACTAACTATCCAAGATTATTTATTAAAATTCATCAAATTTATACCGCTTAAAGCTAAAGATATGCAGTAGCGAGTGCAGTAATAGATGAATGGATTATGAACTTTTGGATGCCAAGCTCATTTTATCCGATAATGGATCTGAATTTTGCAATTTTCTTTGAGGAGTTCTGCAGAGTCCTAAACATAAAACACATTACGACTAGTGTGGCCTATCCACCAGCCAATGGTAGTCTCGAAAGAGCTCACTGTAGGCTTTTGGAATATCTTAGATCCACAGGACGCGAATAACGTCAACTTAAAAATTGGTACAAGCGAATATCCTATGCAGGAGTCTGTTACAATGGCACTAAGCACACTACAATTGGGTACACCCCTTATGTATTGGTATTCGGATTTGAAGTTAATAGGCCTAGTGTTATAGATCCATACAATTAAAAGTCGTTTTCGATTATGTAGACGAGCTCCGAGCCAATCTCTTAGAAAAACAAGAAAATGCAAAGGAAAACACCAGGAACTGTATGACAAAACCGAAAATAAGGTACGATAAGAAATTAGGAAAGAACACAGAATAAACAGCTTGTCAAAAGGTCTTCATTAGGAACGAAAGAAAACGGAAATTAAGAGGTCAATGCAAAGGGCCATATAAAATATAAGAAGTAAACGAAAATAATTTGGTCTTACAAATGAATAATAAGCGACAAAAGTTTAACAAAGCTAACTTTAAGCCATATATTTCAGGACCCTGTTGACCAGGTGGGTCATAGCCGAAGGATAATTGTGAGTGAAAGACTTACAAAACAATACTGGGATATATTTTAATTATGTAGCAGAAGCGAAAGAAATAAGTAGTAAAATAGCATTAGTTATAAAATTGGATATAAACGGATTAAAACAAGCAAGTCAAAATATTAGAAACATTGTTAATACTATGGACAGCCTTTGTTTAGAATAAAAATCAAATGTAAAGTATTTCAGAATATAGCCAAAAGCGAAATTATAAAAGTTGATAGTAGAATTAGAATTTTTTCAGGAATAATAGGCAATTCAGGAAAACATCGTTGTGGACTTATTAATATGATATTTTCAGGATTCAAAGTACTCAATGTACACATTGGACAACGAATATGCAGAATTCTATTACAATGTCATTCAGAGTATAAATAATAACGAACAATGAATCAAAAGTGGTATGGAGGACAACGTCACAGAAAGTATTAAAAACTCTAACGTGATATTTAATAAAATCAATCAGATTAAATTAACAAGGTGAATACAATAGAGAATAATTAAAATATTGTAGAACTGTCTTAATTGAATCATATTATGAGGAAATATCCATGAATTATCGAGCCTATTGATTTACTATATGAACTTAATAATTTGAATTATGAAAAATTGTTTGCCATATAACCAAACATGGAAAATTATGACGAAATTTTGCTTTCACTATAGAACGAAAATCATTGTTATTATCAATACGAGTATTCCGACAGTAACTAAAGAAATTTTCGAAATTTATGAAACAATGCTATTCCAAACATAATTGAAAATGGGGTTGTAATTTTAGATATAAGATAAAATTCCTGATTATATATGTTGTTTTGTCATAATTTTAATAAAATTGCAGTAAGTAAACCACTATGAGTACAATAAGCGATTCTAATTGTGAATTAAACTTATTTAACCCAAATAGATCCGAAAAATGTAACGCTAAAGTTATAAACTCTCATGTAGAAATATTTCAAGTGAAAAGAAAATTCATATTTGTTTACTTTTTTCGAAAAACACACATTATAACTGTAAACGCAAAAATGAAATAGAAATAGATAAACTTGTTGGCACCGCATCCTAGAGACCTACAATATGACAGTAAAAACGGTCGGCACAGAAGCGGGAATTTCAACCAAGGACAAGCACTCTTACGGCTAATTAGAAGATTACTGCATAAACACTAAATTAAGAGAAATCGTGATCAACCCAGAACTGATATCAGAGACTACTGCTAAGGACATCCACGAGTTGCAAGACCTGTCAATGGAGAACAAATTTTAATGGAAATTTTTGGTCAAGGGCTATAGAAAAGATACCAGAACGGTCACAAGGTATATTAATATCAGTATCTGGAACTGTAATCCTACTAGCGATTGCATTCATAATCTGGAAATGTGGCAGCGGAGACAAAAACGCTCTTTAATAAATGTTTCAACAAAAAACATAAGGTCAACCCAGAATCTTTAAGAATGACCAGTTCACCGAACGCATCGATTGAATCACTGAAGATGCAAACTCCGAAACCCAATCTAAGGATTGGAGGTGGGACGTGTAATGTATGTACCGAACGCCTCATATTCGACCCAGTTCGACATCCGTTCAACTAGACGCAACAGCAGCAAAAACATGTGTTATGTATATAATGAACGCCTCATATTCGACCTAGTATGATATCCGTACAACCAGGCAAAACTTAGAATATAACAAATTGATGACAACAAATTGAGGAAAAGAGGAAAAACAGCAAATTGCATTTATCAACACTTTTAGGTTATCAATATCGGTAGAAAGGAAATTAAAATTAGAATTGTTGGATTTTATTCATGTGGTTAAGATCGTCTGTAAATAGTTCGTTTGTAATTTGATAGTCGGTATCATAGGCAAAAAACATAATTATTATCAATTCAAGTGTACCCGAACTTTGTTTTCATTTATCGAGTATATTTTAAAACTTATTAGTTGTTTCTTCGAATTAAATTAAATTGCTGAGGTGCGTTGTTGACTTCTGAAACATTCTTTGTGTTGACTGGATTGGCTTTGATTGCCGTATGAAACATTCACCATTGCGAGATTATCTATACCTTACTCCCACCGGAAGGAAAAACTAGAGTCGAGGGACCCCGACACCAGAACCTGGCCTAAAAGACAGCGACCTTCTGCAATCCTTTTTTTCTTATTCGCGTAGAGTCATTCCAGGCATAATACTATATATGGTTGGCTGTAAATAGACAAATATATAAGTGATTACTAGGCTCACTTGCGATATTCGCTATGCTTCACTGTCTTTATCTCCCCAACACAAGCTGGTTCATGCTTTATTTTTAGACTGATAGAAATATGTAATCGACTTGGCTTACATCTATCTTGTTGATAAGTTTTTAGAAAATGATTTAAATATACAATCTGAAGTATGGAACTTGCATAGTAGATTCTCTCTCAAAAGATAGCCCAGGCACAAGGTTATGATTGTAATGCTGTTGTTGGCTATTGAGAAGTAGATACAGCTTTCATAACATGAAGATTTAAAAATAAGTTTCTTAAGAGTCTGATAAAGTTTAATGTTCCATTATTTTAGTCCGTGTATTCGGTGCCTTTAATTTTCATTTCAAGCTGATTTTCGGCACTCGCTTCATAAACATCAAACTTTTCAAATGCTTTGCTCTTGTTTTTCAGAAAACCAACTGAATCTTTTCGCGAGTGGTTGTCCATAAAAGTTATGAAATATCGCAATTGATTCTGGTCTTATTGGACCGCAAACGTCTGAATGGATACACTCTAGTAGGTGATTTGTCAGTTTCTCTGACAGGGCTGTGAAAGGTGTTTTTGTTTGCTTTGCCCTTTGGCATGTGCTGCAGTCAAAAATACCACGGTTAAAATTATCTTCAACTATCCCCTTTGATAATAGTTCCTTTAAGGCAGAAACATTCAAATGTCTCATGCGCATGTGCCAAGCTCCGAGTGGTTTGATCCGTTTTGAGTGTTGTGTTAAGTCCTTTGTCACATTCCAGTTGGATGTACTTTATAGTACTTTTGCCTTTACCAACGTCCATCGGGATTGACGATCGGTTATTCTCGAACACAATCTTCAAATTGTTACCTTTGCCTTATTAACTGAAATAAAGTTCTCATTAAAATCCGGAAATTATTTTTACATTACATAGATTAATTGTTCTCACTCCACTTTCAATAATTTGCTTTATTATTACGGTACCAGTCCCGTGAATTATATTTTACAAGTTGGTTATTCGTTATATTCACGTAGGTTTAGTGTGGGGATTGGCGCAGGCCTACAATTTTTTTCTATGAAGCGTTCATATAAGAAGAAGCACCACTCTCCAGGCACCAATTGCCCCTTTTCCGCACACTCTACAATTATAAGGGAAAAAGTAATAGGCCTTTGGTTTAAAAAATTGTTTTTGGAACTTATTGGTTACTTTCATTCGATCGTAATTGTTTAATTTGACTACAGGCCCTGTATTTGAGTCACTTATTCTTTTTCCGTCTTCCATAAACCAACTCCGGATAAGTGCTTCGTCCATCAAACGCTGTATGAAAGTCTTTGTAGTTCACCGGTAGTGAATACAGGGGAAGAATGACTAATAAGTCTAAGTCCAACTTGGCACTCAGCTCGTTCAATCGATTCAAGATCATCTTGAAACATTTGATATGCTCACTTACCATCCATACATTCGCGAGCTTCCTGAATGCATCTACCTATTGCATAGGGAATTTTTTGTCAAATGGTACACCATACTGCTTTTGACGATGCCATGTTTTTTACCTGATTGACGATAAGGTCCCTATCGATCAATTTAGCTCCCCGCTCGCTTCTAGGTCCTTTTTTCGCCGTATGGTCTGTTCTTCTTCGCCTATGTACTGTATTTCATTGACCGAATTTTGTACAAAACGTCTTCCATCTGAGCTTCCATGTAATGAAGTTAATGTTCTTCCTTGAATAATACAATACAACCAAAGAAAGATAGATCATGAGGTTGCAATCACAAGGATATTGCCATCACTTTGAAACTTTTATTGCTTGGAGCATGTAGTAGCAACCTTTCACAAAAAAATTTATTTATTAAAACGAACTTTCTGACCATAAGAAAAAGCATAGAAAATTCGATATAAATTTCCACCAATTATTTTGTCCGTGAAATTATTACGATTTTGAAGCTACGAAGATCCGCAAGGCACTCTTCCTGTTTTTCTTATCAAGTCATCAAAACGATTGGTCGATCCGACCTTAAGCTCTGCACTTTAGAGTGCAGGCCATATGAGCCAACGCGTAGACAACTGTGTAACACAGAATCGTAGCAAATTAAGGCGAATAATTAATAAAGTAATTAGTTTAGTTTTTAGTTTTGGTTTTAAGTTTATTTTCTCAAGTAAATAGACTACAAAATAAAGTATCGAATGCCACTTTAGAAGCTAATTTAAGAATAAATTACAAATGGGTTGGGTGACCCTTCAAAGTATATATAATTTAATATTAAAACCAAAAATTCATATTAATCACAATAAAAAAAAAACACACTGTGGCGCTGGCAGCCCAGTATGGGCCATGGCCTAGCTTCTTGACACTCATTTGTGTTGCTCATGTTGTCATTTTTGTCACATCTGAGCGGGGCCTACGGTTTATCGCCGAGTCCAAACGGCACTCTTAAGAAGCTTTTTCATAGGCAATTTTACTTTCGGGAGTTTGCCATTGCCCGCCGAAAGGGTGATGGCGATTTCAAAAATTGTTGGTGACCCAGCCAGGAATCGAACCCGTGATAGTGATAGTCCAATGAGCTTACTATCGCGCCATCGCCATCGCCATTCAACACTCACAACAACAATCACAATCACATAATTCAATCAATCAACCAATTCAAAAATAAAACAAACCATTTTTTTTTTTTTGAAAATTAAAGAAAAGAAACAATAAAATATTTAATGTAATTTAATTTATTGAAAAGAACAAAATGCCAGAGTATCAAAAGCTACAAAAAAAATGGATTCCAAACTGTCAATATTATGAGTTAAAACCCAATGCCTTACATGATTCATAAACCTATTAATAGAACTAAGAGTCCTAAAATGGAAGCTTATTAAAAAGACGGTGTGAGGCAACAGTATAAAACTTTTCATAGGCTGTAGTTCGAAAGCCAGGAACAGGTACTTGATGCAAGTGATTACCACGTTCATTATAATTTTTAGAACTCTCATATTTTAATTACCAGATCTATAAAAGAATAATTTTAGGACTATAAAATAGTACAAATGATGGATGAGAAGAATTTTCAGATTGTAGAATAATGTTAAACTCAGATATATATGATTTATCCCACATATTTTCCTTATCATTTATTTTTGTAAAACTAGAACGGGTTGGATTTAGTTGAAATATGCTTCTCCCTAACAAGCAATCCCATATTGGAGTTCGGAGTTTGGAGTGAAAAGCTCCATAATAAATTATTTTAAGAAGTTTTGTTGAGCATACACTTCCCAAATAAAAGAAACTCCTAAGTATAGCGTGAAAATATTGCCTCAGGCTGTTGATGTGACTATAAAAAAAAACACATTCTGGAATCGATAATTAACCCCAAATATTTAAATTCATTGACGCTCTCAATTTGAAACATTTTTCGCTGCAATTAAGATTGCTACAAAATGTTTTAGTGGAGGAGCTGGATCAACAGAAGCAGCTCAACTACTCAAATCTTTAGCACTGAGAGGCATGAAAAAAAACTTCAGCGCCAAAGGATAATGTTGGCAGAGTAATTATTGAAAACATCAACAATATCCACTTTATTAGTAACAATCCGATCATCAGAGGGAATCATAGTAGGACTTTTAGAGTACGGAGTCTTATTCCTATAACTTCCTATAATTTCCATTCACCTCTAAGATTTCCTTTAGAAAAGTTAAATTGATTTATGTAAAAGTTATCACGGCATTTTAGAAATCTATACTTTCCTTCCAGACATTTTTTCTTATAGCTTTCTTTTAGGATTAAATTTCCAAGATTCTCGGTACATTTCAGTCGGAGTTTACTTTTCTTATTTATTACGTACACTAAGTCCGAAGTGATCTAGGGCTTAAGTCTAAAACTAAAGTTTTCGATATGTTTGGTAAGACATTTTATAAAAAGATACGATTTAGATGCATCTGGTTCTGCACGAGTGCCTTGCCATGATTCAAGGCAGATAAAAGACCTTAATTTAGGTACTAAAATCAATTCGAATGGCTTCATTTTGTGACATAGGCTCATGGTTTCTACTTTTTTTTTGACTATACTGACCAGTAAAGGTGTCATCGAGTGATCAGAAATTGCAACAACCGGGACACATGTACCAGATGTCATTCTTGTTGGTTCATTTATAAAAGATTCTAAGCCAAATATGTTGCAACTGTTTCGTTATTTTCGAGAATTCTAAAATTAAAATCCACCAATATTATAAGACTTTTTGATTTTTCATTCTCTAGTTAAATTGAAAATTCTTCTAAGAACACCGAAAAGTCATATTTGTGATGCCGATAAACGTACAAAACAATACAAACAGCTTTGTTCAAAGCAAAAAATAACTTTAGAATATCAGCACTCAAAAAGTCTGAAAATACGTTGGTAAACAATCATCACAGCCCCAAAACAACCTACGCCACCAGCCGCATAGCTCTCATTGGTTTTTGCAGAAAAAAAAATATAACCCGGCAAACCATAATCTTTTTTTCTCGAATTCATAGATCCAAATCTCCGATATAGGAACAAATTCTGGCAAAGACACAAAAGAATCCAGATGGGATACAAGAGAATCGAAATATTCTCCTAGACTTCTGATATTTTCATGTAAGAAAAATAGTTTGTCCACAATCTAGATTGGATATTAAATCTTGTTCACAGTTTTTTTCAATGAGGTTGGAGTCACGTATATCATCGATTTTTTTTTTTTTTTATTACCAGATCAATTTAAGGTCTTCAAAAGATTTTATGGCGATGTTATTACAACCTTCAACTTTTCTCATGAGAACTTTGTTTTTATACTAAACCATACATAGTCGTATTTATATTTATTTCTCTTTTCACCACTTTCGCCCACATTAGTAAGGCCTGTGTGTATTTAGTGAGAGCATCATATACGTAATGTTCATTACTGAGGCTTAATAATAAGATATATTATCTTGCAGTATCTTGGAAATTATACGTATAAACAATAAATTACAAATACAAATCATTGATATACACGAATGGGCGCCTGTCTTTGCTGCTTCTTCTGCTGCTGTAGTTCCTATGATGGAAGGAGTGAAGGTTCTGTTTCTTCTTCTTGTTATCCTGCATAATCCGCTGTTTGAGAGCGAAGTCCGATAGTTCCATGCATATGACGCGTTTGCTGGATGCACCGCTGCTGTTTACACAGCACACATAACATTTAGTGAATTGATGATCAGCTACTTCGATGTCCAGTACATCTCGAAAAATGGTTTGAGCTACATTCATTGAGTTATTGTCGTTAAAATCAAAAACACCAGCGATCTCAATGCAGTTTCGGAGTGTTCTTTGTTGTAGCCAATTTAATCTGGAGTCAAATACATGTATTTTGGATTTCAGAGCAGCATTTCACGTAATTCAGCTAAAGTTTTCAGAAATTATTTGTTGATTTCTTCCAAGTTGAGTTGAGTTCTATATTGTTCTTTATCTTAGAGTTATTTGCTGCGTTTGAACTTTCCTTCGATTCAATCTTCTTGTTAGCCGATGACGGTAAGGGGAGATTCAAAGGTCTTCGTCTAAGGACAGCACACCTATCACATCGAAAATGTGTTCCACTAGTCTTCATGTATTCAATATCTTGCTTGAAAATATTAACACAGCTGCCATGAAATAACCCCTAACAGTCATCACAAGATACTTTTAAAACACAGTTTCTTTCAACTTTCTCAGAACAAACCGAAAAATTAGTTTTGAACTCGCAAATGTGAATTCATGCAGTAAATACGTTTTAATCCAACTCGGAAAGCTTACACGCCGATTCGCCCCATACTCGAATTTACTAGCAAAACGTGGTCCAGTGATTTTTGCAATAACACAAACATGCACACACCTACGTACAAAAGCTTCACGCATTGAATCACCCACGCATTATGTTTTTGCTGATTCTCTTTGGAGGGACACATTTTGGACAAATGAAATGTTTATAGGTTTAAAAAGCAGAAGGAGATACTTAGCTCTTAGAGTTTTCCTGCCTATGCATAGTTCGCTCTCTATATGGTGGATTCTGCCAATGGAGGAGGGCTAGTCGTCCCATAAACCGTAAGCCTTCCTGCAGACATAGGGGCAGAAGGCGACCGCAGGGAATTGTGGACTATCCTTTACAATTGGTTTATGTTTTTTTTCCTTTGTAGAGCCAGGGAATTCTTACAAATCCTCATATTTATTTTTTCAAAACAATAAAAAAAAAAACGGCCATTTCTGGGTGTGTGAACATCTCAGGACATCAAAAGGGCAGGCAGACCATCCGTCCGGTAGAGTCTCCAGGCCGTCCGCATGGCTCTATCTTCGGGGTACCTAAAGTCACCTCTGGGGCGGTAGCCAGAGCAAAAAAACTGTGTCCAAATGATCCAGTAAATCCAGCCTGTGCCATGGCTACCAGAGAGTGATAGGGGAAGAATAGAAGGAACAACACCAGAAAGAAAAGGAGAAAAGAGAAGGCCAACAGACAGCAAATGGGATTGAGAGCCAAAGATATTTGGAGCGTAGTTTGCACAAAACAAACCTCGCCCAAACCAATCCTATGGCTTAGAAGCCTTCAACATCGCCGCCGCAAGCTTTTTACTTATATCTGCCCTAGGCTGTCTTAACCTACGGTCTAGCTCGAATATTTCAGTTCCTTGCACTATATCTAGGTCCCTAGCTTCTGACCACAGTTCCATATCTCCTACTGTTTCTGTTAAGTTTAAAAGTTAAAACAACGGACTTAAAGGGAAATCCAAACAAAGAAGGGAGTTTATTAGGGGTTTTGTGGTTCTATATATACCCGGAAAGTGTTATACATTTGCAAGCAGAGTTGCCATGTTAAATTATATGAACTGACAGAGTATTAACTCATATTTTTCTTAACACTCCCAGTTTAAGATAATTTAATATTTTAATTACATGGTTTCATCACTATTTTTTTTCTATAATTCCAATTAACAATCTAAATTTTTGAAATTTATCTTTACTTAGACCCTTTGCTAAAATGTCAGCTTGTTGTTGTTCAGAAGGAACAAAGTTTATCAAAAATTCTCCTCTTTCGTATCGCTCCCGTATGAAGTGATAACGAACGTCTATGTGTTTCATTCGTTTATGAAACTCTGGATTTTTGATGAGCCGAATCGCTCCTTGGTTGTCCATTTTCAGCATAGCATCGCCAATACCACCCGGAATCATCTCAGAGAGCAGCTGCTGTAGCCATATCATGTCTTTTACTGCTTGTGATGCGGCTACGTATTCTGACTCAGTAGTTGACAAAGAAACACATTTTTGCCTCTGTGATGACCAAGACAACGGGCCACTCCCGAGTGAAAAAATGAACCCAGTGGTAGAGCGCCTTGTTCCAGGATCCCCTGCATAATCAGCGTCACTGAAACAAACTAACGAATAACATTTAGTTCTTTTAAAAAATATACCCATTCTTCTGGTTCCACTGATATATTTCAAGATTCTCTTCACAGCGTTGACATCATGATTACTTGGCGGGAAACCACTCCTACTGCAAAGGCAATATCTGGACGAGTCGCCACCGCCAAATACATGAGAGAGCCTACAGCTTCTCTGTAGGGAAATTTCACTACTTCCGAAGATAGAGTATCTGGTGAAGAATATTGCTCCGCTGGAGTTGACACCGGCTTGCAACAACTCATGTTGAATCGTTTCAACAACCGCTCAATGTAGTTCGATTGGCCAACATGAATTCCATCACCTGGTTGAACTGTGATTTCCATCCCGAGAAAGCAACCAGCTTCCAAAACTGTGACTTCGAAATCCTTCTGCAGAAATTTCACCAACTGAGTCGCATCATCTTTGTTCTTCGAAGCCACGAGCCCATCATCGATGTAAACAGCTAATATGATTCTGCATTTATTATCTGCTGAAAGAAAAATTCAAGGATCCATTTTGCTAGGCCTTAGCCTGAACTCTCGCAGAACTCCTGTCAGCTTTTGATTCCAGCAGCGAGACGCCTGTTTGAGTCCATATAAGCTCTTTCGCAATTTGAAAACCTTATCTGTGCCATCACCAAAACCCTCTGGCTGTTGCATGTAAATTTCCTCAGCGATATCGCCATATAAAAATGCAGTTTTGACATCAAATTGGGTCAAAACAAGTCCTTTGTTGGCTGCAATGGCAAGAATGGAACGAATCGAGGTGAACTTAGCCACTGGACTGTACGTTTATCCATAGTCGATGCCATATTCCTGGGTGTAACCCTGTGCAACCAATCTCGCCTTATACTTTTGTGTTCCAGCGCCTAGATCCTTAAGTTTATTAACCCATTTGTTACCAAAAACTTTCCTGCCCCCAGGTCGAGATACCAAATCCCATGTGCGATTTTTATATAGACTACTTATCTCGTCTGCCATTGCTTCTTTCCAATTTGGCATCTCGTCGCAGGAAATAGCTTCTTTGTAACATTGCGGCTCTCCTTGCATAAAATACGCATGCTTTTCCACAAAATTACAAGCCCCTGGTGCAGTATCCTTTCTTTTGCGTAGTCGACTCTTCAAAGGAATAGACTCATTGGGGTCATCTACCATGTCTATAGCGTCCTCCTCATCACAATGGTAATCCTCCTTTTCCACTTGTTCTTCTGTCCTTACATCAACATCGTCTTATTTTTCCGTATCAATAATAACATTTTCTTGTGAAAGATTATCGTGCTTGCTCATATGGATAACAGATGTACTTGGAGATTCGTCGAAAACACTATTTGGAAGTCTTTCTTGTTCGCTGTGCTGCTCCACTTCCCTAAAACCGACATCTCTGACGATTACCACTTTATTTGTTGCAGGTGTCCAGATCCGATAGCCTTTGGATGTGCCGAGTATCCCATGAATATACCCTTTTCAGCCTTTCTGTCCCATTTTTGGCGTTTTTGCTTGGGAACATGTATAAATCCCTCAATACCAAACGTTTTAAACTCCTCGAAACTTAGCTTTCCTCCACACCACATTTCGAAGAGAGTTTTACCTCCTAAGGCTCTGTCCTCAGTGCGGTTCAAAACGTATACAGCAGTGTTAACTGCTTCTGCCCAAAACCGTTTACTCAAATTCTTTGCACTTAGCATAGTCCGAGCAGCCTCGACGACTGTGCGATTTACTCGTTCGACGCTCCCATTTTGCTCGGGGGTGTAAGGAACACTGGTCTCATGCCGAATGGAATGCTTCCTTAGAAGCGATTCAACGCCTTTGTTGACAAATTCCAAACCATTGTCAGTACGGAGTGTTTTTACTGAGTAGTGGCTTTCTGAGTTATCAAGATGTAAAAATTCTTCAATGGACAAACAAACTTCTGATTTCTTCTTCAAAAATTATACGACTCTGTAATGTGAAAAATGATCCTTGAAGAGGACAAAGTATTTAGCTCCTCCTAATGATGTCTCTTCCATTGGTCCGCATACGTCGGCATGCACAAGTTCCCCTGGTTGACTTGCCTCAAAAGAACTCCTTGAAAACGGCATTCGATGCATTTTTCCAAAGACACAAGCATCACACATAAAATCTTGATCGTCTATGAAACTGATCCCATTCCTTTTAAGATGATCACGTACTTTCTTGATGTTTTGGTGAGCCAGTCTCTCGTGCCATACCTTTAGTGGCAACGCTTTGGTAGTTGCCAAATTTGCCGTCGGCTTAACCGAAACCTGTACACGGAAACACATTCTGAAAAGCTGCGCCTCACGCTCTCCCACTGCCACGATAAGCCGTCTACATTAATAAATTTGCATCTCATCTTATCAGAAACAAATTTTAACCCTATATCCAATACACGACTTTGGGAAAAAAGATGAATAGAGATTTTGGGCACATACAAGGCATTAGATAAATGTTTTTTACACCACCCTTTTCCATTAAACGACAAGATGTTGATGTCGCCCGTACCAAACGCTAATATTTTTTGACCGCTTCCAACTCTAATCTCAATGGGGTTAGAAAATGCTTTATAATTTATAAACCAATCCTTTCGAAATGTCATATGATCACTAGCACCTGAATCTAGATACCAAGAATCATTGAACTCACCATCATCAACCAGCAGTGCATTGCACACCTTTAATTCTTTCTCCTCTACCGTGCCTGCACTTCCACTCCTTTTAGCTTCCGTTGAATTGGATTTTCTTCCTATTGGCACTTCGCCCCTGCTTCCAGTCCTCACACGATCATCATTCTTTGAATTTAGCTTCCTCACCACTATTACCTCGCCCTTGCTTCCAGTCCTCACACAACCATCGCAGCAGCTTTTAGCACCACAGCTTTCAGCACTGCACATTAGTGCATCTCCTTTTCTCATTCCACCTTTGATTCCATTGTTTTTATATTCAGTTAGCTTTTTGGAACATTCTCTTTTCCAGTGTCCCACTTCATTGCATCTGAAACACTTACCGGGTTGGAAAGTTTTGTTTTCGGGTTGTTTCCAATGTCTTCGTTTCACAATTAGAGCCGAGGTGCTTGTGTCTGGAACAGATGAGCTTTAAAGCAATCTTGTTTCTTCATTGATTAACCGTGACGTTAAGTTTTCAAAAGTTTGCTCATCTTTTGTTGTTGACTCTCACGCAGAGAAAAAATGGTTAAAGCTTTCGGGAATTGTCATCAAAATTTTTGTGATTACCATGCTTTGCGTAATCTCCTCCCCTACGTCCCTCAGCTGCCGTACTATGTTTTCTAATTTTGATATGTGAGTTGCAACGTCATCCTCAGGTTCCATCTTAAATGTATAAAACCGCTGCAGCAGCATATGAACATTTGCATTTGATGATTGCTCGTATACCGACCGAAGTTTTTCCCACATTTCTTTTGCAGTGGTGCAATTTACAATATGGCGTAGTGGTGTCGGGCCAACACTCATTGCAATTATACCTTGCGCCTTACAATCATCTTTCGCCCACCCAGCTAATCGTTTTTCATAAGCTACCCCAGTCTCAGATTCTGCCTTAACCGGTCGGTTAATAGCACCATTAAAAAAATTGTATAGATCTGAGGCACTGAGTAATATTCTCACCTGGAACTTCCATACAGAATAGTGTTCAGAGTTCTGCAATTTGTCAATCTTGAAAATTTCGTTTTCCATTTTCACTTTACTTCGCAAAAAAAAATTAATTTATTTAAATGTACGAGTATTATGCAGCAATTTCCGAATATATGTAAATATATAGGTATATATGAATATGGATACTCGGGTATGTATGAATATAAAACGAAAGGCAGAAAACTGGGTATTTTAATGCAGTACCGGATTTAAAACTGTTTCAGAAATTTTTCTCTAAGAACAACCGCGCGATCTGGGCGGTAAAGTTTAAAAGTTAAAACAACGGACTTAAAGGGAAATCCAAACAAAGAAGGGAGTTTATTAGGGGTTTTGTGGTTCTATATATACCCGGAAAGTGTTATACATTTGCAAGCAGAGTTGTCATGTTAAATTATATGAACTGACAGAGCATTAACTCATATTTTTCTTAACAGTTTCATTTCCATCTACCCTGATTTCCTATCGCTTTCCCTAGGTTAGGTTGAAGTTAGGCTAAAGTGACTGTGAAAAAATAAGGACCAACGCACTTAGGCCTATTGACCCATTGTGATGCCACTTGGATGTGTGATCCTCCTACTCCAGAAACCATTTGGAGCTCTTAATAAGCGTTGGAAATTTTTGATGTCTGTCTTGCTTAAGTAACTTAAGTCATTGTGGAAGAGGCAGAAATTTCTTCTTTGGAAGAGAGCTGGGCATGTACAGAGGAAGTGACGGATTGTTTCCTTCTGCTTCTCCTTCTCCTTCTGGTCCATGCAGCCTCTGCAAAACCCGTTAGAAAACATGCCTTCTTGCATAAGGCAGTTCAGTGTCCAATGATGACACATAACGCCACTAAGATGTTTTCTATTAAGAAGGATTAATATCATGGAGCGAATCAGATCTAGTTCTGACAAGACTTGTTTGGTCGCCAAACATGTCGCTCCAACCGCCAACCTATAGTATGGTTTGTTCTTCTATACGCATCCAGCTTTTATTCTTGTTTGTTCGTAGCGATAGTTATACCTATGTTATTCTTTTCATGTGTGATAGGTGTAGTGGTTGCAATTTCGGCAAGTTCTTTGACCCTACAATTCCCTGGAGTGTCTCTATGTCCCGTCACCACACAAAGGTGAATTTTAAACTGCTCCGACATCTCCATTAGAGATGATCGGCAGCCCATGACTGTTTTTGAATTCAGAGAGCATGAATCTAGGGATTTGATAGCGGCCTGACTATCGGAAAAGATGCGGATGTATATTGCAGATATTACATTTCTCTTCAGCCAGGACAGGGCTACCTTAATTGCCAGTACTTCCGCCTGGAATACTCTAAAGTGGGGAGGCGGGAGGAGAGGAGAGGCTGAGGTTAAGCTTTTCGGCAAAAACACCACCACCAACCCCACTAACAGTTTTGAACCGTCGGTGTAGAAGTGGATTAAGTTGTCAACCAGGAAGGCATTTTCCTCCCACAAGGATCTGAATGGAATACTTACGTGGAAGCTCTTGTCAAATCAATCTTTGGGTATAGTGTAGTCGATGTTTTCTGGTGGAATTCCTGATGTGTTAAGAATATTTGCATGGCCAAAATGTTTATTTTTCCACTGTGAAGCCGCTTTAAGGCGACTGTTTCAGGTGAAACAAAACGTCCAGAGCAGCGGATAGAGTAGTGCTTTGGGTGTATGCTCAAACATGCTATTCCTTGGACTTAACTTATCTTCATACTGCTCTGTCTGAGGCCGTTCACCAAACAACCACCCCGAAGGTGAGTATCGATCTTATAACCGAGATTTCTAGCCAATAGGTGATGCGAAGTTGAAAGCCCCATTTGTTCCCGATGGCTTCCTTTGCAAGAAAATAAAGCTGATGAGGCTTTCTTTACTCTTCTTTGAATGCTAGGTTTCCAACTTACGTTCGTGTGAAAAATTAGATCCAGATATTTCGCTGTATCAGAGAAGACGAAGCTGGCATCGTTGATTGAGGGAGGATTTGTAGTCGGAATTTCGTATTTCCTAGGGAAGAGGACAAGGTCGGTTTTATTGGGGCGTATTCCCAGTTCACAATGACCCGCTCAGCTTGTTAATATGTTGAGATTATACTGTAGGAGCTCATTAATCGTATGTAGATGTTTTGCTGAGACGGCTATAGCAACGTCATCCGCATATGCAACCACCTTGCTCTTACTCCATTTTTCCAGGTATATTAGAAGTTCGTTAACCACTAAGTAACAGAGAAGGAGTGAGAGGACGCCGCCTTGTGACGTACCTCTGCTGACAATTCGTTTGACAGTGGATCCGCCCAGTTTGGAGTTGCAATCCTGGTATTTAGCATGAGGCTGGTCAAGTCCCAAAGTAAGTCATCTACCTTCAGAGCTGACAGCGCCGACGTGATTGCGGATGTGTTGACGTTATTAAAAGCGCCTTCTATGCCTAGGAAAGCTACCATTGTATATTCTTTATAATGAATGGATCGTTCGATGTGGGTTGTAAGTGAGTGTAGATCCGTTTCTACCGACTTTTCCTTGTAGTAGGCATCCTGTGCTGTGGATTGGAGTCTAGAGTTAAAGCTTGATCATAAATGGATATCAATCAGTCGTTCTTGAGTTTTTAGAAGGAAAGATGATAGATCTTAGGTCTTAGATCCTTTGGGACAACATGAGAACATGTTCCGCTTAAGGAGATGAAAACTACATTTACTTCTATCCATGACAGAGGTACGTGGGATAGTTCTACGCAGTATCTCATGATATGTTTAAGCTATGCAATGCCCAAAGCAGTTTGATGGCCAATGATTTTTATCGCAGCTGCAATAGTTCTATTGAGATTGTTGCTAGTCGCGAAATGGGAGCTACGTTGCAAATACGTATCCAGTAGCAGGTCGAGTGATCTGTCACTTGAGGTCGTCCAATGGCCGTCGCTTTTTTTCAAGCAGCTAGGCATCGAGGGACTCGCGGAGAGGATTTTTCTTAAACGTAGCTCCTCAGATGTTTCAGTGATTTTATCACAAAAAGAAGTCTAGGATTCATGCTTTGCCATTCTCGAGTATGAGTCCCAATCCGACGCTTCTCTCTAGGTTTTTGCTTTGTTGAAAAGTTTCCTAAGAGCGTGTCTAAGCAGCCCCAGTGTGGATGTCCACCAGTATGGGGGGCTTGAAGGGTCGGGAGAGAAACTTTTTAAAAGAATTTCACTGTAGTTGAGCCAGTCAGTTTTCCAAGAGTTACGAATTGCTGTTTGGCAAGGGGGAGCATTCATTAGCATTAATTGAATTGAATTGGAAGTTTCTGTGATACCCCGATTTTATCCAGAAGATATCTTTGGCCGTTTCCAGCCTGGTAACGGTTATGTCGGACTCGCCGAGGCGAAGAAGTAGAAATGAATTTAAGCTTCATTTCAGTAATATACAGGTTCTAAACTTACCTTAGTCTTTGGTATACAGGGGAACATATTGGAGTGTCTCTAGGCCACGAACCACGCTTCAGCAATCCATGGTTCTTTGATTAGGATGATGTCATCTGCGCCTTCGGATTGACGCAGAATAAGTGCGGCCGATGCACTTTTTGAGTGGTTAAGGTTGATTTGGAAAAATCGTAGCGTCATTACTGGAGTCCTCCAAAGAAACCCCTACCTCAGTGGTGCAGGAGTCATCTGATTCTGAAGGCGATCCCGAAAGCTCAGCCTCCAGGGATCTCAGAGATCCTTTTACCCCTTGTTGATTAAGGAATTAAAATAGCAGTATAAGATTAATTTTTTTTGATAATTTTTAATTTAAGAGTGTTGTTAGAAGAAAAATTCAAGTTTTGATTCCTCAAGGACTCTCAAGGTCGAATACTGATGGTGGTACTCAAAAGTACCGTTGTCGGAACGCATTTTTTTGAGAAAATGCGTTTACATTCTTTTGCTGACGAAGTTTTTATAAATTAAAAAAAAAAATTTTATTTGTAAGATATGTTTAATTCTTAGGTGTCTTATGAATGGTTTTTAATACGACAAAAACCAAAAGCTACTAAAATAGATCTCTTCAAAGCCTAACGTGCTGTCAGAAAAATACCGTTAAAACCGTTAAAAAGACCAACCCAAGTAAACATGAAATAGAAAACATGAAGAAAATATAGTACTTAAAAGTACTATTGATCGCAAGTAAGAAAATATTTTTGTCTATACGTTTAATTTGAACTTTAACATGGTGGTACTTTTAAGTACCGTCGGACGACAAAGGGTTAAGATGCCGACGTCTTACTAGTCACCCCGGACTTGTTGGAGTCATCACCATCCAGCCTAGGAAAAGATATCGTCGCTCCGAAATCCAAGGCTGAGCTTATGTCTTCTGATAAAGGTGGAGCCTGTTGCTTATCAGCATCCAACTCATCCCTTTTGTAGACCCTTACTTGAATAGACTCGAATCCAAACCGAATCATGCCGTTGGTCTGCGCTAGATGGTTAAGGGCCCTTTAATTTCGCGATCTTCCAGTCATGATTCGGAAGGGTCAGGTTAGTGAGCCTGATGATCCCCAGAATGTCTTCTGAAGAGTGATCCAGGCGCGGGTTCTAAACCTGCCAGAGACATTCTCTTTTGCCACGACCTCGAGCCTACCCCCTGGCCAGACCTCTCCCAGATCACCTATGATTATTTTAAAGAGATTCAGAGATCTCTGGCTGGTGCAAGGTGAAGGTGAGGAAGGTGAAAAGATGGAAAAGTAAGTACCCTTTGATTTCAGGACTCATCTCGAGAATTATTGACCTTACTCAGCCTCTACAGCTCGAGAAGTTCGATACTTGGATAAAGGATCACGTTCCCTATCTATCCAAGTTATATTTTTCCTATTTCCGATAATATTTTGAGATGTGTTCATGGGGGCATCCATACCAATATAAGATCGACCACAGGCATGGGTTAGAAGTTCCGCTTCTGCTAATTGGTTTTCTGACACATAAGACCGAAGGGTGGTTTGGATGATTCGGTTAATCCTTTCCGCAGAATTAGCCTAAGGGTTATAATAGGCAGTGAATTTGATTTGTGGCCCATACGCTTTAGCAAGCGCAGCCAGTTCCTTACTGCGGAACTGAGGACCGATGTTACAAACGATCCCCTTGCCGACCTAAGGGGGAAAAGTAAAGGGAACTTAGTGAAATAATCTACAACAGCTGAAATATAAATGAAACCCCTACTCGATTTTGGGAGAAACTCCCTATTTTCGACCATCAAAACAGCTGGTTTATCGTCTACCGGTTTCACACTTTGACATGCATTACAGTTCCTAACATACCTGGTAACATCTTTCGGCCAGTAGTACCTCGCTTCTACTCTAGCAAATGTTTTCCTAACCCCTATGTGTACTGCTAAGTAGTTGTCGTGACATTCCCTAAAAACCCTAGATCTATCTAACTTTGGCGTTACTTCTTTCCATTATTAACTATTGTCTTGAAAGCCACGTTTCTAGCCCCGAAAAATTTAAATAAACCTCCATTTTCTACCTTCCCACACGAATAGGTTAAGGGATTCGACTCGACTTTAGCTATCATCTTGGTGGCCCATGTGTCCGTACTTTGCTCCCCTAGTTCGGCTACTTCCGCAACATTCCTATAGAGCATATTCGGAACCACGCGATCTTTCCCTTTACGACTTCGAGATTGAATCGCTGTAGCCTAACCGCCCATCTAGCTAACCCACCACACGGATCTTTGAGATTACTCAACCATACCAGGAAATAGGGTTCCGCCACGACCGTAAATCGAACCCCCTCCCTATATGGTCGTAAAATCTCTACTGGACATAGGACAGCCAGGCGCTCCTTCTCCATTGTTGAATAGTTCCTCACATTCCTATTCAACGATCTTCTTAAATAACCATTAACCAGTATGCGGACTAAATGTCCAAAGATGAGAGATACTTCACATTCCAGAGTTTTTCCAAGGTCGCTGAAATGTAAGGAAGCGGGTAAGAATCACGCTACGTGACCTTATTTAACTTTTTGTTGTCCACACCACACAAAACCTAAATGATCCATCCTTCTTCCTAATCATGACGATAGGAGAGGCACAAGGACTACTGGACTTTTCAACTGTGTTATCCCGAAGCATCTCTTCTAAATCCCTATCTATATGGCTCTGAACTGCAGGGGATACCAGTTAGTACCGCTGCTTTATTGGTTCAGAAAACGTCCTGATTCTGTGCATCCGATGCCCTCCGGCAAGACCTTAAACACTATTTTCAGCACCTGGGTCAGTTGCTGGCTTCCTCCGCTATCCAACTTGGTTCTCTCCTTAGGAGAATAGATCGAAGCCGTCTCCTTTTGGCTCGAAAACATCCACTCGCCTAATATCAAATCCGGGATAATGCCCGCTTGGACTTACCAGGCACTCCAGCACGACTGATTTCTTTTGCACCACAAAAGGTAGACTCGCGCTCCTTACTACTTCTACTCCGGCTCTATCCGCCAATGAAACCCTACTAATCCTAGCTTTTCCTAACTAAAGACCTAACTGTTTTAAAACTGTCCATCCGTTCCCACCGACGTTGCTACGCGAGGCTTCTGAATCTAGTAATCCAACTACACTAATGCCTTAAACGCTTACACCTAAATAAGGGCGACCATCATCTTCCTTATCCTCAAGTGTGAAATCTAAGTAAATCTCCTCCTTCAGTCCCACTAGATGGTTGCCAGTAGGCAACCTATCTAATTTCGCCGGCGCTCTTGCCCTGCTTACACAAGAGTTCGACGACTATTTCCCGAACACTGGGAACAGTCCTTTCTAAAAACCCCTAGCTTACCGCACCCTGTGTATCGCCTAGGAGCGAAACCGTAAGCGGAAACTTGACCCACCTGATTACAATTAAAACACCTCAACCGACTACTCAGCTGAAGTTCCCTACTCAGGACAAAAAATCGTGGCTGAACTGACCTCGGGTCGACTACCCTACGCTCTACCGCCCTTGGTTCCTTGACTGCCACGTATGCCAAATAGGGGTTCAAGAGGTTGCGTGAACGAGTAGGAGGTGGCGCAAATGTCTTCACATTCGCTCGGACCATCTCTAATTTCCGTCACAAAGCGACCAAATCTGGGATAGACTTGGGTTCCACCAGTTCGGTAGAAAGGTGCCAGGGTTCTTTACACTATTCCCAGCCTCCGTTGCTCTATGAGCGGCTCCGACAACCGACCAAACATGTTCTCCATTAAAAACAAAAAAAAAAAACACTGTGGCGCTGGCAGCCCGGTATGGGCCATGGCCTAGCTTCTTGACACTCATTTATGTTGCTCATGTTGTCATTTTTATCACATCTGAGCGGGGCCTACGGCTTATCACCGAGTCCAAACGACACTCCTAAGAAGCTTTTTCATAGGCAATTTTACTTTCGGGAGTTTGCCATTGCCCGTCGAAAGGGTGATGGCGATTTGAAAAATTGTTGGTGACCCAGCGAGGAATCGATCCCAGACTGTCTGCGTGATAGTCCAATGAGCTAGTTATCGCGCCATCGCCATCGCCTCCATTATCGCTACATAAAATCCGATGGATTCTTCCTTCCCTTGGGTCCTACGACGAATTTTGTAGTCATAATATGGAGGCAGGAACATAACTAAGCCCAAAGAAGACACAGTTCTCCTAACCGCCCTATACCACAGGAGCGGCTTCCCATCAAAAAGTTCGACTGCTGAGCGAAATAAGTGCGCTCTTCTCGAAGCTCCTCCACCCGCTCCAAAAACACGTTCACTAATGAGCCCCACTTGCCGATTCACTCCGAGCAGTATTCAACTGTCGGTTGCTCTGCTGCAGGAGGTAACTGCCTTAGTTCGGGGTGGGTGGAAATGGAATAGATGACCTAAGGGAGTTAATGGGTGTTTTAAATTCCCCAACAAAGTTAAGCTCCTTTTCTTCCAGGGGTTCCTCTACTTCTTCATCAAGAATGGCCATTAGTAGCATTAGATCTGTCATTAAGTTTTTATTCTGATTCAATACTTCGTCGGTAGTGAGCTAGGATCGTTCAACCCGTGAATTGGCCCATTTAATCTTCATAAGTTCCTTGCAGTGCTCCGAAGACTTTTTTGTTGGAGGATTCTCAATTTCCATAATCTTTCTTTCGACGGCTTCCATATCAATCGGAAATTCAAAAAGATATTTGCCTGGCCTTAGAAATTATCGTCGTTCTAGTACTCGATTAATCTCCTTATTTATATTTTATTAACCAAGAATTTAAAGAACCACAAACCCAAGAAAAGGGAAACAGCACTAAAAAAAACTACTAGTCTCACAAAACTGAAGCAGTCAAAAAAGTACTAAAAATATTTCCCCTCACGCCAATACCGATGCGCGAAAAGAACATCGAAGGAAAAAAAACAAAACAACTTCACAAAATAAAAGCAACAAAAACCTTCGAAAGATCAAACCAAATATAAATACCCAAATACACAAGTAAAGAAATATGTAAGTACGTATCCTAACGTGAATTTTCTTTTCGTTTTTAAAGATCTTAACACTTAGCAGGGTATAATACTCTTAAAATGCCGGAGCACGTGTTAAGTTTTTTTGGAAAATGGGATAGAGAGAGAGAGAAAGATCTTTAAGCTCAGTGGTTAATTCGCTCCATGAGTGGCATCCATTTAATATGGAGACTAATTATTAATGTAAATTGACTTGTTGTTATTGTATTTTAGGCAACCATTCATCTCACATGATTTTTGCTGCCTCAAAAAAAAACTTCGGCCGCGGTTGGGACTGAACGCCGAACCTTCCGATTTGAGAGTCCATACACTACCACTTGAGACACGGCCACCCACAAATAAATAATAAATGAATAAATTTCTTAAATGTAAATGTTTGAAATAACACAAAGAAATGTATGTATATATGTCTATGTATGCATATGTTTATATATATAGATATGATTATGTAGGTATATATATATGCAACATAATATATGTAATATATGTGTATACGTATGTGGATATGAGTGACATTAGTCACTCATCATGGTCATTAAACTTTGGTTTATTTTATTTACTATTTGCTCTTTATTACTCACTATGTTTACGCATTCTGTTTGTTTATTCTATTACTCACTTTGTTTATCACTTAAAATACACTTTGAAAGACAGCTGACACGCCATGCAATGATGAAACACTACGGAATAGGAACCCAATAAATTCAATGGGATAGTTTTTCAGCCAGTATAGATAAATCATAAACAACGATGCCTCCATAGACATAGTTAACTGGGGTCATAAAAACATCCAAAGTAGATGAAGTGTCAACAATAAAAACTTCTTTATATTTTCTACATGGGGGCTCACCCGGGATCACCGGTATTTGAATAAAAATTTTGAGTGTGTGATTAATGGACGAGCTGGATAAAATTAAATCCGATATGAGTACATTATTCATCAAAGGCACCCCCGTAAACGCTGATATTTCTTGGATCACGAAATTCTTCGCGAACAAATACGGCATCACCATCAGCAATTATGAAATGTTCCTGCCATCTCACCACAAAAGTAATCGAAGCTTTAAACTTGACCTCCCTATTAGATACGAATGGTTATTTAAAAACCCTGCTGGTGCTAATTTCAAAGTTGGAAGGATGCGCATTTGTAAATGGATCGACACACCTACCAAGAAACAGGATAAAACGAAGCTTATTCTAAGTTACCTAGTCCCGATTCCAACTCCAGTCCCCAACCGGACTTTAATAAAATACCAAAACCTGTCCCAAACCGTCCCAAACCTGACTCTGTACCGAAAACCGTTTCCATTTCCCGTTCCAAATCTGCTTCTAATTGGAGATTTAAAACTAACATATTCCCCAATTTTGCCCCTCCCACTCACATCCCGAACCGACTTCATCAGTCCTCCAATTATATTGCAACTGCAGCCTCCGTTCCACCCAAGCCCCCGCGTAAACGCGTCTCTTTCAAATTAACACCATCCGCTCACACTAACTCCTCTGAAATACCTTACCACTCTGCACATGTCCCCACTTTCCCTAATTTCAATCTTAAAACCGGAGCCAAGTATCCGAATTTCATTAGGTCTCATATTTTAAATCCCCCCCTGTAAAGGTGTCTAGTGCCCTTTCAATTACCGCTGCATCGCCCTCAAAATCTTCGTCCACTTGCCCCATTTTTGACCCCCTTCTGCCTCCCACAGTTAAAATAACCCAACAAACTTTTTACACAACAGAATGTCGTTATGCACTTTCTAGGCTTAGAGGGAAAAAAACGTACGAGAATATACGTCTTCTTCTAGGGTATCTGCATGACAAATCAAACTCAGTTTGTTACGAGGGAAAAACTAAAACCAGCGTCATGGTCTCCATACTGACCTTACAAGTCCTATCAAGTTCCACGAGGTTTTCAATATGTCTCCCCAAAAAGTCTCAGACGGCCTTGCTGCTTTCGGTAACTATGTGCACTCAAAAAGGATCTCACACCTCCAACGGAGCAGAGCTGACAACGACAAATTTTTTCGTCCCTAACGTGCTACCATTGCCAGTGTTTCGACCATCCGCTCGTGCACCCTCCCGAAATAACCTTCTTATTACCATACTACAGAGGACTGCGAACTAAGACCCGTGCCGTCTTGCACCAATCTCACGCTCTCCCATTTGAGGTTTACGCTCTGACCGAAACTAATCTAAATCCCGATATAAAGAATGAGGAATTATTTCCCCCTAGTTTCAATGTTTTTCGAGATGACGATGTACCCGTCCAAATGATGATTCTCCCTGTCGAGGTGTCCTATTGGCCGTCCGCAATGACCTAAACTCTTCACCAATCGCTGTTTCTACCTCCTCCAAGCCTTACTTCGTTTCAACAAAGATAACACTCCCTTGCAGGTCCCTCTACGTTATGTGTTTTTACATCCTACCCGCACAACCAATCGAATGCTACCAACTCGCTATCGATGCAATTGATCATACAATTAACTTATCAGATCCTCTCGATGATATCATCGTATTCGGCGATTTCAACCTACCTCAGCTGCACTGGACTCAATCAGATGATGAGCCTCTTTTTATCGCTAACCCTATCTCGAGTGAAGAATGTCTCTTCTTGGATGAGCTCACAGACTCTAGCTTATGCCAAGTTAGTGGTGTCTCCAACTACACGGGTAGGCAATTAGACCTCATTTTCACCACTGATCCTATAAATTCCTCTGTCTCGCTCTGTCCCCTTCACTATCTTCCATTGATAACTTTCACCCACAATTTCTTCTTTCTCTTTTTCATCACTCTCCTAATCGCCCCACCCCATTTGCAACCGCCTCTTCTTACGACTTTCATAATTCGAATTTCTGCAAAATTAACACATTCGCCCAGCTTTATAACGTTCTCTATCAGCGATACCTTGATAGTGCGCTATCGAGGCTTATAAACGATCCTAAGTCTTTCTACCAATTCGTGAACTACAAAAGAAAATCGGACGGTTTTCCTCCATCCCTCTCATACGAAAATATATCATCAACCGATCCGGACACCATAGCCAACTTTTTTGCTTCTTTCGATAATTCCTTCGTACCAGATCCCTCTTATTTCAAATACTTACTTAACTCCCCCATCGGCCCCCTATTTCTCAAAGATTTTATCATACAGTAATAGAAAATAAATTACAACAACTTAATGATGAATGATGTTTCTTAAAAAGTGTTCCTCAACACTATCGCACCCCCTTGCAAATCTCTTCCGATTATCGCTCTCTTAAGGTGAATTTCCACAGATATGGAAGTCTTTTTTTTTTATAACACCGATACACAAAAAGGGATTAAATAGCGAAATCCCTAACTACCGCCCAATAGCTAAACTTTCTCATATACCAAAACTCCTCGAGAGCGTTTGGTATGAAGCCTTAAGCTTCCAGTGCAAATCTTTTATTTCCCCCAATCAACACGGCTTTCTGAAGGGTAGATCAACTACCACTAACCTCGTAGAATTCGTGTCCTCAGTTCTCTCAGCCTTAGAAAGTGGTAAAGAAGTTGACGTTATAACAACTGATTTCAGTAAGGCTTTTGACAAGATATCTCATAAGCTAATCCTGTATAAATTGTCCCGCCTGGGTTTTGAACCCATTTTGCTTCAATGGATATCTTCTTACCTTTCTTGGCCACTTCAGGTGTTCCTCAAGGTAGTCACCTAGGTCCACTTTTCTTCATCCTAACCATTAACGATCTTGAAAGGGTCATTCTCCACTCAACGCTCTCTGTCTATGCTGACGATACCAAATTTTTTAAACCCATCTCCTCACAACATGACTCCCGCCTCCTTCAAATAGGTCTAAATAGTTTTCCACCTGGTGCATCGAGAACTGTTTAGAACTCAATATCACCAAATGTCAAACGATTACCTTCCCACGTAAGTGCAACAAGTCTCCTCCCAGAATTTACGTTCTCCGCGATCAACCTATAACCGTAGTTCAGACTATCCGCGACCTTGGCATATTATGCGACAGGGAGCTTTATTTTTGCTCGCATATTGATGAGATAATTATTAAAGCAAACTCATCACTTGGCTTCGTTAAAATGTCCAAAGAATTTTGCAACCCGTACGGGACCAGATCACTATACATCACTTACATTCGCCCCCTTCTCGCGTACGCTAGCCAAGCCTGGTGTCCATATCGGCGAGTTCATGTATCTCGAATTGAGAGTATACAGTGTCGTTTTCTTCGATTTGCACTTCGAGGTCTACCTTGGAGCGATCCTCGAATCTTACCTCACACAGCAGCACACTTTACCTCAAATTCGATCTCCTTCACCGTCCTTAGCTTTAAGTCCACATATCACTAATCCTTTTTTTTATTTTATTACTAGTTTTAAGTCATACATGTTAAGCTTGTACTAAGTAAAATAAATGGGGGCGGAGGCCGCCACCAAAATAACATCCACAGTCCAATAACATCTAACGGTTAAGCAGCTACAGGATTTTCTGCGGCGAAAAGGAATTTCCTATAGGTACTCAGTGAAAACGGATTCAATAGAGTGAATTTTTGAAAATTGTGCGAGAATTTGTGTGACTAACGTGTTAGCTTCCACGAAAGACGGCGAAGTGTTAAGTGGAGACCGCAGGTTTGAACGGTCCCAAAAAAAAGATAACGAGGATAACGACGAAGAGTGCGTGATTAAAAAAAAACCAAGAACATAAAGAGGAACATGACGAAGAGTGCGGCACTCAAAAATCTGAAGAAGACGTTTTCGAAGATACGATAGCCATGTCATCAAAAGATAATTTCAATTTCAAAGATATAGAAGAATCTCTGGAAAAGTTCTCCAGAGAAGAACACCGATATTATGAGGACTGATTAAAAGAAAACGAAGAAATTTCGAGTACGTGTGAGTGGAACGATGTTGAAAAATACCTATAAGCACGACGACTGCTAAAGGGAGCAGCTAAACTGGCTGTTGAGACTACCGGTGGAGTAACTAATTAAACCACGTTGAAAGCAAGGTTAGAAATAGAATTTGTAATGAAGCCATCAGCAGCAGAAATTCCCAGCCTATTGGAGAAACGTAGGAAGAGAAATGGAGAAAGTTCGCTGGAATATCTTTATGTCATGGTACAGATTGCAAGGAGAGGGAACATTGACGAATCATCGACGATCGAGTACATCATAGCTGAGATTCCCGATTCCATAAACAACAAGACAATCATATACGAAGCATCAACTTTAGACGAATTAAAAAGTAAGATGGAATGCTGGGAAAGAATGCAAAGGTAACTACTGCAGCAGAAAGCCGATGCCAAAGCTAGTGCATCAAAGGTGAGCACGGGAAGAAGGACACCAAGGAAGAGGTGCCCTAACTGTAGATCGCCGTCACATATTGTGCAGGATTGTTCGGATAAGGGAAAAGGAACGAAATGCTTTAAGTACAATCTGTTCAGGCATGTGTCTCTCAATTGCCCAGATAAAGATAAGGACAAGAACACCAGAGGGGTTCAAAAAGTTCAACGAATATGTTCAGATGGGAACAATGTACAGGTAATAATATCGGGAGAAGAATACTATGCTTTTATTGATAATGGGAGTGATGTATAGCCAAATAAATTAGCAACAAGAAACCAATTAAACCTTGGTTTTAAAAGGATTTGGCAACGCTCCACGGCAGGCACTTGGTTCATTTTCAGTTCCAGTACAGATCGATAACATTGACTACTGGTTACGATTTCAAGTTGTGCCGGATGAGTGGATTTCCGATCGGATCCTACTGTGCAATGATTTCATCAGAAATGTAGAGCTTTCAATAAGTCACGTGAAAATACTGAGTATCCGAAAACTAAAAAGCCCTCAAGCAGACAAGTCTTACACGAGATGAAGGAAAATGATATCTCAAAGAAAAAATTATTTGATGTGAAGAAAGATGCAATTGAGACAAAGCTACACATTGGTAACGACGGCAAAGTGTCCGCTTATTGTCTCTAAAAGGAAAAGTGTTCCTACATAGAAATGAATTTGGTACTTGAAGATAAAATTCCAGCTTACCAAAAGGCGAGGAAGTTAACCGAACCCGAAATCGTTAATAAACAGATTGCAGAATGGCTAGAAGACGGAATAATACAACATAGTCATTCGGATTATGCCAGTCCAGTGGTGTTGGTTAAGAAAAATAAACCAGATTGTGCGTGGATTATCGAAATCTGAATACTAAAATAATTACGGACAGATACCCGCTACCAATAATGGAAGATATTTTGGAGCAGCTGTACAAAGCAAAAGTTCTCACGACTCTTGATCTCCGGAATGGATTCCTTCACGTCGATGTTGCCGAGGGAAGCAGGAAATACACTTCATTCATCACACCGGATGGACAGTACGAGTTTCTATAAGTCCCACTCGGTTTGTGCAATTCACCATCCAGTTTTCAGCGGTTCTTAGGCACAATCTTCAGAGACCTACGTGAAAATTATATGTTGCTTTACATGGACGATATTATTATCGCTGCAGAATATAAGAACGAGAACATCAAGAAACTTATCGTTGTATTGAAGGTGGCGAAAAACAACGGCCTTAGGATAAAGTGGGAGAGGTGCATTTTCCTAAGCAGGTGCGTTGAGTTCCTCGGACATGTCGTGGAGAATGGCAGTATAAAACCGTCCGCCGAAAAGTTGTAGGTAGTTCAACGATTTCCCAGGCCCATCAATGTAAAATAAATACAAAGCTTCTTGGGTCTAACAGGATTCTTCAGAAAATTCATGTCCAATCACGCCGATCACGCCAAGCGTTTGTCTGATTTTACTTAGAAAGATGCCCTATTCAGCTTCAAAGCGGACCAGATCGCACCATTTGCAACCTTAAAGGATTTTCTGAGCGAGGAGCCCATTTTGGAATCTGGAACTACATGGAACTACACACGAAACATGAAGAGAACTTTCACGCAGTCTTTTATCTAAGTTTCAAGGCAACATTGGCGGAACACGGACCACAACTACACGAGCAGGAAGTCTTGTCTGTTGTAAAATGCATTGTATAAAAAATTACGAGTCTACTTGTTGAGGTTAGGGTTTAAAGTTTACACGGACTGTAAAGCTTTTCAAGCAACAACGAACAAAAGGTATCTATGTCCAAGGGTTGCCAGGTGGGCAATATTGCTACAGAAGTACGACTACAGTCATGTAGGTCCAAAATAAAGATGAGTATTGCCAATTAGTTTTACTTTACTAACTTTAGAAGGGGCTTCAGTCCGAGGAGGACCTGGGCCTCAATTAACAAGCATCTCCACCGTCAATGCCGACGAGACCGAAAATCACTCGAAGAATTTTCCCCTCGAAGCAGCAAAGAGCACCTTCATCCATTTTTAACAATGTCCATGTCTCTGTGCCATAGCGCAGTACTGGGACTATTAAGGTCTTATATAGGGTAACTTTTGTTGCTCAGGAGAGTGCGTTACTAGTCAATCGCCTTCTTAGCCTTGAGCCTTGTTGTTATGCTAGCTCTCTCCAATTTCGCAGACTGAGTTGGCTGAGGTCCCCTTCCACTTGCATGTACCAACTGCGTGTCGGTTTTCCTCTACTGCGCTGTCCTTCGGACTCTATGACTTTCGGACCGGAGCATTGGTGTGACAGCCGTCTTAGTCGTTGGACCTTCACTCTTTTGGCTGGGTCGATGTCGCTGTACAGTCCATACAGTTCGTCTTTGTATCTCCTCCTCCACTCACCGTCAATGCAGACCGGACCGAAAATCACTCGAAGACTATTCCCCTCGAAGCAGCAAAGAGCACCCTCATCCATTTTTGATAATGTCCATGTCTCTGCGCCATAGAACAGGACTGGGACTATTAAGGTCTTATATAGGGTAACTTGTGTTGCTCGAGAGAGGGCTTCCCTAGTCAATCGCCTTTTTAGCCTAAAGAAGCAGCGATTGAAGCCTTGGTAGAGAAAGTCTTTAACTACCTCAAAGTTATACCTGTCAAGGGTGACGTTTTGACGTCGGTGTTCAGTGTCCTTCTTGCTTAACAGCATATGCTTAGTCTTGCCCTCTTTGAACGCTAAGCCCATTTTGGCCACTTCTGTCTAAATACTTGCACGGAAGCCGCTGACAGCTGAAAGCAGCATGATCTCTTTCAATTACTCGTATGTCAATATCATGAGTGATGTTTGAACTATTCTTTCGAGAAACAACAACAAACGCGAAGGAGAAATGAAGTATGATCGAGGGTCAATGGAGTGTTGGGACGAAGGAGGAAGGTTGTGTGGGTATAATCCTAATCTAACTATACCCCGGTCTAGCCATTCTCTAAACCGCCGCCCCACACAAAGCTAAGTATATGTGTCTCTGTGCTACATTACCCCGGGTCCCTACTTACTCCGGTGGATCGGCGTTCAGATTTGGGGGGAATGGGGGGACTGACCAATAGCGGGTCATTCCTTACATAATTACGTATTTCATTTTTTTTTTGTTTTGTTTTCATTTCGTTTGTTTGTTTATGTTGTGGGCCCTTCTGCCCGCCTGGTATTTTACGATTTTTGTTTTTAATAGTTTTGTTATTGTTATATTATTGTTGCTGTTTGTTATTATTATTATGTTGTTATTGTTTATAGTTGTTGTTATTGTTTATATTTGATGTGGTTTATTGTTTTTGGTTATTGTTATTTTTATTAATGTTTTTAAGTTCCCACGTTGGAGGCTGTCTCGTAACTTGGCCGTCCGCCTACAGCCTCTCCCTTGGTGCTCCATCGGTGGGGTGCTGGCTTCAAAGGCGTCGTCGTCCCTTCACCCATCGAACCTGACTCTTACAGTTGATACGACGTTGGGATATATCTATTATACTGGCCGTCCACCTGCACACTACCGTCTCTCCTCCGTGGCTCCCTCGTTGGGGGTGTAGCTACAAAAGAGATCGTCATCTCTTCCCCCTTAAACATTTTCTGTATCCACATCGATTTCGAGATGTGATGCCCGTAATCTTAAAGCCTTTGTTTCATGGCTTTCGTTGGGGTGTATGCTCCGAGGAATGGCCCCCCCACCCGTCATCTTCGTGCTGGGGTGTCTGGCTAGAAAGGACCATCCGTCCCCACCCGTCGGCGACTTTCAGACGTCCTGTCTGATGCTGCCCGTTGCGAGTCTCCCGTATAGCCTACGGGCTCCGACAACGGTGGTCTTGGTGGACCTCCTGTCGCACCCCGGGCTCCTGGTTCGTCGTGAGTGTCCCTACCGTCCTTAAGGCTTCACCGACCGAACCCCCTCGTCCTCCTCTGAGGATTAAACCGCCCGTGAACCTATGTGGGTCCTTTCCGAGGTCTGTGGTCGGTTGGCCAATGGCTGATGGGACCATGGCTGCCCTCCACCTACGCCAGAACTCGGTCTTCCCACTCAAAGAAAAGAGGGAACGAAGGGAGAAGAACAAGGAAGAGGGTAAACCTTGTTGCAGGAAAATTTACCGCAAAAAACCCCACCCTCACCTCCTAGGAAATGAGCTTGCCTTCTCCAGAAGCGCAAACCATTTCCTGAGGCCAAAGGTTAGTTGGAAAGACATTTCCATCATGGCCAATACCGTCAGTCCTATACAACACTAAAATCAAACTTCTGACCCAAACGGTCCTTTAGCCTACTCTACTATTTCTGGGACTTAGGACTCTTCTGGCTCATCGCTTTAGGGCTTAAGGTCCTTAGCGTGCCAGGTACCCTTGTTTTGACCATTCGAATCCACCAATCTGTATGTCCACGCTGACACTCGTTTGTGGATCCTGAATGGTCCTACGAATTTCGGCGCTAGCTTGGCCACGTATTAATTAGCTGCGTCAGACAACACGAAGTTTCGTCGCCATACTAACTCGTTCGGGAGATATTAGACATCTCGCCGTCGGAGGTTGTAGTCTTTCGCAGACTTCTTTGCTGCCACCGCCAATTTCCTACGTATATCCTCCCTTAACAACTCAAACCTCCTACCTTACTCCGGTATATCTAGTTCCCTAATTTCCTTTTCCCTACTTTCCGCATCTAAGTCCCTACCGACAGTACCTGTGGTCTCACTACCTGGTACTATGTCCCTACTTCCTTTCCTATCCTCGCTACCTATCCTACTCTGGAGATAATCCCTCGTGGCATCAAACTCCGTGTCGCGAGTCACCATCTCCCTCCCAAAATTAACATAATATGGGGATACCCCTAGCACCTCGTATTGGGCTGTGCGAATCGCGCACCCTACTTTTGCCAACTGCGAATCCCAAACACGGTGATTTTCCGAGACATACGCTCTGAGCGTTGTCTTAATTATTTGGTTTATCCTCTCCGCAGGTTTCGCCTGAGGGTGATAATGGGCCGTGAACCGAATTTTTGACTCGTACGAGTCACAGAGCGCCTTAAGTTCTTTCCCCCTAAACTGGGGACCGTTGTCACAGACGACAACCATGGGTACGCCGAACAACAAAAAGATGGTTTCCTCTGGTTCCCTACAAACTGCTTTCGCAGTTGCCGAACGTAGAGGAAACAACAAAGGGAATTTAGAAAAGTAGTCGACGACAGTTAAAATATACGTGTAACCCCGAGTGGACTTAGGAATTGGGCCTACCAGATCTACACAAACCATTTCGCAACACCTTGACACACCTACCCTCTCGGCCATCAGACCAGCGGGTCGCTCATTCACCGGCTTAACTTGTTGGCAAACTTTACAGTTTTTCACATATCTTGTTACTTCTGACCGCATCTTCGGCCAGTAGTACCTAGCTCCTACTCTCGCAAACGTTTTGCGGACAACCATGTAACCCGCTAATGGGTTACCATGGCACGCCTGTAGTATCCCTAATCTACCTTGCTTTCCAACTACTTGTTTCCACTCGTTATCGTTATCATCATATACTACTAAATGCCTATCTTTCACAAACTTGAAGAGTTTGTCCCCCTCTACTCTCCACAAGGGGTAGGCTAACGGGTTAGCTTCTATTGCCGCAATCATCTTCCTAATCCAAGGGTCCTGATCCGCTTCTGAGATCCCAGCCAACTCCGGGACTCCTCGCGAAAGCATGTCGGGAACCACATGCTCTTTCCCCATTCAGTGGATTATCTGGAAGTCGAATTGCTGCAACCTCAGTGCCCATCGACCTAGTCTCCCTTGAGGTTCCTTAAGGTTGCTCAGCCACACCAGCGAATAATGATCAGTTACGACCGTAAACCGAACTCCTTCGATGTATGGTTGTAACTTCTCAATCGCCCACAGGACAGCCAAGCATTCCTTCTCTGTGGTAGAGTAGTTCCTCACGCTTCTCTGAAGAGACCTACTAAGATAACAGATAACCTTCTCACCATCATCAAACTCCTGCGATAATATGGCCCCTATTCCATAATTTGAGGCGTCCGTCTGAAATACAAATGGCCTATCGAAGTCTGGACATGTCAAAATGGGCGCCGTGACTAGATATTCCTTCGCCTTCCAAAAGCTTTCCTCACACTCTTCCGTCCATATGAATTTCCTATTTTTCTTTAACAAGTCTGTTAAAGGCCTAACTAAAGCGGCGAAGTTTGGTACGAAACGTCTGTACCACGAGACTGTCCCTATAAAGCTCCTAATTTCCTCCACACTTTTAGGTGCGGGAATCCTAACCATGCTATCTACTTTCTCTGGATCGACGTGAAGTCCATTCCTAACTACTACATAACCTAAATATTTTAAAGACGGCCTACAAAAGTTACATTTTTCCCGACTAACTTTTAACCCTGCATCACACAATCGTTTAAAGACCTCCTCCAGTATCTTAAGGTATTGGTTGAATGTATTTGTTACGATAATAATATCGTCCAGCTACACAAATACGTGTGGCTCTAGATCAGCACTTAATATGCTGTCTATAAATCTCTGCCACGTAGCAGGCGCATTGTGTAACCCAAAAGGCATTCTCTTAAACTGGAAAAGGCCTCTATTCTCTATAAATGGCAATGGATAAGCATCCCTATCTGTGACTCTATTCAGTTTCCTAAAGACGACGCAGAACCTAAATGACCCATCTTTCTTCTTGATAAGGACTATTGGAGATGCCCACGGACTGTTTGATTTCTCGACAACACCCGCTTCCAGCACCTCGTTTAGCTCCTTATCAATATGCTTTTTCATCGCAGGCGATATAGGGTAATAGCGTTGTTTTATAGGTTCTGCCGACGTCCTAATCTTGTGTTCTACCAAATGAGTACACCCCAATCCCTCGGGCATCGACTTAAAAACACCGTCGACCAAAGCTTCCAACTGCTCAGCTTCGGCGAAGTCCAGCTCAGAGATCTCGCGAATAGCGGTAATCGAGGCAACCGACTGTTGGCTCGAGAAGCTCCACACTTGTGATCTTAAATCCGGGTCGATTCCCGATAGCACCAGAAAATCTGCACCAAGGATCACGGATAAACACGGACCGACTTTGTACCTCAATTGGCAGAGACACAACCCCCACGACATCTATACTTTTTCCGTCAGCTAAAGCGACAGACCTGACCTCGTTTTTACCTAAACTAAGCCCTAAATCTTTAATTATTTTTCACCCTTCACCCCCTATTATAGTGCGAGAAGCGCCACTATCTAAAAGACCTAACATCCCTATACCATAAATAGTCACACCTACATATGGACGCCTATCCCTACCGTTTGCCTCCAAGCTAAAACCTAAGTGAACTACTGAGTTCCCCAACCGATCTCCAGCAGGCGACCTACTCCCTACTTGCGCCGGCGCTCCCGTCCTGCTGACCCGGAAGTCCGTTGCGCGTTTCCCGACGATCCACTACAACGTCGACATTGCCGCCGTGTCACTCCTTGCGCTCCACAACCGTAGCAGCGCCTCGGAGCTGAACATGTAGCTGAAAAATGGCCCTCGCCATTACAATTAAAGCACCGGATTGGTGCACGCGCTTGGTTGCCCTCGTTGACAACCGACACTCGTGGTTCCTCCACATTGACGTAAGCCAAATCCGGCTCCATCAACCGACGCGACCTCGGATTCGGTGGCGGGGCAAACGTTTCCACAATGCAAAAGAAGCGTCCCTGGCTCTCATGCATTCTTTATCAAACAATTTTGCCTTCTGACTCTAATATTTTCTCCTGTTAGAGTTCTTTTTGGGACGGCTATTTTAATAATCTCCGTTGGAAGTTCTCTGAGAGGCGTATTAGTTTCGCTCAACCTACTGATCTCCGCATCAGTGGCGTGGCGTGGAAAATTTTAATATTGTAAATTAATTCAAGCAAATTTTCTATATGTACTTCAAGTTATTAAAGGTTAAATTTACAATGAACCTAAAGTAAAACTACTGTATCTATAAAACGTGAGTAGTCAAACACATTGAACGATAAAGGGAAAACAAGGAAAGAAAACCAATTTATTCTAACCAGCCAGATATTTTATTTTATATATAGGTACTATGCTTTGCTTAGCGATCACTTTGCGGTTGGCTTTCTTATGGGCTATGGAGTATGTGAATGTAGGAGAATAGGCTTGCAATGATGTAGAGCAGTAGAATGATATGAAAGCAGCTAACTAGCAGGTTGTGGGCTTGTGAGTTGGTAGAATTTGTCGCTTGCATGTGCAGGTGTAGGAAATAGCCAACATTATGTTTCTATGCACATATTAAGATTCATGTTCCTTTTTATATTTATAGGTACATTGTTGAAAAGTGTAATTTTAAGAGGCAACTCGGTAGGAATCGAATTATATGGACGTTTCGCCACTGCTTCACATTTAGCTTTTGCTATTACAGATCTCGAAATCCATCTTTCCATATCAAATTTGGTAATAGCCCTAATTGCACAGAATTCATTGAGTTTGAAGGAGATGAAATCTTCAATGTTGTTTCAAGAGGCATGTGGTTCGAGAATGTTTTTATTGTCACTCTTAACTCGCTGAGTGTCGAGTCGATGACTGAGCATGCTGTGCCGGCTACAAAAGTATATTCGCCATGTGGGTCACCTTCACAACTCCCATTCAGTATTCGGCAATCAAAAGCATCTGCTAGTTAAAGGATTCTCCCACCTTTATTATCATTGGCCTCATCTTTTGAGTTGCGGATTACTTTTAAGTATTCTGAGTCAAACCCACTAGCAAAATTATTTTGTAATAACCCGATTCTACCATTGAAGTCGCCAATTAACATAAGATCTGCTGATTCTAATGCGTTTAATAGATCCCTTGTTTTATCAAAGTCGTGCTGCCAATGACAACGATTCAAATATATTGGGACTACCTGATAGCTTGTGGGGTCCATTATTAGTTACAGCACAATAACTTTTTCTACTTGTTTTAATGTTATGTTTACCCATTTTAACTGCTTTCTGTATTGGAATAATTGACCTCCACTTGCTTTTTAATTGATTTTGCGAAAAAATACTTTTAAAATTAAGTTTTGTATAATCTACTACAACCGTTTCCAAAAGTACAAAAATAGCGTATTCATTAATATAATTAAAAAAATCTTCGAATAATACTTTTCTTTTAAGCAGTGCTATATTATAACTTTTATTGTTGTTTGGTTCTTGGTGTTCTTGTCGACGGGTACTGATCAATTAGTTTTGGCATATAAACGTGCTCTTGGGCTTTCACTCGACTTGTGTACTGTGGTTGAATTTTTGATAGCTCCTTTTGACGTTAGGTCGCTGACAGTTCTTGTTGACATTGACTTTTCGTTGTTGCGTTTTTGCATTGCTTGTATTAAATTGATAAGAGATGCTGGTAATTCTCCGAATATTTTTCGAATTACATCCACGCCTTCCTTATCGCCACACCTCAGTCCGTCGGATAGATCCCAATAGAGCATTTTCTGGTTCAGGGAAAGGTTGTCCTTTTACTGACGATCGGAACTCGCGCAGGAGTCTCATGACTGCAACCAATTTCGACCTCCTGTGGCGAACATTTTGCGGCAAATTCTTGCGGATTCTAACTTTTATTTAGATAAATTGGTCAGGTGACCTCCTTGATGCCTCTTTTTTTCATGGCTTACTCAGATTTAATTACACAGACGTAGATTGCACTTTAAGAATGTGATTAAAATCAATTTATATAAATTCTAATGCGTTATATTTAAATTGAATTTGATTTATTCGCGGAGGTAAAAAATACTAAACAACTTTGACAGATCGCAAAACGTCAGTCCACCTATGTCTATACATTTTTCAAATTTTCGACACTTTACAAAGCGCAAGCCGCAAGGTTCAATGAGACAAAATTGATTTTCTGAAATCAGAAGTGTTAATTCCAATGGAATTAAAACAAACCCCAGCAAAGTTGAAGCAATTGCTAGATTTCCGATTCCACATACCTTGAAAAGTTTACGTTTTTTCCTTGGTTTGTCGGGTTTTTATCGAAGATTCATCAAGGACTATGCAAGGGTTGCAAGACCCCTGATATCCATTTTAAGGGGGATGATAGACGTACGCTTAAAGCAACTTCAAGTAAAAAAAACATACACTTGACCAACGACGCTCTTAATTCTTTACGTAATTACCTATAAGGTCTCGTTAAACTCAAAATCAGCGATCATCAACCCTTGACGCATGTTCTAAGCAACTAAAACACAAACAATAAAATGAAGCGTTGGAAGGCTGTACCTGAAGAATACAACTACGAGTTAAGCTATAAGCAAGGAAAATTCAATATAGTTGCAGATGCACTATCAAGCCCCCAAGAAATAACAAAAAAAATCCGCTCACAGTCACACAACATAGTGGTGAGAGTTCAGGACTTAATGAATAACTCCTTAACTCTTTCAGAACCCAGATTATCTTAAATAGTGGCGATACCTCCTCATATCTATTTCGAATAACTTTTCCTTCTTACCATCGTCATATTATTGCTGAAACCGGATATAATCAAGAAAAAATTATTGGCATTTTTAAACAGTATTTAAATCCCTCTGTTATTAACGGCTTAAAAAGAAATTTACCCCCATCACTTTCGACAATATAAGGTACGATTTGCACGAAAACGGATGATTTGACAGATGATCCGCAGCAAGAATCTGAAATCATTTAAGAACATAATCGTGCGCATAGGAACGCTCGAGAAAACAACACACAGTTATTAGAAAAATACTACTTCCCACATATGCGAGCCAAGTCGAACTTTGCAAAATATGCTAAGAATATAAATACGACAGGTATCGCAATAAACATATATTTCAGACAACACCGATACCCCAATACCCAGGGAATATTCTTACCTTAGATATTTATTTTACAAACAAACGTATCAATACACCGCCATAGATAAATTCTTGAAATCTAGAACTGCAGAACATATAAAACAACCACTAAGGGAACTAATACTATCCTTTGGAGTTCCCGAAACCCTAGTTGTCGAAAATGAAAAATCTCTTAGTTCCAATTCTGTTTTATTTGTGTTAGGGAATTTCTTCAATATAAAAGTATTCAAAGCCCCTCCTTACCTATATACAGGCGCTGTTAGTGACGATGGCGATAGCGCGATAGTTAGCTCACTGGACTATCACGCAGACAGTCTGGGTTCGACCACCAACAATTTTTCAAATCGCCATCATCCTTTCGGCGGGCAATGGCAAACTCCCGAAAGTAAAATTCCCTACGAAAAAGCTTCTAAGGAGTGCCGTTCGGACTCGGCGATAAACCGTAGGCCCCGCTCAGATGTGACAAAAATGACAACATGAGCAAAACAAATGAGTGTCATGAAGCTAGGCCATAGCCCATATCGGGATGGCAGCGATACAGTGTTTTTTTTTTGTTGTTGTTGTTAATGGTCAAATCGAGAGAATCCATTCAACTCTATCAGAATTAATGTGTTGCTTCAAATCGGAAAATAACACTTCCACCTTTTCCGAACTCTTAGATATGTCCATTTTCGAATATAATAATTCAACTGCAGGAAACAAAACAATTGACACATTTTTCGCTAGAAATTTATTGAAAAACCCGAAACAACTTGAAAAAGAGAGAAAAATACTATTAAAAAAACTTAAGAAAAACAAACTGCCGATTAAGAATATTGCTCTGTGTTTTTCTTGACCAAAGAGAAAGGCTTTGAACTTTGAAAACGAAAGAAAAGACCGTTTTGTCCGCTTATTATAAACGTTATAAAAGGAGTGTTTTTTATTCAATTTTACGTATCAATTTATATGTTTTTTTGTTTTTGTTTTTCATTTGTGTTTGCTTACGTTATATTAAGTTAAGTTGATACTGCGAACATATCATTTCGTTCAGTTGATTTTTTTTTTTTTATTTATTTATCATTATCCTCGTTTTACAATTTACAAATAATTTCTAAAAATAAATAAAAAAAGTATGTTACAGCTTAAAATGCGAGAAAAGTTAGTGACATTTTGTATTAAATAACATAAATAGAGGCAAATGTCACTTTATATTAAACTATTAACAGTGGGTGAACAATAAGAAAAAGAGAAAAAATAAGAACCATTTTATTAAAGATGCAAAAAGGAAAAACATTTCATAAGGAAAATTAGTTTAGAGTATATTAAAAGCTATTAGTCATTGTAGTGTAGCAAAATCTCGATTTCGTTCTGATTGTAGCTTAAAAGCCATTGTTTAACTCTTTTCATGAAAGTACGCAAATTACCTACGAATCTTGTATTTACAGGGAGACTATTGAATAATTTGCATGATAGAATAGGATATGAATTTCTGTAGCAGGTGGTACGAAAAGCAGGAATAGCGACAAGAGATTGTTAATGGCTCCTTAAGTTGTAAGCATTAGAAATCGGACTCTGCATATAACCACCTCGGATGAAAAATATTTTTAAGATCTTAAAATCAAACAGATGCCTAACTGGTAGGATTTGCATGTATCTAAATAATTCCATGGAGTGGGCCAGACGAGAAGAACCACAGATCTTCCGTATGACACACTTCTGTACTTCTGTTCACTTCTGTAGAACAATCAACGGCTGAATTTTACTCAGGTAAGGACTTCCCCAAAATCCTATACCGTACTCCAATTTCGACTGAAATATCCCATAATAAATTGATTTTAGGGTATTAAAAGGAAAAAAATTCTTTAGACGGTAGAATGAGCGAACGGTAGATAACAGATATTGCTTTAAACTTAAAATATGATTACACCAACCTAAATTTCGGTCAATAATAACACCTAGGTATTTAAAATGGCCTACATTTTCAATTTTAAAGCAACTGTCCTGGCAGAGAACATTCACGTCGAAAGACATTTTAGATCATTGGACAGAAGATGGAATGTGAAACATGTTAAACCTTGCACATTTAGATCTGGAGACTCGTGCGTGGTAAGACTGAAAAACATAAGTTTTGTCTTATCGCTTACTATTAGCTTATGCTCCGTCAACCAAAGTCCTAGCAATTCAACATCATGGTTTATATCAGCCACTAAGTTTAAGGGATTAGCGGAATCATATGCGATCCCAAGGTCATCTGCAAAAGCCCTGACTTTTCCTACAAATGGCTGGGTAAACAAGGAGTAGATGAGAAATAATATAGGTCCAAGGACAGAGCCCTGAGGGACACCAAGGTTGATAACCATAAAGTTACTTAGGCTGGATTCGATTTTCACTTTTTGTTTTCTGTCTTTTAGGTAGGACATAAACAAACTATGTATCGAACCACGAAAACCTATATTATATGGCTTGCTTAGAATAATATTATGGTCAACCATATCAAACGCTTTTGTTATATCAACAAAAAGTCCAGCACAAGATATTTTTTCATCCAAACATTTCTGTATAATGGAGCAAAAATCTAAAAGGGCGTCTTTAGTAGAGAGCTAAAACAGGAAAACATCCGGACAGGATACTCAAACTGAAAATATGCTCCAAAATATCAACAATATTAAAGGAAATGTTTTTAAGCATAATATTGGAAATACTATCGCTGCCACAGGAGTTGGAGTGAATGGTCCTCAAAATCTCAACCCCAGGAATTGGTTCGAAAAAGAAGCTTTCCCTTTCAAAACTAATATGTGTAAGCCTGGATTCGGAATAACAATAATTGCAAATGTTAAAATTATTTGTTTGAAAAGAATGTTGCCCAATTGAAGCAAAGTATTTGTTAAATTCGTTTGCTATTTCTGTGGGTTCTGAAACATTAATATTTCCATTTTGTAAGACAACAGAATTATTTTGCTTGGTTACACTTCGATTCATAATTTTATTGATCACTTTCCATTCTTGTTTAAGATTCCCTAGCGCAGCCCTTATCTGATTGTAATAGTAATCATCGTGGCATTTTCGTACTTCATTATTTATTATTCGACACATACAGTTATAACGACGCTTTAGCGTTCTGTGGATGTTTAAGGCCCTTTCTCCGTAATTTGTGTCTTTGCCTAATTTTCCTAAGAAATAACCAGCTAATCCAAGGTTTTAGCGTGAAATCTGACTTTTTAGGGATAGTGACATAGCTATCTGAGCTTATATAATTATTTAATATCGTCAAAAATAAATTAACAGCCGTAGATACATTATCTTGAGTATACACCTCTTCCCAATCTTCGAAACGCAGTAAATTATTCAGCAGCTCGTAGTTAATTTGGAAAATTTCTTGGAAAATTATGCTTTTTTTCTTTTCTACTTTCCAAGCCATTAAAAATTACACCAGTCATACAATGATCGGATACTTGAAGATCGAGGATGATACCAATGTAAGCATTAGGACTAATTCTTAAAAAAACGAGCAAATACGTCAATGCAAGTACCTGCAATTGGTCTAGTAATATCATTCATTAAAGAGGTTTAACCATGCTCTGCCATAAGCGCAAGATCTAAATCTAACACAGGAATAGCGTTTAGCAAATCCTGATTGAAATCGCCTAAAACAACAAGGTTAATCGATTTTTCATCACATAAAAAAGTTTGAAATTCGTCTAGAAACACATGAAATGACTGTGAATTAAATCTGTACACACAAACGAAAGTAAAATCTTCATTACCTACGTTAAAAGAGATTTTTATAATGTCTGCACTCACCAAATTATAGCGCTTCACGTCACATTCATCCAAATCATACAAATCTCGTATAAAAATTCCAACTCCTCCTGCAGAAAACGAGTCATTGGCATTTGCAAAGAACTTATAACCAGGTATACTATATTCATTAACCTCGTAAGAATAAATCCAAATTTCAGACACGAAAATAATTTCAGGCAAGTTCTTAAAGGTTCTAGGTTACTTACTAATAAATCGAAATTTTGCCGCAAGCTTCTAATATTTTGATGAATAATGTAAACAGTTTTGCTATTAGTAAAAGAAAATAGACTATCAGTATTGCTACTTGTAGCTTGAATGGTAAGGTCGTTGTTTATAAGATCAAAACTTTCATTCATATTAAAAAACATTTCGTAAATGTGTGATTCGAAATTATTAAATTGCATTTAAGTCATCAAAAGATCTTATAACAAAAACCTCACCATTTACATCCTTTCTCAACAGAATGCTACAATTATTATACCATAAGTACTTGCATTTTTTTTCTGCTTTAAGTTTTTTTGCTGCCTTAAACAATGCACGAGTGTACTAAGTGAAACAATCGTTGATAAAAATATTTCTTTTACTATCACCAGTAAATAACGAGGAGTTCAGCTTCTTTTTTCCTTTTTGTTTGCTTTTCGTAATTCTCTGCTTGACATTTAGCGATGAGAGATGCACGCGTATAATATTATTGTCCGTACGCTTCAATTCACTTGACGAATTCCTTTTTTCTATGCGCTAAACGTAGATTTTTTGGACTTAATGAATAACTCCTTAACTCTTTCAGAACCCAGATTATCTTAAATAGTGGCGATACCTCCTCATATCTATTTCGAATAACTTTTCCTTCTTACCATCGTCATATTATTGCTGAAACCGGATATAATCAAGAAAAAATTATTGGCATTTTTAAACAGTACTTAAATCCCTCTGTTATTAACGGCTTAAAAAGAAATTTACCCCCATCACTTTCGACAATATAAGGTACGATTTGCACGAAAACGGATGATTTAACAGATGATCCGCAGCAAGAATCTGAAATCATTAAAGAACATAATCGTGCGCATAGGAACGCTCGAGAAAACAACACACAGTTATTAGAAAAATACTACTTCCCACATATGCGAGCCAAGTCGAACTTTGCAAAATATGCTAAGAATATAAATACGACAGGTATCGCAATAAACATATATTTCAGACAACACCGATACCCCAATACCCAGGGCATATTCTTACCTTAGATATTTATTTTACAAACAAACGTATCAATACACCGCCATAGATAAATTCTTGAAATCTAGAACTGCAGAACATATAAAACAACCACTAAGGGAACTAATACTATCCTTTGGAGTTCCCGAAACCCTAGTTGTCGAAAATGAAAAATCTCTTAGTTCCAATTCTGTTTTATTTGTGTTAGGGAATTTCTTCAATATAAAAGTATTCAAAGCCCCTCCTTACCTATATACAGGCGCTGTTAGTGACGATGGCGATAGCGCGATAGTTAGCTCACTGGACTATCACGCAGACAGTCTGGGTTCGACCACCAACAATTTTTCAAATCGCCATCATCCTTTCGGCGGGCAATGGCAAACTCCCGAAAGTAAAATTCCCTACGAAAAAGCTTCTAAGGAGTGCCGTTCGGACTCGGCGATAAACCGTAGGCCCCGCTCAGATGTGACAAAAATGACAACATGAGCAAAACAAATGAGTGTCAAGAAGCTAGGCCATAGCCCATATCGGGATGGCAGCGCTACAGTGTTTTTTTTTTGTTGTTGTTGTTAATGGTCAAATCGAGAGAATCCATTCAACTCTATCAGAATTAATGTGTTGCTTCAAATCGGAAAATAACACTTCCACCTTTTCCGAACTCTTAGATATGTCCATTTTCGAATATAATAATTCAACTGCAGGAAACAAAACAATTGACACATTTTTCGCTAGAAATTTATTGAAAAACCCGAAACAACTTGAAAAAGAGAGAAAAATACTATTAAAAAAACTTAAGAAAAACAAACTGCCGATTAAGAATACTGCTCTGTGTTTTTCTTGACCAAAGAGAAAGGCTTTGAACTTTGAAAACGAAAGAAAAGACCGTTTTGTCCGCTTATTATAAACGTTATAAAAGGAGTGTTTTTTATTCAATTTTACGTATCAATTTATATGTTTTTTTGTTTTTGTTTTTCATTTGTGTTTGCTTACGTTATATTAAGTTAAGTTGATACTGCGAACATATCATTTCGCTCAGTTGATTTTTTTTTTTTATTTATTTATCATTATCCTCGTTTTACAATTTACAAATAATTTCTAAAAATAAATAACAAAAGTATGTTACAGCTTAAAATGCGAGAAAAGTTAGTGACATTTTGTATTAAATAACATAAATAGAGGCAAATGTCACTTTATATTAAACTATTAACAGTGGGTGAACAATAAGAAAAAGAGAAAAAATAAGAACCATTTTATTACAGATGCAAAAAGGAAAAACATTTCATAAGGAAAATTAGTTTAGAGTATATTAAAAGCTATTAGTCATTGTAGTGTAGCAAAATCTCGATTTCGTTCTGATTGTAGCTTAAAAGCCATAGTTTAACTCTTTTCATGAAAGTACGCAAATTACCTACGAATCTTGTATTTACAGGGAGACTATTGAATAATTTGCATGATAGAATAGGATATGAATTTCTGTAGCAGGTGGTACGAAAAGCAGGAATAGCGACAAGAGATTGTTGATGGCTCCTTAAGTTGTAAGCATTAGAAATCGGACTCTGCATATAACCACCTCGGATGAAAAATATTTTTAAGATCTTAAAATCAAACAGATGCCTAACTGGTAGGATTTGCATGTATCTAAATAATTCCATGGAGTGGGCCAGACGAGAAGAACCACAGATCTTCCGTATGACACACTTCTGTACTTCTGTTCACTTCTGTAGAACAATCAACGGCTGAATTTTACTCAGGTAAGGACTTCCCCAAAATCCTACACCGTACTCCAATTTCGACTGAAATATCCCATAATAAATTGATTTTAGGGTATTAAATGGAAAAAAATTCTTTAGACGGTAGAATGAGCGAACGGTAGATAACAGATATTGCTTTAAACTTAAAATATGATTACACCAACCTAAATTTCGGTCAATAATAACACCTAGGTATTTAAAATGGCCTACATTTTCAATTTTAAAGCAACTGTCCTGGCAGAGAACATTCACGTCGAAAGACATTTTAGATCATTGGACAGAAGATGGAATGTGAAACATGTTAAACCTTGCACATTTAGATCTGGAGACTCGTGCGTGGTAAGACTGAAAAACATAAGTTTTGTCTTATCGCTTACTATAAGCTTATGCTCCGTCAACCAAAGTCCTAGCAATTCAACATCATGGTTTATATCAGCCACTAAGTTTAAGGGATTAGCGGAATCATATGCGATCCCAAGGTCATCTGCAAAAGCCCTGACTTTTCCTACAAATGGCTGGGTAAACAAGGAGTAGATGAGAAATAATATAGGTCCAAGGACAGAGCCCTGAGGGACACCAAGGTTGATAACCATAAAGTTACTTAGGCTGGATTCGATTTTCACTTTTTGTTTTCTGTCTTTTAGGTAGGACATAAACAAACTATGTATCGAACCACGAAAACCTATATTATATGGCTTGCTTAGAATAATATTATGGTCAACCATATCAAACGCTTTTGTTATATCAACAAAAAGTCCAGCACAAGATATTTTTTCATCCAAACATTTCTGTATAATGGAGCAAAAATCTAAAAGGGCGTCTTTAGTAGAGAGCTAAAACAGGAAAACATCCGGACAGGATACTCAAACTGAAAATATGCTCCAAAATATCAACAATATTAAAGGAAATGTTTTTAAGCATAATATTGGAAATACTATCGCTGCCACAGGAGTTGGAGTGAATGGTCCTCAAAATCTCAACCCCAGGAATTGGTTCGAAAAAGAAGCTTTCCCTTTCAAAACTAATATGTGTAAGCCTGGATTCGGAATAACAATAATTGCAAATGTTAAAATTATTTGTTTGAAAAGAATGTTGCCCAATTGAAGCAAAGTATTTGTTAAATTCGTTTGCTATTTCTGTGGGTTCTGAAACATTAATATTTCCATTTTGTAAGACAACAGAATTATTTTGCTTGGTTACACTTCGATTCATAATTTTATTGATCACTTTCCATTCTTGTTTAAGATTCCCTAGCGCAGCCCTTATCTGATTGTAATAGTAATCATCGTGGCATTTTCGTACTTCATTATTTATTATTCGACACATACAGTTATAACGACGCTTTAGCGTTCTGTGGATGTTTAAGGCCCTTTCTCCGTAATTTGTGTCTTTGCCTAATTTTCCTAAGAAATAACCAGCTAATCCAAGGTTTTAGCGTGAAATCTGACTTTTTAGGGATAGTGACATAGCTATCTGAGCTTATATAATTATTTAATATCGTCAAAAATAAATTAACAGCCGTAGATACATTATCTTGAGTATACACCTCTTCCCAATCTTCGAAACGCAGTAAATTATTCAGCAGCTCGTAGTTAATTTGGAAAATTTCTTGGAAAATTATGCTTTTTTTCTTTTCTACTTTCCAAGCCATTAAAAATTACACCAGTCATACAATGATCGGATACTTGAAGATCGAGGATGATACCAATGTAAGCATTAGGACTAATTCTTAAAAAAACGAGCAAATACGTCAATGCAAGTACCTGCAATTGGTCTAGTAATATCATTCATTAAAGAGGTTTAACCATGCTCTGCCATAAGCGCAAGATCTAAATCTAACACAGGAATAGCGTTTAGCAAATCCTGATTGAAATCGCCTAAAACAACAAGGTTAATCGATTTTTCATCACATAAAAAAGTTTGAAATTCGTCTAGAAACACATGAAATGACTGTGAATTAAATCTGTACACACAAACGAAAGTAAAATCTTCATTACCTACGTTAAAAGAGATTTTTATAATGTCTGCACTCACCAAATTATAGCGCTTCACGTCACATTCATCCAAATCATACAAATCTCGTATAAAAATTCCAACTCCTCCTGCAGAAAACGAGTCATTGGCATTTGCAAAGAACTTATAACCAGGTATACTATATTCATTAACCTCGTAAGAATAAATCCAAATTTCAGACACGAAAATAATTTCAGGCAAGTTCTTAAAGGTTCTAGGTTACTTACTAATAAATCGAAATTTTGCCGCAAGCTTCTAATATTTTGATGAATAATGTAAACAGTTTTGCTATTAGTAAAAGAAAATAGACTATCAGTATTGCTACTTGTAGCTTGAATGGTAAGGTCGTTGTTTATAAGATCAAAACTTTCATTCATATTAAAAAACATTTCGTAAATGTGTGATTCGAAATTATTAAATTGCATTTAAGTCATCAAAAGATCTTATAACAAAAACCTCACCATTTACATCCTTTCTCAACAGAATGCTACAATTATTATACCATAAGTACTTGCATTTTTTTTCTGCTTTAAGTTTTTTTGCTGCCTTAAACAATGCACGAGTGTACTAAGTGAAACAATCGTTGATAAAAATATTTCTTTTACTATCACCAGTAAATAACGAGGAGTTCAGCTTCTTTTTTCCTTTTTGTTTGCTTTTCGTAATTCTCTGCTTGACATTTAGCGATGAGAGATGCACGCGTATAATATTATTGTCCGTACGCTTCAATTCACTTGACGAATTCCTTTTTTCTATGCGCTAAACGTAGATTTTTTGGACTTAATGAATAACTCCTTAACTCTTTCAGAACCCAGATTATCTTAAATAGTGGCGATACCTCCTCATATCTATTTCGAATAACTTTTCCTTCTTACCATCGTCATATTATTGCTGAAACCGGATATAATCAAGAAAAAATTATTGGCATTTTTAAACAGTACTTAAATCCCTCTGTTATTAACGGCTTAAAAAGAAATTTACCCCCATCACTTTCGACAATATAAGGTACGATTTGCACGAAAACGGATGATTTAACAGATGATCCGCAGCAAGAATCTGAAATCATTAAAGAACATAATCGTGCGCATAGGAACGCTCGAGAAAACAACACACAGTTATTAGAAAAATACTACTTCCCACATATGCGAGCCAAGTCGAACTTTGCAAAATATGCTAAGAATATAAATACGACAGGTATCGCAATAAACATATATTTCAGACAACACCGATACCCCAATACCCAGGGCATATTCTTACCTTAGATATTTATTTTACAAACAAACGTATCAATACACCGCCATAGATAAATTCTTGAAATCTAGAACTGCAGAACATATAAAACAACCACTAAGGGAACTAATACTATCCTTTGGAGTTCCCGAAACCCTAGTTGTCGAAAATGAAAAATCTCTTAGTTCCAATTCTGTTTTATTTGTGTTAGGGAATTTCTTCAATATAAAAGTATTCAAAGCCCCTCCTTACCTATATACAGGCGCTGTTAGTGACGATGGCGATAGCGCGATAGTTAGCTCACTGGACTATCACGCAGACAGTCTGGGTTCGACCACCAACAATTTTTCAAATCGCCATCATCCTTTCGGCGGGCAATGGCAAACTCCCGAAAGTAAAATTCCCTACGAAAAAGCTTCTAAGGAGTGCCGTTCGGACTCGGCGATAAACCGTAGGCCCCGCTCAGATGTGACAAAAATGACAACATGAGCAAAACAAATGAGTGTCAAGAAGCTAGGCCATAGCCCATATCGGGATGGCAGCGCTACAGTGTTTTTTTTTTTGTTGTTGTTGTTAATGGTCAAATCGAGAGAATCCATTCAACTCTATCAGAATTAATGTGTTGCTTCAAATCGGAAAATAACACTTCCACCTTTTCCGAACTCTTAGATATTTTCGAATATAATAATTCAACTGCAGGAAACAAAACAATTGACACATTTTTCGCTAGAAATTTATTGAAAAACCCGAAACAACTTGAAAAAGAGAGAAAAATACTATTAAAAAAACTTAAGAAAAACAAACTGCCGATTAAGAATATTGCTCTGTGTTTTTCTTGACCAAAGAGAAAGGCTTTGAACTTTGAAAACGAAAGAAAAGGCCGTTTTGTCCGCTTATTATAAACGTTATAAAAGGAGTGTTTTTTATTCAATTTTACGTATCAATTTATATGTTTTTTTGTTTTTGTTTTTCATTTGTGTTTGTTTACGTTATATTAAGTTAAGTTGATACTGCGAACATATCATTTCGCTCAGTTGATTTTTTTTTTTATTTATTTATCATTATCCTCGTTTTACAATTTACAAATAATTTCTAAAAATAAATAACAAAAGTATGTTACAGCTTAAAATGCGAGAAAAGTTAGTGACATTTTGTATTAAATAACATAAATAGAGGCAAATGTCACTTTATATTAAACTATTAACAGTGGGTGAACAATAAGAAAGAGAGAAAAAATAAGAACCATTTTATTACAGATGCAAAAAGGAAAAACATTTCATAAGGAAAATTAGTTTAGAGTATATTAAAAGCTATTAGTCATTGTAGTGTAGCAAAATCTCGATTTCGTTCTGATTGTAGCTTAAAAGCCATTGTTTAACTCTTTTCATGAAAGTACAAAAATTACCTACGAATCTTGTATTTACAGGGAGACTATTGAATAATTTGCATGATAGAATAGGATATGAATTTCTGTAGCAGGTGGTACGAAAAGCAGGAATAGCGACAAGAGATTGTTGATGGCTCCTCAAGTTGTAAGCATTAGAAATCGGACTCTGCATATAACCACCTCGGATGAAAAATATTTTTAAGATCTTAAAATCAAACAGATGCCTAACTGGTAGGATTTGCATGTATCTAAATAATTCCATGGAGTGGGCCAGACGAGAAGAACCACAGATCTTCCGTATGACACACTTCTGTACTTCTGTTCACTTCTGTAGAACAATCAACGGCTGAATTTTACTCAGGTAAGCACTTCCCCAAAATCCTATACCGTACTACAATTTCGACTGAAATATCCCATAATAAATTGATTTTAGGGTATTAAAAGGAAAAAAATTCTTAAGACGGTAGAATGAGCGAACGGTAGATAACAGATATTGCTTTAAACTTAAAATATGATTACACCAACCTAAATTTCGATCAATAATAACACCTAGGTATTTAAAATGGCCTACATTTTAAATTTTAAAGCAACTGTCCTGGCAGAGAACATTCACGTCGAAAGACATTTTAGATCATTGGACAGAAGATGGAATGTGAAACATGTTAAACCTTGCACATTTAGATCTGGAGACTCGTGCGTGGTAAGACTGAAAAACATAAGTTTTGTCTTATCGCTTACTATTAGCTTATGCTCCGTCAACCAAAGTCCTAGCAATTCAACATCATGGTTTATATCAGCCACTAAGTTTAAGGGATTAGCGGAATCATATGCGATCCCAAGGTCATCTGCAAAAGCCCTGACTTTTCCTACAGATGGCTGGGTAAACAAGGAGTTGATGAGAAATAATATAGGTCCAAGGACAGAGCCCTGAGGGACACCAAGGTTGATAACCATAAAGTTACTTAGGCTGGATTCGATTTTCACTTTTTGTTTTCTGTCTTTTAGGTAGGACATAAACCAACTATGTATCGAACCACGAAAACCAATATTATATGGCTTACTTAGAATAATATTATGGTCAACCATATCAAACGCTTTTGTTATATCAACAAAAAGTCCAGCACAAGATATTTTTTCATCCAAACCTTTCTGTATAATGGAGCAAAAATCTAAAAGGGCGTCTTTAGTAGAGAGCCCAGCTCTAAGCCCAAATTGCATTGGACTGAAGAATTTTATTTTGTTCAGATACTCTAACACTCTTTTCTTTACGCATTTCTCAAAAACTTTACTGATAGAAGACAACAGTGAAATTGGTCTATAGTTTCTTTTTTCATGTTTGCTTCCTTTTTTAAAGAGAGGAATAACAATAGCAAATTTTAAAACTTCAGGAAAACATCCGGACAGGATACTCAAACTGAAAATATGCTCCAAAATATCAACAATATTAAAGGAAATGTTTTTAAGCATAATATTGGAAATACTATCGCTGCCACAGGAGTTGGAGTGAATGGTCCTCAAAATCTCAACCCCAGGAATTGGTTCGAAAAAGAAGCTTTCCCTTTCAAAACTTTCCATTCTTGTTTAAGATTCCCTAGCGCAGCCCTTATCTGATTGTAATAGTAATCATCGTGGCATTTTCGTACTTCATTATTTATTATTCGACACATACAGTTATAACGACGCTTTAGCGTTCTGTGGATGTTTAAGGCCCTTTCTCCGTAATTTGTGTCTTTGCCTAATTTTCCTAAGAAATAACCAGCTAATCCAAGGTTTTAGCGTGAAATCTGACTTTTTAGGGATAGTGACATAGCTATCTGAGCTTATATAATTATTTAATATCGTCAAAAATAAATTAACAGCCGTAGATACATTATCTTGAGTATACACCTCTTCCCAATCTTCGAAACGCAGTAAATTATTCAGCAGCTCGTAGTTAATTTGGAAAATTTCTTGGAAAATTATGTTTTTTTTCTTTTCTACTTTCCAAGCCATTAAAAATTACACCAGTCATACAATGATCGGATACTTGAAGATCGAGGATGATACCAATGTAAGCATTAGGACTAATTCTTAAAAAAACGAGCAAATACGTCAATGCAAGTACCTGCAATTGGTCTAGTAATATCATTCATAAAAGAGGTTTAACCATGCTCTGCCATAAGCGCAAGATCTAAATCTAACACAGGAATAGCGTTTAGCAAATCCAGATTGAAATCGCCTAAAACAACAAGGTTAATCGATTTTTCATCACATAAAAAAGTTTGAAATTCGTCTAGAAACACATGAAATGACTGTGAATTAAATCTGTACACACAAACGAAAGTAAAATCTTCATTACCTACGTTAAAAGAGATTTTTATAATGTCTGCACTCACCAAATTATAGCGCTTCACGTCACATTCATCCAAATCATACAAATCTCGTATAAAAATTCCAACTCCTCCTGCAGAAAACGAGTCATTGGCATTTGCAAAGAACTTATAACCAGGTATACTATATTCATTAACCTCGTAAGAATAAATCCAAATTTCAGACACGAAAATAATTTCAGGCAAGTTCTTAAAGGTTCTAGGTTACTTACTAATAAATCGAAATTTTGCCGCAAGCTTCTAATATTTTGATGAATAATGTAAACAGTTTTGCTATTAGTAAAAGAAAATAGACTATCAGTATTGCTACTTGTAGCTTGAATGGTAAGGTCGTTGTTTATAAGATCAAAACTTTCATTCATATTAAAAAACATTTCGTAAATGTGTGATTCGAAATTATTAAATTGCATTTAAGTCATCAAAAGATCTTATAACAAAAACCTCACCATTTACATCCTTTCTCAACAGAATGCTACAATTATTATACCATAAGTACTTGCATTTTTTTTCTGCTTTAAGTTTTTTTGCTGCCTTAAACAATGCACGAGTGTACTTAGTGAAACAATCGTTGATAAAAATATTTCTTTTACTATCACCAGTAAATAACGAGGAGTTCAGCTTCTTTTTTCCTTTTTGTTTGCTTTTCGTAATTCTCTGCTTGACATTTAGCGATGAGAGATGCACGCGTATAATATTATTGTCCGTACGCTTCAATTCACTTGACGAATTCCTTTTTTCTATGCGCTAAACGTAGATTTTTTGGACTTAATGAATAACTCCTTAACTCTTTCAGAACCCAGATTATCTTAAAAAGTGGCGATACCTCCTCATATCTATTTCGAATAACTTTTCCTTCTTACCATCGTCATATTATTGCTGAAACCGGATATAATCAAGAAAAAATTATTGGCATTTTTAAACAGTATTTAAATCCCTCTGTTATTAACGGCTTAAAAAGAAATTTACCCCCATCACTTTCGACAATATAAGGTACGATTTGCACGAAAACGGATGATTTAACAGATGATCCGCAGCAAGAATCTGAAATCATTAAAGAACATAATCGTGCGCATAGGAACGCTCGAGAAAACAACACACAGTTATGAGAAAAATACTACTTCCCACATATGCGACCCAAGTCGAACTTTGCAAAATATGCTAAGAATATAAATACGACAGGTATCGCAATAAACATATATTTCAGACAACACCGATACCCCAATACCCAGGGCATATTCTTACCTTAGATATTTATTTTACAAACAAACGTATCAGTACACCGCCATAGATAAATTCTTGAAATCTAGAACTGCAGAAAATATAAAACAACCACTAAGGGAACTAATACTATCCTTTGGAGTTCCCGAAACCCTAGTTGTCGAAAATGAAAAATCTCTTAGTTCCAATTCTGTTTTATTTGTGTTAGGGAATTTCTTCAATATAAAAGTATTCAAAGCCCCTCCTTACCTATATACAGGCGCTGTTAGTGACGATGGCGATAGCGCGATAGTTAGCTCACTGGACTATCACGCAGACAGTCTGGGTTCGACCACCAACAATTTTTCAAATCGCCATCATCCTTTCGGCGGGCAATGGCAAACTCCCGAAAGTAAAATTCCCTACGAAAAAGCTTCTAAGGAGTGCCGTTCGGACTCGGCGATAAACCGTAGGCCCCGCTCAGATGTGACAAAAATGACAACATGAGCAAAACAAATGAGTGTCAAGAAGCTAGGCCATAGCCCATATCGGGATGGCAGCGCTACAGTGTTTTTTTTTTGTTGTTGTTGTTAATGGTCAAATCGAGAGAATCCATTCAACTCTATCAGAATTAATGTGTTGCTTCAAATCGGAAAATAACACTTCCACCTTTTCCGAACTCTTAGATATGTCCATTTTCGAATATAATAATTCAACTGCAGGAAACAAAACAATTGACACATTTTTCGCTAGAAATTTATTGAAAAACCCGAAACAACTTGAAAAAGAGAGAAAAATACTATTAAAAAAACTTAAGAAAAACAAACTGCCGATTAAGAATACTGCTCTGTGTTTTTCTTGACCAAAGAGAAAGGCTTTGAACTTTGAAAACGAAAGAAAAGACCGTTTTGTCCGCTTATTATAAACGTTATAAAAGGAGTGTTTTTTATTCAATTTTACGTATCAATTTATATGTTTTTTTGTTTTTGTTTTTCATTTGTGTTTGCTTACGTTATATTAAGTTAAGTTGATACTGCGAACATATCATTTCGCTCAGTTGATTTTTTTTTTTATTTATTTATCATTATCCTCGTTTTACAATTTACAAATAATTTCTAAAAATAAATAACAAAAGTATGTTACAGCTTAAAATGCGAGAAAAGTTAGTGACATTTTGTATTAAATAACATAAATAGAGGCAAATGTCACTTTATATTAAACTATTAACAGTGGGTGAACAATAAGAAAAAGAGAAAAAATAAGAACCATTTTATTAAAGATGCAAAAAGGAAAAACATTTCATAAGGAAAATTAGTTTAGAGTATATTAAAAGCTATTAGTCATTGTAGTGTAGCAAAATCTCGATTTCGTTCTGATTGTAGCTTAAAAGCCATTGTTTAACTCTTTTCATGAAAGTACGCAAATTACCTACGAATCTTGTATTTACAGGGAGACTATTGAATAATTTGCATGATAGAATAGGATATGAATTTCTGTAGCAGGTGGTACGAAAAGCAGGAATAGCGACAAGAGATTGTTGATGGCTCCTCAAGTTGTAAGCATTAGAAATCGGACTCTGCATATAACCACCTCGGATGAAAAATATTTTTAAGATCTTAAAATCAAACAGATGCCTAACTGGTAGGATTTGCATGTATCTAAATAATTCCATGGAGTGGGCCAGACGAGAAGAACCACAGATCTTCCGTATGACACACTTCTGTACTTCTGTTCACTTCTGTAGAACAATCAACGGCTGAATTTTACTCAGGTAAGCACTTCCCCAAAATCCTATACCGTACTCCAATTTCGACTGAAATATCCCATAATAAATTGATTTTAGGGTATTAAAAGGAAAAAAATTCTTAAGACGGTAGAATGAGCGAACGGTAGATAACAGATATTGCTTTAAACTTAAAATATGATTACACCAACCTAAATTTCGATCAATAATAACACCTAGGTATTTAAAATGGCCTTCATTTTCAATTTTAAAGCAACTGTCCTGGCAGAGAACATTCACGTCGAAAGACATTTTAGATCATTGGACAGAAGATGGAATGTGAAACATGTTAAACCTTGCACATTTAGATCTGGAGACTCGTGCGTGGTAAGACTGAAAAACATAAGTTTTGTCTTATCGCTTACTATTAGCTTATGCTCCGTCAACCAAAGTCCTAGCAATTCAACATCATGGTTTATATCAGCCACTAAGTTTAAGGGATTAGCGGAATCATATGCGATCCCAAGGTCATCTGCAAAAGCCCTGACTTTTCCTACAAATGGCTGGGTAAACAAGGAGTTGATGAGAAATAATATAGGTCCAAGGACAGAGCCCTGAGGGACACCAAGGTTGATAACCATAAAGTTACTTAGGCTGGATTCGATTTTCACTTTTTGTTTTCTGTCTTTTAGGTAGGACATAAACCAACTATGTATCGAACCACGAAAACCTATATTATATGGCTTGCTTAGAATAATATTATGGTCAACCATATCAAACGCTTTTGTTATATCAACAAAAAGTCCAGCACAAGATATTTTTTCATCCAAACCTTTCTGTATAATGGAGCAAAAATCTAAAAGGGCGTCTTTAGTAGAGAGCCCAGCTCTAAGCCCAAATTGCATTGGACTGAAGAATTTTATTTTGTTCAGATACTCTAACACTCTTTTCTTTACGCATTTCTCAAAAACTTTACTGATAGAAGACAACAGTGAAATTGGTCTATAGTTTCTTTTTTCATGTTTGCTTCCTTTTTTAAAGAGAGGAATAACAATAGCAAATTTTAAAACTTCAGGAAAACATCCGGACAGGATACTCAAACTGAAAATATGCTCCAAAATATCAACAATATTAAAGGAAATGTTTTTAAGCATAATATTGGAAATACTATCGCTGCCACAGGAGTTGGAGTGAATGGTCCTCAAAATCTCAACCCCAGGAATTGGTTCGAAAAAGAAGCTTTCCCTTTCAAAACTAATATGTGTAAGCCTGGATTCGGAATAACAATAATTGCAAATGTTAAAATTATTTGTTTGAAAAGAATGTTGCCCAATTGAAGCAAAGTATTTGTTAAATTCGTTTGCTATTTCTGTGGGTTCTGAAACATTAATATTTCCATTTTGTAAGACAACAGAATTATTTTGCTTGGTTACACTTCGATTCATAATTTTATTGATCACTTTCCATTCTTGTTTAAGATTCCCTAGCGCAGCCCTTATCTGATTGTAATAGTAATCATCGTGGCATTTTCGTACTTCATTATTTATTATTCGACACATACAGTTATAACGACGCTTTAGCGTTCTGTGGATGTTAAAGGCCCTTTCTCCGTAATTTGTGTCTTTGCCTAATTTTCCTAAGAAATAACCAGCTAATCCAAGGTTTTAGCGTGAAATCTGACTTTTTAGGGATAGTGACATAGCTATCTGAGCTTATATAATTATTTAATATCGTCAAAAATAAATTAACAGCCGTAGATACATTATCTTGAGTATACACCTCTTCCCAATCTTCGAAACGCAGTAAATTATTCAGCAGCTCGTAGTTAATTTGGAAAATTTCTTGGAAAATTATGCTTTTTTTCTTTTCTACTTTCCAAGCCATTAAAAATTACACCAGTCATACAATGATCGGATACTTGAAGATCGAGGATGATACCAATGTAAGCATTAGGACTAATTCTTAAAAAAACGAGCAAATACGTCAATGCAAGTACCTGCAATTGGTCTAGTAATATCATTCATAAAAGAGGTTTAACCATGCTCTGCCATAAGCGCAAGATCTAAATCTAACACAGGAATAGCGTTTAGCAAATCCAGATTGAAATCGCCTAAAACAACAAGGTTAATCGATTTTTCATCACATAAAAAAGTTTGAAATTCGTCTAGAAACACATGAAATGACTGTGAATTAAATCTGTACACACAAACGAAAGTAAAATCTTCATTACCTACGTTAAAAGAGATTTTTATAATGTCTGCACTCACCAAATTATACCGCTTCACGTCACATTCATCCAAATCATACAAATCTCGTATAAAAATTCCAACTCCTCCTGCAGAAATCGAGTCATTGGCATTTGCAAAGAACTTATAACCAGGTATACTATATTCATTAACCTCGTAAGAATAAATCCAAATTTCAGACACGAAAATAATTTCAGGCAAGTTCTTAAAGGTTCTAGGTTACTTACTAATAAATCGAAATTTTGCCGCAAGCTTCTAATATTTTGATGAATAATGTAAACAGTTTTGCTATTAGTAAAAGAAAATAGACTATCAGTATTGCTACTTGTAGCTTGAATGGTAAGGTCGTTGTTTATAAGATCAAGACTTTCATTCATATTAAAAAACATTTCGTAAATGTGTGATTCGAAATTATTAAATTGCATTTAAGTCATCAAAAGATCTTATAACAAAAACCTCACCATTTACATCCTTTCTCAACAGAATGCTACAATTATTATACCATAAGTACTTGCATTTTTTTTCTGCTTTAAGTTTTTTTGCTGCCTTAAACAATGCACGAGTGTACTTAGTGAAACAATCGTTGATAAAAATATTTCTTTTACTATCACCAGTAAATAACGAGGAGTTCAGCTTCTTTTTTCCTTTTTGTTTGCTTTTCGTAATTCTCTGCTTGACATTTAGCGATGAGAGATGCACGCGTATAATATTATTGTCCGTACGCTTCAATTCACTTGACGAATTCCTTTTTTCTATGCGCTAAACGTAGATTTTTTGGACTTAATGAATAACTCCTTAACTCTTTCAGAACCCAGATTATCTTAAATAGTGGCGATACCTCCTCATATCTATTTCGAATAACTTTTCCTTCTTACCATCGTCATATTATTGCTGAAACCGGATATAATCAAGAAAAAATTATTGGCATTTTTAAACAGTACTTAAATCCCTCTGTTATTAACGGCTTAAAAAGAAATTTACCCCCATCACTTTCGACAATATAAGGTACGATTTGCACGAAAACGGATGATTTAACAGATGATCCGCAGCAAGAATCTGAAATCATTAAAGAACATAATCGTGCGCATAGGAACGCTCGAGAAAACAACACACAGTTATTAGAAAAATACTACTTCCCACATATGCGAGCCAAGTCGAACTTTGCAAAATATGCTAAGAATATAAATACGACTGGTATCGCAATAAACATATATTTCAGACAACACCGATACCCCAATACCCAGGGCATATTCTTACCTCAGATATTTATTTTACAAACAAACGTATCAATACACCGCCATAGATAAATTCTTGAAATCTAGAACTGCAGAACATATAAAACAACCACTAAGGGAACTAATACTATCCTTTGGAGTTCCCGAAACCCTAGTTGTCGAAAATGAAAAATCTCTTAGTTCCAATTCTGTTTTATTTGTGTTAGGGAATTTCTTCAATATAAAAGTATTCAAAGCCCCTCCTTACCTATATACAGGAGCTGTTAGTGACGATGGCGATAGCGCGATAGTTAGCTCACTGGACTATCACGCAGATAGTCTGGGTTCGACCACCAACAATTTTTCAAATCGCCATCATCCTTTCGGCGGGCAATGGCAAACTCCCGAAAGTAAAATTCCCTACGAAAAAGCTTCTAAGGAGTGCCGTTCGGACTCGGCGATGTGACAAAAATGACAACATGAGCAAAACAAATGAGTGTCAAGAAGCTAGGCCATAGCCCATATCGGGATGTCAGCGCTACAGTGTTTTTTTTTGTTGTTGTTGTTAATGGTCAAATCGAGAGAATCCATTCAACTCTATCAGAATTAATGTGTTGCTTCAAATCGGAAAATAACACTTCCACCTTTTCCGAACTCTTAGATATGTCCATTTTCGAATATAATAATTCAACTGCAGGAAACAAAACAATTGACACATTTTTCGCTAGAAATTTATTGAAAAACCCGAAACAACTTGAAAAAGAGAGAAAAATACTATTAAAAAAACTTAAGAAAAACAAACTGCCGATTAAGAATACTGCTCTGTGTTTTTCTTGACCAAAGAGAAAGGCTTTGAACTTTGAAAACGAAAGAAAAGACCGTTTTGTCCGCTTATTATAAACGTTATAAAAGGAGTGTTTTTTATTCAATTTTACGTATCAATTTATATGTTTTTTTGTTTTTGTTTTTCATTTGTGTTTGCTTACGTTATATTAAGTTAAGTTGATACTGCGAACATATCATTTCGCTCAGTTGATTTTTTTTTTTATTTATTTATCATTATCCTCGTTTTACAATTTACAAATAATTTCTAAAAATAAATAACAAAAGTATGTTACAGCTTAAAATGCGAGAAAAGTTAGTGACATTTTGTATTAAATAACATAAATAGAGGCAAATGTCACTTTATATTAAACTATTAACAGTGGGTGAACAGTAAGAAAAAGAGAAAAAATAAGAACCATTTTATTACAGATGCAAAAAGGAAAAACATTTCATAAGGAAAATTAGTTTAGAGTATATTAAAAGCTATTAGTCATTGTAGTGTAGCAAAATCTCGATTTCGTTCTGATTGTAGCTTAAAAGCCATTGTTTAACTCTTTTCATGAAAGTACGCAAATTACCTACGAATCTTGTATTTACAGGGAGACTATTGAATAATTTGCATGATAGAATAGGATATGAATTTCTGTAGCAGGTGGTACGAAAAGCAGGAACAGCGACAAGAGATTGTTGATGGCTCCTCAAGTTGTAAGCATTAGAAATCGGACTCTGCATATAACCACCTCGGATGAAAAATATTTTTAAGATCTTAAAATCAAACAGATGCCTAACTGGTAGGATTTGCATGTATCTAAATAATTCCATGGAGTGGGCCAGACGAGAAGAACCACAGATCTTCCGTATGACACACTTCTGTACTTCTGTTCACTTCTGTAGAACAATCAACGGCTGAATTTTACTCAGGTAAGGAAAAAAAGGAAAAAAGGAAAAAAGGAAAAAAATTCTTAACGGGTAGAATGAGCGAACGGTAGATAACAGATATTGCTTTAAACTTAAAATATGATTACACCAACCTAAATTTCGGTCAATAATAACACCTAGGTATTTAAAATGGCCTACATTTTCAATTTTAAAGCAACTGTCCTGGCAGAGAACATTCACGTCGAAAGACATTTTAGATCATTGGACAGAAGATGGAATGTGAAACATGTTAAACCTTGCACATTTAGATCTGGAGACTCGTGCGTGGTAAGACTGAAAAACATAAGTTTTGTCTTATCGCTTACTATTAGCTTATGCTCCGTCAACCAAAGTCCTAGCAATTCAACATCATGGTTTATATCAGCCACTAAGTTTAAGGGATTGGTGGAATCATATGCGATCCCAAGGTCATCTGCAAAAGCCCTGACTTTTCCTACAAATGGCTGGGTAAACAAGGAGTTGATGAGAAATAATATAGGTCCAAGGACAGAGCCCTGAGGGACACCAAGGTTGATAACCATAAAGTTACTTAGGCTGGATTCGATTTTCACTTTTTGTTTTCTGTCTTTTAGGTAGGACATAAACCAACTATGTATCGAACCACGAAAACCTATATTATATGGCTTGCTTAGAATAATATTATGGTCAACCATATCAAACGCTTTTGTTATATCAACAAAAAGTCCAGCACAAGATATTTTTTCATCCAAACCTTTCTGTATAATGGAGCAAAAATCTAAAAGGGCGTCTTTAGTAGAGAGCCCAGCTCTAAGCCCGATTGCATTGGACTGAAGAATTTTATTTTGTTCAGATACTCTAACACTCTTTTCTTTACGCATTTCTCAAAAACTTTACTGATAGAAGACAACAGTGAAATTGGTCTATAGTTTCTTTTTTCATGTTTGCTTCCTTTTTTAAAGAGAGGAATAACAATAGCAAATTTTAAAACTTCAGGAAAACATCCGGACAGGATACTCAAACTGAAAATATGCTCCAAAATATCAACAATATTAAAGGAAATGTTTTTAAGCATAATATTGGAAATACTATCGCTGCCACAGGAGTTGGAGTGAATGGTCCTCAAAATCTCAACCCCAGGAATTGGTTCGAAAAAGAAGCTTTCCCTTTCAAAACTAATATGTGTAAGCCTGGATTCGGAATAACAATAATTGCAAATGTTAAAATTATTTGTTTGAAAAGAATGTTGCCCAATTGAAGCAAAGTATTTGTTAAATTCGTTTGCTATTTCTGTGGGTTCTGAAACATTAATATTTCCATTTTGTAAGACAACAGAATTATTTTGCTTGGTTACACTTCGATTCATAATTTTATTGATCACTTTCCATTCTTGTTTAAGATTCCCTAGCGCAGCCCTTATCTGATTGTAATAGTAATCATCGTGGCATTTTCGTACTTCATTATTTATTATTCGACACATACAGTTATAACGACGCTTTAGCGTTCTGTGGATGTTTAAGGCCCTTTCTCCGTAATTTGTGTCTTTGCCTAATTTTCCTAAGAAATAACCAGCTAATCCAAGGTTTTAGCGTGAAATCTGACTTTTTAGGGATAGTGACATAGCTATCTGAGCTTATATAATTATTTAATATCGTCAAAAATAAATTAACAGCCGTAGATACATTATCTTGAGTATACACCTCTTCCCAATCTTCGAAACGCAGTAAATTATTCAGCAGCTCGTAGTTAATTTGGAAAATTTCTTGGAAAATTATGCTTTTTTTCTTTTCTACTTTCCAAGCCATTAAAAATTACACCAGTCATACAATGATCGGATACTTGAAGATCGAGGATGATACCAATGTAAGCATTAGGACTAATTCTTAAAAAAACGAGCAAATACGTCAATGCAAGTACCTGCAATTGGTCTAGTAATATCATTCATTAAAGAGGTTTAACCATGCTCTGCCATAAGCGCAAGATCTAAATCTAACACAGGAATAGCGTTTAGCAAATCCTGATTGAAATCGCCTAAAACAACAAGGTTAATCGATTTTTCATCACATAAAAAAGTTTGAAATTCGTCTAGAAACACATGAAATGACTGTGAATTAAATCTGTACACACAAACGAAAGTAAAATCTTCATTACCTACGTTAAAAGAGATTTTTATAATGTCTGCACTCACCAAATTATAGCGCTTCACGTCACATTCATCCAAATCATACAAATCTCGTATAAAAATTCCAACTCCTCCTGCAGAAAACGAGTCATTGGCATTTGCAAAGAACTTATAACCAGGTATACTATATTCATTAACCTCGTGAGAATAAATCCAAATTTCAGACACGAAAATAATTTCAGGCAAGTTCTTAAAGGTTCTAGGTTACTTACTAATAAATCGAAATTTTGCCGCAAGCTTCTAATATTTTGATGAATAATGTAAACAGTTTTGCTATTAGTAAAAGAAAATAGACTATCAGTATTGCTACTTGTAGCTTGAATGGTAAGGTCGTTGTTTATAAGATCAAGACTTTCATTCATATTAAAAAACATTTCGTGAATGTGTGATTCGAAATTATTAAATTGCATTTAAGTCATCAAAAGATCTTATAACAAAAACCTCACCATTTACATCCTTTCTCAACAGAATGCTACAATTATTATACCATAAGTACTTGCATTTTTTTTCTGCTTTAAGTTTTTTTGCTGCCTTAAACAATGCACGAGTGTACTTAGTGAAACAATCGTTGATAAAAATATTTCTTTTACTATCACCAGTAAATAACGAGGAGTTCAGCTTCTTTTTTCCTTTTTGTTTGCTTTTCGTAATTCTCTGCTTGACATTTAGCGATGAGAGATGCACGCGTATAATATTATTGTCCGTATGCTTCAATTCACTTGACGAATTCCTTTTTTCTATGCGCTTAACGTAGATTTTTTGGATCTCATCAGGAGTGACAGAGATGTTTAGTGCATCACCGACAATTTTTTGCACGCATTCCTCAGCACTATTGTTATTAGCGTCTCGTACGCCAACAATTTCAATGACATTCTCCATCAGCTTTTGCTCCCTCCAATTTAATTTGCTTTCAAGGTTAATGACCTTTAGTCTGAGAGTTTTGTTTTCTTCTTTTAGTTCCTGGACAGTGTTTAGAAAGTCTATGTTTATTTTTTTTAAACAAAGAATTTCCTCGTAGAGAGCTGCATCGTTATTGGACTGTTGTTCAGCTGTTGTTATTGCTGCTGCAGTTGTTGTTGACTCATGGGCTCAGTCACTGATTGAGATTCAGGCTGTTGCTCGCTTTCAGTCATCTTGTTGGTTTGCTTCTGGGCACATGTAACAGCTTGATGGCCTGGTGCTTTTGGGTGTGGTATTGTTATCGCTGCTGTTTGCTTTCTTTCTGCACTATGTTGTTGGTGATGTCATGGCTGTTGCTGTTCTTAAGTTGTGACTGCTGTCTTTTTAAATCTCTCCGAGTGTGACGGTTGTTGTTTAACGCCGATTGGAGTTACATTTAACGCTTCTCTGGGCTGCTTCTGTAGAGATTTTCTACGCAGAACAGTGCACTTATAACATCTATAGTTAATATTGTTTGCGTTCATATATTCCATGTCTGCAACACAAGAAGAATGCAAAAAACCAAGGCAATCAGAGCAACTAATTTTGCCTACACCACTGCGTTCTATTTTTTCTTTACATATATGACAATTCATTTTGGTATACTATATATTAAAAGCGAAAGAATTTCTTATCAATTTTTTAAGTTCTTAGAAAAAGCGCGCACCCCACAACACTTTGTAAAACACTCTTTGAAGTTTGGACTAACTGATTTAATTCACAATAGTATACTAAGTATATGTAAGTTATAATACATATTAAAAAATATATAACATTTTTCTACTTACAAACGTTTTTTAATTCTTCATTTACCCCCGTCGTGAACTTGTTCGCAACAATTCTCCAGTGGTCCAAAAATGCAAAGTGGCATCACTGTTTCTGCTTGCTGAGAGTAATTGGTCATCGATTCTACCTTTCTTATTTATTGACTCTGTCAAAGAGATTATTAGTTTAACAGAGAGAGACAAATTTACAAACAAAACAGTAACAAATATTGTGTGTAGAGAGGATATGAGTGAATACGCCATTACCCCTTCGCCATTGCCATTTGCTGGTAGGGAACGATTTTTTTGCAGATTAATTGTGTTCAAGATTCTGTTGGCAAGACTAATATAATTACCTGGCTGTCATTCCATTCTCCAAATGACTGACTATCTCTATCTCACTTTGATATTAAACACTATATTTGTACTACTCACATCAACCGGTTGAATTGACCCGCTAATTTCAAAATCATATAAAGGAACAATCTTCTATTGTTCTTAGTCTTCTTGCTTCTTTTGTTCTTCACGTAATTTTACTTTACTTTGTTCTGAGTGTACAAGCATAGCATTTGTATTATTAGAATATTAAATTAGATTCAACGCGTTTTATATAAACCAACCCCTAACTCTTGTACAAATTGTTCAGTGCTAATTGTTTAATTATTTGTTGGGGAGTGTTAATTAATTATATCAGTTTGTGATCGTGTTAGATGTATCCATCAGGTAAGTTTCCCTTTTTAATCTAAAATATATAATTTGTAAAATACGAATGAAATACGAGTGTATGTGGTTGTGTGTGGTCTTCAATTGAGTGGACTGTATGTGTGTGGAGTGGATGATGTGTGGTTTTCAACTGAGGGGACTGTATGAGCGTGGAGCAGATGATGTGTGGTCTTAGAATTAGATCGATGCGTATCGGGTATGGAGTTGTGTATATGCTATTGTTGAGTGGATCAGTGTTGTATAGGGAAGGGAATTATAATAAATTATTTGTGTTGTGTTGGGTTGTTATATTTTAATTTAGAATATATTGATTGTAAAAAATGAATAATGTTTTTATTTGTGTAGTGTGTTTCATGGGTAATTCAATGTTTAATGAATGTGTTTGTTAAGGTGAAGAGTGTTTTTTAAGTGTAGAGCGTATCCTAATTTATACATTTTTTTGTTATTTTACTTCTGAGAAATGTGCACAGTATTTTACGGCACCGGTATGTGTGTGTAATTGGGAAGTTTGAATGGAAAGGGACGTGAAATTGGTGTTAATGTTTGTTAAGCGGTATGTATACTAGTGAGAATGTGTAAGAAATGTTTAAGTATGTGGTGTATGGGCTTGAACTTTTACTATTACAATACGTTTATACTGTATAATTGATTGCTCTGGTGTTAGTCTATTGCCGGGAAGAGAGCATATTTTAGTGATAGGTCTTTTTAGTTCTCCCGTGGGTATTTTTAGGGTGACGACGCGAACAAATTTGTCAGGTCCAGGATGGAGTTGTGTTACGCAGGCCATCATCCATTTTGACGGTGGAAGCCTCTCGTCCTTCAGTAGTAACAAATCACCTTTCTCGGGTTGTTTCTCGGGCTTGAGCCATTTTGGGCGCTGCTGCAGATGAGGTAGGTACTCTGTACTCCATTGTTTCTAAAAGGTTTGATGCAGTTGCTGTATCCTTTTCCATCGGTTATCGTAACCAATTTTCTCCTCCATGATGTCGGGTTCTGGCAGTCCTTGCATGGGTTCGCCCATTAGGAAATGAGCTTGGGTTAAGGTGTTGAAGTCATAAGGGTCGTTTGTTAAAGGACACAATAGTCTCGAGTTGAGACATCCCTCTATTTATGTCAAAAGGGTTAACAATTTCTCGAAGGTAAGAGTCGCGTTCCCAGTGACTCGCTTCAGGTGGTGTTTAACCGCCCAGCCTTCCATAATCCTTTGAAAACTGCTAAGAAGGCCTCCTTGGTCATGTCACTGACCAACTCCAGATGTAGGATCTTGGTAGCCAAACAAACAAAGACGGCTAAGTATGCCTTATATGTTTTTGACCCTCGACCTTTCCATGTCTTGACGTCAAAGGGGCCAGCATAGTAAATACCGGTGAAGGAAAACGGTCGGGAAATCTGAACTCGTGGCGCTGGTAGACTGCCCATGAGCTGACAAATTGGCTTAGCTCTTTGTCGGAAACTAATAGTGCAGATATGGATATGTTTTTTGACGGCATTTTTGATTTGTACTACCCAAAATCGTTGACGTAGTAGAGCAATCATCTGCTGGATTTCACCATGGAATGTTTTTCATGGGCATCCTCAATTAATATTTGACTGAAATGATGAATTGGTCTTAATATTATTGGACGTTTTTGTCAAAAGGAAAGATTTGCGTTTTGTAATCTTCCTCCTACTCGCAGAATTTCAGATTGATCAATACAGCGTTGTAAGAACCCTTGAAGATGGGTTGGTTGTTGGCATCAAAAAACATCACCTTTTGTGCGGCTCTTACTGCAACCTTCAATCCATAGTCCAGTTCATTTGGAGAAAGTGTCATAAAATTTTTGTCTTTTCGGCGCATATTTGAGAGAAATCTATCACAATATGCCAAAATCCTCAACAATATACGTAGATTAGAATGGCGATGTATTAGCTGTTTGAATAAATCGTTCCCTGTGATAAGACAATGAACTTGGATCTTCCGGATTTTTTCCTGTGTAGTTACCGCCGATGGTTGTTCAAATTCCCTTTTGGAATTAAGAAATGAAGGTCCGTTCCACCAAAATGTATTGTCCCTTATTTCGGAAGGAAGGACCCCTCGTGACGCCAGATGAGCAGGATTGTGATCTGTTGGAATATATCGCCAGATGTTGCAGTTCGTAAGACGTTGTATCTCCGCTACACGATGGCTGACAAACGTTTTCCACCCGGCCGGTGGTGCCATGATCCACGCCAATGCAATTTTGGAATCCGACCAGGCATACGTCTTAGTGTTGTCTAACCTTAAAACCCTTATTGTATGTTTCAGCAACGCAGCCAACATGACTGCTCCACAAAGTTCAAGCCTGGGAAGTGTTACTGTTTTAGCGGTGCAACTCTTGTTTTAGACATCAATAGGTGGACGTGAATATTGCCGTTGTCATCTAAGTATAGAACTGATCCATATGCCTTCTCCGATGCATCACTAAGCCCATGCAGTTCCATGTCCCTAAGGTTGTGTCCTAGATGTATCTTCCGCGGAATCTGGATCATCGCAATGCAGTGCAGTTCTTGACGGAAATCTTCCGAAAGTTGCCTCAGGTATGTAGGAACTGGATCATCCCAACCTAACCCACAACACAATAGCTTCTGCAAATTATGCACGGTGCAATCAATCCCAGGGGGTCGAAAGGTTTAGCGATAGTGGATAACATCAATCTTTTTGTAGGCGTAATAGTAGAATCAACGCAGACGTTCTGGAAATGGAAGAAATCACCTACAGGAGACTACCCAATACCTAATGTCTTTACCAGGGGAGACGAAGCTGTTTCCTAAATCCTAATTCCTAATCTAAAGGAATATCATTTAAGAGCGCCTTATTATTTGCTCTCCATTTCCACAGATTGAAGCCGGCCGATGACAACAACTGGATAGACTCATTGCGTATTTTTCGTGCTTTGGCTATAGTGTCTGCTCCCGCAATAAGGTCGCCGACATACATACCTCTTCTGATTGCCTTTGCTCCTCATCATCTGTCGATCTTCTTATTGTACGACTCGCAAGATAAGGTGCGCAAGCGGTCCCAAAAGTAACAGTCTGCAATCGATACACTCGAATGGATTGACACGGGTTACCACGCCAAAAGATAAGCTGGTAGTACGTATCTTCCTTCCTCATTCGTATCTGCCTAAAATTTTTTTCAATATCAGATGTAAAGGTATGTTGCTGTGTTCTCCATGTAAGAATTATATCATTTATATTGTTTTGCGTTTTAGCGCCTATCAGCAGGTGATCATTTAAGGACGTTCCATTTTCCGTTTTTGCCGAGGCATCGAAGACAACTCGTATTTTCGTATTCGTACTTGACTCCTTAAACACAGCGTGGTGTGGTATCCAATAATAGTATAGAGTCCGGAGAACAGTATCGTTGACTTCATCAACCTCAATCATACGACCCAATTCCAGGTATTCTTCCATGCGTTTTGTGTACTCAGTCCGTAGATTAGGGTGCGCCTCCAACCGTTTCTCCAACTGATGAAACCTACGCAACGCACCTTGGTTTGAGGGACCCAGTGCGGGTCCATGTTGAAGGAAAATTCAACTTATACATTCCAGTGGAAAGCCTGATTGTATTCTCTTCAAACTGTCTTTCACAAGCAATGTTGTCTTCTGGTTCGGCATCAGCATAAGGTGCTTCTTCCATCTGCCGAAACTTGCGAAGTTCTGTGTCTATATCGAACACTTGTAGAAAATACTTCTTCTCGGATCTTTTTCTATGGGTACCTTTCCTAAGACTATCCGCCCTTATTCCGTTTTTTGTGCGATTGGTGCCTCGGAGTCTTCACTGCGTACTATTTCTGAAAGATAAGTCTGTTTACACATCGTTTCCTAATAGCAAATCAACTATGGCTGGCTTGAAAAATGTTGAATCCGCTAATTCTAAGCAATCGAGGTGTTTCCAGTTGGTTAGTGTCAGCTCCTGGGCCGGTAAAAGGCCAGTCAGGGACTTGAGTACAAAGGCATGCATGCTGGTTTTAAAGATAGAGTGTCAGGACGCAAACGTTATCTCTACACACTTGTGACATTATCCATTGCTGACCTTCCCCAGCACTGAGACTTCAACCAACGTACTCCTAGTCCTCAGGTTCGAAATCTGTACTGCGGCTTCTGTAATGAAAGTGGCTTCTGAACCTGGGTCGATCAGCGCTCTCAGTTGGAAAAACTTCCCCCTAGCTGACCTTACCCTTACTTACACTTACACTTACACTTGGAAATCTGTTTTTGGTTGTGCGTGGTAGATGTTAACCGCTGCGCTCCTAGATGGACAATCCGAACCTGTAGGAGGAAAATTTCGCGTAACTGTCGAATGGAACTCAGGGTGTTTGGGGTTCGAAATTTCGTGTGAAGAGGTCTTAAGTGGCTGCACTGCATCATAATGTAAGAGTGAATGATGTTTTTGCTGGCAGAAATAGCAAAGTGCTTGGCTTGGACAGTGTTGGGTAGAGTGACTATTAGCCCTGCAGTTGCTACAGACACCTATTTTGTTAACAATATTGTTCTGCTCACTCGGACTTAGTATGGTAAATTTAGGGCACTTTCGCAATGAATGCTGACCCCTGTTACACACTTTACAGCTATATTTTTTCTTCTGCTGCAGATGAAACGCCGATATCGGCTTTCGCTGACTTGAACGCCCTACGGAACCTTTTGCTGATTTTGGCTTATCCTGGTCGATGATTTCCAAAGTTCGGAGCCTCGTTTGGAGAAATTTTGAGAATTCTTCATATGTTGGTACCTCCTTCTTGGCCTCAAGACTTTCTTCCCATAGCTGCTGCGTGCCAGAAGGTAATTTGTGCAACAAAAGATAAATTATAATAATAATTATAAATAATGCTCTTGCTTTGCCTGAATAAGTTTTGCGTTATGAGCCATCGTCCATTTATTATATTTTCTGTCTCTTCAGTTGAACTAAAACTCTTGGAAACCATCTTCAAAATTGAGAGCGAGCTTTTCAAGAGCTTAGTTTGCTTTGCAGCACTCATTTTATGGTAAATGGCAAATAAATATAAATGGGGAATAAATGGCTTAATTCACTCACCTTCTATTTTCCATGTTCTGCTGTAGGTTGACTTATGCTGGAAATTGAATTGCACGGCGCGGGAGACCGTTTAACACAAAAACTCAAAAGCTATTGTTCTTTTTTTTTTTTTGAATCCAAAACTTGCGCTTTATTTGATTTTGTTTTGGTTGAACACTTAATTGTTGTTTTCTTTTTTCCACTTTGTGTATGTATGTATTTCACACACAATATTGTAACTGAGATTCTTTTTATATTATTTTATCCGGCTCGAATGACCAAATGTTCTGTGTCGTATTCAATTTTTTTTTCCTTTACCTTAAACTGTTAAAAATAAAGAGAAAGACTTTGAACTTTGAAAACTCAAGAAAATACCGTTTTGCACGTTTATTAAACATTATAAAAAGAGCGTGTTTTATCCAATTTTACATATCAATTTATATGTTTGCGGACAAGTCATTTCGCTCAGTTGATTTGATTCACAATATATACTAAGTATATTTAAGTTATAATACAAATTAATAAATATATAGCATTTCAGTTTTTTACTTAAAAACGTATATTAATTCTGCATTGTCGGCAACAAATATTATAGTAAGAAAAAGACACCCCTAAAATATTATTCAATAGGAGATATTATTTATTTATTTATTTATTTAAAAGTAATAAGAGAAGAGGCAACAAACTCTCGGCCAAATACAGAAACAAAATAGTAGCAGAAGATAGAAATTCTACAGCCATAACCATGTCAGGAAAAACAGTTCACAAAAATTTGATAAATAGGTTTCTCGTACCTTTGTGTACTGCAAACATCCAAATTTTGAACTATACCAACTCTCAACTCATCAAGATTAGTGCTGTAAATGCTAAGGTACGGAACGGATCTTTCAAAATAGTTAATGTCATTCACATATAGGCATATCAACAACTTATCAATTATAATTTATAAAGAAAACATATCATATTTTAATTCAGATGAAGCGTTAGAATTTGCTGATGTAAGAATAGCAACTAACAATAAAAATATAGTTTATATATTAGATTTTCCTACTACTGAAGCCAATACATATACATGTTAAAAAATATGATAAAATAAATAAAATATAATAAAAAAACTAACAATAAAAATATGGTTTATATATTAGATTTTCCTACTACTGAAGCCAATACATATACATGTTAAAAAATATGATAAAATAAGTAAAATTCAATTTTAATCTCTTTTAGATTGTCAAAATAGAATATATGGAATACTGAATAATTGTAAAATTTATAATAAACTAACTATATGTAATAGAAATAATATTGTAGATTTACGCTTGTCTATCTGTATCGCAAAGTTAATCAAGAGTCAAGAAGCCAACTGTACGATGATCAACAACCAGCACACACCTACGGTTGAAGAAATTTCATCAGGAATACTCCTTCTTAATCAATATAAGGGCCCCGTTGTCATTAATAACGAAACATAGGAAAAAATTGACAGATACACTAGATACGCCACATAAAAGCAAAAATTCATATCGAGGGAAAAGAAATAAGGAATAATGAAGTAATCTTCCACCAAACGATGCCTGCTGCACCCACTGCCTTTAGAACAAAGACAGAAGAAGTCCTTTCATTAGAGATGCTGAAACAACCTTACGCTAAGAGCACATCAAAGATAGAATAACTAGAAACCATAGACAGAATTAGCCACACAACCAATACGAAGAAAGTTAAATAAATGCTATGAGCATGAAGCAGAGCATCCACCCCCAATTCCCGCTGAAACAAGCCCTAGGTGGTAACCATTGGACTCGAAGACATCTCGAAATTCTTAAAGTCAAGGTCATCGAACGAGGATGTCCAATCACAACAACACCTCATGATCGAGTTCTCACGGGAAATTGCAAGTACTCGTAGCATAACACCTTGCACATGCAGCCACATGCCGGAGATGACACTTGCGTTAATAAACATGATTTTGCTGAATATACGTCTGGGTACAGAAATGCGAATTTACCGTTAAAAAAAAAACACTCTGGCGCTGGCAGCCCAGTATGGGCCATGGCCTACTTTCTTGACACTCATTTGTGTTGCTCATGTTGTCATTTTTGTCACATCTGAGCGGGGCCTACGGTTTATCGCCGAGTCCGAACGGCACTCCTTAAAAGCCTTTTCGTAGGGAATTTTACTTTCGGGAGTATGCCATTGCCCGCCGAAAGGGTGATGGCGATTTGAAAAATTGATAGTGACCCAGCCAGGAATTGAGCCCAGACTGTTTGCGTGGTAGTCCAATGAGCTAACTATCGCGCCATCGCCATCACCAAGTTACAGTTGAGTTTATAGAAATTGTTGGTTAAGCTCTTTTAGTGACCGTGAAACAGTAAAGTTTAACAAATACAGTTCTATTTAGTTTAAAAGGACTTAAATTAATTTAATTTAGATTCTGTTGTTACGCTAAAGTTGGTGGGACAAAGTTCTAATGGATAACAAACATTGAATCCACGAATTCAGTTTTATTTCCTATAAAATATTTACAAAATAAGAGTTTTTTTATTATGACTGAATAACTTATCATTGATTTCTATGCATTTCAATAACAACACTTGATCCACACCCTTAACGTAGATCAATTTTCATGATCCGAAAATAAGTTCACTCTAGTCGCTACTAGGTTTCAATTTCATTCGTGAATGTTGGTATCGCAAATGGAATAATTCAAAACATGTCATTGTGTAATAAATTTATCAAATATTGTTTTGTGAATCGAATTTTGTTAAACAATTTTCAAGTTCATTAAAAAAAATATTTTACTCGTAACAAAAAAAAATTGTGAATTACTTTAAAATTCTAAACCATTAAGTAAATTGCGGATTAATTTCACTCATTAGATAAGAATTAAAATCAAAAGCGTAAAAAGACGAACGTGCCAAACAGCGGAGAGTCAATGCGGGCAAACAATAAATGGTAAGTCTTCAAAAATAATAATTTATTTAATTAAAATAGACATGTATACTTATGAAGTTAACATTTGCTTTTATAGTTTAAAAATAATTTGGACGGCAGCAGAGACAAAGGCTTGTGTTGTAGCATTTGGCAGCAGTAAAGCGAAATCCCTGCATGCAAGGCAAATAAACGGCCGCAAAGAGCAAGACCTATTAACGCAAAATGCTTTGGTTTGTTGTCGTAATCTGTTTGCACATTTGTACATTTTTTTCTATTTCCAGAGCCAACCAACCACCTGCGAAATCCTACACGTGAAAATTTGCTTAGAGCGTACAAGGCAAGTTCTGACGTTAACAAAAGAACTGGAAAGTCAGCCACCTAAGCTCCATTCGAGGAGGAGATGGAAGACATCTTTGGTACTAAGCCCGAGATCCGCAAAAGACACACTTTTAATTTTTCAAGGGATTTAATAGAGGCGTTGAAGTAAACATTCGTCTTTTATTAAATCATCTGCATCATCTAACAGATTTGATATTACAGTTCAGTCAGAACGTCCATCATCAACCCCATCACCAATCGTATCTGCCTCTAACAGTCCTAAAAGTACGCCGGGCTAGAAATAGAACGTCTTTTAGGGAAAAACTCTTGAAAGAAGAGTTCCAACCTTAAAAAGAGCTGGCGTAAGAGAAAAATAAAACACTGGCTGAATATGAAGAAAAAAAATATACTCGTATGTATATTAGAAGTAAGAGAAAAGGTCAAACAGGACAGTCTTGAAGAAAAAGATGCAAGAGCTCGAAGTGTTATTTAAAAAAAATTCTTATTTTGAATATGATTGAATTTATTTTTGTTTATTAAATTTTTTTTTGTGTTTTGTTCTTTGTTTTATAGTCATTATTGTTATTGAAAAATTATGAAAAGGACTGAACTATATCTTATTGATTTAAATTATTTTTATTAATAAAAGAACTGAATTACATACAACTATTATGTTTCTATTTATCGAATCCTCTATTAAGAGTGGTGGCCTGCAGCTGCTTACTGTTCTATCATTCACGTCAGCTGTATGAAAACTGTCAAGATCGACTGAGAGCTCATTATCGACTTCAGCGTTGCTATCTGTACGATACCTATATTATGCAATATACATCCACATATGACTAAATTTATCAGGAGATTTGTGTTTCTTTGTTCAGTGAAATGTATCAGTCTTCGAAAATGAGTTTTCATGTTTCACAATGACCCGTCCATAAGCATAAAGCACGTTAAATCTTCTTTGGACATTCGTTAACATTTCATTATCTTTAAATGGTGGAATTAGCAAGCCCAAGCACGGATACGCAGAATCTCCAAATCTGCCAAATAATCTATATACACGTAGATCATCCGGCCATAATAAAAAACAAATAATATTAGAACTTCTTCTTTTTCTTCTTACATTTCTGACAACAGATCCCAGGCCGCCAACATATGCTGCGATCACAACTATTTTTCTAAAATTATGAAAAGGATTCTGTTAAGCCGACCATCTAACTTGTCGGCAACGTGATCAAAACCCAAAAGACCGGAAATCTGTGTTTTATTGGCTGACTTTTCTGAAATTATTTGTCGAAAAAGCACAAAAATATGAAACAATTGCGAAGGAAGTAATCACCCACATGTTTAAGGATAGGTTAAATTAAAATATATTTGGATTTTCGCTGCCGATTCCCTCCATCTTCGGCCAAAACTCTGATGGACCAGACAGCAGTAAAATAAGTCGTTCAAAGACGGAGCATTTGACGTGCCCATTTGCGCATCCGTTGCGACCTGTTCCGGATATAATGTTAGACGGAATAGTTCTTCCGAAAAGCACTATCTTTAAGTACTTGGGATCAATCGTTAACATGGAAGCGAAATGTGACGACGACGTAAACCACAGAGTGAGTGTGGGATGGATGAAATTGCGGGAAAATTACCCGGGAATCAGTGAAAGTAGAAGCATTGCTTCTCGCAGTTTCCAATAAAGTCCAATGTCTAGGGCAATAGCTAGACTATTTATAATTCATAAGCTTCCACAAACTCTCTCAGTGGAGTTCCCAGTGATGACTGGAAGTGGAAGCGAACTGTACTACTGAGGAGTTTAGTATGAGTGTGCGCTATTAGAATGATTTCGAGGCATAATTAGACACGGGTGCACACACTAGCAATTGTTTTCTTGTGCGAACATGGAGTTTTTTTACTTTGGGGGTTACTTTGCTCCAGAAAAAAAAGGTGGTTGGATCCACACTTTTATGTTTATTCTTTTTGGACTTTTGTCGTTTATATAAAGAGCTAACGGTACTTTCTTTGTCGCAGAAATGCCCCGCAAATATAATAGGCAACTAGGGTCGAGGCGGTATGCTGACTACGCTGAAGAGACCCTGGAGGCTTGTGTGGAGGAAATAAGACGAGGTGATATTTCCCACAGAAAAGCTGAGCTGAAGTACAAAATTCCGAGAAGGACCATTTTGAACAAGCTTAAGGGAAATCATACCCGAAAGCCTCGAAGGCAGCCTGTTTTAATGCAAATGAAGAGGAACTGTCTCCGTAATTGACCTGTACGTAATTGATTTGTACGATTACTTTTTTTCATGAAATCTACTTTGTTTTGTTTAAAACTATTATATATGTTAGTTTAAATCCAAATATGAATTTGAATTTCGTTAGAAGCTAATGATGGATATTTTTTAATGTGAAAGTTAAATATTATTTAAGGTTTTACTATAAATATTTCAAGTTTTTTACGAAATAAAAATTGCCATTTGGTTTTTTCGCTATATAGAAAAAAGAATGAGTAATTTTTAAATTTTTTTGCAGGAAAATAATCCTCGGGTCAATAGCTACGAAATCTGTTGACAATATTGCTCCAGCTCTATAAATACAGGCACAGTTACCCAAAGTGTAGCGTGGAGCAAAGTAACCCCGTCTCTTGGATAACTTTGCCCCACTTTTGAGTCAAAAAAAGAACATTATAAATTGTAATTTAAAAAAATTTCAGGTCACATAAGTATTCATTAATATCTTATCTATAAGAGAAATAGGTATAGGTATTATTAAAACATTTTTTAACCATTTTTAAGAGTTTTTTTCGCAAAAAAACTGCAAAAAATGGAGCAAATTAACCCCGGTTTACGGTATAGGGTTTGTTTGAGAAAATAAGCAACAAATTTTTTTTTTGACTTTTAATTTCGTTTATCCCCTATGAGAAGTTCGTCAAACAACAGTTCGATTAGTCCGTTACAAAAATACTTTGTTACATTTTAGCAAATTTTTATTTATTTTATATTTGGGAGCAGTACTGCCAGTTTAAAAATGAAAATTTTAAGTGAAAATCACCAGATTTGCTTTGAAAAGGTTTTAACATGAAGGGGGGGACCATGCCGCCCCAATGCAACTCCCGTTAGGTATTTCCTCAGAAGGATGTCCTGAGCAAAGGCTCAAAGCGCTCGTCTAGTCTTCACTGTCAAGTTTGTGGAGAAGTTATACCTCGTTGGAAACGCTCACACTTTCTGCGGCGTTCTATAGCTCTCAGCTGCATGTTCAATGTCACGATTGAGCCTTCAATATCCTGCTATTTCCGGGGGCTACTTATCATGCTGGGGACCAGGTATATCGCTGAAGCTGTTTCCCTGATCGCTTCGTTAATGGAGCTCCTGATGTGTTCGAATCTCGGGCACGAGAATAGAACATGCTGCGCATCCTCTCTTGTTCTCTCACAGTTTGGGCAGTGAGGATCATCTTCAATGCCGAAGCGATGGAGACAGCCTCTGAAGCAGCCATGTCCACTGAAGGCTTGCGTGAGGTAGTAGTTTATCTCTCCATGCCTCCTCTGCAGCCATTCATCGACGTGGAGGATTAGGGCATACGTTCATCTAAACTTTTGGGAACGGCTCCATCTACTTTGCAATGCACGAATCGTATTACGCCGGGCGTTCTCTTAGGGCAAGTTGTCCCATCGGATCTTCTGCAGCTCTTCCGCGATCAGGTCGATCAGGTCGATCGGCGACATGCCGGCTAGAATGCATGCAGCGTCATCAGAAATGGTCCTATATGCACTCACTACACGGAGCGCGCGTGTGGGAGTTATTCCGACCGCGTAGGAGCGCTTAGCCATTGCCGATGCCCAGATGGGAGCCGCGTACAAAATCACCGAGCTGGTAACCCTTGCTAGCAGTATTCGCTTACTAGACCAACTGCCCCTTGTATTTGCCATTATCCGGGACAGAGCCATCGTGATCCTGTCGGCTTTACCTTTAACTTGCTTAAGATGCTCCTTAAAGCAGTCACCGACTAACCTTCAGGCCGGTCAGATATCTCCTGTGTGATTAGACATATTTTTTCAGTGGTATACGATTTACCTCGTAACTTTTTAGTGAATTTCTTTCGCTTAAAAATTTTTTTTTTTTTCTGTGATTTTGTTAGTGAGTAAAATTATGGCCCCTGGGCCACGCGCTCAATCGAGTGGTCGGTTCGAGATTCTCGATTTAGAGTCACTCACCAACCCGAGAGCTACCAAAAAAAGAAAATCTACCAATTTGTCACATTTGGATTTAAATACATCCCTACCAACTAGTTCGAACTCTTCGAACCGCAAATTCATTGTTATCTCTCCTTTAGACAAAGACATTAAACTAACATCCTTCAGCGTTTTTCTATTAAAAAAAGAAGTTGATCGCATAAACACTGGGTATGAGTCCATAACTCAACTGCGCTATGGCAATTTGTTTATCTTAGCAAAATCGAAAGAAATAGCCGATCTGTTCTTATCAAAAAAAATGCTTTCCAATCTCTGCCCAATAACTGTTACACTTCATGCAAACCTCAATCAATCCAAAGGTACAGTCTACGCCCCCTGTCTCACTAATGTACCAGAAGATGAAATTGTTCAGGAAATGAAATCACAAGGTGTTACAAGTGTATATAAATTCACAAAGCCATCATTAATAAAGAAGGCAATCCGACTGTGATTTGTACAGGCCTGGTCTTGTTTACATTTGACCGACCTCCCACCTCACTCAATATTGGTTGGTACAACGTAAAAGTAGAAGAATACTTCCCCAACCCGATGCGTTGCCGTAATTGCCAGTTGCTGGGGCACACTTCTAAATGGTGTAAAGGTAAGACTTCTTGTGTCACCTGCAATTTACCACCTCACTCCCCCGGTAATTGTACACGACTTTTATATGCTAATTGCGCTGCACCGCACCCATCATCTTCGAGACAATGCCCACGTTACTTGCAGGCTAAAGAAATACTCAAAATTAAAACTGTCAAAAATGCAGTATGGCTATTGCAAAACAAATTTACAATGAACAAAATCCTTCAACAACTCTCTCTTCCTCTTCCAGTCCATCGCAAGTAAAACCTACTCAAATGACACTAGCTGAATCTTCACCAACAGAAAAAACAAATTCATCTCTCAAGTCCAACTCAACTTCTTTAAGTCTCCCCCACCCCGCGACCACAGAACAGTTAGAAGCCTTCAATAAAAGCCAATCTACTCTCACTCAAGCCTTACCAATGGAAAACAACCAAAACAAAAAACACTCACCATCAATCACACAGAACAATAATAATGCTACTCTGAATTCACTCGCTAACATCAAACCATCAAACCTCTCAAAAAACTCAGAATCATCTTCAAACCACTCAAACACTACACTCACTAAAATATACCCAAATTTTTCACAGCTCCATTTCATTTCAAATTCTTGTACAATAACTCAAACAAAAAATACTAATCTTTCTGCCCGAATAGGCACTAAACTGCGTCAAACAAACACACATTCCACATCTACTCATACTCAACCACCTAACACAATTAAGCATATACAGATAAAAGCAATAATGACTCTCCCTAAACTGACTCTACAGTCCCGGATTTGAATCGCTCAACAGTAAACTTGGGCGCTTCAACATCTGGACTGCAGAGTCATATCTCTTACATCCCCAATTTTGCCAACGCAGATTTTTCACAATATAACGCTGATTATATTGTACAAAAGCCCGGGCAAAAAACAGAATCATTGTTTAATATCCTCCAATGGAATCTTAATGGTTATTTCAATAATTATCATGAACTCCAACTTATCATTGATGAACTAAATCCTCCTATTATTTCCCTTCAAGAAACCCACACTATATTTAATTTTCAACCACAACCACCTAAGCATTATTCACCTTACTTTCATAACTTGCCCTCGATTACCTCTTTGACTCAAGGTGTAGGCCTTCTTATACACAAGTCAATACCTCATGAATTGAAAAGTATAAATTCCAGATTTCCAGCTAAAGCCGTTGAAATAGAGCTTAAATTCAAAATAACAATAATCTCAGTCTATATTCATCCAGATCAAACATTTAGTGCTTTAGACTTGGAAAACATTATTAATGGCTTCCAAACTCCAGTTATCGTCACTGGGGACTTCAATTCATGGAATCCATTATGGGGTTCACCTTCTCACAATAGCCGCGGGAGGATAGTAGAAGACTTCCTAAATAGCTCAAACCTTGTCCTCTTAAATGACGGGCAACCAACGCACTTCTCTACACATAGTACACTCACGCATATAGATTGAACTTTTATATCACCTCAACTCTGCGCCAACTCCCTCTGGTCAAGGCTCCCTGATTTGCATGGCAGTGATCACTTCCCAATAGTGACTACATTGATATTCGAAACTCCGCAACTAAATTTAAAATATCCACCAAAATTTCAAACAGATAGGGCTAATTGGGCTTTATTTCAGTCTGAAGTTTCAAACTTTCTATCTAACAAGAACCCATCGCCAAACATAAACAGAGAAACTGCCACTCTCCAAAAATCCATCCGCTTTGCAGCAAATATAGCTATCCCTCAAACGCATTACAAACCAAACAAACAAAAAAAGGTCCCTTGGTGGAACAAGGAGATTGCAGAGCTCAGAGAAATCAAACAAATTGCCTGGAAAAATTTAAAAAAATATCCATCAGACCCCAATCTCATAGCCTTTCGCAAAGCCAATGCAATTTTTAGGAAAGCTGCAAAAACTGCTAAGACTTCATGCTTCCAAAAATTTACAAAAAACATAAGCCCCAATTCCAGCTCTAAAAAGCTCTGGGCGGATGTAAAGTCGTTAACAGGCAACTATAACAGCCTTATGGTGAAAACTACTCGTATAAAGACTTCATCTGAAAACCTGACATGCCCACGTGAAATCGCAGAGCTGTTTGCTCAAACTTGGTCACTATATTCTGAGGACAAAAACTTTTCCCCCGAATTCATTACTCAAAAACAAGAATAGCACGACCCTAACTTATGAAACTGATTTAACAGTGAAATCCATCGAGCTTCCTATCGATTTAATAGAACTAGAAAGCTGTCTTCGCTCCGCTAAAGGGAAAACCCCTGGGTTCGACAGGATTTCTTACACAATGCTAAAAAATTCACCAATGGACTTGAAAAAAGGTTTCTATGTTTGTACAATAAAATCATTAACATCGGGATCATCCCTCAAGTATAGAAAATAGCCAGTGTCATACCTATTCCAAAACAAAACAAAGGCACTTCCGAAATAAGTGGTTATCGTCCCATATCATTGCTACCATGCGCTGGCAAAATACTTGAGAAAATCATTGCAAAAAGACTATTTTGGTTTCTTGATAAAAAAAAAGCTTCTTAGTTCAAACCAAGTGGCATTTAAACATAAGCATTCTACAATCGATGCTTTACTGCATGTTGACTACTCGTACTATCCATAGATTTCGAAAAAGCCTTTGAAAGAATTGGAATTCATATTGTCCTTAAAAAATTAGCTGAATGGAAAATCGGGCCAAAAATATACAATTTTATTAAATCCTTCCTAAATAACAGACAATTCCGAATAAAATTAAGTCATGTGTATTCTTCAGCAAAAAATCTTGGAAACGGAATTCCTCAAGGATCTCCTCTTTCAGTTGTGCTTTTCATTATAGTTTTAATGATCTTAGCGAAATTTAAAAAAAAAAATAGAAACTTGGAACATTTTTTGTATGCAGATGACTTAACGTTGTTTACAAAATGCAAAGATCTCACAGTTACTGCCTCTACATTTTCAAACATTCTGGCAGATATCTCGGCCTGGTGCTCTAACTCCGGATCAAAAATTTCATATCAAAAAAGTAAAATATCACACATCTGTAGAAAAACTAGTTGCCCAAAAAATATTGCTTTATGTCCGAATTACAATACAATAGTTAATGTAAATAATCTCTTTTTGCTTGGAATAATATTTGATTATAAGTTTAATTTTAATGAACATTGTTTGTACTTTAAAAAAAGCTTAGCTACCAGACTTAACATTATTAAGTACTTATCATCTAAGAATAGTTTAGTTCACATTTATTTATTTATAATGTATTTATGGAAAGTGCCCAAAATCTTCACTAAATATAATAAAAACCCAGTACCATACTGCTATACGATTAAGCCTAAAAGCTTTTAGAACTACACCTATTAAAAACATGTTAGCTGAAGCAGGTCTTCCTTCCATAGAGCAAAGAGTTCAACACCTCACATCTCTCCTCATTCAAAAGTTAAGCACAACCGGAAATTGTATTGTCTCAATCGATGCTAAGCAATGCTTAAGCCGCAATAAAGTTCCGAAAACCCCATCTACGCTTTATAATGCTATATAATTTCCAAAACAAATGGATATCCCAATTTTGAATATTGAATTCGGAATCTACCAAAAGGTTGTGTAAATACCCAACTCAAGTGTTTACCTTAAATAACAACTTCGAACGAGCAATATCAGCAGAGTTTCATTGAAATAATGCAGACCGAAAAACAACATAAGTTTAATTTCGTATTCAGCGATGGATCTAAAAATGAGCTTGGCACAGCTTTTGCCGTCTCCACCCAAGACGGTACTATAATATCAAAAGGACTTCTGAAATATTCTGCTTCAGTTTTCTCAGCCGAAGCTATGGCTGTTTTAAAGGCAATCGAAACCTTTCCATACTAGAAGCTGTGTTAAATATTGACAACAGAACGCTTTTTCCTGAGATTATAATAAACTTATTGGAAGTCAGAAAAAAATAAAACTCATGTGGATTCCAGGTCACGTTGGCATAAAAGGCAATGAAACATCAGATAAGGCCGCAAAATCCGCCACAAGTGAACCATTAGCTACGTTTTATATTCCAAACAACAAGAACACAAAAAAAGAAATAAACCAGTTTTGGAACGTGAAACTATATGACGACTGGGCGCAATGTAGACACCATTACTCTGATATTAATCTAAATGCTAAAAGTACCATCTATCCCACATAATGCTCATGGAAAAAAATCAAAATATATCTGCGGCTTCGAATGGGCCACACTCACACCACACACGGCCATCTAATATCAAAATCTGATCCTCCAAACTGCCATCTCTGTAATGCAAATGAAATAATCACCATCAAACACCTTGTCTATGATTGTATCAGAATCAAAGATATCTCGAAAATACTATTTCCCAACTTATCCTTGCTGAACCTACTTAAAAACCCATCAGAAGAAAACATCAACCTAATCTACAAACTAATCTGTGAGATAAAAATGGAAAACCATATCTGAAAGCTATTTATTAAATTGTAACTATTAATGTACGTAAATGTAATAATATTATGTATTTCATTATCGAGCTGGTAGTCATGGTAGCTAAAGCTCATTAAATTATATTAGCATTGTAATTTATTTGCGTGTTAATAAAGATATAAATAAATAAATAAAAATAATGCTCCTTAAGGCAGATCCTAGCGTCTAGGAGGACTCCCAGGTATCGCAGGAAAGGCTTCGATGTGACCGTGAAATCGCCACTCTGAAATGAAAACACCTCTCTCTTTTTCCTTCTGGTCAAGAGGACTGCTTCGGTCTTCTATGTCGCCAGGTCCAATCCGGTTCCTTGCAACCAACTACCGCCCGCCTCCGTGCATCTAGTCGTGATCACTTCAATAGTCTTTTCCACAACCACTACGGCCAGGTCATCCGCGTACCCCACGCGGTACTCCTCGGGCAATGCAATCTCGAGCAGGTTGTTGTACATCGCGTTTCAGTGATGTTCCCTTGTGGGACTCCGCATGTCACTCTGTAACGTTGCACACCGACATCCGTTGTGTATTGCAGCCTTCTATCTCTAAAGTAATCGCGCACGATTCTCTGGAGGTAGTTTGGCACCCTAAAGTGACTACAGCACAGTATTTCTTGGTACCGCCTCTCCATCTTTCTCCTGTAGCGTCTCCAGCTATGCTGACGACCATCTGGATGGCATGCAGGGTGGATCTGTGTTTGCTGAAGCTGACCGCCGGGGCGTTCCAAGGCTTCATTCAGACTACGTCAAAGAGCTACCTCAAAGTTTATCGTACCAGGTCGTGGAATTAGTGTGAATACCAAAGTCATCTTTGATTCAGGGCAACGAGTGGCAGTTGCCGGGAATCAATCGTAACAATGTGTCAGAGGATGCATTTTTTGTTACCTTTAAGACCGAAATGGACACTGCGTTTTATTGATTGTATGAGCCGTTCCTCAACTGACCCATCCAGAGCGAGTATGCTGGTATAAATTTCCAAGGAACTTACTCGTAATTTGATGCGTATTCACCCAAGGATCTCTCCATTTTCTTTACTTCATTTTTCTTTGTTATCACTGTAAAGGTAACGATCTAAGCTTAAATCATTCAAAAGCTCAATTTGCACTGACAAGGACAAGGGGTTTACCCTATTTCGAGTTTGACTAATAAAGGCCCGAAACAATACACCCCAACGTGAGCAAATGCTTTTAGACAGAACGCCAAGCAGGCGTCTGGAAGCTAGTCTATTATCGGCATTACCGGTCAAAAAGTTTATACATGTTGCATCTCGTCCTGACCCTTCCCACAGTAATGCGAACACGATGATCCGTGCTCGTTTTCGTTTGTCAGAAATAACTGAAGTTGTTTCCAAATATCGATTTCTTTCATGATGGTGAGTTATGAATAAGGGTGAAATTTTGGTGAAATCGCCGGATTTTAGGCCTCGTAACATATAAAGGCCATTTGCCCTCTCGAATTCATTCTGATTTCGCCTTCTTCGTCTAGAAACGGTGAAAAGTTGATAATTTTACTGAAAGCCTTGACCATTTTATTTGCCATGAGAGAGGCCATATCCTCAGGAAATGAATCAGCTTGACTTTTTCTGAACATCCATTCCTGTGCTCTATTATGCTCCTCTGCTCTTGCATGCTCTGGGGACTCTTAAGAAAACTTGTCGACAAGTTTCTTCTTCAAGATTCCTTAAAAACGAAGTAAGAAGTCCGTGACCCGAATTGCAGGCGACCAACTTGCTCTGAATCTCAGCTTGAGTTCATCGAAAATGCTTGTCGGATTAAGAGGAACTGAACTTTATTTTGCTTTTTTTACATAAGTGCAATACATAAGAGGTTAACATGGAGAGAATACAAATGAAGTTATATCTTATGCCAATGTAATAAAGAGAAAGAATATAATGGTTCTGTCATTCAAAATGGGGCTTATAATATAACATTCGATATACTGATTTTTCCAACACTCCCACATCAAAGCAATATTAATTTTCAGATCATCATTTATCCAAATCAAAGAAATTTAATGAATAGAAAAAAATTTAATAGAAAAATTTATTAACCTCAAGACATTTCATATTAATATAAATTCAGTTCAAATTAAATTTCATATTAATCAGTTCAATGTGGTTATCCCCATTAAGGTTCGAAAACGTGTAAATTTTTCTGGTTTTATGTAGAAATGTACTCTAAACTATATTGGCTATCTTCAAATCTCTCCCGAATAAAATGATAATGTACATCGATGTGTTTTTTACGTCTATGGAATTCCGGATTCTTTATTTACCTTATGGCTCCCTGGTTATCGACGTACAAAACTGGCTTGATTTCCCGTTCCAATACCAGATCTTCAAGTAATTGGGTGAGCCAGACCAGCTCCTTAATGGCTTGAGGGGTTGCTACGTATTCCAACTCGGTAGGAGAACGCATTTTTGCGAGGCCCAAGCGATGTATGACGAATTCATAAAAAAAAACGAAACCACTGGTGAAGCGACCTGTCTCAGGGTCACCAGCATAGTCAGCAACATGACAAAGAAAATTTAACATAAGATGGGAAAAGTATACCGTACTCCTTTGTGCCGATCTTTCATGATCCTCTTGACCATTGCAACGTGAATTTCCTTCGGATCTTCAATATATCGGCTTGCGTAATAAATTGAATTACAAATATCTGGTCACGTGGCAATCATCAGATACATTAGATTTCCTACAACTTGCCGAAAGGGAAATCGTGATGCCATCTTTGCTCCTGTTGAACCCTACACATTGGTTGTTGTGTTCAGAGATGGGTCCTCTGGCGTAGGCACGGGTAATGCAGCAAACATGTTGAAATTTGTAAGCACCTTTTTAGCATACCTTGACTGACTTATGTGAATAGATCTATCACCAAGTTGCCGAATTTCGAGTCCCACATAATAATAATTAATAAGCCTCATCTTCGTCCTTTGCTGCCACCAAACCATCATAGATATAAATCGCCAAAATCAACTTGTTACATTTGTTTTCATTAACAATGACTGAGGGATCCGCATTACTTGCACGAAAATTAAACTTCTTCAGCAAATTTGGAAACCTTTTATTCCAGCAGCGCGAAGCCTGTTTAAGTCGATGAAGACTTTTTAATAGTGTAGATACACGATTGACCCATATATTCCTTTGGTTGTTGTACGAAAATTTCCTCGTCAATGTTTCTGTAAAAAATGCCGCTTTCACATCGAAATGTATGAGGTGAAATTGTTCTTCTGCTGCAATTCTAAGTATGGTTCGGATAGAGACAAACTTCGCTACTGGGCTAAAGGTATCAAAATAATCAACGCCAAACTGCTGACTGAACACACGTGCTACCAATCGGGCCTTATACCGTTCCTTCTCATTTTCTGTCGCAAGCTTAATTTGGCACACCCACTTGCAATCCATAATTTTTAAATTTTTAAACTCCCAAATCCCAGGTCATATTTCAATGTAATGACCCAATCTCCTTATCCATGACTTGTTTCCATTTCACAGAATCATCGGAATTGATAGCAGATTCATAGCTATTAGGGGTAATGGATTCAGCGACATAAGCGAAACCCTCAACGATGCAATGATTGATCGCCCTCTGCATTTTGCTTTGGCTCCTTTGTCTATTTTTAATGCACTCATCTGATTCCTGCGTGCTCGCGATAGGCTCCCCTTCTGCATTTTCTTCGTCAAGGCTCTGGGTTGGCTTCTGGTCATTTGCAGTTTCGATTTCACTCGAATTTTCAGTTTCAGGCATATCTTCCGGTAATACAATCATCTTCGTATTAAGATTGCTGGACAATTTCTCGTTGCTAGGGGAAAAAATCCCGTCACGGGCCACTTCGACTTTGTTTTCCCCTGGAATAAAAACACGATAGCCTTTTTTGACTTCATCATAGCCTACGAAGTATACTCGTTTTGATATTTGGTCCCACCTACGTCGCTTTTGTCTTGGAGTATGGACATAGACCGTACTCCCAAATACTCTCAGCTCTCTTATGTCTGCCATTTCGCCAAACCAAAAATCGTATAGACTTTTACCTTTGATTGGACTGTGTCCTGTTCTGTTTAAGGTGTAAATAACAGTGCTAACTGCCTCCGCCCAAAATTTTAGCTCCAAATGTTTGCCGTGTAACACAGTCCTTGCAATTTCAACAACTGTCCGCATCTCTCTCCTCGCACGGCCATTTTCTGATGTAATATTGATTGCTGTTACAGAATCATTTGAATATCGTAGCACGTAAATTCAAAACCGTTATCAAAACGGAGAGTTCTGACCTTTCTTCCAATTTCCGCTTCGACCCGCTTTAGATACATTTTCAAGAAAAATGTGACTTCAGAAATAAACACATCCGTAATGGGAAAATTCATCTTTAAACAAAAGAAAGTATCTAAATAAACCAATGAACTTTTCTTGCATTGGCCCGCAGACATCGGTGTGCACTAGTTCCGTAACATTTTTCCCCCTCGTTTGGCTATGCAAAAATGTAGAACGTTGCTGCTTGCTGATTACATACGCATCACAGAAAAATTGAATTCATCAACAAAACCGATTTTCCGATCCACAAGAATTTGTTTTACTTCTACGATGTTTTGATGGCCTAGCGTTTCGTGCCATGTTCGCAATGGCAATGGGGTGCCTCAGCAAAATTTGTTAAAATCTTTGAGTCAACTTTTGAGCAAACGCAAATTAAAAGCTTACAAAGCTTCGACTCACGGACTCCCACTACAACAGTTACACCATTCTTTAGCAATTCACACCGCAAATTTTCTGATACCAACTTGCGACCTTTATCTAATACACTATTTGAAGATAATAATTTTTTTTTTTTCAGGCACATGCAGTACTGCTGACAAATGATTTTCCAACCAACTCTCATTATTATATGATAGAATATTAATATCACCTTTATCAAAGGCCTTGATGGTGTCAGCGTTTCCAACTCGAATAAGTGCCGGAGTGTCAAATTCTTCATAATTTATGAACAACTCCTTTCTTCAGGTCATATGATAACTTGCTTCTGAGTCAAGAAACCCCTCGTCTGCTTTTCCATCAGCTTCACACACAAACGCCCTCCCGCACTTTTCAACAAATTTACTGCAGTCCTGCTCACTCTTACTACAATTTTTAAGTAAATCTCGTTTCCGGTGACCACTCTTCTTACACAAAAAACATTTCCCAGGTTTTGGCAGCTTTCCACGGAACTGTTTTTCTTTACGAATATGCTTAGCAACCAGTGCACTACTGTTGTCTTCATTCGCACGCATTTGTGAATTTATACTGACTTCTACCATTACCAATCGAGATGTCAAATTTTCCAAAGTCTACATATCGGATGCTGTTGATTCCCTTGCGCTGTAAAAATGGCTGAAGTTAGGTGGTAGTGTTATTAGAAATTTTGTGATAAGCTTGGACTTCGAAACTGTTTCTCCAACATCAGCGAGCTGCTGCACCAATGTCTGCAGCTTTGAGATATGCATAGCAATGTCGTCGTTTGGATCTTTGACAAAACTGTAGAAACGTTGCTGAAAGATGTGGATATTGGCTTTGGCCTTCATTTCATGTACACTTTCTGGCTTCAGACACATTTCTCTCGCTCTTTCACAATTAAATATATGCAGAAGTGGTTGCTGGCCGACGGATGTAGCGATGATCTTTTGTGCCTTGCTGTCACTCTTTTTCCGCTCACAAAGTTGTTTGTGCTCTTCTTTGACACCCGAACTCGAACTTGGGCAAGGAAATCCCCCCGAAACAAATTTATACAAATTTCCTACTTTAAGAATTATTCGGACTTGGATTTTCCATTAATTCCATTGATCACCATTTTCCAGTGTTTCAATTTTTAGTGAACCCCCTTCCATTTTTCTTTATAAACAGTACTCAACTACAAGGAAAAAAAGTCTCCAAATACCACAGAAAATAACCGGGCCAAAAAAACGCAAACCTTTAACCTTTCGCGTAATCAAACTGTATGTAGTTTCGAATTTACTTGAAAAAGTTTTATTAATATAAACGCCACTATAAATTTGCCAAATTCACGCAGTACCTATTTAACTCAGTGTTCTCGGTCCATAACATGTTGGGCTACCACAAGACAAAAAAATCGAACAGTTCGAGAGATTAAGAGGAACTGTACTATATTTGACATATGTTAAATAACTGCAATACATAACAGGTTACGAGTAACATAAAGAGAATACAAATGAAGTTATATGTACTCTCAATGTAATAAAGAGAAAGAATATATGGGTTCTTTTATTCAAAGTGGGGTTTAAAATTTACATTTGATAAACTGATTTTTCCAACATTAAGCTTATCGATATTGTGTAGTTCTTAAATGAAAAATAACCACGAGATCTTAAGTATTAAAAAGCTATTTCTTCCCATTCAAGCCCTTCGCGCCAAACTCCTGCAGGGTGACACAACCTCAAATAATATGTATGACCCTCACCGAGAGGGTCAGATGTCTTCATGATCACCTTGAGGATATCTCTCTTAGTATTTGGTGCGTCAAGGAAAAGCATCTTCTCTAGGGTACCGTAGCTTGAAAGCTTGTACGTGAAATGGTGTGATGAGGGCAGCCAATATATACCCACAACCTTGGTGATAAAGGTATCGCAATCGTTTGGATCAACGCTGACCAGCTTAACCTTGATCTGGTTTTCAGGAGTGCTTTGAAGATTGAATGCTTACAAGATCAAAGTTCATACACTGGCAGATACATATGAATCGCCACTCGAATAAGAGACATGCCTTTTTCTAGTGTATCTTTTATTCTATTAAAGTAGTATGTGCGTCGTCTCAAACCGTCTACAGCTTCTGAAAAGGGCTGCGTATAGTGGCACTAGATTTTAACGAGAAAAGTCTTGAGCATCTACCGTTCACTTTGGCAGCAACTTCTGCGACATCCCTCAACTTTGGATTCAACTTGTTAAGATTTTCTACTAAAAAGGTAGGTGTGACGCCAAGCTTTCTTCATATCTTCTACTGATGCGATTCAGGCAAAATCTCTTACAGTGAGTTTTTGCATATGACTTTTTTGTCCATTCAAGTAAATTTGGTCTATTTTTAAAAGACTTTTCAGCCTTTTCATGGCCATCAAGTAGTTATCCGGCGGCACTAGTCCGTCGCCTTTCCACAAAAGACCGATTTCGTAATGGCTAGCCACTCACCTTAGTGTTTACTGCATAACATCGATTGATCGAGCATTCTCTTGGCTTACTAAATTACCTCTGGGTGTCTTAATCCCGAAATCTTCCGCTGAAAATTGATGCTTCACCAGCTCATGAAAAAGTCTTCTCTCTTAATTGCATCATGGAAGTGGAGATGCATTGTTGGTAAAGCAGCTTGAGTGAAGGATGAAACTTGGTACGTAGGAGGGGGTTTACCAGAAACGACCCAACCTCAAAGCATATTAATAGCGCGCGGCTTTTACTGCTCTTACTGTGTCATTGATCGTGACTGACACCATAAAAATTTAACGTCTTCAAGACTGAAGAGAATTTTCGGTTTGGCATCTTTCATATCCGAGTGTGGCTTAGAAAGCCTCAAGTCAGTACCGCCAGTTGATTGACTCGACCTCTTACGAAATACGGATAGAATTTTAACGTCTAGAAATTCCTTAAGTCCACTGAAGCACCAATGTCTTTGGACAACCAGTTACGTCCCGGACCATCAAAGGGGTCCTTGTCTATCATTGATACGGATAAACCGTCGTCTAGAAAGACGTAGGTGCCAACAAACTGTTCATTCAACCCATGAGCACAAATTGGCGCAATTTTAAAAAGGATGGTAAGGTCTGCCCCAATATGCTACAAGTGAACTTGCTCAACAAGCACAACGGAGGTGGTGGAACTGTTTAAAATGGAATTAGTCTCTAAAGCTGCTAGATGCAATAGGGGGTGATGACGAACTTAACAGCTAAGAATTACACATGTTCTCCAATTATGGTTTTCCGGATCTAACCAAGAAAAACAAATACCATTTTCTTAATGAATTTCACTCCTGTTTCTTTAAATTCTGGGTATTGACTCAGGGGGTGTTTTTGACCACAACAGAATGACAAATTTGACGAAATATGGCTTGATAGAGGCTAGATTCCAACTTGCAAGCAAGACACGTCAAAACATAACCATTGTCCAGATCTTCATCTCTATTCATTGATTTTCAATCTGCCACACAGCCATTGAGTTTCACCACCCACAACCGCACTTTGCAGAAATAAATGGGAGATGCAATAATTCAATCGGATCACGCCGGCCAAAATTCCTACTTAAGGAATCCATAATGTAATCTTCATCTGACGAGTACCTGAGACGATCGCTTACAAGTTGATATGCCTCGCCATGTAGCGCTTAAGGAGACGATAAACATTTTCCTTATCACTAATACGCCCCTAAATTGCTGTCATTTTATAAATTTTTTTCGAAGAAGTATGGCCATTCCCGCCTGTCGTCAAATGAAAAGGATAGCAACTCTTCAACATTTCTTCGGTTCAAAATTGTTAATAAGTGGCATGTATGCATCGGGAAAAGAAGCTACTTCGATGAGGTCAACAGAAACTACACCATCATCATTCCTTGCCATAAACGGTTGGTCATAACTTACTGCAGGCGAATCTTTTTCCATCCTATCTTCACGAATTTGGCAGCTTGTATCGTCACAAAAGCAAGGAAGAGCGGTATCGTATTTATCAGGATTATACTTCAAACAAGCCACCATCTTTCACATCTTCCTCAAGACACCTGTCTGAAAATGAACACCAATTCGAAAATGCCAAACATCGACAAATTTACCGTATTTAGATTATAGCTTTTCACTATCGTTTCTATTTGCTATTGTTCTAATATTTTTATACAGAAATAGTTTTGCAGAACATTGTCACGTTAACTTTTGCTCTCTCTTAACCATACATTGCCGTTTGACGGCATTCGCGATCGAGAAGTCGACAAATTCTGTCGATTTTCCTTTCTGCTTTACACAAACACACCTTTTTTTTGCTTCATACATTTAAACACATTAACATTGTTATATACGAGTACCTACATTTTTTTGTAAAATAATACACATTCATACATTGTAACAAATTCACACATAATTTATTTGAATATAACAAATATATTTCACTCGCGAAACATACAAAAAAAAGAAAACATCATACACCACAAATCACACATCACATACTGCACACCACCCACAATCCACAATTCCCCAAAGACTTCATCATTGTCATTGCTGCTGGTCAAAGCCAGGTCATGTATGGGCATATATATATGTACAAGCACATATTGGTTTTTTTTTTTGGTTTGTATGATTTTGCAATAAATAAGTAATACTGTCTTTAACTCAATTATCGTCATAATTTTATGGTCCTTCGAGCCGGATTTATTAATCCTTCGCAAGCCGAATTAATAAAAGTGAAGTAGGAAAGAATAAGAGATTTTTTATTAAAATTACTAATCACCTATTGATATACTCGTACTATATATACAGATATAATTATATTTATACGTAAATTACATTATTACGCCGTTAATCTCCTCCAAATAACAGTGATCTCGGAAACTATAGCCGCGTTTTATTGGCAGTTCAGTAGCCAGCTCAGCATTCAATCCCAATAAAACAATTTAACTCACTCCAAACGTCATTTGACTTGTTGCGGGTGGGTTCGCAAAGTTGCGAATGTTTTTTTTTAACTCGCATTTAGTTTATAGGCCTGAGCAAATAGAATTCGCTTCGTAAAAGGGATGCGCGAAATTCTTTTTGTGCTGAAACTTAAGAATAAATTAACAAAAGTAAGAAGTTTGTTTAGATTTCACACAAAAGTTAAACTTAAACACGTACAACTTTAACATGAAAAGTATTTTTCTCTCTATTATTTTTTAGTTCGTGTAAAAACAAACACATAATTAACGAACGCATCCTTCATAAAACAAAATCATTTCTTATAGCATACTTTGCGCCATCTGAATTTCAATTCTTAAAACTTTATCGGCAGCAATGAATGCTGGCTTATTTATCGCCAGCATTCGACTTGTTGTTGTTTGTTATGTTAAATTTTACTGTACTAGTTACTGACCTGCCAATAAAATGCACCTTATATCAAACATATATTTAATTAATATGTGTACAGTTATCAAGTTTTATATTTAAAACCACAAACCTACATACATACGAGTATAAACTTTGTTTCGCATGCTGTTATTTCTTTAATACATTGTGTGATTTTCCATCGCAGAATAATCAATATAGTGTAAATCTGAACTTCTTAAAAACATTCGCTCATATACTTTTTCGATCAATGATATTGAACCCCTTTGAATTATTTTATTAAATATCTATTAATTCGTAAGAAAAAATGAATAAGGTAATTGCAAAACGCGGTCGTGTGAAGGGTTGTATTACATCGTTGGTAACATTCGCTTATACGATTAATGAAAATACATCCCTATCAACCCTTGAAGTTCGTATGAAAAGGCTTGATGAAGCATTTCAAGAATTCGTTACATTGCAAAATTAACTCCTAAACTTTATTGAAACCCCAGATTACATCGATCGTGGACCTGAGTTTCCTGAATAAGAAGAAAAGTATTTTTATGCTCATTTGCTTTTTTCTGACGCGATATAACGTTTAAAGGCTGAACCACAACCTAGAAAGCAACAACTCGAAAATAACTATTCCTTTATTTTGTTATTTTATTTTATTTATTTTATTGTGGCAAGAAATTATAATTTTTAGGAAACAATTTTAGGGATTCAGAGATTTGGCTTGGTACCCTACTTCTAAAATATTTGAAAATTTTTTTACTAAATGTAATATCACAGATTAACATCTGTCCACTAAAAACATTCATTAAAACAAAATGCGCAGGGGGAAGGGAGAAGCGGTTTCAACACTTTATTTCAAACATAAAGATTATTAATTTGTAAGAAGTTACACAAATAAAATGATTAACAGGTTAATGAAAATGAAGGAGAAACAATTAAATAAATAAGGAATGTATTGGAATATAATATATGAACAAACAAATAAATAAATAAATAAATAAATAAATAAATAGATAAATAAATAAATAAATGAATAAATAAATAAATAAATAAATAAATAAATGAATAAATGAATAAATAAATAAATAAATAAATAAATATATATGTAGACATATAAATAAATAAATGAATAAATAAATATATAAATAAATATATATATAAATAAATAAATATATAAACAAATAAAAATAAGTATATGAATAAATAAATAAATTTATATATAATATATAAATAAGCCAAAAATCCGGTGGTATAATCTATCAAAGGAACGAAGCGCAAGATTTATCGCACTGGCTAAAGAAGTACTTCAAAATATAAATGGTATAGCAGACTCACTTAGCCCGCAAGAAATGTGGAACAGCATGCACGAGGAATGCATAAAACTCGCAAAGTCCCATCTGGGGACTATATCGAAATACCATCACGTCGGCAAAGAAACATGGTGGTGGAATGACGAAACCAAACGAGCTGTGGCCGACAAGAAGAGTGCATTCCAAGCGTGGACAAAATGCGATCGGATCGACGATATCGAAAACGCTCGACTGGCTCTTGAATACGAACGTCTTAAAAAGATCGCAAAGAAAGTCCTGGCTCGAACTCGAGCGGCAGCAGCGAAAAACTTGTACCAGGAGTTGGAACAAATATCCTCACGATCGGCAGATAGAAGACAATCTATCCAAGAAGTTCAAACGTCGTACAACACAAAAATGCCAAATATTTTCAAGCTCGCTGCACAGAGGCGAACAAATTCAATGGAAATAACCTCGCCGAAATACATCAAAAACGCAGACGGTCGTTTACTAACAAATGAAAAGGAAATTTGTGATCGGTGGCTTGAATAGTGCAAGGCGTTGCTTAACAAACAGTTTCCACGTGATATCGTGCCGACAGCTGGTCTATTCGAGGAGGAAGTTTCGGACTTTTCAATCGAAGAAATAAGTATAGCAATTGGAAAAATGAAGCGGGGTAAAGCGGCGGGACCAGACAGCATTCCATCAGAGTTTTGGTCGAAGATGGAGGGGATCGGCAGCGTTTGGCTATCGAAACTTTAAATAAATTAAAATGTGGACAACTTATAACGAATCAGTGGAGAAGTAGTTTCTTGGTTCCATTATACAAAGGAAAAGGCGACACTCGAGAATGCAACAACTACCGTTCAATCAAGCTTATGTCACACACAATGAAAATCGTCGAAAGAGTCTTAAACGAACGTCTTCGGCAAATAATAAAGCTCGATAATAGCCAGTGTGGATTTGTTGAAGGAAGATCGACGGTGGACGCTATCCAAAGCCTACGAATAATAATGGAAAAACACCGAGATTCGTCTAAGGATTTACACATGGTATTTATCGACCTCGAGAAAGTATTCGATCGAGTTCCTAGGGATCTCATATGGGCCGCGCTGAGGTCTCAAAACGTACCGGAAACGTATGCTAGAATAACGTTAAAACTGCGGTTAAAAGCTCTGCTGGACTAACGAGAGAATTTCCAGTTAATGTCGGAGTGCATCAAGGAAGCGTACTTAGCCCTTTCCTCTTTAACGTAGTATTCGACTATCTTTTAAAAGACTGCATGCGCGAAGCAAATGTAATGCCAATTCTCTTCGCTGATAACGCAGTTATACTTAGCGATAACGCCCAAGATTTACAGAACGCCTTAAATTCATGGAGAAATGCGCTAGAGAGAAAAGGGTTTGAAATAAGTCGTTCAAAGACGGAGCATTTGACGTGCCCATTTGCGCATCCGTTGCGACCTGTTCCGGATATAATGTTAGACGGAATAGTTCTTCCGAAAAGCACTATCTTTAAGTACTTAGGATCAGTCGTTAACATGGAAGCGAAATGTGACGACGACGTAAACCACAGAGTGAGCGTGGGATGGATGAAATTGCGGGAAAATTCGGGAATCTTTTGCGACCGAAAATTTCCACTTAAATTAAAGGGGAAACTCTACACCATGGTTGTTAGGCCAGCTCTTATATACGGTTCACAGTGCTGGACAATGTACGAAGCATTTAAAAACAAAATGACGGCAGCGGAAATGAAAATGTTAAGGATGTCTAGTGGAGTCACTAAACGCGATTGCATTAGATCTACGCGTATAAGAGGAAGTCTACATATAAAGAATTTGGTAACCCAACAGCTTTAGGCGAATAGAATAAGTAAGAAAACGAGGTCGGAAAAAGAATTCCAGGATTTCTCAGATGGCAAATGTGTAACAACGCCTGGGGCTAACCACTGAAGCGATCCAGGACCGAGCATTATGTAGACGCGTTCTGCTGTCTGCGACATTAGCCGACCCCATAAGCGGAGCAGCAACGATGCAGTAAAAATGGGAAACTCGTTACGCATAAGTTCGTATAACGAGGAAAGGATTAATAAAAGGATAAGAAGAAGAAGATAAATAAGTAAATAAATAAGTAAATAAATATGAATATGAAACAAATTTATATTGCACTCCTACGAGACTAAGTTTAAAATCAAGTAGTTGTCAGATGAAGAACAAAAGATATTATATTGATGGTTTAGTTTTTCAACAGGAGATCCATAAAAAATAATTGCTTGAATATTCCATATTTGATTTAAAAATTAATAATTTGTTGGCATCACTCAATTTTGAATTCCGGCATATAAATGGGTAGAGAACTCGTATTGTCATATTAACCTTTTTAATTATTGGCTGGACATGTATTGTAGATTGTATGTAAGCGCTTATCTAAATAGATGCCAAGATACTTAACAGTCGATTTCCACTCAACTTGAGTACAGTTCATTAGGAACCAATTGCATCTGAAGAATAAATGCAAGTATTGTCAGCGAATAAGGCAATGTTACAGTTTGTCAAGTTGGGGAAATCAGAAGTATATATATTAAAGTGGACTGGACCAAGAACAGATCCTTGTGGGACACCTGCATTAATCAAATGATTGTCTAAAAGACTTTGGTTGATGGATACATTGAAACTTCGGGATGACAGGAACGATTGAATAATTTTAACTATGTACAACGGAAAATTAAATCTTAGAAGTTTATGTATTAAACCATTATGCCAAACGGTGTCGAAGGCTTTCTCTACGTCCAAAATTACAATACCAGTGCTTTCGCCCTCTGAAAGGTTATTTTTAATGTCTTTTGTGATACTCACTCAGTGAGTAGTGTTGTGAAATGGCCTCAATCCAAATTGCTCCGGGAGCAAAATTGCACTTTCGTCAACAAAAGATACAATTCTTTTTTTTATAATTTTTTCCAGGCCCTTATTAAGAGAGCTTAGCAGACTAATTGGCCCGTAGCCACAAGGTAAATTGGGAAAGTATGCCAATCTAAGACAGTTGTTGAACAAATCCATCAACTTCATAAGGGCAAAATCAGGGAGATTTTTGAGGCACTGATTCTTAGTCCCATCTGAGCCAGACGATTTTCTAGTCTTGAAACTATGTATAATATCCTTCAATTCATTAAGATGTATAAGCGTAATGTTACTAAATAATGACTGTGAATTGAGGATGTTTACTGATAGTTCTACGGAAGATTCGATATGCGTGACTGGAATTACGTTTCTACCAATCGAATGACTTTTGAAAAAGTTGATTGCCAGCGCATTAGCTTTATTGCATATTTAAATAAAGAATTTAATTTATTGTAATCCTCGAGATAGGACACATTTCTTGTACGTTTCCACCTGGATCTGCAAGTGTTTCTTAGTTTTATCATCTGGAGAATAAAATGGGGAACGTTGGATGCACATCTTGCGACCGTTTTCTTTGGCACTAAATGTTCTACGCTTTCTAAGATCGCAGAGGTAAAAGCTTCTACATTTTGATCGATTTCAGATATGTTGCTGTTTTGAACCAGAGAGTTTTCAAGATTAGTTCTTACTATTCTTCTAAACAAGTTCCAGTTGGCATTTTTGAAGTCATAAACTTGATTTGCGCACTGCACTGGAGAAGCTTTCACGCAACACTTAACAGGTAGATGATCGGAACTGAGTTCGTTGAGGGTTAACGGGGAAGTAAAAAGATCAGGCATATTAGTAAGATACAAATCCGACGTACTAGGGTTTCTGTTCCTACTAGATGGAATGTGAGTAGGACTATCGGGAAAGAGGATTTCAAACGGATGTCTTACGTTGAGGTCTCTAAGAATGTTACTCCATGCACTTGCCCTCATACAACAAGAGTGCCTATACCTGCAATTAAAATCACCACCTATTAGGAATAGATCGTTACTATTAACTAGCCTTAGGAAGTCACTCCGGAGATCAAATCCTTTTTGAGGTGTGATTTCTCCACCCGGAAAATAAGCACTATAAATTTTCGATGTGTGTCCATTAACAAAAGGAACTTCAATACCAATGGCTTCAATTAACTACAACACCACCACCACTTCTCCCTTCCCTCTCCAAACGATAACACTTATAAACAGAGTTAGACAAACGATCATTTGATTTTAACCATGTTTCACAGATTAATGCTACATCAATATTGAATTTACTAAGGAAAGAGTTAAATGCTAAAAGTTTCCCTCGAATGCTTCTAGCATTCCAACATACAATGTTTGAACTACAAGTTATTACTTAGCATTATATAAATACTAAATTGTAAGTTGAGTTATAGCGTTGAATTGTTCCGCCTTCGTGGTAAAATTACCGAGCATGGAGATCATCTCTGCAGTGAGTGCATTTACTTTTTCCAAAGATAATAGATCTTCTTTGTTCTGCACACTATTGTTGTTGGTAAGCTTGGCCCACGTATTCGATACATTGCAGATGGTTGCACCTTTCGATCTCACGCCAGCTGGTGCATTGCGTTGATGAGGGAGTGAGGGAAACTCCATGCTGTTAGTTTCAAAAGTTGGTTGTGTCCCTCTAATATGCTGTGTTTTGTTTTTGGCCGATAGCTTTTCCCTCATTTCCAGAAAGGTTTTACGACTAACACATGATAAGTCTGTTGATTTGTGTGTGCCATTGCAGTTGGCGCATTTAATATTTTTGAAGCGCATTCATTAGTCTTGCGCGACTCGGAACAAATAGCGCAGTGAGTTTTGATGTGTCAGTTCTTTTCGCCATGCCCATACAATTTGCAGTTAAAGCACTGCGTAACTCGGTTGAGTTGTCTTCTTGCAAAATCCCATTTAACTTGAGTTTTATATATAGCTTTAAAGTTTTTTTTAAGTTCTGCAAGTCGGATGGAACCAGTTTCAAGAAAAACTAAATAAAATATATCCACGAACCGTTCATATTGTTTTTTAATGATTTTGATTTTCTGACACTTCAGTCCGAGTGATACGAGTTCGCTTTTAAGCTCTTCGGGAGATAATTCCTCTAGCCCATACAACAAGACTTTAAATGACCTTGATGTTGATAGGTCATGAGTAAAAAATTTGAGGTTTTTAATTTTAATAAATTACACAATTTTTGATGCAATTCAACACTATCAAGGTTTATTTTCACACCAATACTCATTTTTTTTCACAAAATAGTTGTCTATTTTAACTTCACGGAGAAGAGCACGAATTTCTGTTAAGTTCTTTTGCAAGACACATATCGACGGAATTTTAATTTTTTTTTGTTCGTTCCGGGTGGACTCAAAACTTCATCACAATAAATGTCGTCGTTGTCTGAATCCGGTAGACACTGCAGCGGCGCAAAGTAATTAGTTCTCGTGTTTTTAAGACTAGAATTCATTTTAAATAGTTATTTGTTTGAAGACAACCATTTCGTGCACCCAAAAAAAGTACTATCTCAAATCCTTTTGAAGAAGGAAGAAGGAGAAATTCAAGTCCCGTTCATTCACACTTAGTACAGCCTTCGCAGCCTTGTCCGAATTGTAGCAGTGATCATACCCTTTCTCACTGCGAACAATTTAAATCGTTCTTCACACCAGATCGTCGCGAATTTGTAAGGATCAAATCCCTGTGCTTTAATTGCTTGAGGCAAGGTCATACATCAAATAAATGCTCATCGAACTTTTCCTGTCGCCAATGTAATTCGCGTCATCACACGTTAGTGCATCCTACCAATCCACAACCCCATAGGTAATTCAATTCCACCCCACAAGCTGAAGCAGTTCACGCAGATCCTTCTTATCCTTTTATTAACCATTTCCTCGTTATACGAACTTATGCGTAACGAGTTTCCCATTTTTACTGCATCGCTGCTGCTCCGCTTATGGGGTTGGCTAATGTCGCAGACCGCAGAACGCGTCTACATAATGCTCACGCAGTTCACGCAGATCCATCTAATGAAATATCAGTCGTCGCTACTCAAGCTTTAAAATCTAACCGCCGCCTTTCAACGATAGTATTCACCGCGCCTGCACAAATCAAGGACATGCAAGGAAACAATATCGAATCAATTCGCGATAAAATTCAGATTACGTCGAAGCCAACTATTACATATTATCCAAGGTATCGTCCCCATTCAAGTCCTGACTTCATTTCATTAAACGAACTCCCAAAGGACCTTGTGGATCCTCAATTTTACACATCTGGTCCAATAGAGGTTTAGTATCGATTCCAACTTTTTTGGGCTCCATTATAGCAGGTAGTTATTCTCAGTTCTCGTCATTGGAGTCTGAGATAAGTACTCATTGCAGACGGGTAGATCGCAATCAGGAATTTGACTTAAAACGATTCTGGAGTTTGGAAGAACTATTTTCTGATCCACCTGCAATGCTAGATGCGCAACTAGCTGAAGAAAATTTCGTCGCAACTCACTCGACGAGCAGATGGCAAGTATGAGGTCCAATTGCCCTTTAAACCCTTTACCGAGTTAAATTTTGGAAATTCGTTTTACATCGCTTTCAAGCGTTTTCACTCAATCGAACGAAAATTGAATTTAAATATTGATCTCAAAAAACAGTATTCGTCTTTTATTGATGAATGTTTGACACTTGGGCATATGGAAGAAATCCCCCAAGATGAAATTTCTCAAACTGCGGACCAGCTAACCTACTAGCTACCGCATCATGTAATATTTAAATCCGAGAGTAGCACGACAAAGATATGAGTCGTTTTTGATGCATCCGCCAAATCACATAATTCGAAGTCTCTAAACGAGACTTTGCTTGTTGGCCCCACAAAATTGCTGGCCACTTTTAATCTCAATACCTGAAGATAAACGAGAGTTATCCCCGGTTGATTTCGAGAAATAAAATGCTATCAAGATGCTTGGATTACAGCGGTGCCCGTCGCGAGACTGCTTTTTATACAAAGTCAAATTGCCCCATAAAAACATATCTACAAAACGACGAATACTAGCTGACGCTTTTCGCATTTTCAATTACCTTGGTTTTTTTTTCGCCAACTGTAATAGCAATTAAAATAATGTTCCAAGAGCTTGGGAGAATTAACCTCAAATGGGACGAAGAGGTATTAGACAACTTGGCAGAAAAGGGGACCACAATAAGAAATGAACTTCCCCTCGTCGAATCGATATCTGTTCCGAGAATTATGATAACTAATAAGGAGAATTGCGAGTTTCATGGTTTCTGCGATGCATCTTTAGATGCTTATTCGGCAGTCGTGTACAGCAAAAGTATCAATGTAGATAACTCCATATCAGTTACTATGGTCGCAGCCAAGACTAAGATTGCTCCCTTAAAGGTGTTACCTCTTCCAAGGCTTGAATTATGTGGCGCTCTTTTGTTAACACGCCTTTTAAACAAAATCAAGATCTCATTACAATAACCCAACTTAAAAACCTTTGCTTGGATTGATTCGTCGATAGTACTCCATTGGCTGTCGGCACCTCCAAAAAATGGTCGGTATTTATAGGAAACAGGACATCGGAAATCCTCACATCAATTCCAATCAAATCCTGGAGCCACGTGCGGTCAGCTTCTAATGCCGCAGATGTGGCTCCCCGAGGAATATCACCGTCTTCATTGTTGCAAGCAGATATTTGGTGGAATGTACCTGGATGGCCTAGTAAGGAAAGAAGTAAGTGGCCCTTATGGTGTCACAGAATGAAGGACAGCGACTTTGCTCACCTCGAAGAGCGGAAAGCATCTCCTTCACAAACATTTGTATCAACCCCAGTAACATCAAAAATATTCGAAAGTGTTTTGTTCAATACATCAAGTTGGTATAAATCGGTTCGGGTTACTTCCTTTGTTCTACGTTTCGTCAACAATTGTCGGGTTCCATTAGAAGCTCGCCAATTAGAAACTCTACAACCTTCAGAACTAATGCAAGGAAGAACTCAATTTATCAAAAGCGCGCAAAATTCTTTCTTCTGAAATGAAATCCTCGCAATACAAGAAAACTTAGAGTTACCATCGAAAAACAAATTGTTGTCGTTAAGCCCATTCATCGATTTCCTTGGTGTACTTTGAGTTGGCGGCCGCATTGAATATTCCAACTTAACATATTCTGAAAAGCATCCTATTCTATTATGCCAGTCCCATCCAATTTCAAAACTTATCATTACGCACTTACATAAGAAACATTTACATGCGGCTGTATCATTCTTATTTGCGTTAAACACTCGTTTTATATTCTCGGAGGCCGAAATCTTTGCCGAAAAACTATTCATGATTGTGTAACATGCTTCAACGATTAGTATAAGGCCTCGTAGAAGTAGCATCTTCCGACAGGTGCTGGTTCCTTAAATGACGAGAATGAGCCTCTGCAGCCGAACATCTTGCAGCTCTGCTAATAAGTCCTACTTCACGCCTCCCCGTGGCGCCATCTGGGAATCTCACTAGAGGTTGCGAAGTGAAGGGGGCAAATGGCGAGTTTCCTGCGCTATTAACCAGGATTAGTGTCGGAAAAACAAAACAAGACCTTATCCGGGCTACTCCGACATTTTTGGAGCTCAGGTCGGAAAGGCTTTCCAGGACTTAGTCAGGGTCCTGGAAAAGAGATGGTGGCGGACGAGCCCTATAATGGCCAACGGCAGCGCTCACATCCCGGAACGGGTTACTGGCTTCGGTGTAACCGACCCCTCGTCCTAGGGGCACTCAAAGTGGAACTGGTCCTCCAGGTTGGGGGTTGTGCCGCCGGGGTAAATGCCCGGCCATTTAAAAAAGATTAAGTTACGAAGCATCAACAAGCCTCGGTTATGGACGGATCTACTGTTGACAACCCATGCAAACGATTTAAGGACAATGAGCTTCGGATATGCACGCGGAGGCCCTAGACTGCTGCAAAGCAGACATAACCGCCATCCAAGAAATGCGATGGGATGGACCTGACAAAAAGAAGATGAAAAACTGCGACATCTACTACGACAATTGCTATCGACGGCAAAAGCAGCGCTTATTTGGATGCGGATTTGTTGTCGGAGGCAGACTAAGACGAGAAGTCCTCGGTGATTTTAATGCAAAGCTAGGAAGAGAGGGTATCTTTGGTGGAACAATCGGAAAATATAGCCTCCACAACACCACCTCCGATAACGGATTCAGGCTAATCGACTTTGCGGCGGGGCGAAACATTGTCGTGGCTAGCACGCGGTTCCCACATCTCGACATACACAAGGGGACTTGGAGAACTCCTGATCAATCAACAGTCAACCAGATTGATCACATTGCGATCGACGCAAGACACTCCTCCAGCATTATGGATGTCCGTACGTTCCGAGGAGCCAACATCGACTCGGACCATTACCTTGTTGTAGCCAAGGTACGGTTGCGGATATCCCAAACTACGCCAAGACAAACTAATGCTGTGAGAAAATTCGAAGTCAGACGGCTACAATCGCAAGAGATCGCCAAGTCCTTCTCCGATCGAGTGTCTCTTAATCTCTTAAGAGGTCCAATGCCGCCAGCATCAAGCATCGAAGACCATTGGAAACACTGCCAAAACGCCATCAGAGATGCCGCTTCTGATGTGCAGGGTTTCACTCGTCCACCACAACGAAACCACTGGTTCTATGATGAATGCTGGCAAGCACATGCAGCTAAGCAAGATGCAAATAACGCGGCGCTGCTTAGAAAGACCAGAGCTGCTTATGAGCTCTATGAGCGGAAGAGGAGAGGCGAGCACCGGCTTCTCAGGAGGAAGAAGAGTGAGCATGAGAAGCGCGCGATCGAGGAAATTGAGAGATGTTACTCCAGGAATGAGGTTCGGAAGTTTTACCAAAAGGTAAAAATAACATGCCGCGGAAACAAACTCCGAAGCCTGTAGAGATTAACAAGGGAACATCGTAGTAGAATCGCAGTTGATGCTGAGGATTTGGAAAGATCATTTCTGCAGACTGTATAACGGCGATGACGGACCAAATACCGCTGTCAGGCAGAATTAACCTTTCAACCTGGACGATGATGACCAACAATTCCGTCCACCTGACCTGGATGAAGTGAAGATAGCCATATCGAAGCTTAAGTCCAACAAAGCTGCTGGAGCGGATGGCCTGACTGCCGAGCTCTTCAAAGCGGCAGGCGATGACTTGGTAAGGAGCATACACCAACTCATCTGTAAAATATGGTCGGACGAAAGTATGCCCGATGAATGGAACCTCAGCATTGTTTGTCCAATTCTCAAGAAAGGAGACCCTCTGAACTGCGCCAACTACAGAGGCATCAGTCTCCTTAACATCGCATATAAGATCTTATCCGCCGTATTGTGTGAACGCCTGAAGCCGTTTGTCAACAACCTGATAGGTCCATATCAGTGTGGCTTCAGGCCAGGAAAGTCCACCATCGACCACTACGGCGGATCTTGGAGAAGACCCATGAGCTTCAGATCGATACCCACCACCTATTCATCGATTTTAAGGCCGCGTATGACAGCATCTATAGAGACGAGCTATATAGAGTAATGTCTAGTTTTGGCATCCCTGCCAAACTCGTCCGTCTGTGCAGGATGACGATGGAGAAAGCACGCTACTCCATCAAGGTCGGTAAAGATCTCACCGAGACCTTTGATGTCCAGAAAGGATTTAGACAAGGCGATGCGCTGTCATGCGATTTTTTCAACATTGTACTTGAAAGAATAGTGCAAAACTCACCAGCAAACACAAGATGCACTATCTTTCAAAAGTCCGTCCAACTACTCGCATACGCCGACGACATTGACATAATCGGGAGAAAGCAGCGTGATGTCAGTGGCGCTTTCGCGAGTATTGAGACGGAAGCGGCGAAAATGGGTTTAGCGGTCAATGAGGGCAAGACCAAGTATATGCTGTCAAGCAAAAAGGACAACCAACACCAACGTCTCGGACAGAACGTCACCCTCGACAGATATAACTTTGAGGTAGTTAAGGACTTTGTCTACCTAGGCTCCGTTATAAATACAGACAACGACACCAGCGCTGAGATCAAGTGAAGAATAACTCTTGCCAACCGCTGTTTCTTTGGGTTAAGAAGGCAATTGAGTAGCAAAGCCCTCTCTCGGACAACAAAAGTCACCCTTTATAAGACTTTAATAATCCCGGTCCTGCTCTATGGCGCAGAGGCATGGACATTATCAAAAATGGATGAGGGTGTTCTTGGTTGCTTCGAGAGAAAAATTCTTCGGGCGATCTTCGGTCCCGTCTGCATTGACGGTGAGTGGAGGAGGAGATACAACGACGAACTGTATGGACTGTACAGCGACATGGACCTAGCCAGAAGAGTGAAGGTCCAAAGACTGAGATGGCTGGGTCATGTAGAGCGCATGGACACCAATGCTCCGGTCCGGAAAGTCTTCGAATCCGCCCCCGAGGGACAGCGCAGTAGAGGAAGGCCAAGACTTAGGTGGCTCACGCAAGTGGAAGAGGACCTCAGCCAACTTAGCGTGCGAAACTGGAGACAGCTAGCCAGGGATCGAGCTAGCTGGAGAAGCTTGTTGACTGAGGCCCAGGTCCGCCCCGGACTGTAGCGCCACCTAAAGTAAGTAAGTAAGTAACATGCTTCCGACAAAGACAGTCGACAACTAAGCAACTTATGGGAAACCTTCTTTGTGAACGCCTTCGGTATTCGCATCCCTTCAGCAAGGTCGGCTGTGACTATGCTGGCCCAATAATGCTGTGCCTAAATCGAGGAAGGAACCAAAATTCCACAAAGGGTATATAGCTCTATTCGTTTGTTTCGTAACAAAGGCGGTGCACATAGAACCTGTTGGCGATTTGTCAACTGCTGAATTTCTCCTTGCCCTGGATAGCTTTGTAGCCCGCCGTGGGAAACCCGCCGAGATTTGGAGTGATAACGGGACAAATTTTCATGGCGTTAAACGAATTCGGAATGAGCTTTACCAACATCTTTGCAGTCAACACCATCGCACCATCATCATCAACTATTTAGCCAAGGATAACATCAACTGGAAATTTATACCACCCTCCTCGCCTCATTTTGGGGGTTAGTGGGAGTCTGGTGTAAAATCGGTTAAATCACATTTGAAACGAGTTATCGCAGACATCAAACTTTCATATGAGGAGATGTACACTTTGCTTTTGAAAATGAAGCTTTGTTAAACTCGAGACCCCTATGACATCTGACCTTGACCCTATAGCCCTCACACCTTCTCATTTTTTAGTAGGGGAGGCATACTCCGCAGTTCCCCAGCCTGGTGATCTTTCGCATATTTCGATAACCACTAATTGGTCTCTTTTACAGGCAATGCGACAAGCCTTTTGGAAACGATGGCATAATGAGTTTTTCACGTCGTTGCAGCAACGCTATAGATGGCAAAAACCTAAGCCTAATCTCGAAGTGGATGATGTCGTCATATTGAAGGAGCCCAATTTGCCCCCTTCTAAGTGGATCATCGGTCGCATTCTCAAAACTCATCTTGGAAGTGACAATAAATGCAGAGTTGTAACAGTCAGAACAAAATTCGGAGACTATGTTCGATCTGTAATTAAGGTTTAACCTCTACCATTTACTAAAAAACCGTAGTCTTTTAAGGGCGGTTGGATGTCTGAAAATGAACACCAATTCGAAAATGTCAATCATTGACAAATTTACCGTATTTCGATTATAGCTTTTCGCTATCGTTTTTTTTGCTATTGTTCTAACATTTTTATACAGAAATAGTTTTGCAGAGCATTGTAATTTTAACTTTTGCTCTCTCTTAACCATACATTGCCGTTTCACTTCATTCGTGATGAAGAAGTCGACAAGCTCGGTCGATTTTCCTTTCTGCTTTACACAAACACACCTTTTTTTTGCTACATACATTTAAACACATTAAAATTGTAAAATACCTATATTTTTTGTAAAATAATACACATTCATACACAAAGTTGACATTGTAACAAGTACACACTTAAAATACACAATCATAACAAATTCACACATAATTGTTTTGAATATAACATATGTATTTCACTCGCGAAACATACAAAAAAAATCATCACACACCACAAATCACAGATCACATACTGCACACCCCTCACAATCCACAATTCCCCAAAGAATTCATCATAGTCATTGCTGCTGGTCAAAGTCAAGTTATGTATGGGCATATTGTATATGTACAAGCACATATATGGTTTTTTTTTTAGGTTTGTATGATTTTGCACTAAATAAGCCATACTGTCTTCAACTCAATCATCATCAACACCATTTCTTCATTATCAGCCTTACTTTAACATAAATTTCGCTTACAACCTATATTCTTGACAACAGTATCCTAAGTCTTCAACATATGCTGCGATTACAACCCTTTTTATAGAATGATGAAATGGAATCTCTTAAAACATCTGTCTAACTTGTTGCAACGTGATCAAAACCCAAAAGGCTGGAAATCTGTGTTTTAATTGCTGTCTTTTCTCAAACCATTTGTCGGAAAGGGACCCAGTTTAAGGGTGGGTTACAATAAAAAGTGTATAACAAAACAGTTATCCATTGGAATGCGATCACATAATTAATTTGCAGCACAACATACATACAATTGCCGTTTTGTCTCGTGTCCGATATTAATCCCACGCAAAATCCATACATGTGGTGGATAAACAAAAAATACGCGTGTAACACCGTGATAGAAGTAAAACGTCTTAGAAAATAGAGATAAGATTTAGTGTGAGAAACAAAATACAACAATATAAAATTTGTATAAAAAATAAGTTGTTTATTTAATATCTACATTATCATTGGCTGATGTTTCAATTGATAAGATAGGTTAATGAATGGTTTGTGATAACTAAAATAAGAGGGTATGTATGTGTGTAAATTTATATTATTGAGATGACGATTAAGAATGAATCTAGTGTAGTTCCCGATTTTGTTGTTGATTTGTTGGGATGTTACTTATGAAAGTTAATTAGCAACAAGAAATCATTTGATGCAACATTTAAGTTGAAATCTCCCCGAGAATTATAGGGAATTTATCTTCGTTTCTAACAAAAGCATCAGACCCAGTATGACTGTAAATGAGTAGAGAATGGTGTATAAAATATATTATATTGTCAAGATTCTGGTTCAGTGTTATATAGACGACCGTAAAAATGATATATTTTTTTGCATTTGAATGAATGAACAAAATTTTTTAAGTAAATCGGACCAAAACTAACGAAGATACAGCGTTTTAGGTGACCGGGCCTCATGCTCGATTTTTATTCCTGCCTGGCAGCTGCGTTTAAAAGCACACTTTCTGCCGAGCGGTTGTGTACAGAGACGCTAAAATTGTATCGTAGTAGTTTTTGAAATTCGTGAACATTATATCTCAAAATTTACTTGACCGATCCTTTTTAAATTTTAAACACTATTTCCACACATAATTCAAAAGGTAATCAGAGTTGGTTTTTTTTACCATTTTATAATTACAAATTCACCGAAATCTTTTTTTTAGCGAAAATCAGATTTTTCACTTTCAAATGCTGCCAAAAATAAAACAACTCCCTTTGACTACCCAGGGAAACATATTACCTTTTAAACGCCCTTTAATTTTCTTGTTTCGGATGATCCGGGAACGAGTTATGGAGTTTACTACATAACAATTTTTTTTGAGGCGCCTTCGGTGATTCACTGACACGGACTTATTTTTTGATATTTTAAATTGAGAGATACCTTAGATGTTGTACTATGGCATCTATATGAAATCAACAAACCAACATTATCATATCTCCAAAAAAAAAAATCATGAAAATATGCCTTTTTTCGCCTTTGGGATTGTTTTTTATCTTATTCATAAGGCTTTGCATTAACATCGACGAAGACAATTTTGATGCCATAGTTAGGATATTGCTCGTAGTTCTTGTTCAACAGTTTATAAAAGGTATCTTTGGTGTAGTCATCTTTCTCCTCTAGGGGGACGTGCGCCCATATCAGGCTAATGTTGGAGAATTTAGCCTTGATGCGGATTGCTACGAGGCGCTCCTTCACATGCCGGAAACTCAAGACTTCTTCCCTAGGTCTGCCTCCAACGACAAATCCGCATCCTTATAGGCGCTGGTCTTGCCATCGGTAACAATAGCCGTAGTAGATGTCGCAGTTCTTCATACTCTTTTTGTTCGGCCCATACCATCGCATTGGATTACGGTAAACTCTACTTTGCAGCAATCTAGGGCAGCTGTTCGATTGCACGTGGCCTGTAAGGGACCTAATCCGAAGTTTGTTGTCCTTAAATCGTTTGCATGTGTTGTCAACAACAGATCCATCCATATCCGGAGCTTGTTTATGTTTCAGAACTTTTGTTTTTTTTTTATGGCCTGGCAGTTACCCGGCGGCACAACCCCCAACCAGAAATCCTTACCGGCCTGAGCCTCAAATATGTCGGAGTAGCCCGGATAAGGTTTCATTTGCTCCGAAATTTTTTTCCACCGTTCCATCTAGGGAATTCATTCGCTGCCCCATTTATAATGCTGCTATTTTTGTCTGCTAGTCAGCACTCGCGCTTATAAGCTTAGCAAGGTGAGTCCAGATGGATATCACGTGGATTTATTATAAGCACAATTGATGTGTAGAAAAATAGTGGCAACACTGTATATCGCCAGCTTGACATCTCTACTACTTCGACAGCACCCAACCTTCAATTTACTGAAATTATCGAATTTAAAACTGGCCACATACAATCTACGAGTATATCTATTTTAATATAAGATATACAAATTAAACAATCAATCTCGCCGCGCTCGAAAAAAATTATTTTATTTATTACTTTTTAATTACAACGGTGGAACTTACTAACTAACTGGGTGATAATCTGTTTTCTGCTGTTGTTTTGTCAATCGTTAGTGTTGATATTGTTTGTCCCGTCGTTATAAGTGTGAGAAACACTACTAGGTGAAAAGTAACCTCCTTGACCGCCAGAATGCGCTGCTACTGCAAAAAAGGTTATGGTGCCTTGAAGTCCGTTCATATTTAGCAGACATGCTAAATTTCAGTGCGTTACTGTCTTTAGTTTTGTTTTGACAACTGATTGTTGTTGACGTGTTTGGCATCATGTTGAGTATGGACAAAAACGATTTTCGTTCTCTCATAAAACATTATTTTTTGAGAGGCAAAACGGCGAAGGAAATAAAAGAAAAGTTGGATAAATATTATGGGGCTAATGTTCCGTCAGATTACACCGTCAAATATTGGTTTCGAGAGTTTCGTGGCGGCCGCACCTCCACTACCGATCAAGTCCGCAGCGGCAGGCCCTCCGATGCGGTCACAGAGGTTAATGTCAAAAAAATACTCGAAATGGTGTCGGCTGACCGGAAAGTGAAGGTGCGCGAGCTAGCAGATACCACAAAGATTAGTACTGAGTGCACGCGCCATATTTTGACCAATATTCTGCATAACACGATCAAAAACACGAACGCGAGAGTACTTGGACTTGCTGATGCGGAATCGGGTGGACTTTTGGCGTCGATTGGTAACTGTTGATGAAACCTGGATCCACTATTACACACCAGAGAACAGAATGAGTGCCCGGCAATGGACTGAAGCCGGCACGAGTGCTCCGAAACGGCCGAGGGAGGCTCAATGGGTCGGAAAGGTTATGGCGTCGGTTTTCTGCGATTGTAGTGGCATACTCTTCGTGGACTACCTCGAAAAAGGACACACCATCAACAGCGAGTATTACTGTACATTATTGGAGCGATTGAAGGCCAAAATCGCTGCAAAACGGCCTCACATGAAGCGAAAAAAATTTTGTTTTTACAAGACAATGCGCCGGCGCATAAGAGCATCGCAACCACGGCTAAAATCAATGACTAACGGGTCCAATTGCTGTCGCATCCACCGTATTCGCCCGATTTGGCTCCCTCGGGCTACAAGTATTATCTCTTCCAAAACTTCAAAAGATGGCTCATCAAGGAGCGTGGAAATTATCGACGTCACGGAGGAGTATTTTGCATTCCTTCCGAAAAATTATTTTTCGGACGGGATCAAGAAGTTGGAAAATCGCAAGAATAAGTGGATCAAGCTAAAATGGGACTATTGAATAAAATAAAAAAACATTTAAAAACAATTTTTTTCCATTCCCCAGGAAGTTACTTTTCACCCCACCTAATAATATTATAACCAGCAAATAAACGGGGTCTTTTAATATTTGTTGGATGTTCTCCTTCTTTCTTTTTAAGCCTTTATATGGGTTCATTTTTGTAGAAATTTCTTTTGTAATTATTTACAGGTATGATTTCCCTTTCTTCATGATAATCTTCCCTATTCTGATTTAGTTTTTCTGTTCGCTTTTCTTTTTGTATCTTTATGTCTTTTATCGAGGTTGCTAAATCTGCATACATTGCTTCTTCGGGAGTTCTTTAAATAGTGGAATGATATCTATTATTACATTTTTGGATTTCCCTTTGTGCCTTTTGAATAAGTGTTAGGTCTAAATCTCTCATGACAACTAATATTTCCTGTAAAGTTGAATGGAATTTTTCTATATCACTTTTGCCTGTATGTGTGTTAGATTTGGTAAGATGAAGTTCTATTTCTTGCTCTCTAAAAAACTCTTTCACATGTTTCGACTTAAATTCATTATCTTAGTTCTTTCTTGGCAAACGCAGTGTTCACAGGTGTTTCTCTTAAGAATTTTTTTTTTCAATTGGTGAAAGTTTATACAAGAGTATATACTAACTTTTCGTTTGACTACATACTAGTTGATTTTCCTTTTTTTCCTTTCTTACTCTGCGGGGTAAGTCATTTATTAATTTTCCTAAATAAAAAAAAAACAAAAACAGTAAAAAAGAACTGCAGCACTTAATCATGGACCCCCCATCGCCAGAACTGGTGTAAGGGTCTACAGCCAGATGTGGACTTAAACCCAAATATACGCAAAATTAAGCGCACTAGACATGACGAAGAATATCCTGAATTACCTGTAATTAATACAGACAATAATATCCCGCGCTACATAGTAGTAACAGGAATGGAAAAAACTGGAGAACAAATTCAACCTCTTTCATCATATAATCCCATTCAAATTAATCGTGGTTTGGAACATATGTCGAAAGATATCTTAGAAGTAAATGCAATGAGGTCAGGAGATTTACTTCTTAAAGTCACGAATGTCAGTACAGCCGACAAATTCCTAAAAGTAAAACGAATTGGATGGCAACGATTAGTATAAGGCCTCGTAGAAGTAGCATCTTCCGAAAGGTGCTGGTTCCTTAAATGACGAGAATGAGCCTCTGCAGCAGAATATCTTGCAGCTCTGCAAGCCCTAAGCCCTAATTCACGCCTTCTCGTGGCGCCATCTGGGAATCTCACTAGGGATTGCGAAGTAAAGGGGGCAAATGGCGAGTATCCTGCGCCATAAATCAGGGTTAGTGTCGGAAAAACAAAACAAGACCTTATACGGGCTACTCCGAAATATTTGGGGCTCAGGTCGGAAAGGATTTCCAGGACTTAGTCAGGGTCTTGGAAAAGAGATGGTGGCGGACGAGCCCTATATGGGCCAACGGTAGCGCTCATATCCCGGAACGGGTTTCTGGCTTCGGTGTGACCGACCCTTCGTCCTAGTGGCATTAAAAATGGAACTGGTCCCCCACGTTGGGGGTTGTTGCCTCCGGGGTAAGTGCCCGGCCATTTAAAAAAACATAAGTTACGAACCAGCAACAAGCCTCGAATGAGGACGGATCTACTGTTGACAACTCACGCAAACGATTTAAGGACAATGAGCTTCGGATATGCACGTGGAATGTTAAATCCCTTAATAGACCACGTGCAGCCGAGCAACTAGCGGAGACCCTAGACTGCTACGAAGCAGACATAACTGCCATTCAAGAAATGCGAAAGGACGGGCCGGACAAAAAGAAGATGAAAAACTGCGATATCTACTACGGCAATTGCTATCGACGGCAACAACAGCGCTTATTTGGATGCGGATTTTTTGTCGGAGGCAGACTAAGACAAGAAGTCCTCAGCTTTCGGCATGTGAGCGAGCGCCTCGTAGCAATCTGCATCAAAGCTAAATTCGCCAACATTAGCCTTATATGCGCACATGCCCCCACAGAGGAGAAAGATGACGACACCAAGGATGCCTTCTACGAGCTCCTTAACAAGACCTACGAGCAATGCCCTAGCTATGACATTAAAATTCTCCTCGGTGATTTTAATGCAAAGCTAGGAAGAGAGGGTATCTTTGATGGAACAATTGGAAAATATAGCCTGCACAACACCACCCCCGATAACGGATTCAGGCTAATCGACTTTGCGGCGGGGCGAAACATTGTCATGGCTAGCACGTGGTTCCCACATCTCGACATACACAAGGCGATTTGGAGAACTCCTGATCAATCAACTGTCAACCAGATTGATCATATTGCGATCGACGCAAGACACTCCTCCAGTATTACGGATGTCCGTATGTTTCGAGGAACCAACATCGACTCGGACCATTACCTTGTTGTAGCCAAGGTATGGTTGCGGATATCCCAAACTACGCCAAGATAATCTAATGCTGTGAGAAAATTCGACGTCAGACGGCTACAATCGCAAGAGATCGCCAAGTCCTTTTCCGATGGAGTGTCTCTCAATCTCTCAAGAGGTCCAATGCCGCCAGCATCAAGCATCGAAGACCACTGGAAACACTGCCAAAACGCCATCAGATATACCGCTTCTGATGTGCTGGGTTTTACTCGTCCACCACAATGAAACCCCTGGTTCGATGACGAATGCCGGCAAGCACATGCAGCTAAGCAAGATGCAAATAACGCGGCGCTGCTTAGAAAGACCAGAGCTGCTCATGAGCTCTATGAGCGGAAGATGAGAGACGAACACCGGCTTCTCAGGAGGAAGAAGAAAGAGCATGAGAAGCGCGCGATCGAGGAAATTGAGAGATGCTGCTCCAGGAATGAGGTTCGAAAGTTTTACCAAAAGGTAAAAATAACATGCCACCGAAACAAACTCCCCACCGAAGCCTGTAGAGATGAACAAGGGAACATCGTAGTAGAATCGCAGTCGATGCTGAGGATTTGAAGAACCATTTCTGCAGACTGTAAAACGGCGATGACGGACCAAATACCGCTGTCAGGCAGAATCAACCTTTCAACCTGGACGATGATGACCAATAATTCCGTCCACCCGACCTGGATGATGTGAAGATAGCTACATCGAAGCTTAAGTCCAACAAAGCTGCTGGAGCGGATGGCCCGACTGCCGAGCTCTTCAAAGCGGCAGGCGATGACTTGGTAAATAGCATACACCAACTCATCTGTAAAATATGGTCGGACGAAAGCATGCCCGATGAATGGAACCTCAGCATTGTTTGTCCGATTCTCAAGAAAGGGGACCCTCTGAACTGCGTCAACTACACAGGCATCAGTCTCCTTAACATAGCATATAAGATCTTATCCTCCGTATTGTGTGAACGCCTGAAGCAGTTCGTCAACAACCTGATAGGTCCATATCAGTGTGGCTTCAGGCCAGGAAAGTTCACCATCCACCAGATATTCACACTACGGCAGATCTTGGAGAAGACCCATGAGCTGCAGATCCACCACCACCTATTCATCGATTTTGAGGCCGCGTATGAGAGCATCTATAGAGACGGGCTACATAGAGCAATTTCTTGTTTTGGCATCCCTACCAAACTCGTCCGTCTGTGCAGGATTACGATGGAGAAAGCACGCTGCTCCATCAAGGTCGGTAAAGATCTCACCGAGACCTTTGATGTCCAAAAAGGATTTAGACAAAGCGATGCGCTGTCATGCGATTTTTTCAACATCGTACTTGAAAGAATAGTGCAAAACTCACGAGCAAACGCAAGAGGCACTATCTTTCAAAAGTCCGTCCAACTACTCGCATACGCCGACGATATTGACATAATCGGGAAAAAGCAGCGTGATGTCAGTGGCGCTTTCGCGAGTAATGAGACGGAAGCGGCGTAAATGGGTGTAGCGGTCAATGAGGGCAAGACCAAGTATATGCTGTCAAGCAAAAAAGACAACCAACACCGACGTCTCGGGCAGAACGTCACTCTCGACAGATATAACTTTGATGTAGTTAAGGACTTTGTCTACCTAGGCTCTGCTATAAATACAGAGAACGGCAACAGCGCTGAGATCAAGCGAAGAATATCTCTTGCCAACCGCTGTTTCTTTGGGTTGAGAAGGCAACTGAGTAGCAAAGCCCTCTCTCGGACAACAAAAGTCACCCTTTATAAGACCTTAATAATCCAGGTCCTGCTCTATGGCACAGAGGCATGGACATTATCAAAAATGGATGAGGGTATTCTTGGTTGCTTCGAGTGAAAAATTCTTCGGGCGATCTTCGTTCCCGTCTGCATTGACGATGAGTAGAGGAGGAGATACAACGACGAACTGTATGGACTGTACAGCGACATGGACCCAGCCAGAAGAGTGAAGATCCAAAAACTGAGGTGGCTGGGTCATGTAGAGAGCATGGACACCAATGGTCCGGTCCGAAAAGTCTTCGAATCCGCTCCCGAGGGACAGCGCAGTAGAGGAAGGCCAAGACTCAGGTGGCGCACGCAGGTGGAAGAGGACCTCAGCCAACTTAGCGTGCGAAACTGGAGGCAGCTAGCCAGGGATCGAGCTGGCTGGAGAAGCATGTTGACTGAGGCCCAGGTCCACCCCGGACTGTAGCGTCACCTAAAGTAAGTAAAACTAATTGACTCAATTGCAGTGAAGGTGTCTATCCACATAAGTCTTAACTCCACTCAAGGCAGAATCTTCTCAAAGCATATCGTCAAATTAACTGAAGAAGAATTATTGACAGAGCTAAGTAAATTCAAAGTTATTGGCGTCAGAAAAACGCTGTTGAAAAAAGAGAACGATGTTCTAGTTCCCACAGGTGCGGGTATATTAATATTCAACTTGAATCGTGGGCCAAATGAGGTCAAAATTGAATGGGTGAACTGCAAGGTAGAAGAATACATTCAAAATCCTCTGCGCTCCATAACGTGCCAAAAACTTGGTCACACTAAAAACCATTGTCACAATACCCCTCTCTGCAAAAACTGCTGTCTCCCTCCACCTCGTGATGAATGTAAACGTATTTTCTGCATTAATTCCATCGAAGAGAACTACACTTCATACTTCATAGGACAGGACTGCCTGTCCTGCTTGCCTTCGATACAAATCGATCAACAAAATCAAAGCCGATCGTCGTTGTACTGTGTGCGATGCTCTCTTCACCTTCTACCGGCTCCGCAGAAGCGTCGTGGAGGCAACCCAACAACGGCAGAGATTATAAAATCTGGATTGGAGAAAACACGACAACAAGAACAACAAAACCGCTCAGAGAACACCCCTGTCTTAAAACTCCCCACAGCCGAACCCAACTCTCTACAAAATAATCGCTTAGATCCTAAAACATCAATTCAACCAAATGGCATCAAAGAGGGAAACGGTGTCACATTACAAAGGAACTGAAGCATCAAAATATCGAATTCTACCAAACAAATAAAACCCCCATTAACACCACTCCAACATTATTTAAATGAATATTACTCATTAAATATTTCAAATAAATTAAATAACCGCCAGCAAATACATGGAAAACCATCTAATACACTCCCAAATGCACTTCTCTTAAACGAACACCAAGAACCACAATCATGCCTCGATTGACTTTAGATTTATCCATCCTCCAACGGAATATTCAAGGATTTTCCAGTAATAAACATGCTCGCTTAATAGCTAAATACAAACCAGATATTATTGCGTTACAAGAAACTCACATCAATGAAAAAAACAAAAAATGTTTTAAAGTAAAAAATTACAGAACATTTGCTTTTTAACAAAGCTTATGAATACGCAAAAGCTGATATAGGCATGCTTGTTAAAAATAACATACTAATTAAATACCATATAACCTCTGGTACGAATTTACTACATCAAACCATTGAAATTCCTGGGCGAAATCCAATAAAAGTTACAAATGTATATAGAGAACATGACGTACAAATTTCTCTAGATTTGTTAAATAGCATGCCTACTGTTAATGACAATTTCCATCACATAATTATGGGTGATATCAATGTCCACAGTACTTTATGGGGTTCAAACACTACAAATAATGCAGGAACTATGTTTGACATCTTTGCGAATGATCGTGGTCTCACAACTTTGAACGATGGATCTTCGACTTTTTTCAGCACTTGAAACACTTTTTCTGCAATCGATGTCACCTTCGCATTCCAAGATCTTGCTCCTTTCCTGCGTTGGAAAGTACTAACTGATGCTATAAGTAGGGATCATTTCCCGATCATTTTACGCACCCCAGAAGAAAGATTGGGACCTTAGTTTTCTCCCCGATTCAAAGAAGAACTTGCAAACTGGAAATTGTTCGAGGAGGTAACAAAAAATCTTAATTCACAAATAGCTTCAACTTGCAACATTAACCAAGAAGCATCAAAAATCAAAAAAATCATTAGACCCCCTGCAGCAACAGCTATACCTGTGACGCAGTCGAAATCTTTAAAGACCAACCTATCTGGTTTACAAGAGCTATAGAAATTTTAGTTAAGGAAAAGAACACGGCTTGGAAGAAAGCCCGCAGGTACCCGACCGCCGAAAACTGCGTTGAATATAGAAAAATATTTGCCAAAGTTAGGCGTGAATCCATTATCTCAAAGAGATCCTCATGGAAAACCTTTATTAACACTATGAACCCATCACTTGATATGAAAACATTATGGGGACGGATTAGAGCCGTTCGCTTCCCAAACACAGAGAGAAAATTTCCCTATATACTAATAGATGAAAAACTACGAACAAAGTGTAGTAACATATTCGCAGAGAAATGGAAACAATACAGCGCTATAAACACCAATCTCGCAAATTTTAAAAAAGCTAATACTTCCAATGGTATGTATAGAATGCTTCATGAAGAAATGATCTCAACCATGGGAGCCAATAGAATCTTTTACACTGATGGTTCACATTAAGAAAATCACTGGTGCTCATATGCAGTTATTCAATTACAACCAAACGCAGAGTCATCTGCCGTTCACCAAGCACTTCTACCTGATTCTTCCGACAATTACATTGCAGAATTAGCAGCAATTTATTAATGAGTATCCGTTGCTCAACAATTTTCTGATCGATCCTTGATTTTAACAGATATTCTTGGGATTCTCATGGGCCTAAGAATGAGACAAATAAATGCCCTTCGCTGGAGATAATTCGAAGTTGCCTGCACAACAACAAAAAACATCACGCTAGCATGGATACCTGGACACTGCGGGATCAAAAGAAATGATGCTGCAGACTTAGCTGCAAAAGCTGTCATTAACCATCCGCTAAGTGGTTTTCCAAATTTAGAGAAATGCTCGTCTAAGGTTTCTTACTTCTTTATCCAATTCCTATTGGGTAAAAAATAAGCGTATGTTTTTTCTGTCAGTTTGTCAATCATTGTTAGAAATTATTTGGTCTCTACCTATAAACATGTCCTGCAATTATTTATTGTTCTAGTTATTTCTTTGATGAGATGAGGGTAAAATATTTCGTTATTTAAGCACTTTCCTGAGTCTGGTATAAAGAGATTTGTTTATGTGTTTCTTCTACGGTTTTAAGTTCCCTTGCTCTTAGTATTGCTTTCACAAAATTGATATGTTTATCCTGTCCAAAAAGTTCTATAACTATTTGTTTTATTTTATTGAATTCGTGGCAAGAAAGTTCGACATAAATTCCTATGAGGCCTGGTTTTATAAACCTTCTTAAAATGTCTGTCCAATAGTTTTTGTCTTTCGTCATAATGATAAATATAATACGTTTGTTGTGTAATACTTCTATTTCTTTATCAGTGTCGTTTGTCAGAATCGACTGGGTTTTGTATTTGTTTACTTTTGTTTCCTTTATTGGGATATGGTCGAGTTGTTGTTCATCATGTGAATGAATGGTTGCATTATCGGATAAATTATTTATTGATCGGTTATCACTGATTTCTTTTTCCTTGTAGTTCTCGGGGATGCTACTTAGGAAGTCTGCTACTCGATTTTCAATTTGGTATTCCTGTAGCTTAAGTAACCATCTTTGCGTCCGTCGGCTAGACTCTTTTCCTGTAAACTGTTTGCGTAAATATTTTATTGGTAAGTGAACTGTAATAATTAGGAATATTTTCCCCCATAAATATGGCCTAAAATACGTAACCGCCCATACGATCGCTAAAAACTCTTTGTTGGTGACAGAGTAGTTTCTTTCGTGATCGTTGAGTGATCTTGAAGCGTAACACACAGGTTGACCATCTTGTGTTAACACCGCTCAAATTGCATAATTGTTTGCATCTGTGAATAGTGTAAAGTTTTTAGTTAAGTCAGGAAATCTTAAGATAAGATGCTTTCTTATATTTAATTTGAGAGTTTCGAAAGCCTGAATGTACTCTGGGTCGCTTGTATTTATCTTCTTGTCTTTTTTGGATATTTTATCACACGATTAGCAATTTTGGCGTAATCCTCTACAAATTTTCTATAGTAGCCAATGGCTCCTAAAAAGCCCTTTAGCTGTTTCTCCTTTTTTGGTAAAGGATAATCTTCAATACATTTGAGGTTTGGGTTAGGTTTCATGCCGTTGGATGTTAAGGCATGACCTAGGAGTTCAGTATTCTTTTTCATAAAGTTTTTGTCAGCAATCGTAATCTCATTGAGTTTTCGGCAATCCACGCAAAGTCGAAACTTCTGCTTCCCAGAATTATCCTTTTTTTTTTACAACGACAATTGGTTAGGCATATCCACTGTTAGATTTCCGTATTATGCCTTGTTCTTCCATTTCGTTTACCTGTCGCCGTCCTTCCTCTTCATGTTTTGGGGGAGCCTATAGAGTTTCGCGTTAATTTGTTGATCCGTCGATTGTCGAATTTCGTGGGTTATTGTCTCTGTATTAGTCAGTAAGTCACCATCCTCGTAGATAAGGTTGTCGAATTGTCTTAACAATTCAAGCGTTTTAACAATTTTACTCAGTAAGTCCATGCTAACTAATAAATCATAAGGCTTGTCAAGATCCCTTTTATACCACCGTGTCGCACCTTTTTTATCGAAATTAAATTCGGTGGGTATACTTGTTATAACCCCATCTATTTTTTCTATTGTTGCGCTATTAATAGTTTGGAGTCCCAAGTTGACTCTTTCGTAAATTTTGAATTTCCTACAATCTACCCTACTGGAATTAATTATGCCCATTGTTGAGCCTCTGTTAATAAGTCCTTTGTATTTATGTCCGTCAATGGTCAGATCTGCAAATATTTTATTTCCGAGGCCTAGCTTAGAAAAAATGCTGGTTCAATATTATGAACCTCTTCTTTAATTAAGACCGTCCTAATTTTTTCTATAATTTGTGTCTCTACTTTGGTTATTTGCAGGAGAATTATTTTGTTGGTTCTTTTGGGTTCGGGGACTTTTGTCATGTTTGTTTCTAGTTTTATTGTTTGACGTACATTGTCGGTCTGGTGTTAGGAAATCCCTATCTAAAATATTATATTTCTTTTATTTCATGTTATTCAAAAATATCATTTATCTCTCGGGATAAACTTCCCGCTGCAATTTGTTTAATCTTATCAACTAACACGGTGTATAATGCTTTTTTAGTTTCTATAGTTTTCTTTTCATACGTTGCAAAAGTTTTAATCTTTTTTTTAATATTTTCAATTTGATAGTTTAAATCAGAAATGGAACTTACCCTTAAGTGACTGATGTTTCCCGATATATCTTCGTAGTTAACTGTTGGTCTAAAATGTTGTTGTAGGAGCTGCTTCGCCTCTTTCCAGTTTGTAGGTTGGTTGTTGAGTAATAGTTCTTTTGCTGGTCCACAAATTTTGCTGTTGTATATTGCTTGCCATAGTTCGTGTGCTGTATTAGTGTCCACTGCATCCATATAGTTTTGGGCCGCATTTCTGAACTGCGTTAACTGCTCGCGATTGCCATCAAAGTCCTTGATGTATCCAATTTCTTTCATCACTGTTACTACTCGTCTTTGTACGGGGAAAATGCCTCTAGCGCCGCTGTGAGTTGTTCCATAAGTGCTGCGTCCATATCCCTTCGGATAGTTTTTCCGAAAAACTTAGTTATCTTGTCTCTTTTTTGAATGGTGGTAGTTTTGGATTACTGTTTTTTTTTTTTAGTAAATATTGTCACTGGAATAACTTTTTGTTTACTCGTAAATTTAGCTACCCTTGTAATTGTTTTCACTTGTAATAAATCCAATGTGGAGCTTTTTAAATGTTAACTTTTATATACTTCCACATTCGGTACGCGGAACACTCTTAGAATAAAGATACACTTTTCATTAAAAATTATAGTGTATACACGTCAAACACCAAATGGACGAGCTTTTTTGGTTAACAGAATTCAACGATTGGACTCTCTTGTTTCTGCCGTTATGTATGATGCTACATAAACTACTTTTTGGTTTTTCATTCTCACTTCTAATAACTTTTAATATTGTGCTTATATACATCTTGTGTGCACAACATGTTGGCATAAAAGTATGCTATATCAATGCTCAGAGCGTGGCCGGGAAAATTGATGAATTTAAAAGTCTACTTCTTGGTTCAGATGTTGATGTAATCTGCGTTTCCATGGCTGTATACAACATCTTCCGCGGCGATAGAAAAAACCGAACCGGTGGGCACATCATACTGTAATATTTCAGCTAGGGTTCGAAATGATAAAACGTTATTCTGTTTCAAAACACTCTATTATTATTATTTAAAAACAACTTTCAATCAGTTCACAAACAATTTCACTACTATTTCAAAATTCAAATCTCTTATCTTTCACTTATTAAGACTTAGCTCCTTTCCTATCGCTTTCCAAAAATCAACTTACGCATACGCAGTTTCTCATCCTGTATTTATACCACATTTGTCGGGTTGTAGTTCTTTCTCGTAACTTCTGGTTTGAAACTGGGGTAATAACTGAATTCTCCAACGTGGAGAGTTTGTATGATCCAAAAGTTATGCAACACTGGATAATTGATTTAATCACATATATACCACAATATCCCCCTCTTAAACTTGTTTGTCCCGAACAAACTCTTCGCCATTCTGCCCAATTCATTCTGCGATGTATTCGATCCACATGAACCACTTTCATCTTGCCTATTCCTCATTGAATGCTATAGACGACATCGTTGATGCGTTTTACGACTTTATATGGTCATTCCCAGTCTTGCTGTAATTTGGGTGATACGCCTTTCCGTCTATGAGGGTTATATAGCCACACTAGATCTCCTTCCTGAAATCCCGTTGTGGTCGCCTTGACATCATACCTCGTCTTCATGCGGTCATTGGCTATGTTGATCTTATCCCTGGTTCTTTGGTGTACGTCCCTAATAATCTGTCTGAGGTCTGCGACATAGTCGTCTTCTTTCTGTTCTCTTCAGACGGCGGTGATCCAAACATCAATTCGCTAGGTAACCGGACTGTTCGACCAAAAAGGATTTCCGATGGAGTGTGACCTGTGGTGTTGTGTACTGCGCTCCGATAGGCTAATAGAAACATTGAAATTTGCCTATCCCAATCGCATTGCTTGTCACCAACGACCTTTGATAGGTGTTCATTCAAGGTTCTGTTGAAGCGTTCTACCATCCCATCCGATTGTGGGTGGAGGGTGTTGTTCTCTACTTTTTAATCCCCAGTAGCTCGCACACCCCTTGGAAAATCTTAGACTCGAAGTTACGCCCTTGATCTGAGTGCAATTCTATCGGTACGCCGAACCTGCTCTCCCAGTCGTAAACGATCTGCTCAATCACGGTTTTGGCTTCCTGGTTAGGGATATCGAAAGCCTCAGGCCACTTACTGAAGTAGTCCATAACAACAAGAATGTAGCGATTTCCCTTTTCGGTTTCAGGAAACGGTCCTGCCATGTCAACTGCGATTCTCTCGAAGCGCGCTCCAACGTTGTATTGCTGCATTCTGCCGTGAGTTTTAACCCTCGGGCCTTTACTGGCGGCGCAGGTGACACACTTTCTGCACCAATTTTCGACATCGTTTTTGGAAGGCACCCAATAAAAACGTTCTCGCACCTTTTCACTCCCAAGTGGCCTCTGAATACTCATGGTGCAGTTCCCTTAACACGTCACTGACTCTCGATCTTGACAAAACGAGCTGCATCATACACGACTTTCTATCCGAGCTTTCCCACCATTGCCTCAAAACACCATCTTGAACATGAAGCGAGTCCCACTGTGCCCAGTATCCCTTTAAATCCGGGCTTTCCTTGGATATTTCCTGTCAATCTGGTTTTTCTTCATGTTCTTTCCAAGCGAGTATTGGTTCGATATCTCGATATCCGGATCCTCTTTTTGGGAGTTTCGCATTTCGCTTTCATTCCAACCGTCGGTGGGCTCATCTCTTAGCCGTTGGGTGGATACCGCATCTTTTTCTTCTTGTCGTGCGCAATATTTGCAATCAGATTTACAAGGTCGCCGGGACAGAGAATCCGCATTAAAGTGAAGGCTTCCCTTTCGATGCTGTATCTCGTAGTCGTACATCTGGAGTCGTTCAATCCACCTTGCAACTTGTCCTTCAGGAATTTTAAATTGCAGCAACCATTTTAGAGACGCATGGTCTGTGCGAAGAATGAATTTTCGTCCGTACAGGTACTTATGGAAATGCTTTGTTTCCAAGACCAAAGCAAGAAGTTCCCGCCTGGTGACACAGTAGTTTCTTTCCGGCTTAGAGAGCACCTTACTAAAGTAGGAAACTACTTTCTCTTTCCCGTCATGCATCTGCGAAAGGAAAGCTCCAATTCCCACGTTACTGGCATCTGCATCCACAATAAATGTTTTTCCTGGAGTATGGTACGCTAGTACAGGGGCCTCAAAAAGTTTTCCAAGATTCGATAACAATGAAATGGGACGAAATTGATTTATTTCATTACCTGCTCTTTTTTTTTGACACTGGTATAATTCTTGCCTTTTTCCAGATAGCGGGAAAGTAACCATTCTTTATACAGTGATTAAAGATGTAGGACAGTATTTGGTCGAGAGAACAACAATTTGTCCTTAGGATGTAATTTGAAAATTTATCTATACCGGAAGAATGTTTATTGTTAAGGCCTGTGCGTAGAAGTTGAATTTTTTCAATAGAAGTAAACGGAGGTCTGCCATGGTTGATCGCATGTAAGGTTGGGAAAAATGTAGTTTAGGAGGATGAGTTTTGGTCATTAAACTGTGATACGGCTGTGTAAACTTCATTCGTCAAATCGGGGTCAAAAGAAGGTTTCTTTTCTGTGTAAAGGGAAGAAAAATGCTCTTGAACGCATTTAACTCTGCCTGGTTATCAACCAGCATTAGTCCGTTTTTAAACAGAGTGTACTTAGAGACATCACTATCGAAAAATTTTCTACCTGTGATTCTATCTATTTCCTTAAATGCATGAGAGGAAGGCTTTATGTTTCGCAGCCTTGCGTAAAATGCGTTGTTGGTTTCTATATTGATATTTTGCTTTATAATTTTGCGTAAGCATTTAATTCTAGAAGATATGTAGAACTTATTCCTGATTAAGATGTCTATGAAAAATTCGTTTAAGTTTTCTTAACCATTGGCTACGAACTTTAATTAGTTTTATTGCGAATTCTGATATGTAATTGTATTTGGACTGTTTGTGTTCGATAACAGTGGAGTTAGAGTTTATAGTCTGAGTCATTTTAGAATTCAATTCATTTATGAGTAAGTCTATTTCATTGTTTGAGATGTTTCTACAATCAGTAAATTAAAAAAAACTGTCTTGTTCTCTTTGTAAATTTCTCCCAGAATTGGAGGGAATATAGATGCTGCCAAGCAATAAGCGAAAAGATGATCCATCGGCGTTGTGAGAAGAGATTGAATCTAGACTAACTGAGAAAAGACTACAAATGAATGGCACTTCCTCGTATTCATACTATTACTATTCCCCTTCCTGAGTCATTTCTAATGATATTGTAGCCTTCAAATTTAGGCTTGTGAATTTTTTGTACTCTCGTCTCGGAGACAAAGCATGTTTGTGTTTTTTTATTTTTAAGGATGCTTAGTAGTGCTAGTCTCCTTTCATGCGAAATAATTGAATTAAAATTCATTGATATAATGTTCATATTTGAAAAAACCATTATTCAACAATAGAAGCTACAATCTCTAGATATGTGAACATTTTGTCTTCTGTGGATTGAATTTGGTTGTACTTTGGCCAGAATTCTCTAAATTTTTTTAAGAGATCTTGGAATGGAATATTGAACAAAGTCCTTAAGGAAGTCATTAAGATATCTTGTTGCATTTTTATCAGTCTCTGTTACAATATTAGGTGATTTCAATATGGACGCATATGATCTGCTTGGATGAGCTATTGTTTGAGCTGTGTTAGAGACAACTTGCTTGTTATTGCTAACAACTGTTCTTTCTCTGCGGTGCAATGTCTCTCCTTTTTCTTTGTATTCAATATACGCTGGACAGTCTATGGAGTTAGCTGCGTGACCTACTTTGTTGCAATTTATACATTTGGGTATGGGAAGCTCAGCATTTTTTTCTTTAAGACTCTTGAACGATTCAATGCAAGTCTCAGAAGCGTGATTGCCCCCACATAAGACACAGCGGCTACCGTAAGAACAACAGTCACCCGTATGGCCAAACCTTAAAGCACCTTATTATAGGCGAATTATGCTTTCTCTCCCAAAAGACCCTTTGATAAAGTAAACTCCTGACGCTTGCCAGATCCTTAATGGACTCCCCTACTTCGAGAAGAAACATGTTAAATTGCAATGCATGATGAATGGTATCTATAGGTGTGTCACTATCTAATCCCTTAAGAATTACAGATTGCTTTTTTGGTATTTTTAGGAGGAAATGAATAAGCCCCTACACCTGCATCGCGCAGTTTCTCTATAATCATTTTATAAACATTCTCATCATTTATGTACACTTTTGTTTTTAGATATCCTAGGTTTACAAATTTATAATTTATTTCACTAGTACTACATTCTAATGCAGATAACTTAATTAATTCCAAAATGGTATTGCAATTAGCACCAAAAATAAATATAGGTGGACAGAATATGTTAGTACTTTTGCTAATGTTCTTAACTGGGTTGAGATTGGATTTTTCTCTTCGAGAATGTGTTATGTCGGAGCTGTTTACTTGCGTTTCTGTGTCATGACCTGTAAGTGGGAAAAAATGATTGTTTTCCAGGTAAGGCTGCTTGTGCTGATTAGGGTCATCCTCTTCTGCTGATGGTTGTCTCTTTCTCTTTCTAATAGACTCATTGTAGTTGCTAGCTGGATGTCTTAGATTGCTGATAACTAGAGTCCATTCGGCTGAATTGGGAGCTTGTCGGCTCTCTGAGTTTGCAGAGAGGGGAGAACGTTTTTCTATGCTCATGTTCACTTGTTGGATGACAGCTTCGCGAATTTTATCACCAGTCTCATTGCTTTGTTTATTTTCACTCTTTATTGTTTTGATATTTATGTTTGGATTTATTTTGGAATAACAATATGTCTTTATTCACTTTTGAGTCTCTATCTCACTAATAAATCGAATTGATTTGTTGGTATACTTGCTGTAGGCAAACCACTTTATATATTTATGTTTCTGCAAGTGCACTCTAATCACGTCTGAACACTTCGGCTTTTAGAGTCGAACTCCCCCGCACTTTCTCATCCACATTTGTCGGGTTCTAGTTCTTTCACGTAACTTCTGGTTTGAAACTGGGGTAATAACTGAACTCTCCAGCGTGGAGAGTTTGTATGATCCTAAAGTTATGCAACACTGGATAGGTGATTTTATCACATATATACCACAATTCTGACATTGGCCGTAAGACTTGTCTCTGCCTCACCTCCTAGCAGCTGGTTTGAGTATTGATACTGAATTCTGAACACGCGGTTTCTTTAATTCAGTCCATGAAAACATTAAACTTAGATCTCCTTAACTCACCTACACCGACACATTTTACCAGATCAAGCAGTAGCCTTCTTGATGTATTTTTCGCAAGCAATCGTCAAAATAGCTTTTACAGCCAAGTCTCTGCTCCCGCATTCTCGAAGCATGACCTGTTCCTTGCTTAATTTGTCTTTGGAATAAGTAAACAACAATTTGAGCAGTCCTTTGGAGACTTTAAGAATCTTAAGCCGGATTTGCTTGAACGTGATTTTTAGGATGCTAACTGGCAACCAATATTTTCAGAGGTTTCTCCTGACGCTTCAGGGTCTCTACTGATGTTGTGAGGGCCATTCTTAAAATAAAGTCAAAAGCTGTTGGATCCCCATTTTATAAAAATTATTCTGCCGTACATTCCTCTAGTATTTTCAACATCATCGTTCCCAGTATCTTGGAAAGTCGCAAGAATAGTCCCAGTGCTTACAAAGAAAGCAACCAGTAACTCGCCTGCAGAGTACTGAGCCATTGCAAACCTCTCGTATTTATCAAAAGTCTTGGAAAAGTCTATTCACTTTCAAATGTCAGCTCACCTGCAACGTAACATCTATCTGGGTTTAGACAATATCACAGCTGCACTTCAGCATTACTTAAGGTAGCGGATGATATACGGGCAGCGAGCGATAATGACCATTTCACTTTTCTGACGCTACTAGATTTCTCCAAGGCATTTGACAAAGTTTATCATTGATTTCTCATTAATAAACTTTGCACGTCTTTTGGATTCTCTTATTCCCCGGCAAACCTTATTTTTTCAGACCTCTCGAGTCGCAAACAAGCTATTTTCTTAAACAACTGCCAATCTTCTTTTGATGCAACTTCAGCAGGTGTCCCCCAAAGATCTATTTTGGGTCCACTACTCTTCACAATCTTTATTAACGACCTTCCAATACTCATTCGAAATTCATCGGTGCACATGTACGCAGATGATGTACAGCTGTATCTTAGTAGTGACGTTGGTTTGGTTGAGGATGCGGCCGATACACACAATGAAAATTTGAGAAAAGTTCTCACCTGGTCTGAAGAAAATTTCCTGTTGCTTAATCCAAATAAAACCAAATGCCTAGTCATAAGCAGAAATAATCTGAACACCACATGCTTCCCTAACATATATCTATATATCATATATTGGTGATTCGCAATTGGATTTTGTCGATAAAGTAAAAAACTTAGGCGTTCGGTTTAATACAATTTTGCATTGGGATGAGAAAATTCGAATGGTGATCAGGAAAATTTATGGATGCGTCAGAAATCTTCCCCTGTCGCGGAGCTATACGCCAATGAACTCTAGACCAATGTTGGCAAAGACGCTACTTGTTCCACTTATACGTATCATATAGTTTTGAAGTTTTTTTTTGTTGTAACGGGGCACTTATTAATCGTAGTCTCTAGGTTGCATTTAGCAATGTAACTCGTTACGTTTAACGACTTAAGCGTTTTGACCATGTATCCGCCTACGATAAAAATATTCTTGGTTGCTCATTAGACAAGTATCTAGACTTTTGTGTAATCAAGTATTTACACAATATCTTAACCACCAAAAGCCTCAATATTTATATGAATAACTACACTTTTTACAATTACATTGCTCCTTGAGCTTGATTCTGCCCCGTGTTACATACCAGGTCTACAACAACGCGACCCGTTTTGTGCATTATGCCTTTCGCCTGTGGAATGCCCTCCCCCTAAGCATCAGAAGGCTCTGTAGAGCGAACAATTTTGGTGATATTCTCTTTCGACACATTACAGGTAACACATAAATACAGAAAATTTTGGTCATATTCTCTTTCGGCACATTGCAGGTAACACATAAATGTAGAAAATACTATTTTTAGTAAATTATTTGCGTTTTAATTTTTTTTTCTTTTTCTCTTTCTTTCTGTTGTAATTTTTATTTTTTTTTCTTACATTTGCTATTTACTTAACGAATATTAAGTTAGTTTTAATTAAAATATAATATAGCATAATAGTGTTTATCTATTTTAAACTTTCACATACATATACCATAACGCATTTATTACTTATAGATGCTGTAAAGACTTCTACAAATGCTGGTTAAATATTGAATAAACATAATTTAGCACAAACCTAACATGTCCTCGACTCCACATATTAAATACTGAGTGTATACGTCGGTAATTGCTGCACCGACTTAGCGAGACGCGGCTAGCCTACACTGTGTATTAAATATACAACGTATAGTATAGCTCTATTTCTCCTTCTTTTTATGTTATATATTTTCTCTTTCTTCACTCTCTTGTCTCTTTCTACTTTACTCGACGTTATATCTTTTTTTTCTATCGTGTAACGAAATCTTCGTAAACGTCACGCATTTTTGAAATTTCACTCTCAATCCCAAATTTTCGAATCGCCGCCTAAGAAGTTTCACATTCACATTACATTCATTTTCATTCACAACACAATATTCATATTTTCGTTTTCACCTTATTTATTTAAGCATAATTGATAACAAATTAAAATTATAACAAACAAATATAAGGATGCACCGGTAAACTGCGTAAACTTTTTCCACACAAGCACTGAAAAGTAACATTTCTTTCTCAAAATAATACATAATTAACCTTACCACGCTAAACTATAAATATATTTAAATGAAATTAAATTGCTATAAGTATGTCTACGCATTTCGCAAGACTTCAGTACCTTATTCTGTTACCATTTTTGTCTTTAGGCAATTTCGATTAACTACGAAATTTGGTAAACAAAGGGGCACCAAAGGCAATAGCGATAAAAGTACTTAAACTCCTATAACAATCAAAGAATATCCACAATAAGAAGGGCACTTCAATACAAGTTCAAAGTCACTAATCCTTACACAAATTTAAACAAAAATGAAAAATTAAATTTGCCCATTAGTTGTAGAGGCAAAGGACTACACACTAAATCAAATTTATTTTCTTACCCAAAATCCTTTTAGATAAACACGCTACGCACTATACCTAAAATGCTACTACCACACTTTTTCCCTGTGTACGACAAATAATGTGCATTTTTCCTATACTATAATGCAATTTCAACGTTGTAAACCTCATGCGTTTATAAACCCCTCTTTTAATTTGTTCCCAATGTTAAAGCATAGGGAAATGTGGATTTGAAACGAAGTCACTACCCCATCTATTATTTTTTACCATAGGTTTTTAAAAGGGGTTAATTGTTGCTTTCACCCAGTTATAAGGGGGAATCGTAACAGGTGTACTTACAAATTTTGAAGTCAAGATAATTTAAAAAGCAACCCAAAAAGTCCAGATCGATATCCACCACCTGCTTATCAATTTTAAGACTGCCTATGACATCATTTATAGAGACGAGCTATATAGAGCTTCAAAATATAAATGGTATAGCAGACTCACTTAGCCCGCAAGAAATGTGGAACAGCATGCACGAGGAATGCATAACACTCGCAAAGTCCCATCTGGGGACTATATCGAAATACCATCACGTCGGCAAAGAAACATGGTGGTGGAATGACGAAACCAAACGAGCTGTGGCCGACAAGAAGAGTGCATTCCAAGCGTGGACAAAATGCGATCGGAGCGACGATATCGAAAAAGCTCGACTTGCTCTTGAATACGAGCGTCTTAAAAAGATCGCAAAGAAAGTCCTGGCTCGAACTCGAGAGGCAGAAGCGGAAAACCTGTACCAGGAGTTCGAACAAATATCCTCACGATCGGCGGATAGAAGACAAGCTATCAAAGAAGTTCAAACGTCGTACAGTACTAAAATGCCAAATATTTTGAAGCTCGCTGCACAGAGGAGAAAGAATTCAATGGAAATAACCTCGCCGAAATACATCAAAAACGCAGACGGTCGTTTACTAACAAATGAAAAGGAAATTTGTGACCGGTGGCTTGAATACTGCAAGGAGTTGCTTAACAAACAGTTTCCACGTGATATCGTGCCGACAGCTGGTCTATTCGAGAAGGAAGTTTGGGACTTTTCAATCGAAGAAATAAGTATAGCAATTGGAAAATTGAAGCCGGGGAAAGCGGTGGGACCAGACACCATTCCATCAGAATTTTGGTCGAAGATGGAGGGGATCGGCAGCGTTTGTCTATCGAAACTTTTAAATAAATTAAAATGTGGACAACCTATGCCGAATCAATGGAGAAGTAGCTTCTTGGTTCCATTATACAAAGGAAAAGGCGACACTCGAGAATGCAACAACTACCGTTCAATCAAGCTTATGTCACACACAATGAAATCGTCGAAAGAGTCTTAAACGAACGTCTTCGGCAAATAATAAAGCTCGATAATAGCCAGTGTGGATTTGTTGAAGGAAGATCGACGGTGGACGCTATCCAAAGCCTACGAATAATAATGGAAAAGCACCGAGATTCGTCTAAGGATTTACACATGGTATTTATCGACCTCGAGAAAGCATTCGATCGAGTGCCTAGGGATCTCATATGGGCCGCGCTGAGGTCTCAAAACGTACCGGAAACGTATGTTAGAATAATGCAAGACATGTACGGAAACGTGAAAATTGCGGTTAAAAGCTCTGCTGGACTAACGAGAGAATTTCCAGTTAATGTCGGAGTGCACCAAGGAAGCGTACTTAGCCCTTTCCTCTTTAACGTAGTATTCAACTATGTATTAAAAGACTGCATGCGCGAGCAAATGCTACGCCAATTCTCTTCGTTGACGACACAGTTATACTAAGCTATAACGTCGAAGATTTGCAGAACGCCTTAGAATCATGGAAAAATGCGCTAGAGAGAAACGGGTGTAAAATAAGTCGTTGAAAGACAGAGCATTTGACAGAGCAAATTCGGGAATCTCTTGCGACCGAAATTTTTCACTTAAATTGAAGGGAAAACTCTACACCTCGGTTGTTAGACCAGCTCTTATGTACGGCTTAAAGTGCTGGACAATATACAAAGAGTTTAAAAACAAAATGACGGCAGCGGAAATGAAAATGGTAGGGATGTCCAGTGGAGTCACTAAACGTGATTTCAATAGATCTATGCGTATAAGAGAAAGTCTACATATAAAGAATTCGGTTACCGTACAGCTTGAGGCGAATAGAATAAGCTTGTATTTATTTATATATACACCTACAAGTGCTAACAGATTATTAGAAAATAAAATATATATACATAAATGAAATTTAAAAAATGAATAAGGTTATGACTAAATTTTTAAATTGAGCTCTATTTAAATAAACGTCAAAGAGGTTACTAACTTCGTTGAAGGCAGTGACGGTTCGAGTAAGCGGTTCGTTAGTATCATAATTCGTTCTGTCGTATTCAACAAAGAGAGGATGCCATGTTCTCAATAGGGAGAGAATAGGGACTCAAAGTCCTATTTTTGATAATAGAATAGGGCATCTTATATGATAACCGAGAAGGTCTCTAGCAAACATTATATCGCGTATAGTATGTCTAGACCTTAGCGATTTTAAGCCAAGGAGTAAACATCTTGCTTTATAATTGGGGCAAAAGTTCCAATGCATTCTATAAAAAATGAATCTTGTGAAAGGCTTTTGAACACGTTCAATTCGGTCGGAGTCAGAAGATAGATTTGGTTTCCAAATCTCAACTGCGTATTCCTGATAAAAACAGGAAAGAAAATGGGTCAGAAAAGCCTTCGCTTTTTCTCCTAGTGAAATCTAATGCCGAATAAGCTTTGAATAAGGTATTCGAGAGAGGAGTGTGGAATCAATCGAATACTCAAATTGAATTTAGATGGTGATTTGGAGAATGAAATGGAACTACACTTGCTTGTGTTTTACTTCAGGGCATTGATTTTGGACCATTCTGTGATTCGTTTAAATCTAGTTGCAGTAAGAAGCAATCCTTTTAATGGCTCCAAATAATTTAAGATCATCGGCAAACAATAAACACTGTCCATATTTAACATTTATCACGATACCACGAATGAAGATGACGAAGAGAAGCGGGGCCCAAATGGCACCAGAACTACATTTAATTTCCTTGGATACGAAGTTGCCGATTTTGACCTGTAGGGTTCGGTCGAGGAGAAAGCAAGACAACCAATGAAGCAATTGCGAATGAAATCCTAAAGATTCAAGTTTATGGATTAGCCTATCATGGTTGACTGAGTCAAAAGCTTTGCTGAAATCTGTATATATGGTGTGAACTTGGTTCCCTTTCTCACTTTGTCTCATAACCAACAACGAAAATAGTGCAAGATTTGTGGTAGTAGATCGACCAGTGACAAAACCATGCTGTTCATCTGGCAGATACTCTTTTATAAGGAATTCAATTTTAGTTTTAATAATGCTTTCAAATAACTTAGGAATGCGGAAAGCTTACAAATTCCTCTGCAATTCTCAACATTGATTTTGCTTCCAGACTTATGTATGGGAACTTAACGGACTTCTTCAAAACTTCAAGGAATACACCTACGGAACGGTTGAAAATTCGAAGCAGGGGAACGGAAAGCGAACCGCTACATTAATTGAGTAGGATGGCAGGAATTTCGTCTGAACCACTGCTTTAAGTAGGTCTTAATGCTTGAAATGCGATGGAAACATCGTGGTGACCTAGAGTCAAAGATCCGACATAGACACAACTAGTGGAACTAATGGGAATGGTGCTAATTGGCATGCGCATACGGACTAAAAGAAATTTGCAAAAAGTTCAAGAGTAGATTCAATTTTTTCCGATTCACGGTTTCTAAAATGATTTGAATTTCGAATCCCCGTAGACTTCCTTTTTGAATTGATAAAAAGATAAACCTTTTACTATCAGGTTTAATATTATTTTCAACAGACATGCTATAATTTTTGAAGAGAAATTTATTAAGAACATTCAAATCTTTACGAAGTTTACTATATGTTTCATAATGTGACTGCGAATTAGTTTTTTTAAAAGCTTTATTTTTTTGATTTTTTAGATTCCCTAACTTGAATATGCCAATAACGTTTATTGGAATTTCGGTTGGATGAGAGCGGTAGAAATCTTGAAAAGCTATCGATCAGTATTTCAACGAAGCGTTAATACATATGCACTAAATTTAGATTGGACATTTCATCAATCCACTTGACATTGCTTTTGAAAAATTTAAATATTTCAGGTTGTGGTTAGCGTTAAGTTTCAAATAAAAAAACAATGATAACTCAATATAAATTTCTTTGTGACTGATAGAATTATTCAAAGATATAGGAACTTCAGTTACATTTGCAGCAAATTCATCACAACACACGAATATCAAATCTAAAATTTTAAGATGTGAGTTAACTACTGAATTGATTTGTTTTAAATTTAAAAAATGCAGGAAATCAAGTAAGAGAGATTCGTGGCCATAAAAAATTCCATGCCCTAAAAGAAAGTTTTTGTTATCAACCTTATTTCAAATTATATTACTAAGATTAAAACTGCTTAGTTATCGGATTCGGTACAGTATTTCAATTAGTTCACAAACAATTCCACTACTATTTCACAATTCAAATCTTTTATTTTTCACTTATTAAGACTTAGCTCCTTTTCTATCGCTCTCCAAAAATCAACTTATCGTCCGCAGCTTCTCATCCTGTATTTATACCACATTTGTCGGGTTGTACTTCTGGGGTAATAACTGGGGTAATAACTGAACTCTCCAACGTGGAGAGTTTGTATGATCCTAAAGTTATGCAACACTGGATACTTGACTTAATCACATATATACCACAATATCCCCCTCTTAAACCTGTTCGTCCCGAACAAACTCTTCGACTTCTTATCCTTTTATTAACCCTTTCCTCGTTATACGAACTTATGCGTAACGAGTTTCCCATTTTTACTGCATCGCTGCTGCTCCGCTTATGGGGTTGGCTAATGTCGCAGACCGCAGAACGCGTCTACATAATGCTCGGTCCTGGATCGCTTCAGTGGTAAGCCCCAGGCATTGTTGCGCATTTGCCATCTGAGAAATCCAGGAATTCTTTTTCCGACCTCGTTTTCTTACAGTTGGAGTGACCGTAGTTGATAGTGCCTTTTTAACCGGATTTTCCGCAGATCTTCTTTGAACGTGGCAATACCAACTTATTCTATTCGCCTCAAGCTGTTCGGTTACCGAATTCTTTATATGTAGACTTCCTCTTATACGCATAGATCTATTGAAATCACGTTTAGTGACTCCACTAGACATCCTTAACATTTTCATTTCCGCTGCCGTCATTTTGTTTTTAAACGCTTCGTACATTGTCCAGCACTGTGAACCGTATATAAGAGCTGGTCTAACAACCGTGGTGTAGAGTTTCCCCTTTAATTTAAGTGGAAATTTTGGGTCGCAAAAGATTCCCGAATTTTTCCGCCATTTCATCCATCCTACACTCACTCTGTGGTTACGTCGTCGTCACATTTCACTTCCATGTTAACGATTGATCCTAAGTACTTAAAGGTAGTGCTTTTCAGAAGAACTATTCCGTCTAACATTATATCCGGAACAGGTCGCAACGGATGCGCAAATGGGCACGTCAGATGCTCCGTCTTTGAACGACTTATTTTAAACCCGTTTCTCTCTAGCGCATTTCTCCATGAATCTAAGTCGTTCTGTAAATCTTCGACGTTATCGCTAAGTATAACTGCGTCGTCAGCGAAGAGAATTGGCGTTACATTTGCTTCGCGCATGCAGTCTTTTAAAAGATAGTCGAATACTACGTTAAAGAGGAAAGGGCTAAGTACGCTTCCTTGGTGCACTCCGACATTAACTGGAAATTCTCTCGTTAGTCCAGCAGAGCTTTTAACCGCAATTTTCACGTTTCCGTACATGTCTTGCATTATTCTAACATACGTTTCCGGTACGTTTTGAGACCTCAGCGCGGCCCATATGAGATCCCTAGGCACTCGATCGAATGCTTTCTCGAGGTCGATAAATACCATGTGTAAATCCTTAGACGAATCTCGGTGCTTTTCCATTATTATTCGTAGGCTTTGGATAGCGTCCACCGTCGATCTTCCTTCAACAAATCCACACTGGTTATTATCGAGCTTTATTATTTGCCGAAGACGTTCGTTTAAGACTCTTTCGACGATTTTCATTGTGTGTGACATAAGCTTGATTGAACGGTAGTTGTTGCATTCTCGAGTGTCGCCTTTTCCTTTGTATAATGGAACCAAGAAGCTACTTCTCCACTACTCTTCGACATTCTGCCCAATTCATTCTGCGGTGTATTCGATCCACATGAACCACTTTCATCTTGCCTTTTCCTCTTTGAATGCGACAGACAACATCGTTGATGCGTTTTACGACTTTATATGGTCATTCCCAGTCTTGCTGTAATTAGGGTGATACACCTTTTCGTCTATGAGGGTTATACAGGCACACTAGATCTCCTTCCTTAAATCCCGTTGTGGTCGCCTTAACATCATATCTCGTCTTCATGCGGTCACTGGCTATCTTGATCTTATCCCTGGTTCTTTGGTGCACGTCCCTAATAATCTGTCTGAGGTCTGCGACATAGTCGTCTTCATTTCTGTTCTCTTCAGACGGCGGTGATCCAAACATCAATTCGCTAGGTAACCGGACTGTTCGACCGAAAAGGATTTCCGATGGAGTGCGACCTGTGGTGTTGTGTACTGCACTCAGAAAGGCTAATAGAAACATTGGAATTTGCATATCCCAATCGCATTGCTTGTCGCCAACGACCTTTGATAGGTGTTCATTTAAGATTCTGTTGAAGCGTTCTACCATCCCGTCCGATTGTTGATGGAGCGGCGGTGTTCTCGTCTTTTTAATCCCCGGTAGCTCGCACAGTTTGAAATTTATGAAGTGTAGGGAAGAGGAGTCCACATCTTTTTTGATAAGTTTTTTGCAAAGCAACATATTTTCAGGTAGCTCTAGCCTGTGTGCTTCAAATGAAATAACATTTTTTTCAGTGCATTCTTTACACAGGCGAGAAATGTAAAGAAATTTCAGCTTACAAACGGTAGACAACATAGCATCGGGTGTTACATCAGTAGCTGTTCCATGTAGATTGCGTGTACGTTGACCTCTTCTCTTCTTTTTTGACTCAACTTGCTTCCAGACATTAGCATTTGATAAGTTGGTGTTGTCATCGGTAACGGCTGATGGATGATGTAAAATTGGAAGAAGCGAGTTTGGCGGTGGCACTGATGGGGCAGCAAATGTGACAGGAGCACCTGCTGTCATAGATAATAAAGACAAAGAAGTAGGAGTTGCCTGTGAGGCAACTGCTGTCGTACATGATGAATGATGGTTAAGATGAAGCGGTCGCTGCGGGAGGTGGAAAGGCGATTTGTGGGTGCGAGTTCGAAGTGCATGGATTAGAATTTGATACGGGCACATTCTTTTCGATGGAAGAGGAACTAGATTGATGTAGTGTTCGGTCTCCAAAACACAATGATAACGTTTCAGTGCCGCCATTGATTTGTGACATGTGACCTAAAGCTTCGTATTCCTCTAAAAATTGAAGGTATTTATGTTTTACTTCTTTTATGCTTACTTTTGGTGAAGGATGAGATAGCTTTTTACTGGTGTACCCTTGCACTTGCCAGACAGTTGGTGGTCTCACAAAATGGTAGCTTAACAATTAAGCGTCTTTCCTTCTTTTTGTATGTTGTATAATGGCTGTGCTAAGTAGTATGTAGGACCGCCTCGCTAGCCTTTGATGTGGTGATAAACGTATAGTTACCTGACTTATTGATTTGTTGTCCTCTTCTGCTGGGTTGGATACTTGCTGATGATAGCGCCTTGGTATTGTTAAGATGTGACAACATCTTTTTTTAATCGCAATTAAGACAGCCTCTTAATTATAAGTGTTTGCGATATAGACAACCTATAAATATACCAAATCTTTTATGTGCCCCGAATTTGTTGTTCGTCCATTTTAGAAGACAGTGATAAAAAATTGGCTGCACTTCAAATAATCACAACCAAACAACAAGTTCGATGAATAGAGTTTTTGATAAGGTTTATGACGTCTTCTTCAATAATTGTGTGGGTTTGTTATTCTACCATAATTATGACAAGAAGATTTTTATGAACTGGCTTCTTCAAATATAAGAACTAGACTTAATTGCATTTAACTATTGTTAAATCGTAACTCAAATCTCAGATTGTTTACTTCAGTGATTACATCTGCTGCCGTAATTGTAATTCTTTACTGCAATCGGTGGTGCTGTATGGGCCCATCATCTCTACCACTCTCCTTCGCATTCAGATAGTACCAATAATTTTTGGTTGATTTTGTTCCACTGTTTTTGGCAATGCCTGGACTGAATCAACCTTTGGTGTGTTAAATCCATTAACGAAGCCTTTTCATCTTTTCATCTTGGAAATGATTTTTATACAACTTGTATTACGTTGATATTTTCAAGACGTATTCCGTAAGGCGAAGAATAACTGTAATCATCACAAGTGTGTCAATAATTTCATTCATACGTCAGCTTGTACAAATTTTCTCAAATGTTACTGTAATTGATGTAGTTGCGCTGCTTGACTATTTCCATGTGTTGAGTTTCTTCTTGAAATTGATATAATGCCCTTAATTGTTTGGTCAATTTCCAACTGCGTCTTAATGCTAATGCTAATCAAAAGAAACCCAATTCTAATGTTAACTTCTTGAATACTTGACTTTAGTACTCATAAATAAAATTTATAAATAAAATAAACTACTTAAGCGACTAACAAATAAATAAATTAATACTTACCTACTCGTAAATACTTGCATTTTATGCAAATTCAGCATTTACACAATTTATAATTGTAGAAATAATAATGCTGCGTCGCCAAAAGACGTTTCTTGATGCACATTGATCTGCTTTTATGTAAAGGTTGTTGAAGTGAAGAATCCTCCGTTGGCACTAGATGTGTATTGACCCACGATTGCAACTGCCTAATAATTCATATTTGCACAGGCAGTCAGTTAAGGGGAGAGTGTAAGGCATGTTACAATGTTTTCTTTTCTCAGCAACCATAAGCCCTATAGTCCTGTTTTGTTATTTTTTTCTTTTAAAATAATGGTTTTAATTGACCGAAGGGGATACAAAAATTGAATTTGATTATACTTGTTAAACAAGGTGCCAAATTAAACTAGTGGATAAAACACAACACAAAAAACAAATAAAATGAAATTCTAAACATTTAAAACACTAGACAAATTGATATAATTTCATACACACTTTGAATTGAACAAATATAAACCGAATGATTGAACAGAAAAGTCTACAGACTATTTTGTAACGTTGAGAGTAAAAGTTGGTTTTTTTTTTGAATAAAAGTCAAAATGTAATGTAATTTATTTTTGTTCTCAAAGAAAAATTAAAAATTCTTTGCGTAATTGACAATTAAAAGCCACATGGCTTGAAACAAAAAGCAAGCCATTACAAAAATAAAATTTTATGCATGTTTGAGCTAAGTAATTTTAAAATAAAAATTCACTAGTAATAATACAAAGTATTTTAAAAATCAACTCAAACCTAAAGAATCCATTGCCGAAGAAAACGTCAGTTGCGGTAAGCACTACCAGCAAAAGCAGCAGTTGCAAAATTCCCTTAAGCAGTATTTCCGGAAATCTGAAACGTAAATAAAGTCTACAACCAATCGATGTAAGTCCATTCCAATTTTTGATTGTATGCGTTTCAATATGTGGGATAACTTTCTATACCTATAAAGTAAAAAAATAAAATATGTACCTATACAATATACAATACATACAATGTTTTATGTAAAAAATAGGACTTCGACTGCTCACAGCAGCAGGTTGAACAGGGCAGACTATCTGCTGACACGCCTATCATCAATGGAAAAGTAGATGTAGCTAGCTGAAAGAGGAGGAGGATAACGAGGAATTTGTAAGGAAGGTCGAAAACAATGTGAAATATTACGAACTGTCGGATGCATTCGAACAGATTCTTGATTTACACGGCTATTAAAAACCTGATCTCCTTTGGAATTACAAGGTTGCCTACAGTCCTAGACAACACGTCCGATGCTACTGCCAGTGGCGATGGCAATCGACAGGGGTGCAGTGTGCCTAAAATCAATCTAGCTGTATACAGTGGTAGGAATGATGCGTGGAGGTCACGAGGTCAACAACTCGCGGTTGTGCAAAAGTTTCTTTGTAAAAAAGAGAGCTTGAGCGGTGAACAGGAGAGACTTCTTCAACATCTTTTCATCGACAAGGATAATTACATCCGCGCATGGGAAATCCTCAAGAATTATTATTTGGGTACCGAAGACGCAATTGGGTAACATTCTGTTGGGAAAGTTGGGAGTAACAATTGTTAAAGCTTTTTCCTACCAAATAGATTTAGTTCTGACCTTGAGAAGGTTTTTGGAAATAGAAGAGCAACAACAACGGCAACACGACACTGACGACGACGTTCAGTTTGAGTAGCATTTTCAAAGCAATTTCAAAAAGATACCTGGCGGATATAATAAGGTACGCCTTTTATTTAGAGGTGGACAATACCTAAGTATGGGCCCAATACAAGGTGACGCGGTTAATCGCTTTATGCAAAACAAACTCCAATGTGACATAAAATTGAAGACGGAGTACACTCGATGTGTGTCGGAGTCTACCGCGTTCCTTACGTGAAGTTAAATTATAGCCATTGTTTGTTTTTTTTTTTTTTTTTTTTTTTATAAAAAACTTAGCGTATGGACATATTTTTTTATTCTTATAAAAACTTATTATCTAACTTAAAATAAACCTTAATCTACCTAACCTACATACAATACGTACATACACACATATAGACATTATGCACAATTATATACATACATTAGTATATACCTTCGTATATACTAATATATATATATATTACTTAAATGCTAACCTAAACCTATGTAAGCTGGCCATCGCTATTTACAAAGCAAATAGATTGGTCAGCTCTGCCTCATTAGTGAGGCTGGTCCGTAATTGACGGAAACGACGACGAAACATCTTCCCCATCATTCAACCACCAGAAATGCTGGTGCTGCCGAACGACATCCCTTTTATCGCGATTCCCCACCGCCCTACTGAACCTGAGACGATCCACCCTGCCGTGTGCGACGTCTCTGTTGTAGTTGAGTCGCCTGTCCCCAGCTGTCCGAGCGACATGGAAGATTAACGGGACTGCTGATCTATCCTGGATCAACCCTATCTGATCAAGGTAGAGGAATGCTTCCGGTGGCACGAAGCCGTTAGAGCGCACACTCTCATGATAAAGGTGATTGGGGTAGTACGCCCCGGATATCAGGTTATTCGTCGAGGCCATTGCTCTTGCAATGTGCCTTCGAGTCAGCTTAACTACGAAGTTGTCCACTCGTATTAGGTTCGCCCTGTTGTAAAGGACCTCATTAGGATAGAAAATTTTGTACTCAGACTCTGGTGTTCTATACAAGCGAAGACAAGCCCTAAGGCAAGCCCTCTCAAACACGCGAATCTTTTCCATTAAGCTTGCTCGTACATTGAACCACACGGGACACCCAAATACCAGCATGGGCCTGATAAGGGCCATGTAGCAGATTATCTTTACCCTCGCATCGAGTTGGCTGCTATAAAACAGTCTCCTTGTGAGGGCAAAAGCGCCTTTAGCTCTGGCCAGAGCAGCATCTAAATTTTTGTTAAAATACAGAAACTGATCTAGCCAAATCCCAAGGTATCTGACTACGTTTCGACAGGCAAGAGGCTGTCCGTGTTGTCCAATGATCGAGAACTTTCGCCAATTTTTTCTGGTATCCCTAGAGGCTCCAGACAACGGCGTCCTAAAGAGAATGGTTTCCGACTTCTGAAAGTTGATTTTCAACTTCCAGTCATCGCAAAATCGTCTTATCTTATCGAAGTCACGCTGTAAGAGACTATTAATGACCTCGATTTTTGGACCTGTTCTGTACGCTATCAAGTCGTCTGCGTACGCAATAGTATGGGGAAGTGAACCTATCAAGTCGCTTGTATAAATGTTGAATAGGAGCGCCTTGCTGAAGACCATTTTTAATTTGAAATATTCCAACAGAAGTCACATCACCATTTTTCACGATGAACTGTCTGTTGGTTAGCATATTATAAAGAATGTACAAGAGTGGTTTACTGATCCCCAGACTTGCCAGCTTGTAGAAAAGACCTTCTAACCATACAGTGTCGAAAGCCTTCTCCAAGTCAACTAGGCAGGCACCAGTACACTGTTTTTTGGCTTTATTCCATTGGATATCGGACACCAGTTTAGACGCGGCATGTGAGATAGCATGTCCTGCCTTAAAACCGAATTGATTATCCGGAACTATATGTTTGTCCTCAACCCACCTAGTCAGAGCTCTATTGATTACTTTTTCGAACACCTTACTGATATTCGGAAGGAGACTTATCGACCGAAGATTCGCTGGATTGGATATATCCTTTCCCTTTTTGGGGATAGGTTGAACCACCGCCGTTTTCCAATGCGCTGGATAATGTGCATTATTCATTGCATTGTTAAACAGGGTGGTATAAATGTCCACCGCTTCTAGAGGAAGATGTCGAAGCACGATGTTCGGAATTCCATCGGTCCCCACTGATTTCTTACTTCTGATTGTGTCGAAGATCTCATGGAGTTCTTCCTTCGAAATGAACGGGGGTAGGTCACTTTCTCTGGCAATGACATTATTTGCCATATTTTCATCGCTGAACGGGGTGAAACCAGAGCCCTCGGTTCGCCAGTTCTCTACTTCATCTCGAATATAGAAGTTGTGCACCAAGACGCGATTGTCCAGGTCATAATTAGGGCCAATGATATCATTGGCCTTGTATACTTCCTGGAAAGTCGCCCCTATGGCCTCAACCTTCTCCTGTGGATCCTCGATCACAAAGAAGTCGTCATCATCAGCGGCCTCATTTGTATCAATGCCTGCTATTGTTAGTAACCGTTCGTTGTCTGTTGTCCGGGCTATTTTAAGACACTGAAGGTCATTTTGATTTTTTCTCCGAAATAGTTTATTTATTTGCGGGAACATATTCGGGTTGCTGGTGTTTACAGCCCGAACCTTGTTGTTCCAATACAAACTTACAGCAATTCTGTAATTCTCTTTGATTAACATTTGAATATTTTTAATCGACGACTTCAGTGTCCTAATCTCTGGGTCTTGTCTGTCTGTAAACTGTCTGTATAAGTTTTTCAGTCTTGTCAGAAGTCTACTTTTCTGTCGGTGCAGTGCGTCAATAGTAGGATTGCGGAACAGATCTTCGTTAGTCGTTTGTTTATACCGCGGTATTGTAGTGTCCATAGTTTGTTTTATTGTCTGGTCCATTCGTTTAAGGTACTTATCGATCTCCACGTTTGATAAATTCCTATTGGACGGTGGGTGGAGCGTGTTCGAGGAGAGTGCTCTTGTCAAGGTTGCGGAGAAGCGTGTCCATCGAGTCTTACTGTAGTTGTAAGAGTATCTTTGAACAAACTCCTCCAATTCCGCAATTTCGTTGGGAACTGTTATTTCGGTGCTAAAACCGCAATGGTCGCTGTCATACACGAATGTGCGCAGACAGTTAAGCGTTTGTAAATTCGTACCTGTCAGTCGTATACGTTCGTCGTACAGTAATAGATCCAAATAAGACCCGCCTCTGGGAAACGACGGGTTATCCGTCGCTTTAAGACCGAGTCTATACATGGCATCGTGCTGACCCCACCAATCGAGTAGTAGGTTCCCTCTAGTATTTGGCAAATTATTTCCCCAATCTCTGTGTCTAGCGTTGAAGTCCCCGCCGATTATAAAATAATTCTCCTCCGATTCCAGCCTCAGAAGTCGAAAAAGTGTGTCGAGCTCTGTAATGAATAAGGTGGATTGTGAAGCCCCAGATGCATAAACAGAGGCCAAGTACAGCCGCTTTCCACTGCGGAGCGGGATGTAAATGACGACTGCCTCCAACACCCGGAACCTGCGTAGCACTCTCTTGTACACTCTGTGAAATTTTATACCTTCTTTAATGAAGATCGCGACACCACCTCCACGTTTGGATCTGGGCCGGTTTCTTCTTCTAACAATATAATTATTGTACTCCAGTTTGTGCTTATCGGTTAGCTTGGTTTCGCTCGCGAAAAGCACATCAGGAGTTTGGTCTTGTAGCAATTTAAACATCGCGGCTCTTCGTTCGATCCTGATCAGTGAATTAACATTCACCGCAAGGACCTTCAAAGTTTGCTCCACCATGTGCGTACCCATTACGACATGTGTTGCGTTAGGCCCGGCAGCAGTGCGTAGATCTGGTCCACCCGCTTGGCCTGTTCTTGCACCTGCTGTTGCAGCTGAGCCATCTGCCCTTGGATTGCGAGCAAGATGGCCAGCATGTTAGGTGCAGCTTCTGTTGTTCTCGGCATTGGCGCCGGAGAAGCAACAGTCGCTTGCTGTGCCGTAGCCCCCCTACCTGACGCCATTTGGGCGTAGGAAATTTGGGACGTGACGGCTGGTGTTTGAAACCTAACAGGTGAACGTTTGACCTCCACCTTCTGCTGCCGAGCCAGTTTTGCTTTTTTAATGTCGGCGAACTTAGGACAACCCCGATAGTTTGCGGTGTGTCCCACGTTCCCACATAACACGCACGAGAGCTGCGTCCTATCGGATGCTCCGTCCCTACCCAGAGCACACTCTTCGGAACTGTGGTTCTTTGCGCACTTCACGCATCGAGGCTGCATTTGGCAGTTCGACGCGGCGTGCCCGAACCTCTGGCAGCGAATGCATTGTATAACGCCTTCGCTCCTTTTTAATTTTTCCCAGTGAACCACCTGGTAGTCTAGGACATTGATACTCCTTAGACTATCCAGACGGCTTTCGGGACTGAGCTGCACCAGGAAGAACGGCAGACCCCGTTTCTCCCGTCTGGCTCTAGCTGTGGTAAATGGCTTTACCCCCACAAATTTGAGTCCTTCGCACTCCTTCTCTTTAAGCAGTGCCAGGATCTCCTCAGGATCAGAAGACGGTTCCAACCCCTTCAGCAGCATCGATTGCCGCTTTTCACACTTCGGTGTGAATGAGAAGTGCTCCGTCGTCGTTTCTTTTAGGAGCTCTTTCACTTTCGCATAGCCCTCCACTGTATTACAGTGGATGGCATGGCGATCGTTCCCCAATCTTTTAATGTTAAAATTATTACCAATGACCAACTTACACAGGTCCTTGGTTGCATTTACCTCAAGTTTGTAGGTGTTGATAGGGGGCACCTTCTCCTTCTTCTTCTGCTGCTGCTGCTGCTGATGTTGTTGTTGTTGTTGTTGCTGCTGTTGTTGCTGCTGCTGCTGTTGTTTTTGCTGCTGCCGCTGTTTCTGCTGCTGCTGCTTTTTTTGCTGCAGTTGTTGTTTCTGCTGCTGCTGTTTTTGTTGTGGCTGTTGCTGCTTTTGCTGTAGCCGTTGTTGTGGCTGCTCTTGTTGTTTTTGCAGGTGGTTCTTAAGTTTTTGTTGGTGTTGTTTAAGAACTTGTGTAATTGTATTTGTTTGGTGTTGTTGTTGGGCCTGCTTTTGGGCTAACTGCGTGTGCTGTTGCTGTTGGGATTGCTCTTGGCTTTCCCTCTTCCTTCTTACCATTTGCCTTTCTTTAATGGCAAATATTTTTTGTTCCAGCACTTTGATGCTACTATTTATAGCCTCTATTTCCCCGTCTTCATCTTCAGATTCGGATGACGCCAAAGAAGCGAAGCTGTTATCTCTTAGATTGGGACTTTCACCATCATCTGAGACATATGGGTAGTCTTTTGTAACTTGCCCGGGACATATATTTGCTGCCGTTGATGATTCCCTCCCTCCATCAGGCAACGTTTCAGCAGAATTTGGAAGCGAGGGACGTTGTACCAACTTAGAATTTGGCCTAAGCTTTCTCCTTCTCTTCGTCTTTGGTTCTCCCAATGCTGCTGTTTGGCTAGAACCACTCGATGCCTCGCCTGATTTTTCAGCCGATCCCGCTATAGGCCTAGCGGACCGCTTTCCACAATCCATCACGTGATGTTGTTTACTCACTTTTAATTATTTTATTTTAAAAATGCACAACAAAACAAAAAAAAAAAAAAAAAGAACACTAGCTGGGGCCCGGATTCGAACCCACAACCTTGTCTTGTCAATCGCGCACTCTATCACTTCGGCTAATTGGAGCCTTGTGAACAATATGTTAGATGTTGTTTGTATAGTTTTTTGTTTGTATTGAATACTACTCAAACCAAAGCCGAACACGTCTAAACTCCACGGAGGTCTATGAACGACTGATATAGCCATTGTTTGACTTGTACTACAATGTTCGTCTGCTGCACACTTTAAAACTTTTGAGAACCAGGTAGAAAGCGGCGATACCTAAGTATGTTCGCGGAAATGGGGCACACGCGTTATAAGCAAAACTTTTTGGTAAATCCTGAGGCAAGTTATACTAGTACTCTGCTAACGTGCTGTTGAAAAATAAACACATTGATAATCAATTAACATTAATTTTGCTTGTTTGCATTTTGTAACTCTTCTCAAATGTTACTTACACACTCATTCATGTTAACTTTTCCTCATATAACTCGACTCTTTTATCTAATAATGTGTTCTCTCTTAACTTTGTAACACTTCAGACGTGCAGCCTGCTTCACTTTTTACTTGATGTTTTTCATAATAAACGGTGAATTAGTTTAAAGCGAGTTTTCTTTTATTTTTAAATTCTTGCAAAGTAAATATCTGCGTATATTTTTTTTTACATTTTAGTGCCGAAACCCGAGAGAAGACTCGAATGGATTTATAATGGAAGTGACGTCTCGTGGGGCATTGAAAGCTCAGTTAACGAAAGAAACAAAGGCTGCGTCGGAGTTTCTTCTCGCAGAGAGTTCACGTATTAACGGTAAAAGTTACCAATTTCAATTTTCAATTATCAATTTTAATCGAAAGACTATTTATGGCAGACACTGTGCCAGCATGAAAACTGCAGATCAACAAGTTCACAGTGAGGGACTCATTAAGGCAGACGAGTTTAAAAAGGATTTTGAAAAAATAGCGAGTACATTGCAGTAGCCACAATGGCCCGGTTAACAATAAATGAAAGCACCAAAGAGCCTGCTGTATCGATTCAAGAGTCAGCTGTAAAGTTGCCAAATTAGAGGTCAAGAAATTTGGCGGTGATTTGCATGACTGGCTGCATTTTGGGATTACTGCCACAGACAAAATCCAACGTTTGGAGCAGCCAAACGCACAATATCGGGATTAACCGCTTCGGCAACTTGTTACGACGCCGCTGTCGCCCTACTCCTCGAACAATATAGAGACAATGATAAACTTATCGACATCTACATGCAAAAATTAATTAACATACGTCTCGTTGGCATAAAATCAGACATGGATGGTTTAAGGGCACTCTACAATACTGTTACCACATGCACAAGATCTCTAACAGCATTACAAATACCAGCAAATCACTACCAGGTAATGCTAAAATCCATACTTTTACGTTGCCTGCCAGCCGATCTACGTGTAGAATATTATCGCACACAAGAGAAACCCAAAGGAGACGAGGAGATATCAACAGAACATGACGAAACAAAATCACAAACACATTCACAAACATCTCGCTATGGTGCCAGTGATCCATACGTGCAAAGTAGATTGAAATTTCTTAAGAAAGAAGTGGAGGCATTGGAAAAGAGTAAAATATCACCAACATAGTCAAACAAGAAATCTACCGCATCGCCAATAACTGCCGCCAGTCTCAAAGGCAGTAAAAAAGTATGTGCATTATGTAGTCAGTCAAACCACTCAACAAATGACTGTAAAAACGGAATAACTGTAAAGGAGAAACGGGATATATTGATTAAAGCAAATAGATGCTTTCGGTGTGCCAAAGTGGGTCATTCGGCGAGAAAGTGTAGAAGTGGAAAGTTTTTAATGTGGTATAAATGTGGCGGCAGGCATATTACGTCAATATATGATCCTTAATATAAGAGCTCCAACAGCAACAAAGAGATGGGTTGTAATTTGTGTGCGCACAGTTTTAGTTTTTCAAATGTTTTTCTCAAAACGGCGCGATGTATTTTTGCTAGTGCAAAAGAAAATAAATATCTTGTTCGAGTTGTCATGGTCATGGAGGAAGCCAACATAGCTTTATGCGACAGAGTTTGGTGGAAAAACTGCAGCTACCAGTCTGTAATGAAATTGCAAAAATTGCCATGTTACCATTTGGTTCCAAAGAACAACTTCCAATTAAAGAATTTAATAAAGCAAAAATTATTTTTAAAAGTCAATACAGTGGGAGAAGTGTTTCTATAGAGGCAATAGTGGTACCCGATGAAGATGTGGTCTTTAGAAACAACTGGTATACGAGGCAAAGAAGCGGAAAATATACACACGACAGAAAAAATGACAGGAACTTGCTTGAAAAAAAATGGATGTCGGTATGAGGCAGCAATGCCCTAGAAAAATCCACAGCTGGTGTTTGAGGACAATAAAAGTTTACCGATAAGTCGTTTGTATTTTTTAACTAAACACTTGTCTAGAGATCCAAGCAAACTGAAAGATTATAATTTGGCGGTTTGTCAAATGATCAAAGATGGTGGGGCAGAACGGTTTGCACCTACCCCAAAAGTGACTTCTAAAAGAATCATGTTCCTCATCGACCTGTTTACAAGGAAACGAGTGCTACTACCGAACTACGTATAGTCTACGACGCCTCCGCTCATACAGTCCAATTTCCCTCCTTGAACAACAGCTCTTCACAGGAACCAATTTGCTTCCTGATGTCTTCAGTATTTTATTAAATTTTCGATTGGGTCCCATTGGTATTGTAGCCGATAATGAGAAAGCGTTCCACCAAATAACTCTCAATAAGGCTGATCGGGATTCGCATCGATTCGTTTGGTATTTTTTGCTTGCTGAAGTTGACAAACAACCCGTAGACTTTCGCATGACCAGGGTCAATTTCGGCGTTTGCTGCAGTCCGTTTCTTTTTTCTGCTGCAATCAGACACCACTTGAGGCTGTAAAAGCATAATTTTCCTGAAACTTGTGAAACGTTGAGAAAAGGTTTTTACGTGAATGATCCTATCTTCAGTGTTGACTCAGAAGCAGTGGGTTTAAGACTTTACCGTGAGGCTATTGATGTTATGGGAAGAGCGTCCATGCATCTAAGAAAGTGACATTCTAACAGTGCAGCTATCCGGTCAACAGTATATCCTCAAGAATTTCCAATTGTTCAAAAGGTTTTGGGTGTGAACTGGTCAGCATTTAATGACGAGTTGTCCGTGCCACTGGATTCTGTTCAGGGTTTTTTGGAATCAAATCCATCGAATGGAACGAAACGAGATATTTTGAAAGCAATTGCAAGAATCTACCTCCCATTAGGTATCGTCTGTCCTGCAATTATCAAGCTGAAAATATTGTTCCAAGTGGCCTGGAAAAAGAAACTCTCTTGATATGAAGCCTTACCGCATGACTTAATGCTAGAGTGGAACAAGTGTATTCGCAGCATCGTGCACCTAAAGGAGATGTCAATTCCCATAGCAGTGCAGTTAGTTCCAGTAGCGAATCGAGTTCTATGCCATATTTTTGCCGACGCAAGCATAGGGCCTTGGCTTATCTTCAAGCAATAGAGGACAAGGGCATTGAAATGACTTCATTTCTATGTGCGAAAAGTCGAGTTGCACCGCTGAAAATGACAGCTTGAATGAACTTACTTTACCGAAGATTGGAGCTTACGGTGACTCTTGTGGCTGCCAGATTGTGCGCATATTATAAAGTATCTTTACGAGTCTCTATATACCAATTCTTTTTGCGGAGTGATTCTAAGATAACCTTGAACTGGATCTTTGGTCAAACTCAGCAATGGAAGACGTATGTACAGAGTCGTGTCTCAGAAATACGTCGTCACACTGCGATAACAGATTGGAGACATTGTCCTGGTAAAGGTCACTCTGCGGACTTAGTAACCCGAGGCATTCCTGGAGAAAAGCTTTCCTCATCGCTATTATGGGAACAAGGTTCGGATTGGCTGAACGACGCCCAGATTCTGATGAATTCTTACGATAAACACCATCATGACGACTACGTAAGCCCGACATTTCTGATTGGGACTGATGATTTGCAGCAAACAATAGAAGAACCAGTACTATTCTGCGAAGGTTCAACAGATGGAAAGGTCTATTGCGAGTAACATGCTGGATCCTGCGCTATATATCCCAGTGCAAATTTAAACAGAGGGCACAGGTATGTTCAATCGCTCAGTTTTGCTAACGATTTAAGTTACGTGCAGAAGAAGTGCAGTTGGCCCCCTTCCTAGATGAGTATGGGATGATGAGAGTGGGTGGAAGGTTGCAGATGTTGAATGAGGAGTTTGATCTTAAGCACCACATCATTCTGCCTGCAGGTCTTCATATCACCACCCTCATCGTTGATGACCCACCACCAGGCATCGAGGGACTAACTTAGTTCTTACCAAATTGAGAGCGTGTTTCTGGATTATTAGAGGACGACAACTGCTAAAGAAAAGAGTAAGAAGTTGCTTGGTGTGTAGGAAGCTATTTGGTCCAGCAGCAGCCTAACCATTCGTTCCTCTACCGATCGAAAGAAATAACGTTAATAAGGCCATTTCAAAACGAAGGGATTGATTTTGCCGGTCCCTTGTATTATGTGAATCCAGGAGATGCTTCGTCACATAAGGCCTACATCTTGATATTTACTTGTGCTACTATCCGAACTGTCCATTTAGAGCTCACGGTAAGTTTGTCCACCGATTGCTGGTTGATGGCTATGAGACGTTTTATAGCAAGGCGTGGGGTTCCACCGACGATCTGTTCTGACAACGCTAAAACGTTCGGAAGAGCAGCACTAGAACTTTACAAGACTCAAAGCATTCTCACGGACGCCCTGTTTGACTTCTTGTCACAAAAGCGAATAGAATGGAAATTTGTCATAGAGCGAGCTGGGGGTGGATTTTGGGAGTGACTCATCGGGACTGTTAAGAATAACCTAAAGGTCGTAATTGGGAAGGCTCGACTTTCTTTCGAGCAGCTACGTACGATACTCAGCGAAGCAGAGGCTTCTGTTAATGATCGGTCACTAACTTACGTATCCAACGAATTTTCTTAGGAAGAGATGGAAAAACGCGTTCCTGTGAAGTATGGTGCTCTGATGGCAGCAGATTTCGACGAGCAATTCAACTCCTATAGCCAATGGAGTTGAATAACTTGTCCCCGCCCCAGAATGTTGAAAAATAAACACATTGGCAATCAATTAACATTCATTTTGCTTGTTTTACTTCTGCATTATGTAACTGTTCTCATCTGTTACTTACACACTCACCCATATTAAATTTTCATCATATAACTCGACTCTTTTGTCTAACAATGAGTTCTCTCTTTACTTTGTAACACTTCAGACGTGCAGCCTGTTTCACTTTTAACTTGATGTTCTTAATAATAAACGGTGAATTAGTTTAAAACGAGTTTTCTTTTATTTTTAAATCCTTGGCGGAGTAAAATTTGCGTATATTTACTCAGTTCGTTCTGGAAATGAAAATATCTGGACAAATTCAAGAACATCTTCTCCAAGATACCGCCGTCCAGTAGAATTCGCGAAGGAAAATATTGCAAAGTTCAACCGTATGAAAGCCGAATTAAATTGTCTAAAAGCCACAAAGGTAACCTTTAACGACAAAACTGTTTTAGTTAATCACACTTTGTTCAAAAAAAAGGTAGATGGCAAAACATGTACTGCTGTTATGGCGAACGGGGCCGGCTAAGTTTGCTGTATATGCAAGGCATATCCTAAGGACATGAACACTGCCTATTCATACGGCTTACAAAATCTTCATGCACACATTAAATATATAGAAACACTGTTACATGTACAGTATCGTACAAAATTAATAATGATAGCTAGCAGGCGAGAGGAGCTGAAGAGAAACTAAAGAAAAAGAAAACAGATATTGAAAAATGAATCTAAGTAGATTTTGCAAAAGAAGGTGGAGGAAATACAAATGACGACAACATGCCAGCAATTTTTTTAAGGATGTAGCAAAAACCGTTGAAATAATAAACTTAGACCCGAAACTAGTAGAACGGTTTCCTGTTGTCTTAAAGGCATTAACATCAGGTTTGAAAATTGATAACAATAAATTCCGTACTTACTATTTGGATACAGCAAAATTATTTGTTTCCAAATATAATTCGTACAAAATGCCTGAAAGTGTCCACAAAATTCTGTTGCACGGTGCTGATTTCATTGAAAGTTTTCCAATTCCTATCGGACAGCTTTCAAAAGATGTCTTGAAGCACGTCAAAAAGATAACAAAACTTTTCGAAGAGCGTTTTTAAGAAAGATGTCCTGAATTGCAGCAAATACTGATTTGCTCCCTACCATGTTGATATCTTCTGATCCAAAGATAAGAATTAAGCTAGAGGCCAATACGCAGCACTCATCTAAATAACAAATAAAATGAAATTCCTTACTTTTATAGCAATAGACAAATTGATATAATTACACACAGATTGAACAATGTACACATATAAACCGAATGAATAAACAGAAAAGTATACGGTCCATTTTGAAACGTTAAGAATAATAGTTGTTTTATTTAACTTTCTCTGTAAGTTAGAGCAACTCAACAAAACAACGTACAATACTGATGATTTAAAGATGGATCAAAATATCAACCATACAATAAAATGTAAAACATTTAAAAACGAAGATTATTTTAAACGTAGCAAACATATAAAGAAATGTAACTTTTCAGGAGAGCAGATTTTCGCCAGTCGTTTTTTTTTCTGACATCACAAGTTCATAAGGCATACAATTAATCTTCAAGTCCAGACCGCGATTCATTTTTTAGATATTTAGATAGATAAATTTAGATAGTTAGATATTTTTCTCGAGTTGATGAAACTGATGAAACACCGGCCGCGTTGAAGGGCTCCAGGATTCAATCTCCTTTGGGAATAATAGTCAGCATAATTATCGGTCGTCTCATGATTGCGCCTCGGGTTTCGAAGTCAGCAACCTTGATCTTTCCGCCCTGCCCTGCAATAACAGCCACGATTCTTCCGGTTGTCCATTGTCGTGGAGGTAAGTTATCTTCGTGGATCATGATGAGTTCTTGTTGGGGTATTGCAGCACCCACTTGCTGCGAATTTGAAGGCCAAGCAGATAGTCCCTTGACCACCTTCCCCAAAATTGTTGCTTGAGAAAGCACACAATATGACATCTTCTCAAGCAGCGCATTTGATAGTCTGGCAATTGTGCCGGTTGAAGCAAACAAATTGCTGAAAGTACATTCGGAGATCTGCTTCTAGTAGGAGGAAATGTTATCAAGTCTTGTAAGGCTAACGACGAAGCGAGCAATATTATTGTAAACGACATTTAGTTTTCTTCTTGCGTCATAGTCTTGACTACAGAATATCTTACAGCAATACAACAGGATTGGTAGAAGAAGGATTTTAACCAACAAGAGTTTTGTGCAAGTAGGAATAAAATACTGTGCAACCCAAAGAGCACGTAGTCCACCATAAATCTTACCAGTAGTGGCATTAATATATGTAGACCAAGTACATCAAGTTTTCTTGGCGTATTCAGCATACTTTATTGGGTTTTGCGCCAGGTTTATTGTGGAAAATTATATATATCCAATCTTCTTTTATGTATTGCGAGTGCTTTTGGCTTTTGAGCATTTAGGCGTAAATCATTCTTAGTTGATCAACCGAGAAACGCTGAAGATATTCATTCATCAACATAGCCGCTTCGCCAACACGATTTAAGGGCCGGCTCAAGTGAATTTGTGTGTCATCAGCAAACATAAGTATTGAGCAATGCTTGACAAATCTAGGCAGTTCGTTAACATACATGGAAAAAAGGAGTTGTGCAAGTATCAATCTTGGCGGCACTCCACATTTAATTAACAAAAAGACGACGACAGTTCGCCAACTACAACTCGTTGCAGCCTCCCTTGTAAGTAGGAATTTAGTACCCTCGTGGAAGATATTGAAAATTTATACTCTTTGCTTGGTTTTGAACAAAGAATGGAGTGGTTGACTGTGTCAAATGCCTTAGTAGTAGTAGTATTAGGATTGTTGGCTGGTTTTTATCAACAGCTTTTCTAACTTCATCATCGATCAATAGCAAAGCAGTCTTGCTACTACATTTAGATCGGAAGCCAGATTGGTTTCCACATAGCAGTTTTTTACTACATAGATACTTTTACATCTGCGATAAGACAGTTTTCTCAAAGACTTTCGAGAGAAATGGCAAAATCGATATTTGTCTATATTCCACCGCATTTCCATTTGATTTCTTTGGAATAAGGACAACCTTGGCCTGCTTTCATTGCGAGGGAAAGACCGATGTTGTTAAAATGGAACGGTTCCCTTTTGTTTTTGAAAAGTTTGTTTGTTTTGCTGTCAGCCCGGCTTTCTGCGATAATCGCTTAACTTTTTAACTTTAACTTTACCGGATTTTGCAACAAATTGGCGCCCAAAGTGGGGCTCAAAAAAAAGAAATTATAGTTTTACCAAAGGTGTACAAAAGTCTTGTTTCATTGGCGGGAAGTGTCTTGGTTTTTTTTTCAAAAGTAAAAATAATCCTTGTTGTTTTTTTAGATCTTCATTATTGGGAAGTGTGGTTTATAAAGAAGTGACATCGCTGGATATCATACAATTCAAGGATCATCGGGGGAAGTTACAACCATTCATCCATACATAGGAAAAAAACATATTTACATAGCTGGAAATCAAATCTCAGGTCGTATATACCCTGAGTTTCAAAAACGTTTTTATTTGGTCTTTTCTAGCCATTGCATCTGCCCTCCTCGATAATAATACGTACAATACTGATGATTTAAAGATGGATCAAAATATCAACCATACAATAAAATGTAAAACATTTAAAAACGAAGATTATTTTAAACGTAGCAAACATATAAAGAAATGTAAGTTTTAAGGAGAGCAGATTTTCGCCAGTCGTTCTTTTTCTGACGTCATAAGTTCAAAAAACACACAATTAATCTTCAAGTCCAGACCACGATTCTTCTTTTTATATAATTGCGTTTTATTTTGTATTGTTAGATATTTTTCTCGAGTTGATGAAACTGACGAAACACCGGCCGCGTTGAAGGGCTCCAGGATTCAATCTCCTTTGGGAATAATAGTCAGCTTAGTTATCGGTCGTCTCATGATTGCGCCTCGGGTTTCGAAGTCAGCAACCTTGATCTTTCCGCCCTGCCCTGCAATAATAGTCACGATTCTTCCGGTTGTCCATTGTCGTGGAGGTAAGTTATCTTCTTGGATCATGATGAGTTCTTGTTCGGGTATTGCAGCACCCACTTGCTGCGAATTCGAAGGCCAAGCAGATAGTCCCTTGACCACCTTCGCCAAAATTGTTGCTTGAGAAAGCACACAAGATGACATCTTCTCAAGCAGCGCATTTGATAGTCAGGCAATTGTGCCGGTTGAAGTGCTCGCAACAGACTGCATGTGACCAGATACACGGGCGATAGGTATACCCCGTCGTAGGGATCTGCGCTTAGGGCCGCGACTAACCTCGGATTGGGGATGGCTTCGACCTCGACCAGAATAGTCAAAAACTCCTCTGTTGTAAACAGTGAGTTTCCCAATGCGCGATGTAGTTGGTTTTTTTCGGACTAGGCTGCTGCCTCCATAGTCACAGCCCCTCTTGTTGTCTTTTGGCCTTCTTTCTTCTCCTTACCTTTCTGGTGTTGTTCCTTCTCTTTTCTTCCCCTATCACTCTCTGGTAGTCATGGCACAGCCTGGATTAATGGGTCCTTTGGATTCAGTTCCTTCGCTCTGCTTACCGCTCCAGAGGTGACTCTAGGTACCACGAGGACAGAGCCAGGCGGGTGGACGGTCTGCCCCCCCTGTGATGCCCCGTGATGGTATACACCCAGCAATGGCCACGAGCCCAACCTAAATACGGATTACTTGCAAAAAAGAAAAGAAGATTTGTAAGAACTTCTGCCCCCGCAAAGAGAATAAACCTAAATCGATAATTGTAAAGGAAAGCCCACATCTCCCTGTGGTTATTTTCTACCCCATGTCTGCAAGAAGGTTTACGGTCCCACATCAGGTACACCTAATGGGCTTGTAAAATAGTTTTCCTATCTATTCGGCGCTGTCAAATTTTAGCTCCCAACGCTTTCGCTTTGGTTTCGGGTCAGAGGTTTGGCTCGAAACGAAGCAATCACTTAGACGACAAAACAAACATAACTTACAAACATGACCCACAAACATCGACATGTGTGATTGGCGGGGGATTTTAGGAGAGGCTGTTAGAGTTCTGGATGTAATTCCCTTTGCTCTAACAGCTGAATTGGCAAAACCCCATGTGTGTGTTCAGGTATGAATGAGCGTGTGAGTGGTGGTGATGGCCAAAAACGCGGTAAGCTCATTCGATAGCTTATCGTCTTAGCGGCGAGAGCCCACAAAAAAAAATACAAGAAAACAAAGCTAAAATAAAACCAAATGAAGAAAAAAACAAATACATAAGGCAAAGCAAGAAATAAATAAAATCGAAATTACAAAACGAAAACGAGCACAAGAAAGAGAAAGTGACAAAACCAAAGCAGCAACAACAACATCAAAAGAAACTTAAAACTAAATACGAGAAACACATCAACACACCAGCAAAAAAAACCCAGGGGATAATCTACGACAACAGGATGACCAATAGAAAGCGATTGTGGCGGAGACGGCCAACACTCCCCCACCCTCCTTTAGAGAGCTCGCCTGGGCAGGAAATCCCCAAAAGAACTAAATACCCTTTTGCCCTTACAAAAAAAAAAACAAAACAAACAAGATTTTATACATATACAATACATATTTGTACCTTGTATTCGTCGGCATAAAGTTCCGTAAGCCTTTTTTCTGTTTCTTAAACTTACCGTATGCGAGGCGGTTATATTGGTTAGGTGCACCACCCGTTCAAGTTAACGTTTTCAAAAACGCGGAATTGTGGGCCTTCGGTTTGCCGAAAACAGAGTCTTTTTTTTTTGAACAAACATTTTCATATTTTCGTCAACTATTTCGGCATACCCTGTATCCCACATTCTTTATCAAATACACACTTTAATTCCCCATCAGGGAAAGACAATTTTCCCAATTTTCGCAACAGAAATTGGGTGGCGTTTATCGTTTGTTTACTATCTTGTGCTTTAAGCGATCTTCGAACCCCCCTTTGCTGAGCAGCCGGTGAGTGCAGCTCCATTGGTTTTGCAATTCTCTTTTGTGCTCCTCTTCGCTTCTTTCACAAAAATTCTCATTCTGTCATCAACCACCACCTGTGTGGTTGCGGTTCCATTAATTTCAATTTCCATTTATTTCAATTTATTAGCACAAATATTGCTGACAGTAGTAAGATAACAACGAACTTTTAAATTGTGAAAGCCTTAGGATTATATTAAGTAATTATGCGCAAAAGTGAATAGGATATTAGTTTAAATTTACAAAATAGATTGAGATCATAAATTCCGAGCTTACAAGTTTATAGACAGTTATATTTACATAAAGCTACATTCCAAAAAGTAAAATAGTTAAAAATTACGAATTGTGATTGTTTCAGGGGCCAGATATCGTAAAAGGGAGGACTTAAAATTATTAGTGCGTCTAATTCTTCTAATGTTAATGGGTAGCGAGTTCCACAACCGAGTGGCATTAACAAATAACTAACGTTCGGAAGTTAAGCAGGCAGAACTTGTTTGCAAGGGAATACACAATCTACCTGACTGAAGGCGACATAGTTAGTTGTACAAGCAGGCTCTTTGGCTTGCATGATATTGTGCAAGAGGCATAATGTTTTATATTTAAGCAAATTGCTGAAAGTACATTCGGAGATCGGCTTCCAGTAGGAGGAAATGTGATCAAGTCTTGTTAGGCTAACGACGAAGCGAGCAATATTATTGTAAACGAAATTTAGTTGTCTTCTTGCGTCATTGGGAAGTGTGGTTTGTAAAGAAGTGACATCGCTGGATATCATACAATTCAGAGATCATCGGGGGAAGTTACAACCATTCGTCCATACATAGGAAAAAAACATATTTACATCGCTGGAAATCAAATCTCAGGTCGTATATACCCTGAGTTTCAAATACGTTTTTATTTGGTCTTTTATAGCCATTGCATCTGCCCTCCTCGATAATAATATATACATATTTGCGTATATATATATACATACATAAACATATTTCATATACATATACATATATAAACATACATTAACTCGCATATTCCCATATATAAACTTATATACATATTACAACATACATTTACAAATATCTTTATTTACTTTACAAATTTACATATTAAATACATACAATTATTCATTTTACAATATGTACATATAAATTTCGTTAGTTCTGTTTTGGACACTTTTAATTTATTTGCTTTTGTGAAGTTGTTTTTGTTTTTTTTCTCTTTGGCTTTCTTCGCGCATCACTTTTATTATCTTTTGATACTTTTAGGGATTTCGTTTTTTTTTTAATTCTGCGGTATTAGAACTTTAATTTTTAAAAACTTTTTGTGTGGCGACAGTAGTTTTCGGTTTTGTTTTTCTTTTTCTTTGCTTTATTTTGTGCGTTGTGGATTCAGTAATTTTTTCTTTTCTACCTTTCTCGATTGAGTCAGGACGAGCTCGCCTGCGAAGTGGAGTGCAGGTGCTTGCTGCCTGACACAGTCGATAAGATGTGGAAGTCGCTACGAGCAGCGCGAACACTCGAGCGGAGGGGTCACTCAAACCGGGCGAGTACCCTTTTACATTCTCCGTCGATAGAGAGGCCGTCGAATGGAAGATTTCGGATCACGAGAAGTTGGTGGAGAACCTTCCAACGAAATAGTCTTCGAAGTACTGATGATGGATTGGCCATTTCAAGGGTTGAGCGATCTCAGCCAACCACCGACGAAGAAGTTAGTCAGAAAAGAACCTTAAGACCGGTCTGATGCTGCTGATGGCCTCTATAGAAGATGATGACAACGATGAAGAAGTCGACGAACCCTTAGAAGAAGATCAGCAGGACTTTAGAACTCCCATTCCCTACCCTAGGTTATCGATTAGGATTCCACCCACTCCCCAACCAAGGCAGTTACCTCCTGCAGCAGAACATCCGTCAACTGATCGTTGCTCTAAGCGAATCGGCAAGTAGGGTCTCAAGTTCATTGGCGAACGGTGCGTTTCATCAGTGAACTCGTTCCTAGAACGGGTCGAGGAACTTCGAGAAGCGCGCAATGTGTCGGAAGACCACTTACTTCGCTCAGCAGTTGAACTTTTTGATGGGGAGGCAGTTCTCTGGTATAGGGCGACTAGGAAAACTGTTTCTTCTTGACAGGGTTTAGTTGGGGAGTTGATATTGGAGTTCCAGCCTCCAAATTATGATGACGCATTGTTGGACGAAATTCGTCGTAGTACCCAAGGGAAGGAAGAATCCATTGAAGTCTCCGTAGCAACAATGGCGAATATGTTCGGTCGATTGTCAGAGCCCCTCACATAGCGACGGAAGCTACGAATAGGGCAACGAAACTTGGCACCTTGGAGTGTAGGTAGTAGGGACCGAGTCTACCTTATCTTGTGCACGAGAAGTCAGTGGTGCTGGAGTGCCTGGTTATTCCAACGCTGCCACACATCCTGATATCAGGGGCCGACTTTTGGGTCCGAGCGGGCACTGTCCCGGAGTTGAGATTAGGCGAGTGGAGGTTTTCGAGCCAAAAGGAGTTGGCTTCGATTTCGGCTCTTAAGGAGAGAACCGGGTTGGACAGTGGAGCGAGCCAACAACTGACTGAGGTGCTAGAAAGACTGATTAATGATATGCCGGAGGGCATCGGGTGCACACATCTGGTAGATCAACGGCTTAGGACTTCTTCGGAACCAATAAAGCAGCGGTACTACCCGGTATCCCCTGCGGTTCAGAGCCATAAAGGTAGGGAATCAGAAGAGATGCTTAGGGATGACATAGTTGAGAAATTGAGTCCAGCAGTCCTTGGGCCTCACCTTTTGTCATGATTAGGAAAATGGATCGTTTAGGTTTTTTGTAGACTACAGGAAGCTGAATTAGGTCACCGAGCGTGATGCTTACTCACTTCCTTACATTTCAGCGACCTTGGACACACTCCGGGATGCGAAGTATCTGCCATCTTTGGATATTAAGTCCGCATGCTGACAGATCCCCGTCGAGGAAAAGTCCCGTCAATAAAGCGCCTTCACTGTTCCCAATCGTAGACTCTTTCAGTTCAAGAGGATGCCTTTCGGGCTGCATAACGCCCCAGCAACATGGAAAAGGTTTATAGACACAGTGCTTGGTGCCGATTTGGAACTGCACGTGTTTGTTTAGCAAGACGACATTGTAATCGTCACGAATAACTTCCGACAATATCTGGAAGTTTTGGAAAAAGTCTTCAAACGATTGAGCATGGTTCTGTAGGTCTTCACTTAAATTTTTAGGGTACGTAGTAGATAGGATTATGATTAGGATTCCTGCGCCCAGGACTATACTGGAAGTTGAAAGCTTTGTAGGAACGGTTTGCTGGTACAGGAGATTTATACCGAATTTTGCGATTCTGGTAAGACCGTTGACAGAACTTTTAAAGAAAAGTAGGAAGTTCGTCTGAGAAGTGCGAGGGGAGCTTCCAGAGGGCGAAGGAGTGCCTGGCTACCGCCCTGATTCAAACCTGCCCGGATTTTGTGCGTCCGTTTGTAGTTCAGACGGATGCATCGGACTACGAGGTTGGAGCAGTGCTTACCCAGACTTTCGACGAAGGGGAAAAGGTCATTTGCCACCCCTTCCGGTAGGGGTAAGAATATTGCCGAAGAAGGCATACCTGTTGTAAGAGGCGACTAAAAACCACCCTCTGTATACCGAGCCCGTGCAGTATGCAAAAAAATGCAATGAACAAAACAAAAGGTATTAATAAACCAGGTAGCAGACCAGCTTTGCTGCAAAATCCACCCCCTTTAGAGGTTTGTTCGATGGATTCTGGGGCGAGCCCCTTATGGCATCTTATAAACCCGTTCGAAAAGAGTTCGCGGGTTTCGAGATCTCCACCACCTAGATCTCACATAAATGAAATACATATGAAAAGTCCAACTACACCGAAAGTGTCTTTACATGAACAATGGACTACAGCGAAAGAAAATAGCCTGAAGGATGAAAATATGGAACTTCGATCCAGGCTAACCAAAATGGAAGCGATCTGCGAGGAGCTTAGAAAAGAGTTGGAAAAACTCGAATCTAGAGGCACGATCTATGACGTTGCCACCCAAAATGAAAAAGTGTCTGTTGAGTCGGACAAAAAAATTTACGTAACGGACGAAGAAGAATTAGGACGCGAAACCGATTGGGTTTTGCAAAAACGTCCCGGCAAAAAACGAAAAGTCGGTTCATCTCTCAAAATGATCACTCAACGTGAAGTGATGGGAGATAAGTCGGAAAGAACTACAAAATAGAATAAGTTTCCGATATAAACCAGATTAATAAACAACGACCACCCCTACCAGTTCACGTTGCCGGGATTGCAGATTTCAAAAAACTGCAAAACATCGCGCAACAACAACGTATAGAAAGTTTAATTCTAGGACGCTGACAATACAAAAATACAGAAAAAGTCCAATGGTACACTTTCGAGAATAAATGCGAAAGGCCAATACATGTTGTCGCCAGAGGGCTTCATCCGTCTTGTCCAAAAGAGGATATCGTTAGTGAACTGCGAGTCAAGGGATTCAAAATCGTTGACGAAGTAAATATTGAAAAGGGTGAAAAAAAGAAATTAGAAGGGAAGGAAATAACGGTAAAACGTGGCCTCTCTTTTTCATGCTAACATTTGAAAAAACAGAGGATATCAAAAAAATATACGACATAAAAGCAATCCTCAATATCGTCACTAAAATACAGCCTTTGCGTAAAAACACAACATTAATTCCGCAGTGCAAACGATGCCAGGGATTTAACCACACGCAAACGTATTGCCAAAGAGAACCGCTTTGCGTCAAATGCACAGGAACTCATTTCAAGGGACCGTGTTGTAAGCAGACAAACCCCTACGATGTGTGTCAACTATAAAGGGAAACATGTAGCTAATTTTCGAGGATGTGAAGTAGCCAGAGAGCTGCAAAACAGACGAGATATGTTGCTCAAGGCGTAAAACGAACCCTCAAAAACTGTGCCCCGAAAAAAGGAAAGACTCGATAAAATGACAGAAACAAAAGAAAACCAAATGTCCTTGTTATTAGAAACATTAACGCGAAAATGTCTGAAGAAAGACCGCCAAGCGTTACACGTAAACTATCGGGCAATCTAACATATGCCCAAGCCATAAAACTTAATTTTAGCAGCAACACAAAATAAATGAACTAATTTTCGAAAGGTTAACAAAGATTGAAAATAGGTTCAGTAAAAAACGAAGTCACCCGAAAAAATAAAGAAAGGAAAACTAAAATTACTTACTTGGAACGCTAATGGCGTTTTAGACAAACTCAAACATATCACCCATTGGGAAAAGCTAGAGGCGGACGCTCCTTATATACCAAAGAGACGATCGAGTATAACGAAGATATGAAAATAGAACTCGAGCCTGTGAAACTAATTGCCGTACGCGTAAAAACCGAACGCAACTCCTTTACCATTTCAGCCATTTATATCTCCACGGCCCAAGAATACAAAAGATATTATCAAGAATATATTTATTTCGCTTGGATCTGCTTTTATAATTGGCGCGACTTTAATGCTAAACATAATTTTTGGGGCTCAGCATCTGTTTCCCAAAAAGGTAAATTGGCCTATGAAGCTGGTGTGGAACACAGCTGTGACTTCCATCCGACGGGAAAGCCGAGCTATTGGCCAACAATATAATGAAAATATCTAATCTTGTCGATTTTATTATTTTAAAATGAATCTACAGCAATTATATGAAAGTTGATGAAGGCTTCGATCTTTCCTCCGCCCATTCTCCAGCCATACTGACAGTAAGTGACACGCTCATTAAAAGACAAGTACCGCTTCGACTAACTGGAAGAAATACCAACTGGGAAGGATCGTTCAATGTGCTGCGTGGAACAACAAATTACCCGCCAGAGATAAAAGAAATGGTAAGGGAAAAGAGGAAAGCAAATCCGGGCAGGTTAGAATCGGGGCAGTTACCAAGCACTCCTTTGCCCTCTGGAAGCTCCCCTCGCACTTCTCAGACCAGACGAACTTCCTTCTTTTCTTTAAAAGTTCTGTCAACGGTCTTACCGAAATCGAAAATTCGGTATAAATCTTCTGTACCAGGAAACCGTTCCTACAAAGCTTCTAACTTCCTTAACATTCCTCGGCGCAGGAATCCTAATCATACTTTCTACTTTTTCTGGGTCCACGTGCAACCCGTTCCTATCCACTACGTACCCTAAAAATTTTAGTGAAGATATGCGGAAGTTACACTTCTTCTTACTGAACTTTAACCCTGCCGTCCTCAATCGTTTGAAGATTTCTTCCAGAATTTCCAGATGTTGTCGGAAGTTATTCGTGACGATAACAATGTCGTCTAGGTAAACAAACACGTGCGGTTCTAGATCGGCACCAAGCACTGTGTATATAAACCTTTGCCATGTCGCTGGGGCGTTATGCAGCCCGAAAGGCATCCTCTTGAAGTGGAAGAATCCGCGATTGGGGACATAGAAGGCTGTGTATTGGCACGACTTTTCCTCGACGGGGATCTGCCTGTATGCGGACTTAATGTCCAAAGATGGCAGATACTTCGCGTCCCGGAGTTTATCCAATGTCGCTGAAATGTAAGGAAGTGGGTAAGCATCACGCTCGGTGACTTTATTCAACTTCCTGTAGTCTACACAAAACCTAAATGATCCATCCTTTTTCCCGATCATGATGATAGGTGAGGCCCAAGGACTATTGGACTTCTCAACTATGTCATCCCTAAGCATCTCTTCTAATTCCCTATCTAAATGGCTCTGAACCGCAGGGGATACCAGGTAGTACCGCTGATTTATTGCTTCCGAAGCCGTCCTAATCCTGTGCTCTACCAGATGTGTGCACCCGATGCCCTCCGGCATATACTCAAACACTCTTTCTAACACCTCAGTCAGTTGCTGGCTTTCTCCGCTGTCCATCTCGGTTCTCTCCTTAAGAGCCGAAATCGGAGCCACCTCCTTTTAGCTTGAAAATCTCCACTCGCCTGACCTCAAATCCGGGACAGTGCCCGCTTGGACGCAAAAGTCGGCCCCTAATATCAGGACGTGTGGAAGCGTCGGAATAACCAGGCGCTCCAGCACCACTGACTTCTCTTGCACAACAACAGGTAGACTCACGGTCCCTATTACCTCTACTCCGGCCCCATCCGCCAATGAAACCATACTAATCCTGTTCCTAACTTAATCCCTAACTCTTTTAAAATTTTCCACCTGTCCCTACCGATGATGGTACACAATGCTCCTGAATCTAATAATCCCACTAAACTAATGACGTAAACACCAACACCTAAACAAGGGCGACCATCATCTTCCTTATCCTCAAGTGTGAAACCTAAATAAACTTCCTCCGTCAATCCTACCAGCTGGTCGCCAGCAGGCAACCTATCTAATTTCGCCGGCTCTCCTGCCCTGCTGGTGCAAGAGGCCGACGACCAGCCGTCCGATTGTAATTGAAGCACCTCAACCGCCTACTTGGCTGAGTTTCCTTTTAAGTACCGATAGTCTTGGTTGAGCTGACCTACGCTCTGCCGCCCTTGGTTCCTCGATTGCCACGTATGCCCAGTCGGGTTCAAAGAGGTGGCGTGAACGAGTCGGAAGTGGCGCAAATGTCTCCACATTCGCTCGGACCGTCTCCAACTTCCGTCCCAAAGCGACCAAATCTACGATAGAATTGGGATCTGCCAAACCCAATTGAGTTTGGTAGAATGGTGCCAAGTTTCGTTGCACTATTCCCGGCTTCCGTCGCTATGAGCGGCTGTGAGCGGCTCCAACAATCGACCAAACATATTTCCATGATTGCCACGTAGACTCCGATGGATTCTTCCTTCCATTGGGTTCTATGACGAATTTCATCCAATAATGCGTCGTCATAATTGGGATGCGGGAACTCCAACTTCAACTCCCTAACTAAACCCTGCCAAGAAGAAACTGTTTTCCTAATCGCCCTATACCACAGAAGTGCCTTCCCATCAAAAAGTTCAACAGCTGATCGAAACAGGTGATCCTCCGACACATTGCGCGCTTCTCGAAGCTCCTCGACCCGTTATAGGAACGAGTTCACTGATGAACCGCACCGTTCGCCAGTGAACTTGAGATCCCACTTGCCGATTCGTTCCGAGCAACGTTCAGTTGTCGGGTGTTCTGCTGCAGGAGGTAACTGTCTTGGTTGGGGGGTGGGTGGAATCCTACTCGATAACCCAGGGGAGGGAATGGAGGTTCTATAGTCCTGCTGCTCTTCTTCTAAGGGTTCGTCGACTTCTTCATCGTTGTCATCATCATCTAGAGAGGCCATCAGCAGATCGGTCTTAAAGTTTTTTTTCTGACTAACCTCTTCATCGGTAGTGGGCTGTGATCGTTCAACCCGTAAAATGGCCCATTCGATCTTCGTAAGTACCTTGAAGTACTCCGAAGACTTCTTGACCGCAGGGTTCTCCACCAACTTCTCGATTTCCAACATCTTTCGTTGAACGGCTTCCCTATCGACGGAGAACGGAAAAGGGTTCTCGCCTGGTTTGAGGGACACCCTCCGCTCAAGCGTTCGCGCTGCTCGTAAAGACTTCCTCATTTTATCGACTGTGTCAGGTTACAAGCCCCTACACTCCAGTTCGTGGGCGAGCTCGTGACTGACTCAATCGATTTATTTCTGTGTTAAAAGTTAAGTTTTAAATAAGACAGAGAGGTAGAAAAGGAAAAGGTATAGTAACATACAAACAAAAGCAAAGGAAAAGAAAACAAAACCGAAAGCTACTGTCGCCACACAAAAAGTATTTAAAATTTAGAGTTATAATACCGCCAAAATGCAAAAACACGAATTCCCTAAAAGTATCAAAAAAGTACTGAAATTAACCTCCTACACGGCAACACTGATATGCACGAAACAAATCGAGAAAAAGAAAATAAACCGTTCCCAATAAGACCACCAAAAATTAAAACAAATTTCCAAAACAAAACGCAAGAAATGTATATGGATGTATATATGTTAATGTAAAATAAATGTGTATGCATATATAATATATGATAATGTAAAATAAATGTGTACATATATATAATATATGTAAATATATATATGGAGATATGATTAGATGATCTTATATGCATAATTATGTGTATTTGTATGTATATATGGATCTTCAGAAACTTCCTACAAGGGAAAAAGGCAATCAAAATAGATAACGCAAAAAAAAACTTATTGGGACTCAGGTTATATACGACCTGAGATTTGAATTCCAGCCATGTAAGTATGTAATATACAGTGGCGAGCAAAACTGAGTACAAAATGAATGAAAATTGCTCTATTTTCGTTTAGGATTGAAAATTAGTACAGTTTACATATATTTTTTGAATTAGAGTATAACTCAAAAAAAGAGTGTATTCTATTACACAATACAAAAATCTACTACATTAATCGACTTTATTCACAGTGCTATACTCGTATATACATATATAAATTGGGAACTCTGAAGTAAGTAGTCTTGCACGATCTTGTTTTGTTTTTTCTTTAGCTTTATTCCTTAAATTCATTCACAGTTGTAGGAACACAACATTAATTTTCAGTTATTTAGTGCTCGAAGTGTTATTTTAAGGTATTATTAAAAAAAATATAATACTCGTAACATATTTGTTTTAAACGAAGCTTTTATAGGACAATGGGAAAAGTTACAACTGATATTGAAAATAATATTGTTTCGTTGTATAACAAAGGCTACAGTTCTAGAAAAATTGCAAAACTCCATAATGTGTGTCAGCGAACACTGATTAAGGTTCAAAAGAGATAAAACTGTGTCCCCCCAAAAAAAGTTGGCGGAAGACCAAGGTTGCTAACTGATGGCGATGCTCGGGCCATGGAGAGGATGCTTCGAACAAATGAGGTAAGGACACCAAAGGCTGTCACTAGGGCTATAAATAAAAACGTTAGTGAAAGGACTGCCAGGAGAGCTCTCAGCAAAATCGGTCTTGTATCGACAAGACCACAAAAATTGGACGGTTGAAGACTGGAAAAGGGTAATATGGTCTGATGAAACAAAAATCAATCGCTACCAATCAAATGGAAGGGAATACTTTTGGCACAGACCTAACGAACGAGTTCTCAAGCACCAAGTTAAGGAGACCCTAGAGCTCGGTGGAGGTAGTGTGGGAAACGACTAGGTGCCTACACGGCATACATAAGTCGCATATAAGTATTAGTGTATGATATGCGTGTGTAGTGCGTATTTTATTTTGTCTACCTAGAAATTATATGTAAACCAAACCACATATTGCCGCCAGCGCCATCTTCTAAAATGATCAGCAAGGACAATAGCTCGGATGACAACCCAAACAAAAAACGTGTCGATTGCTATTTTCCTTCTGAAACTCCTTCTCACCCACCCACTCCTGTTTGGTTCGTGCATCGAGAATAACACTGCGGTCCAAAAACAAAAAACGTAGAACATTTTTGTTTGGAAAAAGCGCTAGGGTGAACGACCTTAAATGTGGATGCTGTGAGAGACAAGACAATTAACATTAGAATCATCATATGGCAAATAAAATACGGTACATGCAAAAAACGGAATCGCTGTATGGTCGGAGAAGAGGTGTTGAGCAAGCGAGAAAAGATAACAGCTAGAGATTCGATAATAAGTACTCGGTGGTAACGGTTCTGCCAATATATGAAAGCTCAGTAGTGAAAATCAGAAAAAAAAAAAAAAAAAATTGAAAATAAATTAAAAAGAAAGAAAGGAAGGCTATTAACTTAAGTGATAGCAAATTATATTCCCCGCTGTAGTATCTCTCCTAGCGAGGAAATCCACGCAAATTACTAGTGAATCCCCTGTACAGAAACCTACAATTCAACAGAAAAAAAAAAAAAAAAAGAATCCTATTATAATAAGTGTAAAGAAAAAAACAGAAAGAAATTTTTATTCAACGCGGTGATAACCCCCCTAGCCAAGAAAGCCACCTAAAGTGCCAAGTGTACAGAACAATAATCCAAAAATAAAAAAAAAATAAAAAAAAAATAAAAAAAACTAAAGACTATTGTGCCGCTTCCATATGTGATACATGTGATATTATTCAAACCAACAATCAACAGTGGCGGCCAGTGCCGAAACTCACCACCATCTATACCTCCGAAACTATATACGGGTCAAAGTACCACCCAGAAAGGGAAAATCCTGCATCCAACATTTAATTAACATCTTCTGCCAATCAGCAACGAGCCGTTACAAGGACAACTGAAGCACCAAAATCTACCCCATGTCTCCCTTCCCCAACCGCACCTATTTGTGTTAGCTTGTAAAAGGTTGTAACAATCCAATTTTATTATTATTAGAATATTCTTTCTTCTAAAATTGAATTTCACTTTTACTAGCATCTCCAAATATACAGTCAAAGTAATAATAAAACAAATAAAACGAAAGTCCAACAATTCGAATCGTCCAGCGGAGAAGTGCACCTACTCCCTGAGTAATTTGGTTCTAAAACGGTGGTACAGTTTCTATTTTTAATACATATATTGTACATACATAATCGTAACCCCTACGGTATGACAGAAGTTAAGGAAGAAAGCATTTAAAACAGAGCAATTCAGAACAAAAAAAAAAAAAAAAAAACTAAATATAGTATTCGCACAAAAAAATAAAAAAATTTTATTTAGTACTAATGAAAACGGTCAGAAACATGCCGTATCTAACATAAAAGGAAAATAAAATTTAAAAAAAAAAAAATAATAAATCTGTTACTATCCATACAACATATTTTATATTAATTGTAACTATACTTATACTAATGTTAGATTTAAGTACGGTAGTCCTTGCCCGCCCCCATCCCAAGAATGTTTCGTTTTTTGTTTGTTTGAATTAAATAAAAATGTTAAACTTGAATTGTACATCTGAACCACCGATTCTCTTTATTTTCATCAATTGGGTCTTAAACAAATTTGTAGATTTTGTGGTTATATCCTGTGCCTGCTGCTAGACAAGATTTTAGAATTTAATTTTTTTTGGGAAGGCATTCTTTTCTTTTTCAGGGATACGGGCCTTAACATGGGGATGTAAAGTTTGTTTGTATAAGGTGAGAAACCAGGGGAGGAACTGATTGCGAAAGATAACGAGGTACAAACAGAAAAGTATTTAAATACAACATAGAGGTAGTTACTAATTCACCTACGGATCTAGTAGCTACCAAGGTGTGTCATAGCTAATCTATGTTAGACACTTAGGGGAGGGTTGTTCCGTGTTTGAGCATTACCCATAGCTCACATCTCTTTTACTTTGCGAAGAAGTATTATGGAAGTTTAGCCGATTGGTAGGATCTTGGTGTGGGACTGAGGAAGATGATAGGTCGAAGATATATAAGGACAAGTTCGGGGCCCATTTTTGCTCGAATTCCATCTGGAGCCAGGCATGGAAAAATAAACGTAACTGCGGTTGGTCAATGTTGGTGGCAAGATCCCCACCCATTCCGGCGGGCGAAAGACGGAGCTAAAGCAAGCATGCCTGCCGCAACCAACTGATCAACCCCCTTCTACTTCTTGCCCGGACTGGCCTCTCTGGTTGCCTGTGCCTGGAGGTCATATGTGTAAGTGAATGGTAGTTGGGAGGGTCCTTAAAGAGTTTTTTTTTGAGTCTAGACATGGTCTCCGATCCGTCATTATTTCAATGTGAACCAAAGGACCCTGGATAGAAGTGTATAACATCAAGGTGCACCCCCCTTTATTATAATTGCCCATTTCATAGATATAGTATAATAATTATAGATTGTAACTGTGTGGGTGAATTATAATAAAGAATTGAACCAAATTATATAATTACCGTTACAGTAGCCTTATGGTTTGGGGGTGTTTTACTTGGTGGCATGTGGTGGCATGTCGGGCTCTTGGTGAAAATCGATGGGATAATGAAAAAGGAGGATTATCTTGAAATACTCCAGACAAATTTGCCGCCGTTTGTTGAGGAATGTGCGTATACCTTTGAAGAGATTACCTTCCAGCAAGATGGCGACCCCAAGCACACAGCCAAAATCGTCAAAAACTGGCTCGGTAGCCAAATTTTTTCGCAATTGCAATGGCCCGCACGAAGTCCGGATTTGAATCCGATAGAGAATTTGTGGGCCATTGTTAAACGGCAACTTCTGGGATACGAAAGTCCACCTACAAACAGAAACGAACTTTGGACCAGGGTTCAGATACTCGTAGATTGGAAGAAGATTCCAGACGGAATTATACAAAAATTGGTAGAATCAATGGCAAAGCGAATAAAAAGTGTAATAAGAAACAAAGCGCTATGGACAAAATACTAGGACCTAGTTTTTAGCTACAAGGATTAAAACGTGCAAAAGTGAACACTTTGAACTATATTTTAATTGTTAAGTAAATGGAAACCAAAATATTTTATATGTTTAAAAAACACTTCATAAAACACACTGAACAAATAAAATGAATTATATTGGAATACTGCACTTCTGACTTATAATAACTTATATAACTTAGGTAATAATACATTTTACATTTTTTTTGGTATTCAGTTTTGCTCCCAACTGTAGGTATGTAGTAGGTATGACTGGTTGTAGGATCCCTTGATGACGCTTCAATTGCAGGTTGAATCTGCAATCCAACGATGATTCGTCAAAAAAACCACTTCCCACTATTGCACACTAGATCTAAAAAAAAAACAACAACGATTATTTGCACTTGAGAAAAACGAAGACTCTTCCCGTAAGCCACTCTTGTACTCCTTTGGTACAACTTCAATTACCATACTCGTATAATATTTTTTTTTTTAAATTAATTTTGGTTTTGAGCCCCACATTGGACGCCAATTTGTTACAAAATCCGCAAATTTAGATTTTACGATTTTTAATTACCAGCGGAGCCGGGCTACCGGCAACCAAATCAAACTTTAAACAAACAAAAACAAAGAGAAAAATCCAGCAACCACACGGATGGTCGTTGAGATGCGAATGAAGGGAAATATGCAAGCTCGTGGCTCGAACTCGAGCGGCAGCAGCGGAAAACCTGTACCAGGAGTTGGAACAAATATCCTCACGATCGGCAGATAGAAGACAAGCTATCCAAGAAGTTCAAACGTCGTACAATACTAAAATGCCAAATATTTTTAAGCTCGCTGCACAGAGGCGAAAACATTCAATGGAAATAACCTCGCCGAAATACATCAAAACCGCAGACGGTCGTTTACTAACAAATGAAAATGAAATTTATGACCGGTGGCTTGAATACTGCAAGGAGTTACTTAACAAACAGTTTCCACGTGATATCGTGCCGACAGCTGGTCTATTCGAGGAGGAAGTTTCGGACTTTTCAATTGAAGAAATAAGTATTGTAATCGGAAAAATGAAGCGGGGGAAAGCGGCGGGACCAGACAGCATTCCATCAGAGTTTTGGTCGAAGATGGAGGGGATCGGCAGCGTTTGGCTATCGAAACTTTAAATAAATTAAAATGTGGACAACCTATGCCGAATCCATGGAGAAGTAGCTTCTTGGTTCCATTATACAAAGGAAAAGGCGACACTCGAGAATGCAACAACTACCGTTCAATCAAGCTTATGTCACACACAATGAAAATCATCGAAAGAGTCTTAAACGAACGTCTTCGGCAAATGATAAAGCTCGATAATAGGCAGTGTGGATTTGTTGAAGGAAGATCGACGGTGGACGCTATCCAAAGCCTACGAATAATAATGGAAAAGCACCGAGATTCATCTAAGGATTTACACGTGGTATTTATCGACCTCGAGAAAGCATTCGATCGAGTGCCTAGGGATCTCATATGGGCCGCGCTGAGGTCTCAAAACGTACCGGAAACGTATGTTAGAATAATACAAGACATGTACGGAAACGTGAAAACTCCGGTTAAAAGCTCTGCTGGACTAACGAGAGAATTTCCAGTTAATGTCGGAGTGCATCAAGGAAGCGTACTTAGCCCTTTTCTCTTTAACGTAGTATTAGACTATCTTTTAAAAGACTGCATGCGCGAAGCAAATGTAACGCCAATTCTCTTCGCTGACGATGCAGTTATACTTAGCGATAACGTCGAAGATTTACAGAACGCCTTAGATTCATGGAGAAATGCGCTAGAGAGAAACGGGCTTAAAATAAGTCGTTCAAAGAGGGAGCATTCGACGTGCCCATTTGCGCATCCGTTGCGACCTGTTCCGGATATAATGTTAGACGGAATAGTTCCTCCGAAAAGCACTATCTTTAAGTGCTTAGGATCAATCGTTAACATGGATGTGAGGACGATGTAAACCACAGAGTGAGTATGGGATGGATGAAATGGCGGGAAAATTTGGGAATCTTTTGCGACCGAAAATTTCCACTTAAATTAAAGGGGAAACTCTACACCACGGTTGTAAGGCCAGCTCTTATATACGGTTCACAGTGCTGGACAATGTACGAAGCATTTAAAAACAAAATGACGGCAGCGGAAATGAAAATGTTAAGGATGTCTAGTGGAGTCACTAAACGCGATTGCATTAGATCTACGCGTATAAGAGGAAGTCTTCAGCTTGAGGCGAATAGAATAAGCTGGTATTGCCACGTTCAAAGAAGACCTGCGGAAAATCCGGTTAAAAAGCCACTATCAACTACGGTCACTCCAACTGTAAGAAAACGAGGTCGGAAAAAGAATTCCTGGATTTCTCAGACGGCAAATGCGCAACAACGCCTAGGGCTAACCACTGAAGCGATCCACGACCGAGCATTATGTAGACGCGTTCTGCGGTCTGCGACATTATCCAACCCCATTAGCGGAGCAGCAGCGATGCAGTAAAAATGGGAAACTCGTTACGCATAAGTTCGTATAACGAGGAAAATGTTAATAAAAGGATAAGAAGATGCAAAACCGCAAAAATGCTAGCATTTTATCTCAGAGTTGGATACAGGGTATACTGAAAGGAAAATGAAGCGTAAAATGTTTTCTTTTTGTTTCTTTAAATGACCCACAATTCCGCGTTGTCGAAAACGGTGACTCGAACGGGTCGCGCACTTTAATAACTTACCGTCTCACTATGGTTAAATTGAAAACAGTAAGAAGCCTTACGGTTACGGTGATGTCGGTCCAGCCGCCGCAAAAATACTTACGTTAATATCAAAAAGCAAAAGGGGTACTTAGCTGTTTCGGATTATCCCGCCTATCGCTCTGTATCTGGGGTTTCTATTGGTGGAGGAGGGTAAACTTTCTTCGCCACAATCACTTTCTTCGTTCTGTCGTCGTCTTGGGTGTCGTTGGTTTTCTCGGTTCGTTTGTTGGTGTCCTTTTTTTCTCGGGTGATCTGTATTTGGTTGTTCGTGTTCTTGTTCTTGTTCTTGTTCTTGTTCTTGTTCTTGTTCTTGTTCTTGTTCTTGTTCTTGTTCTTGTTCTTGTTCTTGTTCTTGTTCTTGTTCTTGTTCTTGTTCTTGTTCTTGTTCTTGTTCTTGTTCTTGTTCTTGTTCTTGTTCTTGTTCTTGTTCTTGTTCTTGTTCTTGTTCTTGTTCTTGTTCTTGTTCTTGTTCTTGTTCTTGTTCTTGTTCTTGTTCTTGTTCTTGTTCTCGTCCTCGTTTTCATGCTCGGTGTGGTTATCCTTTTTGGTTATATGTTTTGTATTAGTTGGTTTTTGTTTTTTTTTGTCTCCTGTACTTTTGTTCTATGTATTTTTTTTTTCTTTTTGTGGGCTCTTGCCGCTAAGACGATAAGCTATTGAACGAGCTTACCGCGCTTTTTGGCCACCACTACCACTCACACACTCATTCACACATGAACATACACAAACATGGGGTTTTGCCAATTCAGCTGTTAGAGCAAAGGGAATCACATCCAGAGCTCCAACAGCCTCTCCTCAAATCCCCAGCCAATCACACTTGTCGATGTTTGTGGGTCGTATTTGTGGGTCATATTTGTAAGTTATGTTTGTTTTGTCGTCCAAGTGATTGCTTTGGTTCGAGCCAAAGCTCTGATCCGAAACCGAAGCTAAAACGCTGGGACCTAAAATTTGAGACCGGCGCATAGGTAGGAAAACTATTTTAAAAGCCCATTAGGGGTACGAGACCGTAAACCTTTTTGCAGACATTGGGGCAGACAACGATCGCGGATAGTTGTGGGCTTTCCTTTACAATTGGTGTAAGTTATTTCTTCTTCTTACAAATTCTTCCTGTTTTTCTTTTTTTGCAAACAATTCTTGTTTAGGTTGGGCTCACGGCCGTTGCTGGGTATAAGGCATCTCGGGGCATCCCAGGGGGCAGACCGTCCGTCCGCTATAGTCTACAGGCCGTCCACCTGGCTCTATCCTCGGTTAACCTAGAGTCACCTCTGGAGCGGTAGACAGATTGAAGGAACTGAATCAAAAGGATCGAGTGAATCCAGCCTGTGCCATGGCTGCCAGAGAGTGTTAGAGGAAGAAAATAGAAGGAAAACACCAGAAAGGTAAGCAAAAGAAATAAGGCCAAAAGACAACAAGGGGGATTGGGAGTGGATGTTTTTTGGGGCGTGATTTGCACGCGCCAACTGTACTGATATATCAGAAAGTGTGTCTGATAGCTTTGCAATGGCAAACGCAACTCTTGCTGAATTAAAGAATATTATAACGAACTTTAAACAGAAAAAAGCTCCCGGATACGACCTGATAACCGGGGAAGCCCTTAAAATCTCTCACTATGCTCTTACATATTATTAACGCGGCTTTTAGGCTAGAATACGTGTCGTGCCAATGGAAAGATGCAGAAATAATTATGGTGCTAAAACCAGGTAAACCTCCTTTTGATAGAAAATTGTACCGATATCTCTCCTTCCGATTCTGTCAAAAAATTTTGGAAGGATCCTACTTCAACGTTGAATGCCGATTATTGAAGACAAAAATCTTATCTCTATATCTCTATAGACCAGGTGCATAGAATTACCGATGTAATTGAAAAGCTTTGGAAGAAAAAAAGAATTGCTCAAGCGTATTTCTTGACGTCTCTCAAGCCTTCGACAAGGTTTGGCACGAAGGTCTAAAGTTAAAATTACGGCAAATATTGCCATCGAAACTTTGCAACATATTGTTGTATCCTGAAAAAATAATTTTTCGTGTTAGATACGGAAATGACGTATCGCAGTTTAAAGATATATTGGCCGTCATATTGCAGGGAAGTGTGCTCGGTCCACTCCTGCATTTCTTATATATAAGAGATATATCACAAGTCCAAGGGACTGTTCTAGCCACCTTTGCCGACGACACTGCTATTTTAGCTGTCGGAAAAACAATAGAAGAATCAACAGCGAAACTGCAAAGCGCTCTAAATAAGGTATATGACTGGACAAAGATCTGGCGGATCGTTCTCAACGCGACCAAATCAGTCACCTGCCCATCCACATAAATTCGGTCTGTATTCTGTTTGCTGATGAGGCTAAATATTTGGGCATAACTCTTGATGCAAAGCTCAAATGGAAGACGCATGTGAAAACGAAACGTTAAGAACTAGAATCTTAAAACAGAGGAATATACTGACTACTTGGTAAATATTCTAAGCGTAAAAAACAAGCTGCACAAACAGCTATATGAGCAGGTGCTAAATCCGGTGTAAACTTATGGTATACAACTCTGGGGTTGTACCAAAAAAACAAATATTAGTATTTTACAAACTTTTGAAAATAAAGTCCAACGAAAAATCATACATGCACCGTGGTTCATAAGAAATAAAGACCTGCATCGTGAGCTTAGAGATACTTCTGTCAAAGATGAAGCAAGAAATTTCGCAAGATAACATAAGATCTCTTTTAAATGGGCATATTAATAATACAGTCTTAGTGTTGCGGTAAATTTTCCGGCAACAAGGTTAACCCACTTCCCTGTTCTTGTCCCTTCGTTCGCTCTCTTCATTGAGTGGGAAGATCGAGCTCTGGCAGAGGTGGAGGGCAGCCATGGTCCCATCAGCCAGTGGTCCACCGACCACAGACCTCAGAAAGGACCCACAAAGGTTTACGGGCGGTTTTATCCTCAGAGGAGGACGAGATGGTTCCGTGGGTGAGGCCCTAAGGACGGTAGGGAGACTCACGACGAACCAGGAGCCCAGAAGACGGGAGACTCGCAACGGGCTGCATCAGACAGGGCGTCTGAAAGTCATCGACGGATGGGGACAGACTGTCCTTTCTAGCCAGACACCCCAACACGATGATGACGGGTGGTGGAGGACGATCCCTGGAGCGAACACCCCAACGAAAGCCACTAAGACAAGGCCTTAGTATTACCGGGATCACATCACGCAATCGTGGATGCAGAAATATCTATCTAGTCACGATCTCTTTTGTAGCTACACCCCAAATGAGGGAACTACGGAGGAGCGACGGTGGTGTGTAGGCGGACAGCCATCATAATCGAACACATCCCAACGACGTACCAGCTGTACAAGTCAGGTTCGATGGGTGAAGAGACGATGACCCTTTGAAGCCAGCACCCCACCGATGGAGCACCAAGGGAGCAGTAGATGCTGTAGGCGGACGGCCAAGTTACGAGGCAGCCTAAAACGTGGGAACATATAAACATAAATAATACCAACAATAACATCAATTCAACAGATAACAACAATCATTAACGACAAACAACAACAAAAAATAATATTAACAACATAATAAAAGAACAAATTTTAATAAAAACAAACTGGCAAATACCAGGCTGGCAGAAGGGCCTATAACATAAACAAACAAACACAAGAAACCAAATTAATAATTATGTGAGGAATGACCCGCTATTGGTATTAGGATTATACCCACACAACCTTCCTCCTTCGTCCCAACACTCCATTTACCTGAGATCAGACTTTCTTTCTCCTTCGCGTTTGTTTTGATTTGCAATTTTCTTTAATGCGATGGGGGAAAATACCCGGGCATCAGCAATAAGACAAACATTGCTTCTCTCATTTCCAGTAAAATCTAATGTCTAGGGAAACAGCTAGGCATAGCTAGGATCCACAAACTCTCATAAACTCGCTCAGTGGAGTTCCCAGTAATCACTGGGAGTGGGAGAGAACTCAGTGACAGAGGAGTTTAGTATGAGAGGGTACAATTGGAAAGAATTGGAATGGGTGAGAGGCCTAGTTGGACACGGGAGCACACACTAGCAAAGTTTGCTAGTCGTGTAGCTGGAAACCCCGATGTTGGGTCCACTGGAGCTAAATGAATGTGTGTGAGAATGCGTGTGAGAGTCTGGCGGGAGTTTGTGGAAGGAAAAAAAATAACTTGAAGACACTTTTGTGACGACCAGCAATAGTTGAGGGTCAGAGAGAGTTTTTTATTTGGGCGATTTTTTTTGTTTGAATTGCGAAAAGCAAATTTTCTTCTAGAAAAAAAATAAAGTAAAAACCAGATCTTAAAAAGTAGAGTAGAATCGCGAGTTCGTTCTGGTGGAACCAGAAAAAGCGAGGGAAAAAGGATTATAAGGAGAAAGGAAGTGGACCGGGATAGGAGAAGGATTAACAGGACGGAGAAGGAAAGACTGCGCCAGAAAGGGGGCAGAACCTCCAGGAACACAAAAATAAAAGCTAAGTATTGTGGAAGTTCGAATGCAGTGTAGTGCAGCTATCGTTTTTTTGTCATTGTGAAATTTGAGACTCCGGTAGGCCGCGCGTGCGCAATATATTGAGAAAAGGCGAGACCCACGACCCGTTAATTATTTTTCTTTGTGCGTTCGGGACGGTGGAAATAGCGGGTCACTCTAGCGACGAGTATACCGCTAACATAACAAATAAATCGTCGTGCTCCAACGGAGCGTTTATAACGTTTCAAAACATTGTCGTTTTTTTTTTTCGTCGTTGTTTCCTTTTTCGGGGAAGATTTTCTGTACTTTGCGATTCGGGTTTTTTTTGGTTTCTTTTTTTCGGTTTCGTGAATTTCCCCCAAAAATCACATGGCGCTCAACTTGTTTTGATTTTGTTGCCCAGGTTTAGCTGACATTAAAGCGCTACCTGGAGGTTAAACGAACCCACATCTGGAATAAGTCGGAATTCCAGAAGGCTATTTTTGATTCGGGGCAACTGTGACTGTCAACAATTGTCGCCCAACGTGGGGTTTTCCTGTTTAGCTGCCGGTTTTTTTTTTGGTTTTATTTATTTTGGATTTCACTCGGTTGTTTATTTTTTGTTGCGTTCGATTTTTTTTTTCTTTCTCGGAATTTTGTATTCGGTTCGCGGTAAAGGAAATCGGTCGCGAAGTGTTAGGGAAGTAGTTTTTGTTTTGTTTTCTAGCGTGAGAATTTTTGATACTTTTGAATACTTTTTCTGGGAAGAGTAAGAGTGCAAGTGGCAACAAGAGCAAGTGCAACAAGTCAACAACAAGTAGAAACTAGAGGGAAATTGAGGGACCAGGAAAACAAAAAGAAAAAGTACCTGTGGGAACAGTAGGAGCTAGCCGTAGTACCTGGCAAGTACAAGTCCCCAAGTAGGTGGTTTTTTTTTCTGTTATTATTTTTGGTTTCTCTTTAGTTTAAAACGCTTTGCACCCACTCCCTAGTGGAATTTTGACTCTTTTTTTTATTATTTTGAATAAAAAAAAGAAAAAAAAAGTTTTACAAATAGCAGTTATATATAAACATATATACATCCATACACAAACCATACACGTTTTAAACGATAATTTTGCCCTTCAAAACATACATATAGACATAAATACATAGATATATATGTAAGATTGAATGTGAAACAAATGATAAATATCATTTTAATTTTGGCTCCAACTGTATACATAAATATGTATAATGTAAATATAAATTTATACATACCCATACATATATTAATATACATACATACATACATATCCATATAAACATATCCTCATATAAGTACACAATTTTATTACGGGGTGAATTCTTTTTCTGATTTTCCTTTTTTTTCGATTTTGTTTACCTTTTTCCGAGGGTGCTTTTATTTTGGAGAATTTCAGTGTGACCAGCCACTAATCTTCGTCAGTTTCTTGGGTTTTTCGGTTCTTAGATTTCGATTTTCTTTTTGTGCTGCGGTTTTTTTTTGCCAATTGGAGTTTTCTTCGACGTGGGGGAATTTGTTTTAAGAATGGTGTTGTGATTTTCTTTTGTTTTTTCTCTTTTAAAGGGTTTTCATCAACAGCGTGGGTTTTACCCTGGTTTTATTTGGTGTTATTTTTGTTTTTGTAGTTTTTGGTTTGTTTTCATAAATATGTCCTTCGCTATCAACAGGCTACATCTACAGAGATGAGATGGCGTACGAGTTGGAGGCTCGCGGTCTTCCGAATGGCACCCTGGACGACATGAAGAAGTCCGTGAGATCCGCTCGTATGCAAGAACGCAGAGGGTCTTTGAATTCAGGCTCGGCCTAGAAATTCACATTTGTAGAGGACCGTGATGCCTTATTAGCTAAGATAAAGCAAATAGAAGAACACTTGGAAGAACCTCCAAGCAATCCTAAGTCGAAGGAATACTTGAAGGTTCTTACCAAAATCGAATGGGCTCTTAGTAGGTTAGAAAGGGCGAGAGACATTTCTCCTGAGGAGATCGAGAAGAAGTGTACTCTCAGGCATAGGCTGATTTTACAAGCCGGGGAGTTGGCCGGTGGAACAGAAGAGGATTCCGACGATGAGGGCGAGGTAGGCGACGAGGACCAGCAAAAGCCAACGTGCTCGAGGCTCGTCAAAACCCGAGCATCACAGCCATCGAGGGGTGAACAACATGAACAACAAGACTGGATCCGGCATAAAAGGTCGACCTACCAGCAGCAACAAGCTACGGATAGAACACCAGTCCGCGCTGTGAGGTCACCAGTGACGCCTGCCGTTGCGGAAGAAACCGGTTTCTACGCAACCACTGGTGAACACAGCGAGAGCTTGCCGATTGCGAGGTGGGAGAACCTGGCCTAGTGGGATCTGAAGTTCATGGGAGAACACGGTGGTGCCTCGGTCAATTCATTTTTGGAGCGGGTGGAGGAGCGCAGTCAAGCAAGAGGGGTGACTGAAGCTCAATTGTCTAGGTCTGCTGTTGAACTTTTTTCAGAGAAGGCGCTTATTTGGTATAGGGCGATTAGGTTGTCGGTCTATTCGTGGCAAGAGTTGGTGGCGGAATTGAAACTGGAGTTTCGTCCCCCCAATTATGATGACCTCCTGCTGGAGGAAATTAGACATCGTACCCAGGGAAATAGTGAATCCATAGGGGAAATCGTAGCTGTTATTCAAAATATGTTTGGCAGGCTTTCGGAGCCGCTAACGGAGCGGCGAAAACTTGCCATCATTTAGAGGAATCTGGCCTCTTTTACCAGCAACAGCTTCGGCTGGCAGACCCGACACGGGAGCACACACTAGCAAAGTTTGCTAGTCGTGTAGCTTGAAACCCCGATGTTGGGTCCACTGGAGCTAAATGAATGTGTGTGTGAGAATGCGTGTGAGAGTCTGGCGGGAGTTTGTGGAAGGAAAAAAAATAACTTGAAGACACTTTTGTGACGACCAGCAATAGTTGAGGGTCAGAGAGAGTTTTTTATTTGGGCGATTTTTTTTGTTTGAATTGCGAAAAGCAAATTTTCTTCTAGAAAAAAAAATAAAGTAAAAACCAGATCTTAAAAAGTAGAGTAGAATCGCGACTTTGTTCTGGTGGAACCAGAAAAAGCGAGGGAAAAAGGATTATAAGGAGAAAGGAAGTGGACCGGGATAGGAGAAGGATTAACAGGACGGAGAAGGAAAGACTGCGCCAGAAAGGGGGCAGAACCGCCAGGAACACAAAAATAAAAGCTAAGTATTGTGGAAGTTCGAATGCAGTGTAGTGCAGCTATCGTTTTTTTGTTATTGTGAAATTTGAGACTCCGGTAGGCCGCGCGTGCGCAATATCTCGAGAAAAGACGAGACCCGCGACCCGTTAGTTATTTTTCTTTGTGCGTTCGGGACGGTGGAAATAGCGGGTCACTCTAGCGACGAGTGTACCGCTAACATTACAAATAAATCGTCGTGCTCCAACGGAGCGTTTATAACGTTTCAAAACATTGTCGTTTTTTTTTTTTTCGTCGTTGTTTCCTTTTTCGGGGAAGATTTTCTGTATTTTGCGATTGGGGTTTTTTTTGGTTTCTTTTTTTCGGTTTCGTGATTTTCCCCCAAAAATCACATGGCGCTCAACTTGTTTTGATTTTGTTGCCCAGGTTTAGCTGACATTAAAGCGCTACCTGGAGGTTAAACGAACCCACATCTGGAATAAGTCGGAATTCCAGAAGGTTATTTTTGATTCGGGGCAACTGTGACTGCTGCCGGATTCAATCCTTACAGACTGGCACCGGTCACAAATAAAATTCACTGCCCATTACCACTTTCAGACTTATCCGAAGGAAAGGATTAACCAAGTTTTCAAAACCACCCTTCGGTCTTACGTTTCGGAAAACCATCGGTCTTGGGATAACCAATTAGCGAAAGTTGGATGCTGTACCCGGGCAGCTCAACACGATGTTTAGGAGTCTCTCTGTACTTCGCGAACTTCGAAAGAGACATGACAACCCACGCTTCCAGTTGATCTTATACGGGTACGGATACCCCGCGACCAAGTCTCCAAATGTTACGTTTAGTTATGGAAAGCGATAGAGAATCAGGGCAAGTAGATAGAAATAAAACAGTGGAAGATATAGAACTGGGGTCAGAAGCTAGGGACCTAGATATAGCTCAGAAAACAGAAATCTTGGAACAAGAGCTTACGGAAGATATTAGTAAAAAGCTGGTGGTGTTATTTTTATTAATGTTTTTATGTTCCCACGTTGGAGGCTGTCGCGTAACTTGGCCGTCCGCCTACAGCCCCTGCTGCTCCCTTGGTGCTCCATCGGTGGGGTGCTGGTTTTAAAGGGGTCGTCGTCCCTTCTCCCATCGAGCCTGACTTTTACAGCTGGTGCGTCGTTGGGATGTGTTAGATTATGCTGGCTGTCCGCCTACACACCACCGTCGCTCCTCCGTAGCTCCCACGTTTGGGGTGTAGCTACAAAAGAGATCGTCATCTCTTCCCCCTTAGACATTTCACGTTAGCATCCACATCGATTACGAGATGTGATGCTTCTTGTCTCCACATCGATGGCAAGATGTGGGAGTCCTCAAGCCTTTATATAACTTGGCTTTCGATGGGGTGTAAGTTCCAGGGATCGTCCTCCCCCACCCGTCATCATCGTGTTGGGGTGTCTGGCTTACAAGGACCGTCCGTCCCCACCCGTCGACGACTTTCAGACGTCCTGTCTGATGCTGCCCGTTGCGAGTCTCCCGTCTAGCCTACGGGCTCCGACAACGGTGACCTTGGTGGACCTCCTGTCGCACCCTGGGTTCCTGGTTCGTCGTGAGCCTCCCTACCGTCCTTAGGGCTTCACCGACCGAACCACCTCGTCCTCCTCTGCGGAGATAACCGCCCGTGAACCTATGTGGGTCCTTTCCGAGGTCTGTGGTCGGTGGGCCAATGGCTGATGGGACCATGGCTGCCCTCCACCTCCGCCAGAGCTCGGTCTTCCCACTCAAAGAAAAGAGGGAATGAAGGGAGAAGCACAAGGGAGAGGGTAAACCTTGTTGCGGGAAATTTTACCGCAACAAACCCCACCCTCACCTCCTAGGAAATGGGCTTGCCTTCTTCAGAAGCGCAAACCATTTCCTGAAGCCAAATGTTAGTTGGAAAGACATTTCCATCATGGCCAATACTGCCAGTCCTATAAAATTTAAATCAAATTCTGACCCAAACGGTCCTTTATCCTACTCTACTATTACTGGGACTTAGGACTCTTCTGGCTCATCGCTATAAGACTTAAGGTCCTTAGCGTGCCAGGTACCTTTATTCTGAACAGTCGAATCCACCAAACTGTATGTCCACGCTGACACACGTTTGTGGATCCTGAATGGTCCCACAAATTTCGGCGCTAGCTTGGCCGCGTAGTAATTAGCTGCGTCAGACAACACAAAGTTTCGTCGCCATACTAACTCGTTCGGGAGATATTGGACATCTCGCCGTCGGAGGTTGTAGGCTTTCGCAGAATTCTTTGCTTCCGCCGCCAATTTGCTACGTATATCCTTCCTCAAAATCTCAAACCTCCTACCTAACTCCGGTATATCTAATTCCCTAACAACCCTATCGTTTTCCCTACTTTCGATCTCTAAGTCCCTACCTATAGTACCTGTGGTCTCTCTACCTGGTACTATGTCCCTACTACCTATCACGCTATCCTTGCTACCTAACCTACTCTGAAGATAATTCCTCGTGGCATCAAACTCCGTGCCCCGAGTCACCATCTCCTTCCCAAAATTAACATAAAACGGGGATACCCCTAGCACCTCGTGTTGGGCTGTGCGAATCGCGCACCCTACTTTCGCCAACTGCGAATCCCAAACACGGTGATTTTCCGAGACATACGCTCTGAGCGTTGTCTTAATTATTTGATTTATCCTTTCCGCAGGATTCGCCTGCGGATGATAATGCGCCGTGAACCTAATTTGTGCCTCATAAGAGTCACAAAGCGCCTTAAGTTCTTCCCCCTAAACTGAGGACCGTTGTCACAAACGACAACCTTGGGTACGCCGAAGAACAAAAAGACATTTTCCTCTAGTTCCCTACAAACTGCTTTCGCAGTTGCCGAACGTAGAGGAAACAACAACGGGAATTTAGAAAAGTAGGCGCGACAGTTAAAATATACGTGTAACCCCGAGTGGACTTGGGAAGTGGGCCTACCAGATCAACACAAACCATTTCCCAACACCTTGACACACCTACCCTCTCGACCATCAGACCAGCGGGTCGCTCATTCACCGGCTTAACTTGTTGGCAAACTTTACAGTTTTTCACATATCTTGTTACTTCTGACCGCATCTTCGGCCAGTAGTACCTAGCTCCTACTCTCGCAAACCTTTTGCGGACGCCCATGTGACCCGCTAATGGGTTATCATGGCACGCCTGTAAAATCCCTAATCTACCTTGTTTTCCTACTACTTGTTTCCACTCGTTATCGTTATCATCATAAACTACTACGTTTCTACGAGGGCGGGTCAATAAGTCCGTGACTTTTGGATTAAAACACAGATTTTTTGATAAAAAAATAATTTTATTTTTCAACGTAATCTCCCTTGAGCTCTATACACTTTGTCCAACGCTTCTCCAATTTTTTTATCCCTTCCAAAAAAAATGATTTGTCGAGGTCCTCAAAATAGGCCTTTGTTTGCGAGATGACTTCATCACTGGAGTCAAATCTTTTTCCACCAAGCCATTTCTTCAGGTTTGGGAACAAGAAGTAGTCGCTCGGAGCCAAATCTGGAGAATAGGGTGGATGAGGGAGCAATTCATAGCCCAATTCATGGATTTTTGCCATGGCAACTGCACATGCGTTTGTGGTCGACTGTGAGCAAACGCGGCACCCATCTTGCGGAAAGCTTTCTCATGCCCAAGTGATCATTCAAAATTGAAACTCGTAGCTTTAACAAACTTGAAGAGTTTGCCCCCCTCTACTCTCCACAAGGGGTAGGCTAACGGGTTAGCTTCTATTGCCGCAATCATCTTCCTAATCCAGGGGTCCTGATCCGCTTCTGAGATCCCAGCCAACTCCGGGACTCCTCGCGAAAGCATGTCGGGAACCACATGCTCTTTCCCCTTTCGGTGGATTATCTGGAAGTCGAATTGCTGCAACCTCACTGCCCATCGACCTAGTCTCCCTTGAGGTTCCTTAAGGTTGCTCAGCCACACCAGCGAATAATGATCAGTTACGACCGTAAACCGAACTCCTTCGATGTATGGTCGTAACTTCTCAATCGCCCACAGGACAGCCAAGCATTCCTTCTCTGTGGTAGAGTAGTTCCTCTCGCTTCTCTGAAGAGACCTACTTAGATAACAAATAACCTTCTTTCCGTCTTCAAACTCCTGAGATGATACGGCCCCTATTCCATAATTCGAGGGGTCCGTCTGAACTACGAACGGCCTATCGAAGTCTGGACACGTCAAAATGGGCGCCGTAACTAGAGATTCCTTCGCCTTCCTAAAACTTTCCTCACACTCTTCCGTCCATATGAATTTCCTATTTTTCTTAAACAAGTCTGTTAAAGGCCTAACTAAAGCGGCGAAGTTTGGTACGAAACGTCTGTACCACGAGACTGTCCCTATAAAGCTCCTAATTTCCTTCACACTTTTAGGTGCGGGAATCCTAACCATGCTATCTACTTTCTCTGGATCGACGTGAAGTCCGTTCCTATCTACTACATAACCTAAATACTTTAAAGACGGCCTACAAAAGTTACATTTTTCCCGACTAACTTTTAACCCTGCCTCACACAATCGCTTAAAGGCCTCCTCTAGTATCTTAAGGTGTTGGTTGAATGTATTTGTTACGATAATAATATCGTCCAGGTACACAAATACGTGTGGCTCTAGATCAGCACCTAATATGCTGTCTATAAATCTCTGCCACGTAGCCGGCGCATTGTGTAACCCGAAAGGCATTCTCTTAAACTGGAAAAGGCCTCTATTCGGAACCGTGAAGGCTGTGAGGGGGCGCGATCACTCCTCCATGGGGATCTGCCAGTAGGCCGACTTAATATCTAATGACGTCAAATACTTGGCGTCCCTAAGCTTATCCAATGTCGTTGATATAAATGGCAATGGATAAGCATCCCTATCTGTGACCCTATTCAATTTCCTAAAGTCGACGCAGAACCTAAATGACCCATCTTTCTTCTTGATAAGGACTATTGGAGATGCCCACGGACTGTTCGATTTCTCGACAACACCCGCCTCCAGCATCTCGTTTAGCTCCTTATCAATATGCTTTTGCATCGCAGGCGATACAGGGTAATAGCGTTGTTTTATAGGTTCTGCCGATGTCCTAATCTTGTGTTCTACCAAATGAGTACACCCCAATCCCTCGGGCATCGACTTAAAAACACCGTCGACCAAAGCTTCCAACTGCCCAGCTTCGGCGACGTCCAGCTCAGAGATCTCGCGAATAGCGGAAATCGAGGCAACCGACTGTTGGCTCGAGAAGCTCCACACTCGTGATCTTAGATCCGGGACGATTCCCGATAGTGCCCAAAAATCTGCACCAAGGATCACGGTGTGGGGTACCGCTGGGATAACGAGACATTCTATGTAAACGGACCGACTTTGTACCTCAATTGGTAGAGACACAACCCCCACGACATCTATACTTTTTCCGTCAGCTAAAGCGACGGACCTAACTTCATTTTTTCCTAATCTTATCTCTAAATCCTTAATAATTTTCCATCCCTCACCCCCTATTATAGTGCGAGAAGCGCCACTATCTAAAAGACCTAACATTCCTATACCATAAATGCTAACTCCTACATATGGACGCCTATCCCTCCCGTTTGCCTCCAAGCTAAAACCTAAATGAACTACTGAGTTCCCCGACCGATCTCCAACAGGCGACCTACTACCTACTTGCGCCGGCGCTCCCGTCCTGCTGACCCGGAAGTCCGTTGCGCGTTTCCCGACGTGTTATTGCAACGTCGACATTGGCGCCGTGTCACTCCTTGCGCTCCACACCCGTAGCAGCGCCTAGGAGCTGAACACGTCGTAGCAAAATGACTTTCCCCATTACAGTTGAAGCACCGGATGGGTGCACGCGGTTGGTTGTCCTCCCTGACAACTGAAACTTGTGGTTCCTCCACGTTGATGTAAGCCAGATCTGGCTCCATCAACCGACGCGACCTCGGATTCGGTGGCGGAGCAAACGTTTCCACGTTGGCCCGCACCGTCTCCAATCGACCCAATCTCACCAAATCTGCAACACACTTCGGGTCTGCCAGCCCAAGTTGTTGCTGGTAAAAGGGGGCCAGGTTTCTTTGAATTATGGCAAGCTTTCGCCGCTCCGTTAGCGGTTCCGAAAGCCTGCCGAACATATTTTGCACAACCGCTACATATACCCCTATTGATTCACTACTTCCCTGGGTACGATGTCTGATTTCCTCCAGCAGAACAGACCGACAACCTAATCGCCCTATACCAAATAAGCGCCTTCCCTGTAAAAAGTTCGACCGCCGACCTAAACAGTTGAGCTTCAGTCACTCCTCGCGCTTAACTGAGCTCCTCCACCCGCTCCAAGAATGAATTCACCGAGGCACCACAGCGTTCCCCCGTGAACTTCAGATCCCACTTGGCCAAGTTCTCCCACCTCGCAATCGGCAAGCGCTCGCTGTGTTCACCAGTTGTTGCGTAGAACCCGGTTTCTTCCGCAACGGCAGGCGTCACTGGTGACCTCACAGCGCGGACTGGTGTTCTGTCCGAAGCTTGTTGCTGCAGGTAGGTCGACCTTTTATGCCGGATCCCATCTTGTTGTGTATGTGGCTTACCCCTCGATGGCTGTGATGCTCGGGTCTTGACGAGCCTCGAGCACGTTGGCTCTTGCTCGTCCTCGTCGCCTACCTCGTCCTCATCATCCGAATCCTCTTCCGTACCACCGGCCAATTCCCCGGCTAGTACGATTAGCCTATGTCGGAGAGTACACTTCTCCTCAATCTCCTCAGGAGAAGTGTCTCTCGCCCTATCCAACCTACTAAGAGCCCATTCGATTTTGGTAAGAACTTTCAAGTATTCCTTCGACTTAGGATTATTTGGAGGCTCTTCCAAGAGCTCTTCTATCTGCTTTATCTTCGCTAATAAAGCATCTCGGTCCTCTACAAAGGTGAATTTGTAGGCCGGGCCTGAACTCAACGACCCTCTGCGCTCTAGCATACGAGCGGACCTCAAGGACTTCCTCATGGCGTCCAGGGTGCCAACCGGAAGGCCGCGAGACTCCATCTCGTATGCCATCTCGTCCACAGAGAGTCTGTTGATAGCGAAAGGTATCTTTATTTAAGAAAGAAAACGAAAAAAAAAACTCCTAAAAAAACAACAGCAAATAAAACAAAGTAAAACGCACGTTGTCAAAACCTTTGAAATCTTTGACGAGAATAAAAAACAACAAAAAACTCACCACCGATGTAAAAACAAAGCCCACGCAATTGAAAAAATTAAAACCAAAAAAACGAAACTGAAAAACCCAAAATTCAAAACCTAGGAAAACGAACCGAAAAAACACGTATAAATAAGGATAAAAAAAAGGAAATCCAACAAAAAGTCTCTGGTCACACTGCAACCTCATAAACGACCAATATTCGTGAAACGCCCCAAAACGAGAGGGAAGCAATGAAAATTGCACACAAAAAAAAATAACCACACAGATTCACACAAACAGATAAAATAAACCCTACTGAAGGAAAAGGCAAAAAAAAACGCAAAACCAAATATATATATATATGTTTATATGTAGATATAAATATATGTTTGTATATATATGTATGTATAATATAATGTATAAGTATGTATAATATATGCTTGTAAGGGGTATATATTTGGAAAAAGAATTAAAACCAAAACCGCAAGACGAATTTAAAATTAAATGTAAATAATTAGTGTGTTTACTAATGTGTATGAAAGTATATTGTTCTATTGTGATGTATGTAGGTATGTATATTTAAATATATATGTTTTTTTTTTTCGTTTGCAGCGAATGTCTTTTATATGTAGGTATGTCCGAATGTATTTAATTGCAAAAAAAAACTTCCCACTTGGGGTAATTACAAGAAAATTCGCGCGCAAAAAAAACAAAACAAAAAAAAATGCCACCTCTTTGTGAACCTGGTACTTGCCCAGGTGTAAGGAAATCCTTAACTAGCTTCTGCTACTTAATTCCCACAGGTACTTCCTATTCCCTGATTCCTCAATTTTACTCCTGTACTCGTTGCACTGCTGCACTTGTTGCACCTGCACTTCAACTGTTGCACTCCTAAAAAAAAGCACAAAAGTATCACAGTTCTCAAACTAACAACACAAACAAACAACTACTTCCCTAACCACTTAACAGAATTAACCGCGAACCGAATTACTACCAAGAACTCCGCGACAGATTTTACCGAATAAAACAACGAATGAGAAAAAACCACGGGTGAAATAAAATCAAAACAAATAAATAAAAAACAAACCGGCAATCAAAATTTCAAAACAAAGCCCCACGTTGGGCGCCAATTGTTAAGATTGATTCCCGGCAACAATCACAGTTTCCCCGAATCAAAAATAACCTTGGAACCAACTGTCCCAACCCGGGTTCGAATAACCTCCAGGTAGCGCTTTGATGGCAGCTAAACCTGGGAAAGAAAATCACAAAAAAAAACCGTTGAGCGCCACGTGATTTTTGGGGAAAATCACGAAACCGACAAAAGGGAAAAAAAGAAAATACTTCCCGGAAAAAAAACGGAAACAACGAAAGAAAAGATGGGATTTTCTACACGTTATAAATGCTCCGTTGGAGCACGACGATTTATTAAAATTTACGTAGCGGTACACTCGTCGCTAGAGTGACCCGCTATTTAAAAAGTCCCGAACGATTCAACAACAAACTAACGGGTCGCGTGTCTCGTCTTTTCTCGAGAATTTCCCACGCACGCCCGGCCTACCGGAGTTTTATTTTTCTTTTCAATTAACGATTAATTAATTTTCACTACACTACACTATACTTAGCTGAATTTCTATCTCCTGGCGGTTCTGCAAATTCCCTCTCCGTCCTGCTATTCCTTTTTCTATCCCGATCCACTTCCTTTCTCCTTATAATCCTTGTCTCTTTTCCTTTTTTTTTTTTTTACAACGAACTCGCGATTTTAGAAAAAAACTACTCTAACCACCTTTTAACTTAAAAAGAAAAATTGCTTTTCGCAATTTTCAATAACAAAAACAAATCGCACGAATAAAAAAAAAAACCTCCAAGCACACATTCCAATTGTTTCCAATTGTACACTCTCATTCTAAACTCCTCAGACACTGAGTTCTCTCCCGCTTCCAGTGATAACTGGGAACTCCACTGAGCGAGTTTATGAGAGCTTGTGGATCCTCGCTATGCCTAGCTATTGCCCTAGACATTGGAAGTCGATAAAAATTGCGAGAAGCAATGTTTCTCTCATTGCTGATCCCCGGTTAATTTTCCCCCATCGAACTAAACAAAATTGCAAAACAACAACAAACGCGAAGGAGAAAGAAAGTATGATTGAAGGTCAATGGAGTGTTGGGACGAAGGAGGAAGGTTGTGTGGGTATAATCCTAATCTGATTATACCCCGGTTTAGCCATTCTCTAAACCGCCACCCCAAACAAAGCTAAGTATATGTGTCTCTGTGATATATTACCCCGGTTCCCTACTTACTCCGGTTGATCGGTGTTCAGATTTGGGGGGAATGGGGGGACTGACCAATAGCGGGTCATTCCTTACATAATTACGTATTTTATTTTATTTTTGTTTTGTTTTCGTTTCGTTTGTTTGTTTATGTTGTGGGCCCTTCTGCCCGCCTGGTACTTTGTTGTGATTTTTATTTTGATATTATTGTATAGTTTTTGTTTATGTTATTGTTGTTGTTGTTTATAGTTGTTGTTTTTTTTTTTTGTTGTTGTTATTGTTTATAGTTGTTGTCATTGTTTATATTTGATGTGGTTTATTGTTTTTGGTTATTGTTAATTTAATTAATGTTTTTATGTTCCCACGTTGGAGGCTGTCTCGTAACTTGGCCGTCCGCCTACAGCCCCTGCTGCTCCCTTGGTGCTCCATCGGTGGGGTGCTGGTTTTAAAGGGGTCGTCGTTCCTTCACCCATCGAGCCTGACTTTTACAGCTGGTGCGTCGTTGGGATGTGTTAGATTATGCTGGCTGTCCGCCTACACACCACCGTCGCTCCTCCGTAGCTCCCACGTTGGGGGTGTAGCTACGAAGGAGATCGTCATCTCTTCCCCCTTAGACATTTCACGTTAGCATCCACATCGATTACGAGATGTGATGCTTCTTGTCTCCACATCGATGGCAAGATGTGGGAGTCCTCAAGCCTTTATATAACTTGGCTTTCGATGGGGTGTAAGTTCCGGAGATCGTCCTCCCCCACCCGTCATCATCGTGTTGGGGTGTCTGGCTTACAAGGACCGTCCGTCCCCACCCGTCGACGACTTTCAGACGTCCTGTCTGATGCTGCCCGTTGCGAGTCTCCCGTCTAGCCTACGGGCTCCGACAACGGTGACCTTGGTGGACCTCCTGTCGCACCCTGGGTTCCTGGTTCGTCGTGAGCCTCCCTACCGTCCTTAGGGCTTCACCGACCGAACCACCTCGTCCTCCTCTGCGGAGATAACCGCCCGTGAACCTATGTGGGTCCTTTCCGAGGTCTGTGGTCGGTGGGCCAATGGCTGATGGGACCATGGCTGCCCTCCTACTCCGCCAGAGCTCGGTCTTCCCACTCAAAGAAAAGAGGGAACGAAGGGAGAAGCAGAAGGGAGAGGGTAAACCTTGTTGCGGGATAATTTACCGCAACACAGCTTCGGCTGGCAGACCCGACACGGGAGCACACACTAGCAAAGTTTGCTAGTCGTGTAGCTTGAAACCCCGATGTTGGGTCCACTGGAGCTAAATGAATGTGTGTGTGAGAATGCGTGTGAGAGTCTGGCGGGAGTTTGTGGAAGGAAAAAAAATAACTTGAAGACACTTTTGTGACGACCAGCAATAGTTGAGGGTCAGAGAGAGTTTTTTATTTGGGCGATTTTTTTTGTTTGAATTGCGAAAAGCAAATTTTCTTCTAGAAAAAAAAATAAAGTAAAAACCAGATCTTAAAAAGTAGAGTAGAATCGCGACTTTGTTCTGGTGGAACCAGAAAAAGTGAGGGAAAAAGGATTATAAGGAGAAAGGAAGTGGACCGGGATAGGAGAAGGATTAACAGGACGGAGAAGGAAAGACTGCGCCAGAAAGGGGGCAGAACCGCCAGGAACACAAAAATAAAAGCTAAGTATTGTGGAAGTTCGAATGCAGTGTAGTGCAGCTATCGTTTTTTTGTTATTGTGAAATTTGAGACTCCGGTAGGCCGCGCGTGCGCAATATCTCGAGAAAAGACGAGACCCGCGACCCGTTAGTTATTTTTCTTTGTGCGTTCGGGACGGTGGAAATAGCGGGTCACTCTAGCGACGAGTGTACCGCTAACATAACAAATAAATCGTCGTGCTCCAACGGAGCGTTTATAACGTTTCAAAACATTGTCGTTTTTTTTTTTTTCGTCGTTGTTTCCTTTTTCGGGGAAGATTTTCTGTATTTTGCGATTGGGGTTTTTTTTGGTTTCTTTTTTTCGGTTTCGTGATTTTCCCCCAAAAATCACATGGCGCTCAACTTGTTTTGATTTTGTTGCCCAGGTTTAGCTGACATTAAAGCGCTACCTGGAGGTTAAACGAACCCACATCTGGAATAAGTCGGAATTCCAGAAGGTTATTTTTGATTCGGGGCAACTGTGACTGCTGCCGGATTCAATCCTTACAGACTGGCACCGGTCACAAATAAAATTCACTGCCCATTACCACTTTCAGACTTATCCGAAGGAAAGGATTAACCAAGTTTTCAAAACCACCCTTCGGTCTTACGTTTCGGAAAACCATCGGTCTTGGGATAACCAATTAGCGAAAGTTGGATGCTGTACCCGGACAGCTCAACACGATGTTTAGGAGTCTCTCTGTACTTCGCGAACTTCGAAAGAGACATGACAACCCACGCTTCCAGTTGATCTTATACGGGTACGGATACCCCGCGACCAAGTCTCCAAATGTTACGTTTAGTTATGGAAAGCGATAGAGAATCAGGGCAAGTAGATAGAAATAAAACAGTAGAAGATATAGAACTGGGGTCAGAAGCTAGGGACCTAGACATAGCCCAGAAAACAGAAATCTTGGAACAAGAGCTTACGGAAGATATTAGTAAAAAGCTGGCGGTGGCGACCTGAAAGGCTTCTAAGTCACATAACTTACGGCAGAGGGATGAACAATATCTCCCTAACGAGGTTCCATGCCGTAGGAGCTTCATCGTTTCCAATGCGGCCAATTGCTATGCGGCGAAATCGGCGCCAAAATTCGTTGGGCCACTAACAATAAAAAAGAGGGTTTCCCCCTGGACTTACGTGCTCCGGGACGAGGGAGGAAAGAACAGAGGGGTATGGCATGTTAAGGATCTAAAGGCATACCGCGACGACCCCGGGACTCCGAAGATGACGTAGTCGTTTAACGAACATGGACCGTTACACTAAGAGTTAAGGAGAGAAAAAGCTCGATGACTTAACCTAGCCATTACAAGGGCTGGTGGTAAAGATGAATGTACACCAATTGTAAGACCGTAGTCTCCCTTTTTGTGCTGTCCTACAAATTCTTTTGGTTTGGCTTCGGGTCACTATAAGTCTTGTAGTAAACCCTTAAACAGAAATGTGAGCGCACATTTCCTCGGGGGTAAGGGTGGGGTTTGTTGCGTGCAAATCACGTCACAAAAATCGTCCAGTCCAACCGCCCTTGTGATTTTTTGGGCTTCTTTCTTCTTCTTACCTTTCTGGCGTTGTCCATTCTCTTTTCCTCCCCTATTACCCTCTGGGAGTTATGGCACAGGCTGGGTTCACTGCATCCTTTGGATTCAGTTCCTTCGCTCTGCGTACCGCTTCATAGGTGACTGTGATGCCCCGAGATGCTACACACTCAGCAATGGCCACGAGCCCAACCAAAATACTGATTGTTTGCTGAGAAGAAAATTAGATTTGTAATAACCTCTACCCCGCAAAGAGAATAAACCTAAGTCAATAATTGTAAGGGAAAGCCCACAACTCCCCGCGGTCGTTTTCTACCCCATGTCAGAAAGAAGGTTTACGGTCACATATCAGGTACACCTAATGGGTTTGTTAAATAGTTTTCCTATCTATTCGGTGCTCTCAAATTTTAGCTCCCAACGCTTTAGCTTTGCTTTCGGGTCAGAGATTTGGCTCAAACCAAAGCAATTACTTCGATTAGAAAACAAACATAACTGACAAACATGAACCACAAATACGACCCAAAACAACATCGACAAGTGTTATTGGTTGGGGATTTGAGATGAGGCTGTTAGAGCCTTGAATGTGGTTCCCTTTGCTTTAACAGCTGAATTGACAGAACCTCATGCGTTTGTGTGTTCAGGTATGAATGAGTGTGTGAGTGGTGGTAATGGCCAAAAAGCGCTGCTAGCTCATTCGATAGCTTATCTTCTTAGCGGCAAGGGCCCACAAAAAAAAAATAAAAAAAAAAACAAAACTAAAATAAAACCAAAAGTACAGAAGATAAAATAAATAAGACAAAACAAGAAATAAATAAAATCGAAACAACAAAACGAAAACGAGGACAAGAACGAGAAAGTGTCAAAACTAAAGTACCAACAACAACATCAAAAGAAACTTAAAACTGAAGAAGAGAAACAGATCAACACACCAACAAAAAAAACCAATTGGATAGTCTACGACAACAGGACGTTCAAAAGAAAGTGATTGTGGTGGAGACGGCCAACCCTCTTCACCCTCCTTTAGACAGCGACCCCGTCTAGGTAGGAAAATCCCAAAAGAACTAAGTACCCCTTTGCCCTTAAAAAAAAACAAGATTTTATACATACCCATATTTGTACCGCGCATTCGTTGGCGTTCTTACCGTACGCGAGACCGTTATATTGCTAAGCTCCGCAACCCGTTCAAGTTGCCGTTTTCGACAAAGCGGAATTGTGGGCCTTCCGTTGGCCGAAAACAGTCTTTTTTTTTTGTTGGACAAAAATTTTCATACTTTCGTCAACCGTTTCGACATACCCTGTATCCCATTTTCTTAATCAAATACACACTTTAATTCCCCATCAGGGAAAAGATAATTTGTGCATTTTTTTCTCTTCACCTGTTTTCCCATAGCGTTGTGCTTTAAGCGATCTTCGAACCCTCCCTTGCTGAGCAGCCGGTGAGTGCAGCTACTTCTCAGCTGCTTGTTGCAATCCTCGTTGGGTTTGTGATCCCCTGTTGTACTCCTCTTCGCTTCTTTCGCAAAAATTCTCATTCTGTCTTCAGCCACCCCCTGTGTGGTTGCGGTTTCCTTTTGTTTTTGCAAGGTTTGTTTGTTTTGCCAGCCCGGCTTTCTGCTATATCATAACTTTCTTAATTTAACTTTACCGCATTTTGCAACAAACCTAATTATTATCAGAATTTAATTACGTTAGGGGAAGCTACAGTCCGGGGTGGACAGTAAAGGAGCGTCTCTAGCTAGCTCCTTCTTGTGCTTATTGTCTCTAGTGTGCCTGAGGTCCCCTTCTACTTCCGTGCGCCACCTGAGTCCCGGTGTACTTTTCTTCTGAGCTGTCCCTTGGGGGCGGTTTCGAAGACTTTTCGGCACTAAGCAATGGTGTTAATCCGCTCTACATGACTCAGCCATCTTTGTCGTTGGATCTTCACTCTTCTGGCTATGTAGATTTCGCTGTAAAGTCCATACAGTTCGTCGTTGTATCTCCTCCTCGCTCGAAGAATTTTTCTCTCTAAGCAGGCAAGAGCACCTTCATCCATTTTTGTTATTGTCCATGCCTCTGCGGCATAGGACAGATGGGATTATTAAGGTCTCATATAGGGTAACTTTTGTTGTTCGAAAGAGGGCATTACTAGTCAATTCTTCACCCAAAGAAGCAGCGATTGGCAAGAGTTATTCTTTGTTTGATATCAGCGCTGATGCCGTTGTCTGAATTTATAGCGAAGCCTAGGTAGACGAAGTCCTTTACCTCTTCAAAGTTATACCTGTCAAGGGTGGCGTTCTGTCCGAGATGTCGATGATCAGTGTCCTTTTTGCTTGACCGCATAAACTTAGTCCTGCGCTCAGTGGCAAAGGCGCCACGATGTCAAAATCGTAGGCGTATGCGAGTAAATGGACTTTTGAAAGATTGTGCCTTTTGTGTTTGTGCGTCACATTGTCCGAATCCTTTTGCAACATCAAAGGTCTCGGGGAGATCTTTACCGACCTTGTTGGAGCAGCGCGCATTCTCCATCGTCATCTTGCGCAGACGGATGAGTTTGGGAGGGATGCCAAGAATTAAAATTTCTCTGTGTAGCTTGTCTCTATAGATGCTGTCATAGGCGATAAAAAGGTGGTGTGTATCCATCTGAACTGCTATAGACCTATCAGGTTATTGACTAATGTCTAGAGGGGTTCACACAATACGTCATAAAAGATCTTGTACGCGATGTTACGGAGGCTGATGCCTCTGTAGTTGGCGCAGTTCAGAGGGTCTCTTTTCTTGAGGATCGGACAAACAATGCTGAGATTCCATTCAAGCATACTTTCTTCCGACCATATTGGACTATCACGCAGAGGGTCCCTGATTCGATCCCCGGCATCACCAACAGCTGGACCTCAGCGTAGATATTGCTATCTTCACTTCATCCAGATCGGGTGGACGGAATTGTTGCTCATTTCGTCCATGCATATCAGAAGCGGCATCTCTAATGACATTTTGGAAGTGTTTCCAATGGTCTTCTGTGCTTGATGCTGGTGGTATTGGACCTCTTAAGAGATTAAGAGACACTCGATCGGAAAAGGATTTGGCGATCTCTTGCGATTGTAGCCGTTTGACGTCAAATTTCCTCACAGCATTAGTTTGTCTTGTCGTTGTTCGGAATATCCGCAGCCGTACCTTGGCTACAACAAGGCTATGGTCCGAGCCGATGTTGGCTCCTCGGAATGTTCGTACATCCGTAATTCCGGAGCAATATCTTAACGCGATTGAAATGTTGGCAACCTGGTTAACGGTTGATTGATCAGGAATTCTCCAGTTCCCCTTATCGGGATGTGGGAACGGCATGTTAGCTACGTTTCGCCCTGCCGCAAAGTCGAATAGCCTATATAAGTTGTCGGAGGTGATGTCGTACAGCCTATATCTTCCGACAGTACTACGAAAGATGCCCTCTCTCCTAGCTTTGCATCAAAATCGCCAAGAACAATTTTATTGTCAGAGCTAGGGCATTACTCGCAGGTCCTGTTCTAGAGCTTTAAGAAGGCATCTTTGGTGTCATCATCTATCTCCCCTGTCGAGGCGTGCGAGCATAACAGGCGAGTGTTTCTCTTGGCCTATTTAGGGATCGTCCTGGAAATCCTTACCGGCCTGAGTTACAAATATGTTGGAGTAGCCCAGATAAGGTCTCATTTTTCTGGATTATTTCTACCATTGATTCCATCTGGGGAATTCATCCGCTGTCCAGGTTATAGTGCTGCTATTTTTATCTGCTGGTCAGCACTCGCACTTATAAGTTTATAAGTCCACATGGACATTGACCGGTACCCGGCGGTTACGACGTGGATGTATAATAAGCACAATTGATGTGTAGAAGATAGTTGCAACACCGGATATCGCCAGGTTGACATCTCTTAGTCCGTTCCCTATTTCTACAACAACCATCCACCTGCATATCACTTTATTATATTCTGCATTGTTTTCTGTACACAAAAAAATAACACTCAACACGCTTACTTGAGTACTACTCACACAGCAAAGAAAAATAAAAAAACAAAAAACTAACTTTTGCTCGTCAAACGATCAGCAAGACTGAATATCGTGAAAAGACTGGTTCTGCTTAATTCTCTCTCAGTACTCATAAAAATTGCACGAACGGCTTCTGAGATATTTGTGTTGTATCAACCAAAGAATAGCTATAGCAAGAAGGATCAGTCCCCCTTAGGCTCAAAAAATCCACCTGTCGTACAAAACACCAACAAAAACGTCTCATTAGAACAATTGGCGCAGATCTATTGCTTTGTTTCAAATTCCAAGTCCCATCTTATTTTGCCTGAGTAAGAATGCATACGATACTCTGCCCCGTCATTTTTTCCTCATGCCAACTTATATGTATGCCCGGGAAAATTTTTTGTGAGTAAATTTTCTCCTTCCCCAGACTGCAAAACGCTGTGTAATGCATACGGAGTAAATACGTGTAGATGATTGTCATCGTATCGTATGTGATTGCTGGGTGTTCCGAGAACACTAATTTAGTTTTTGAAAAAAAAAATGCTGGAAAAATATTTAGTATAATGAATTCATTTTTAATTCACCTTTTCATATGTTTTAAGGTTAAGCTAGTCACTTATTTATCTGAAACGGTTATTAACAGTCGCATCCCAACTCTCATTGAGAACAGACGACTAGTTAGCTGTGTGTCTTAAGTTTAAACGGTAAATTCTGTAATGAAAGTCAAAGCAGCGGGTTAGTGCCATAAAACATATACTAACATTGATCTCCGTGGAGAATAGACGTGATTCGGCTTCTCTATTTAAGTGAAAAAGTGAATAGCACATTTATAAAGATAACAAACAGAAACGATTTTTGTAAGTTATTCGGTAGCCTGACGGCATTGGTGGTGATCCGAGAAAGTGGGGGTCGTGGGTGGGTTCGATTACCGAAAAAATCACAGTGCCGTTTTATTTTTAAAAACTGGTAAAAAAAAGGTCAACGAATATAGAAAAGTGCGATCGAACGATGAGTGGGAATGAGCGGTCCGCTAGTCAATAGCGGGATCATCAGGTGGCATGATGTCAGAACAACAACAACAACAGCAGAACCATCTACATTCTACAAGAGGAGGAGGAAGCTTAGGCCAACTCCAAATCTAGTAAAGTGTCCTTCGGTACCAAATTCTATTGAAAAGCTGCCGGGTAGAGTAAGGGAAGATGCGCCAACAACGTCAACAAGGACGGAAGCGGGTTCAGACCAGGAAGAATACCAATACGTGTCTGATGGTGGGGAAGGGCACTATATGGGTATGAGCAATCCCTTCGCATCTCTGGCCGCTTCCGAATCAGAGGATGAAGAAGAGGAAGCCCAAGCTTTTAACGATAGCATCAAAGAGCTACAACAAAAAGCACTCACCATCAAAGCGAAGCAAATGGCAAGGAGGGAGAAGGAGCAACAATAACAATCCTGTGCTCTCAGCAACAGCCAAACAATCCTCCACCCCAACAAGAAATACAAAAACCAGTGCAAACTTTGGTGCAAAGACAAGCACAAGCAAAACACAAAAAAATTAAGCACACCAAAATAAACAACAACAACAGCAGCGGAAACAGCAACAACAACAGCAAGAGCAGAACAAGAAGCAACAACATCAGCAGATAACAACCAGACAAAAAGTTCCACCAATCAACACATACAAAATAGAATAGAATTATGTAAGTCGGCCATAGGCTCCAATTGTTTAATTAAAAGACTTAGAATCAATAAGCATGCGATCCATTGTAATTCAGTGGAGCGCTACCACAAAATAAAAAATTTACCAAGGGATTCGACGACGGAGTTCTTCTCCTTCACCTGCAAACAATGCTGCTGAGGGGAGTAGAACCGTCAACTGATACGGAGGAGCTCCCAGCACTGCTCAAAGAGAAAGAGTGCAAAGAGCTCAAGTTCGTAGGGGTCAAGCCGTTCACCAAAGCTATAGCCAATAGGGAGAAACGGAAACTACCGTTCTTCCTAGTTCAGCTAACTCCCGATAGCAAACTGGAAGGTCTAAGGAGTATCAAAGTCCTAGACTACCAGGTTGTACACTGGGAAAAAGTAAAACGGAGCGATAAAATGTTGCAATGTGTTCGCTGCCAAAGTTTAGGGCACGCCGCGTTGAGCTGCAAAATGCAGGCTAGATGCGCCAAGGGCGGTAAGAACCACAACCAGTAGAATGCGCTCTGGGATGGAGCGTCGGGAAAAAGTCAACTCTCTTGCGTTTTATGTAAGAACACGGGACACACCGCAAACTATCGGGGTTGTCCCAAGTTCCAATACATACAAAGAGTAAATCTGGCTCGGCAGCAAATGGTGGAAGTTACACATCCACCTGTTCTAACACAAATACCAGCCGTTACTCCCCAAGTTACTAACCCCAAATAGCGGCAGGTAGGGGAAATACGGCACGGCAAGCGAAGGTTGCCCCAGCATTTTATGCACCTAAGGCTACTCAATTCACACTATTCATCTCAGAGCTTGGAACACTTTTTCGATTTCTGAGACTGGAATTGGAGGAAAACTATTTCATTATCGCCGGAGTTTTCAACGCCAAACATAGAGATTGGCGTAATACTCGTAATACACCAAACTATTCAATTGGTGGGGTCAGCATAGTGTGATGTACCGACTCGGCCTTAAGGCGACGGATAGTCCGTCGTTTCCTAGACACGGCTCCTGTTGTTCGACACACGAATACAACTGACAGGTAGGAACCAACAAACTGTAAACTGTCTTCAAACTTTTGTATATGCCAGTAACCATTACAGTCTTAGTACCGAAATAACCGTTCCGGACGAAAATGCGGAATTGGATGCATGTGTTAAAATTCATTCCTACAATTATAGTGGGAACACTGGACACTGACTAGAGCGCTCTCTTCGAATTCGCTCTACTCACCATCCAACAGAAATCTGTCAAACGAAGAAATTGACAGGTAGCTAAACTGAATGGACGAGGCAATCGAACGAACAATGGACAAACCGATACCACGGTATCAATTCACTAACAACGAAGACCTATTCCACAATGCAACTACTGACGCACTACACCGATATAAAAGTAGACTGCTGTAAAACTAAAAACCTTGTACAAACAGCTTTCTGACATGCATACCCCGGCGATCATGACGTTAAAGTCGCCGATCGAAAACCTCCAAATATTAATAAAAGATAATAAGAGAGCTGCTGTAAATTTGAAACAATAGAACTCGGACTGTAAACACAAGCAACCCGAATATGCTTCCGCAAATAAATAAAATATTTCGGAGGAAAGATCAACACGACCTTTCATGTCTAAAAATCGCCCGAACGACTGACAACGAACGCATACACCCAACAGCAGGCATAGATCCACATGAAGCTATAGGAGCGACTTTCCAGAAAGTGTAGACGACAAATGAATCATTGATCTGAACCAAGACCTGGAAAATCGAGTCCTTGTGTCCTTCTACCTTCGAAATGAAATAGCGAACTGGCGAATCGAGAACTCAGATTTCACCCAGTTCAGTGACGAGACTATGACAAATAATGTCATCGCAAATGAAAGGGAACAACCCCCGTTCATTTCGAAGGAAGAGCTTCAAACGATCTTCGACACAATTAGAAGTAAGAAATCAATGGGAGCTGATGGAATACCGAACATTGTGCTTCGACATCTCCCACTAGAAGCAGTGGATATTTTTACCACCCTGATTAACAATGCAATGAATAATGCACTTTATACAGCGCATTGGAAAACTGCGGTGGTACATCCTACCCCCAAAAGGGATAAAGACACCTCCAATCCGGCGAATCTCCGGTCGATCAGTCTCCTTCCAAACATCAGTAAGGTTTTCGAAAAAGTTATCAATAGAGTGCTGACTAAGTGGGTCGAGGACAGGAATATAGTTCCGGATAATCAATTTGGTTTCAAGGCGGGGCATGATGTCATTCATGCCACGTCTAGGCTGGTTTCTGATATCCAATGGAACAAAGCCAAAAAACAGTGCACGGGTGCCTGCCTGATTGATTTGGAAAAGGCTTTCGATACCGTATGGTTAGAGGGACTCTTCTATAAGTTGAACAGACTGGGTATTAGTAAACCACTGCTGTATATTCTTTTTAATATGCTCACAGATAGGCAGTTCATCGTGAAAAATGGCGATGTGATTTCTACTAGAACATTTCACATTAAAAAAAAGGTGCGGTAAATTCGCAAATCTTTTCAACATTTACACAAGTGATCTGATAGGTTCACTTCACCATGCCATAGCGTACGCAGACGACTTAATCGCGTACAGATCAGGTCCAAACATTGAGGTTATAAACATTCTTTTGCAACGTGGCTTCGATAAAATTAAACATCATTGCGACGACTGGAAGATGAAGATCTACTTTCAGAAGTCGGAAACCATTCTGTTTAGGACGCCTTTGTCTGGGGCCTCTGCGGATACCAGAGAGAATTGGCGAAAGTTTCTCATCGTGGGACAACACGGGCGGCCACTTATTTGTCGAAATGTAATCAGATGCCTTGGGAACTGGCTAGACCAATATCTGTATTTCAGCAAACATATAGAAGTTGCTAGATGTGGCTAGATTATTATCTATATGTTAACAAACATATAGGTGTTGCTCTGGCCAGAGCCAAAGGTGCTTTTGCCCTTACAAAGAGACTGTTTTATAACAAGCAACTCGATGCGAGGGTAAAGGTGATCCGCTACATGGCCTTTATCCGGCCTATGCTTGTAAATATTTGGTTGAACCGTGTGGTGCAACGCGAAAACAAGTCTTTTGGAAAAGATCCGGGTGTTTAAGATGCCTTTCCTTAGGGCTTGTCTTCGCCTATACAGAACACCAGAGTCTGAGTACATAAAATTCTATCCTAACGAGGTCTTGTACAATAGGGTGAACATTATAAGAGTGGACAGTTTTGTTATTAAGTTGATTCGAAATCACATTGCGAGAGCAATGACCTCGTCAAATAACCAACTCAACTACGACAGAGACGTCGCACGCGGCAGTGCAGAACGTCCCAAGTTAACAGGGCGGTAGGTAGTCGCATCATGAGGGATATTGCGCGGCAGCACCAACAATTTTGGTGGCTTGCAGAAGAAGGGAAAGCTCCATCGTCGAATTCCTCTAGTACTAGGTAGCTTCATTAGGGAGCAGAGTTGGTCGAAGGTAGGGTTAAGGTAGTTTTAAGAGCAACAATTATAAAAACCAAAAAAAAAAATTGTAATAATAAAAAAAAAAAATACAAAAAAATAATAATAAAACAACAGAGATGGGTAACCTTCTCTAGTAAAAGTGGTAATCCACACCAGAAAAAGAAGTAATACTTATTAAGTAGATTAAGATTTATTTTAGGTAGTTCCTAGTTTTTAGACTTAAGTCTTTATACTCGTATTATAATAAAAAAATAAATGTAAATGTACTTAGTTTTTAAATTTAAGAAATATATTTTCTTAGTCTTTAATGTAAAAAAAAACAATAATAATAAATATCTGTTCTGTACGTCAAAAGACAAAATTTAATTGTTAGGTTTTACTAAGAGTGTCCGCATGGGACCAGTAAGTTAGAAAAATATGGTTTTCTAAGTTATTTAAGCTAATTTTTAAGCGTTTTTTGTCTAGCGTGTGAGAGTTATTGATTTGTCTTAATAAAAATGCATTCAAAATGTAATGAAATGAATGAAAAATATACTAAGTCGACGTGCGGAGAACCTAGGTTCGAGTCCGCAGATTTCGTGAATGAAATTCATTTTTTTACTGTTACACTGAACAAAACAAAAACACTGTGGCGCTGGCAGCCCGGTATGGGCCATGGCCTAGCTTCTTGACACTCATTTGTGTTGCTCATATTGTTATTTTTAGTCACATCTGAGCGGGGCCTACGGTTTATCACCGATTCCGAACGGCACTCCTTAGAAGCTTTTTCGTAGGCAAACTTAACTTTCGGGAGTTTGCCATTGCCCGCCGAAAGGGTGAGTTCCCTTTAGAGAGCTATCGGAGGATGAAGAGGTTTTATCATCAGAGGAAGAGGAAGACGAGGAAGCTCAGCTCGATAAGATAATAAAAGAACCTATAAACAAGAAAGAAAAGTTGCGACAACACAAAATGCAACAACAACAACAGCTAAAGGAGCAACAACAACAGCAAAACCAACAAAATAAACAGCCACAACATCAACACACGCAGCAAGATACAAGACAACAGAAAATACAGAGCATCAACATCAACCAAAACTTGAACAAAAACAACAACAGCAAACACAGAAGCAGCAGAACTCACAACGGCTACAGAAGCAGTAGCAACAGCAACAACAGCAGAGTGAATGTCAGCCAAGGAGAGATAAAATACCTCCTATTAATGTGAGTAATCTAGAAATTAAGGATAGTATAAGTTATGTAAGCTAGTTACTAAGAATTTAGCATGGGATGGTAACCGAAAATAATCGTTCTTGTTAGTACAAATAACCCCCAGTAGCAAAATTGATAGACTTTGAAATATTTAATTCCTGTACCATCATGCTGTAAGCTGGGAGAAATTAAAAAAGGCAGATCGCGTACTGCAATGTATGCGCTGCCAGAGGTTCGGGCACGCTGCAGCTAACTGCAACATGCAGTTTAGATATGTTAAGTGCGACAAAGGCCACAAAAATGGAGAATATCCTTTAGGTAGAGATAGGGTATCAAATAGGAACCAACTCTTTTGTGTACTCTACAAGAACTCGGGGCATCCCGCTAATTTCACAGGATGTCCTAGGTTCCAAGAGCTTGAAAAAAAGATTTCAGACTCGAAAACAGCTGATTGATGAAGAGAACCGTCAAAATAGTCGCGCGTTTTCTTATTTTGTGGCACCTAATATATCCTTTTCCCAAATGGTATCTGTTGGTATCAGTTAAACGAACAAGCGGCTCGAATTGATGTTATCTTTTCGACTCCGATTGACAAGTCTGGCGCACCGATATAATGTCTTCTACGATGATTGAGGTTAATCTTAAGATCATTGCATTAAACGTCAACTCACTAGTCAGGATCGAGAGAAAAACCAATCTTTGTAACTGGTTATTATGCGAAAGCCCAGATGTGCTACTGGTAAGCGAAACTAAGCTTAACTAGGATCACAAAATCGGCTACAGTGGCTACTATGTAAATATATAGAAGAGACCGGCCTGACTCGACTCGAGGGGGTGGGGTAGGTGTCTTATTACGGAAAAGCTTGCGCCATAGAATAATATATAAATGGCGTGTGCGTAGGTTTCAGGTGTTAGAAGCTTGCGTTTTATGCATTCCTCTTCGAAGCGAGAGAAGAGTGTTTGTGGTGTCACTTTACCCATCTGAATCACTTCATCCTGCTCAATTTATTACAGAACTCGAGTTACTTTTTCATTTCCTCCTCCTCTTGGCCCGGAGATCTAAAAGCTAGACATTCGGCATGGGCAAATAACCAATCGAACACTAGGTGGTGTCAAAATATAATTGAGTACAAATTGAGTTGTACGCGACGGATATCCCGTCTTTCCCATCAGCCGGCTCCTTTTTAGACTTAGCACTGATAGACACCAGAGAACATGTTATAAACGTAAGGCCTCAAACCCGGAACTGTTTGCGAGCGATTGAGTACGATAGCGACCATTACGGACTCACCGCCACGTTACGGATCCCAAACGGGCAAACTCTGCTGGAGCAGTACGTCCAGAAGTTCTCATACGATTACCGTAAAGCACCATTGTCACGCTTTTCCAGAACCCTAAAGCGTAATTTACATTTGAGTGGAATTTATCCCTCGTAAAATAGAAACTTGACAACCGTGTATACGGTGAACGATCCAACTAACCGTAACCACGACATTGAGAATAGGGCCTATATGAACCATCTCTATCTGCGCAATGAACTTCATAATTGGCGATCTGAGATGACGGTTTTATGTTATTCATTGAAGAAAAACCCGGCAAACGTGATCATCGCCAATGCCGCTCATTTGTTCGTGCGAAAAGATGAGTTTTTGTGCATCTTGGACTCACTGAACAACAAAAAGTCGTCTGGAACAGACGGAATCCCAAACGTCGTCTTGAGACATCTGCCCTTGGGAGCAGTAGATATTTTTAAAAAAGAATAAAGTAAGGACTAACCCAGCAAATCTTCGGTCAATTAGTTTACTTCCGAATATTAGCAAGGTGTTTGAAAATCGATAAAAGAATTATTAAATTATATAAAAAATCACCACACGGACCAAGAAAAAAGAGCGGTGAAAAATGAAACACGTCCGATTCGTTTGGTTACAATTTTTAATGTGATTGGTTTATCCCCAAAAGGTATGCAATATACTGAGTCGTAATTACAATCATTTATATTGGGAATTTTCTGCATGTCATTATTATTGGTAATGCAGTGGATTACTAAGGTTTTACATTTACCCTTTTATATATATTATATTTTGTATTATCATATATTTAATTACATATAATTAGTTAATTGAATTGTAATCGCGAACATCCTCCCCGGCCGTGAACATAGTTCTCAATGTGTTTCGACCCTTGATTTCGGAAAGTGTCTCTACCTTCATGTTGGCGTCTTCCTTGTCGATCACCCACAGCCATCTACTTCTTCGTTCGTTTTGATCATCTTCATTCATTATTGATGTTTACTGTGTTGATTGCCGAACCGGCATAATGTGTAATGTAAGTGTTGTGTTGTGCGTCAAATAAAAAATAAAAAGAAACAAAAGGGTTTAATCAAACTCTGAAGTTCCTGGTATGGCGATATTAATGAAGATTGTAAGTTTGGTGTGTTGACCAGGTAATTTAAAATAAAATTGACAAATATTTGAGTAAGCTTCATTGGGTCAATGGCCATTGTTGTTGCAACTGTGCATCGTATTTCTCAATGGAAGTTGCTCATCCCTCTTTTCTTCTCTTTCGTGCGCGTAGTACGTGTAAGAAATTTGTAAACGATCTAGATTCTCGTGAAGTGTCGTGTTGTCCTTGAACTCCAATTTGCGAAATGTACATTTTGTACCTGGAGAAAAAAAACTTGAAAAAAGGGCATTAGTGAACATATTTTTTTTTTGTCTTGTTGTGAGAAAAAATAAGTGCATAGTATAAAAAAAATAGAACGACGGCGCGTTTGTGGTATTGGTATTTCGATTCGCGGCGAAATTGTGTGCGAGTGAAATGGTTACGCATGTGTTTGCTTGAGTGTTTGCTTTGTTTGCGAGATTGTGTGGATTGCGTTATTAATTTGTTATTGTTGTACCTATATCAATCATTGTAAAGCATATACTAAGTGTTTTGTTATGTGCATTAAATAAATTCGGGACAGAACTGTGCATTGTACTTGCCGTCGGCATTCTGAGTTTTGTGGTTTGGCATCGGCGTTTTGAAGGTTTTGTATGAATATGTGTTATGAACATTTATTATTACTTTTATTGTCAGTCGTTCGCAGATCTAGGCTGAGAATAGACGTGTTTCGGCTCATTCATAAAGTAGGAAAATTGTATAAGTTTTCTCGTAAGCATAATTAGTTGCGCATTTGTTAACTGTGTCGGTAGCCAAGCAAGAAGCGGCGTCGATCATCAGATCGTGGGACATGGGTTCGAACCCAGGCCCAAACCTTGAACATTGTTTTTTTGTTTTTTTTTCCAAATGGTGTGAAATGTTAAGTAAAGCAAATGTAAAGTCACAAATCACGCGATGGATGTTGGAGAGCGTTCCGCTCTTCCCATAACGGAAGGTGCCTTGGCGAAGGCCATCAAAAAGAGGAGGAGGTTGAAAACCACTCCTAACTTAACTAAAATGAAAATAAGTGCTGCTTTAACAGCTGAAACAGCAACAGCAACACATCAAAACAAAAAACAACCTGATGATGCGTTAGTGCACATCCAGTATAAGGGGGCCAACAACAACTTTGCCTCTCTAGCGGCATCTGAGTCGGAAGATGAGGTTGAGGAAATAAAATAGATACACTGCAGCATAGAAAAGCTGAGGGAAAAAGTGCTTGCTATTAAGCAAAAACAAACTGCACGTAGGCAGAGGGAGCAATCTGTAGTACAGAGCTCCCAACATAAAATGCAACAAGACGAGAAAAAACAACTGCAGCAACAACAAAACCAGCAGCAGCAGAAACAGCAACTGCAGCAAACGAAACAGCAGCAGCTGAAACCACAGCAACTGAAAAAAAGCAGCAACAACAACAGCAGCAGCAGCAACAACAACACCAGCAGCAACAACAACAGCAGAAGAAGAAGGAGAAGGTTCCTCCTATCAACACGTATAAATTAGAGGTAAATGCTACCAAAGACCTGTGTAAGTTGGTCATTAATAATAATTTTAATATTAAGAGATTGGGGAACGATCGCCATGCCATCCACTGTAATACAGTGGAGGGCTATGCGAAAGTGAAAGAGCCGAAGTGTGAAAAGCGGCAATCGATGCTGCTGAAGGGGTTGGAACCGTCTTCTGATCCTGAGGAGATCCTGGCACTGATCAAAGAGAAGGACTCAGATTTGTGGGGGTAAAGCCATTTACCACAGCTAGAGCCAGACGGGAGAAACGGGGTCTGCCGTTCTTCCTGGTGCAGCTCAGTCCCGAAAGCCGTCTGGATAGTCTAAGGAGTATCAATGTCCTAGACTACCAGGTGGTTCACTAGGAAAAATTAAAAAGGAGCGAAGGCGTTATACACTGCGTTCCCAGCCAGAGGTTCGGGCACGCCAAGTCGAACTGCCAAATGCAGCCTCGATGCGTGAAGTGCGTGTTATGTGGCAACGTGGGACACACCGCAAACTATCGGGGTTGTCCTAAGTTCGCTGACATTAAAAAAGAAAAACTGGCTCGGCAACAGAAGGTGGAGGTCAAACGTTCACCTGTTAGGTTTCAAACACCAGCCGTCACGTCCCAAATCTCCTACGCCCAAATGGTGTCAGGTAGGGGGGCTACGGCACAGCAAGCGGCTGTTGCTTCTCCGGCGCCAATGCTGAGGACAACAGAAGCTGCACCTATTATGCTGGCCATCTTGCTTGCAATCCAAGGGCAGATGGCACAGCTGCAACAGTAGGTGCAAGACCAGGCCAAGCGGGTGGTCCAGATCTACGCAATGCTGCCGGGCCTAACGCAACACATGTCGTAATGGGTACGCACATGGTGGAGCAAACCTTGAAGGTCCTTGCGGTGAATGTTAATTCACCGATTAGGATCGAACGAAGAGCCGCGATGTTTAAATTGCTACAAGACCAAACTCCTGATGTGCTTTTCGCTAGCGAAACCAAGCTAACCGATAAGCACGAACTGGAGTACAATTATTATATTGTTAGAAGAAGAAACCGGCCCAGATCAAAACGTGGAGGCGGTTTCACGATCTTCATTAAAGAACGTATAAAATTTCACAGAGTGTACCAGAGAGTGTTGCGCAGGTACCGGGTGTTGGAGGCAGTCGTCATTTACATCCCGCTCCGCAGTGGAAAGCGGCTGTACTTGGCCTCTGTTTATGCACCTGAGGCCTCACAATCCACCTTATTTATAACAGAGCTCGACGCACTTTTTCGACTTCTGAGGCTGGAATTGGGGGAGAATTATTTTATAATCGGCGGGGACTTCAACGCCAGACACAGAGATTGGGGAAATAATTTGCCAAATACTAGGGGAACCTACTACTCGATTGGAGGGGTCAGCACGATGTTATGTACAGACTCGGTCTTAAAGCGACAGATAACCCGTCGCTTCCCAGAGGCGGGTCTTATTTGGATCTATTACTGTACGACGAACGTATACGACTGACAGGTACGAATTTACAAACGCTTAACTGTCTGCGCACATTCGTGAATTACAGCGTCCATTGCGGTTTTAGCACCGAAATTACAGTTCCCAACGAAATTGCGGAATTGGAGGAGTTTGTCCAAAGATATTCTTACAACTACAATAAGACTCGATGGACACGCTTCTCCGTAACCTTGACAAGAGCACTCTCCTCGAACACGCTCCACCCACCGTCCAATAGGAATTTATCAAACAAGGAGATCGATAAGTACCTTAAACGAATGGACGAGGCAATAAAACAAACTATAGACACTACAATACCGCGGTATAAACAAACGACTAAAGAAGATCTGTTCCGCAATGCTACTATTGACGCACTGCACCGACAGAAAAGTAGACTTCTGACAAGACTTAAAAACTTATACAGACAGCTTACAGACAGACAAGACCCAGAGATTAGGACACTGAAGTAGTCGAATAAAAATATTCAAACGTTAATCAAAGAAAATTACAGAATTGCTGTAAGTTTGTATTGGAACAACAAGGTACGGGCTGTAAACACCAGCAACCCGAATATGTTCCCGCAAATAAATAAACTTTTTCGGAGAAAAAAACAAAACGACCTTCAGTGTCTTAAAATAGCCCGGACAACAGACAACGAACTGTTACTAACAATATCAGGCATTGATACAAATGAGGCCGCTGATGATGACGACTTCTTTGTGATCGAGGATCCACAGGAGAAGGTTGAGGCCATAGGGGCTACTTTTCAGGAAGTATACAAGGCCAATGATATCATTGGCCCTAATTATGACCTGGACAATCGCGTCTTGGTGCACAACTTCTATATTCGAAATGAAGTAGAGAACTGGCGATCTGAGGGCTCTGGTTTCACCCGATTCAGCGATGAAAATATGGCAAATAATGTCATTGCCAGAGAAGGTCTACCCCCGTTCATTTCGAAAGAAAAACTCCATGACATCTTCGACACAATCAGTGGGGACCGATGGTATTCCGAACATCGTGCTTCGACATTTTCCTCTAGAAGCGGGGGACATTTATACCACCCTGTTTAATAATGCAACGAATAATGCACATTATCCAGCGCATTGGAAAACGGCGGCGGTTCAACCTATCCCCAAAAAGGGAAAGAATATATCCAATCCGGCGAATCTCCGGTCGGTAAGTCTCCTTCCGAATATCAGTAAGGTGTTCGAAAAAGTTATCAGTAGAGCTCTGACTAGGTGGGTTGAGGACAGGAATATAGTTCCGGATAATCAATTTAGTTTCAAGGCGGGGCATGATGTCATTCATGCCACGTCTAGGCTGGTTTCTGATATCCAATGAAACAAAGCCAAAAAACAGTGCACGGGTGCCTGCCTGATTGATTTGGAGAAGGCTTTCGATACCGTATGGCTAGAGGGACTCTTCTACAAGTTGAACAGACTGGGTATTAGTAAACCACTGCTGTATATTCTTTTTAATATGCTCACTGATAGGCAGTTCATCGTGAAAAATGGCGATGTGATTTCTACTAGAACATTTCACATTAAAAACAAGGTGCGGTAAATTCGCAAATCTTTTCAACATTTACACAAGTGATCTGATAGGTTCACTTCACCATGCCATAGCGTACGCAGACGACTTAATCGTGTACAGATCAGGTCCAAACATTGAGGTTATAAACATTCTTTTGCAACGTGGCTTCGATAAAATTAAATATCATTGCGACGACTGGAAGATGAAGATCTACTTTCAGAAGTCGGAAACCATTCTGTTTAGGACGCTTTTGTCTGGGGCCTCTGCGGATACCAGAGAGAATTGGCGAAAGTTTCTCATCGTGGGACAACACGGGCGGCCACTTATTTGTCGAAATGTAATCAGATGCCTTGGGAACTGGCTAGATCAATATCTGTATTTCAGCAAACATATAGAAGTTGCTAGATGTGGCTAGATTAATATCTATATGTCAACAAACATATAGGTGTTGCTCTGGCCAGAGCCAAAGGTGCTTTTGCCCTTACAAAGAGACTGTTTTATTACAAGCAACTCGATGCGAGGGTAAAGGTGATCCGCTACATGGCCTTTATCCGGCCTATGCTTGTAAATATTTGGTTGTACCGTGTGGTGCAACGCGAGAGCAAGTCTTTTGGAAAAGATTCGGGTGTTTGAGAGGGCTTGTCTTCGCTTGTATAGAACACCAGAGTCTGAGTACAAAATTTTCTATCCTAATGAGGTCCTTTACAACAGGGCGAACCTAATACGAGTGGACAACTTCGTAGTTAAGCTGACTCGAAGGCACATTGCAAGAGCAATGGCCTCGACGAATACTTACTTACTACCCAAATTACATTTATCATGAGAGTGTGCGCTCTAACGGCTTCGTTCCACCGGAAGCATTCCTCTACTTTGATCAGATAGGGTTGATCCAAGATAGATCAGCGATCCCGTTTCGCTCGGACAGCTGGGGAAGGCGACTCAACTACAACAGAGACGTCGCACACGGCAGGGTGGATCGCCTAAGGTTCAGTAGGGCGGTGGGGAATCGCGATAAGAGGGATGTCGTTCGGCAGCACCAGCATTTCTGGTGGTTGAATGATGGAGAAGATGTTTCGTCGTCGTTTCCGTCAATTACCGACCAGCCTCACTAATAAGGCAGAGCTGGCCAATCTATTAGCCCTGTAAATAGCGATGGCCAGCTTACATAGGTTTAGGTTAGCATTTAAAAAAGATGTATATATATTAGTATGTATATTAGTATGTATAAAATACAAAATTTTGTCCATATGCTAAGTTTTTGGTGAGAATGTTTTTCTTAGCTTTAAGTATAGAAAATTAATATCATAAATAAAATGTAAATGAAGTCGAAGGACATAGACATAAGAATTTAGAGTAACTTAGAGTGCATGTGTAGGGCCAGTAAGTTAGTATAAGATTGTTTAGTAATTGTAAGCTAGCATTTAAGCATTTTTTGTTAGTAAGTAAGAATTAATGATTAAGGAAATAAAATGCATTTAAAACTAAAGAACTAACTAACTATTTGGATTGTGTATGTTTTGAAATAGATGATAAGAGATTACATTATTACGTCGTCCGTATATGTGTTGTTGGTCGGAAGTAAGCAAATTTTTGTGATCGGTCGTTTTATTTCTCCATTTTGTGTTTTCAACCTGACAACCCGAACTAGGTTATCTGTCCCAGGATGCGTGCTTATGACGCGTGCTAAACTCAATTTTGTGGGGGTAGGTGATCATCCTTGATCAGGACTAGATCTCCTATCTTGGGTTGCTCCTCAATTTTGTGCCACTTTGGGCGCTGTTGCAGACGCGTCAAATATTCAGCTTTCCACTGCTTCCAGAATAGCTATTGTAATTTGTGGAGGTGGTCCCATGGTTGTAAATGTCCGCTCTTGATCTCCGCTAAGTCAGGTTAAGGGATTGAGTTTAGAGGACGTCCAACCAGGAAGTGTCTGGGAGTGAGAGCGGTGAAATCGTGAGGATTGTCGGTCATAGGACACAATGGTCTCGGATTAAAACACGCTTTTATTTGGTGTAGAAGCGTGGTGAGTTCCTCAAATGTGTAAGTTTCGGTGCCGATGATCCTTTTAAGGTGGTATTTTATTGATTTTACTCCAGCTTCCACAGTCCGCCAAAGTGGCGGAAAGCTGGAGGAATAAAATGCCACTTTATTCCTTCTTTGGAGATCGTTTCTACCACACCCTTCCAATCAAACTTCGATTTCTCACATGACTTCTTCAATTCCTTGTTGGCTCCCACAAAGTTCGTCCCATTATCGCTAAATATATCCGAACATAGTCCTCTTTTCGCTGTGAATCGTCGGAGGGCGGCGATGAATGCTTTTGTAGTAAGGTCCCTCACCAATTCGATGTGTATGGCCTTGGTAGCCAAACACAAAAAATTGCAAAGTACGCCTTGAAGGTTTTGGCCCCCGTCCTTTCCATGACATTACCTCGATTGGACTTGCGTAGTCAACCCCGGAATGTGCAAATGGTTGGGAGATGCGCACTCTTGGGGCCGGTAGATTACCCATCATTTGGTGCGACGTTTTAGCTTGATACCGAAAGCAGATGGTGCAGCTATGTAAATATCCTTTAACACAATTTTTAAATTATAGAATCCAGTACCTGTTGCGCAAGTATGCTGTGGTTTGCTGTAGTCCTCCATGGAACGTTCGCAGATGAGCATCAGCAATCAAAAGCTTTGTGAAATGATGATTTCCTTTGAGTATTATTGGGTGTTGTTGATGAAATGGGAGATCCGCCTGTAGCGATCTACCTCCGGCTCGCAAGATTCCATCAGAGTCCGTATCAGGGCAGAGTGAGCTTGGGGCTTTGGCTTTCACGTCGGGAGTAAACATGTCTGCTTGTACAAGCTTTACGGCGAACAGTGTGGCGGAATGAATTTCGACTGAAGAGAGTGAATTGCCCTTTCTCTACTCAGGTATGTTTCGTAAATTTGTTGTAAATTGTTGACAATACGCAATGATCCGTATAAGTTTTGTAAGATTGGAGTGTTTTGAAATTAGAGTATACAAATCATTTTTTACCTGAATCCGCATGTGAGCTTTAATTGACCGTTTCTCCTCGTTTGTAGTTAAGTTCGTCGGTTGTTGTGGACATTGAAACTCCCAAGATTCTCGCAGAAAAGCTGCGGCCGCAAAGGCCGAAGGCGTTGTTCCTCTGGATGCTATATCCGCAGGATTCATTTCACTGGGAATGTATTTCCAGCTTTCTGGTCTCACCAGTCGTTGTATTTCGGCTACCCGGTTGTTAACAAAGGTGGCCCACTTAGTTGAAATAGTAGCAATCCACGATAACGCAATAGTTGAGTCAGTCCACGCATATTGTTTCACATCTGGAAAGCCTAAAACCTCAGAAGTATAATCCAGTAGTGTTGCAAGAGTAACAGCTCCACAGAGTTCTAGTCGTGGCATTGTTTGGGTTTTTACTGGAGCGACTCTGGTCTTGGACATAAGCAACTGTCATGGATGACGCGTCGTTGGAAGGTATATAGCGGCACCGTTTGCCTTTTAGGACGCGTCGCTGAAACCGTGTAATTCTAGTTCTTTAAGAGTGCTGTGCGTGTGGATCCATCGAGGGATACGGATCTTTTCAAGTTGCCGCAATTCCTCACGAAAAGCATTCCACTCCTTCTTCAACTCCCAGTGAAATAGGCTCGTCCCACTTCAACTCGCTACGCCACAGTTTCTGCATCAAAATTTTGCCCTTGACGACGCAGGGTGAAATCCATCCTAAAGGGTCGAAGAGCTTAGCAAGTCGAGTTGGATGTTCTGAAAAGAAAGGCTATCGTCTGCTGGAAACCACTTGATTCCTAGAGTGTTAACGTGATCTGGGTATCTAAGGGCAGAGAAAAGGCAACTTCCCGCTGATTTAAAGGTATTTGATCTGAAATCTCGTTGGAATTGCTTGCCCATTTCCGCAGATTGAACCCTCCCGCGGCCAGCAAACTGTTAACTTCATCACGCCTCAACACTGTTTCCTCAACAGTATCAGCTCCAGCGAACAGATTGTCTACATAAGTGTCTTCCCTCACTATTCGTGCGCCCAACGGATAGTTTTGCTCCTCATCAGTAGTCAGTTGATTGAGCGATCGAATGGAAAGGTAGGGTGCACATTTTGTACCGAATATAATTAATTTGGATGCGATATACCTTGATTGGATTGATATCACAGTCACGCCAAACAATCATCTGGCAATAAGAGTTGGCTGAGCTGACACGGATTTGACTGTACATTTTCTCAATGTCTGCTGTTAAGATATATTTATGTTTTCTCCATCTTAATATAATTTCAATAATATCCGTTTGTTGTTTAGGTCCTGTCATTAAATGCTGGTTCAACGAAGTTCTGTCTGAAGTTTTGGCTGCAGCATCAAGGACGACCCGGTGTTTTGTCGTTGAACTGGATACTTTGGACACGGCATGGTGCGGCACGAAGTAGTGATAAGGAGTTTTGAGTACTTCGTCCTTGCTGACTTCGACTTCTTTAATATGTCCCAAATGTAAGTACTCTTTTATACACCTTTTGTACTCTAAGTGTAGTGTAGTGTCTTACCTGAATCGTCATTCTAGCTGAGCAAACCTACGCAAGGATCCTTCGTTCGAGGATCCAAGTCCGCGTATGCTCCTTTACTTAAATGATAACGATACCTCGTATCGTCTGCTATCCAACCTTTTCGTCGTGGCCTTGTCAAACTCCTCACATACTTTGTACTCATATGTTTGGTGAGCCTTAAGGGGTGTTTCTTCCATCTCCCAGAAACGTTGGAGTTGCCGGCTGACGTCAAGTACTTGAAGGAAGTTCCTTATGGTTATGTACTTTACCCATCAAAATCCACCCTAGTGACGTGTTCTGCGCAATGGGTGACTTTGCCTCCTCGCCACGGATGATTTCTGGAAGTACTATCTCGGAGTACATGTCGTTTCCCAATAGCAGATCGACTTCGGCGGGTTTATAGTAGGTCGGGTCAGCTAGAATTAATCCGTGTATGTGTTTCCACTGCTTTGGTATTAGCTCGTGGGCCGGAAGAAGGGCAGTCAGCGATTCGAATATTAAGGCTCGGGTGCTGGTTTCATAGAACGAGTGCAGAGACCCCAACCTAAGGTCAACGTAGCTGTGACAAGCTTCGCTGCTGACCTTCCCCAACCCTGATACCTCTACGATAGTCCGTTTTCCCTTCATACCTAATCTCTTGACTGCCCGATCAGTAATAAAGGTGGCCTCTGAGCCCGGATCTATCAATTCGCGGAGTGTAACGTCTATACCCTTATCTATCTTAATTTCACCAGCGCTGTTGCGAATAACACGTCTACATGGGATTCTACTGTGTGAAAAGTGTTGACCTGTTGTGTGGGCTGGAAAGGGGTAGCGTTTTAGTTTACTGTAGATAAATGGGATTGTGTGGGGATGCATGTGTGTTGGGTGGTGGTGACCGAATTAGGCGCTGCATGTGTTGTGTAGTGTTGGGTATTTGTTGTGTGTGAATTGAATTGTGAGTATGAAGGGGGGTTAATGTGTAAAAGGGAGTGGTGAAGCTGTTGGCAAAAGTAGCACCGGACTCTGCTGGTACACTGTTGGGTTGCGTGACTGTATGCCAGACAATTCTCGCATGTGCCGATTTTATTCACGATATTCCTGCGAGACACGATGTCCATTTTCTAAAACCGGTTGCAAGTCCGCAGTGAATGAGGCCCTTTATTGCACACTTTACAGCTGAACTGACTCTTTTGATTCTGCTTCAAGTAAAACGATTTTGTTTTTGTTAATGGTGCCCTATAGATCTAACTGACTCCTATATCTTCCCGTTGACCAACTGCCTTCAATGTCCTAAGCCTCGCTTCTAAAAATTCAGTGAAACCTTCAAACTTTGGTAATTCCTTATCTGTCCCTAGCTTTTCTTCCCAAAGTTGTTGTGTTATTGTGGGAAGTTTTTTCACTAAACAAAAGATAAGGATAACATCCCAGTGTTCCACCGGTACATCGAGATTTTTCAAAGCGTGTCGACATTCCACTAATGTATCTAATAATTTTTCCAGATGTGCAGCTGTATCGTGGCTAATGCTCTCTTGTGCAAAAAAGATTCTCAGCTGTGCATTAACAAGGACACGCTTATGGTCATAGCGAGATGTGGGAATGTCCCATGCTGGTTTATAGTTCCTGTTATCAATAACTAAATGTTGAAGGAGACGCTCGGTTTCACCGCCCAAACTAGATTTCAAATAATGCAATATCTCAAACTCGGTTAATGCTTTATTCGTATGTATTAAAGATACAAAAAGATCATGAAATGATCTCCAGGATTCATATTCTCCCAAAACGACCGGTAAATTTATTTTCGGCAATCGAATGATTTTCTTATCGCTAGGTGTACTTATATACTGGATTATATACCGGAGTAAACGCGTTCTGCGGTCTGCGACATTAGCCAACCCCATAAGCGGAGCAGCAGCGATGCAGTAAAAATGGGAAACTCGTTACGCATAAGTTCGTATAACGAGGAAAGGGTTAATAAAAGGATAAGAAGATATACCGGAGTCTGCACTGTTGCTTGCAATTTAGCCATGCTATCTAATAGCGCTGTTTTGTAGTCCAGGTAATTGTCTTTAATCCTGTCGAAGATTTCCTCTAATTGATCCTCCTTTCCAGCTTCAATTGAGGATATTCCATCGGTGTTATGTTGGGTAATAGTCTTGAAATCTTCCTGCAGCACGGCAATCCTATTGGAGATGTAATTTTTTGTCCTCTCCTTCGGGGATCTCTTTCCAAAATCTTCCCAATCCTTTGTAATTTGCTTAACAAATTTTTTTTGGAGTTTCAGAGCGGTGCTCATTGTTGAAATCAAGTTAAAAAAATACTCGTAAGAGAAAAAAAAAATTAAAATGGGGGTGTATTTCAACATACGTATTTTTCAGATTATTTAAATTGCCGGAGATCTGCAGAAAATTGATTTCAAATCGAAGCGGTATGCCAGATGTGTGTCGCACAGTTGTAGTGGATATCCTAACGGAGCCTTTGCGGTAGCAACGGACTCAACGGTGGTGAGCAGAACTGTTCACTGGAACGACAAAATGGTCGAACAACGGAGATGAAGCTTATAGCTGCTATTTTACCGCAATCTTTTGTTGACCTTACGTTTTTTAAAACACAATTTAAGAAAAAAAGGAAGAAATTGCACGACTCGGGAAACCGATTTGCACCTTAAAAAAAACTCACTGGTAGAATTGTTCTTCACTTTTCATCTATAGTTTCTTTAAGTTAATGTCTACTGTTTTTCTTTTTTTTAAAGCTTAGTCACACACTTTGATTGATTTACTATCAATGGAAAGGACTTGAAGGACCATGAAAATCGATAAAAGAATTATTAAGTTATATAAAAGATCACCACACGGACCAAGAAAAAAGAGCGGAGAAAAATGAAACACGTCCGATTCGTTTGGTTATAATTTTTAATGTGATTGGTTTATCACCAAAAGGTATGCAATATACTGAGTCTTAATTACAATCATTTATATAGGGAATTTTCTGCATATCATTATTATTGGTAATGCAGTGGATTACTAAGGTTTTACATTTACCCCTATTATATATATTATATTTTACATTATCATATATTTAATTATATATAATTAATTAATCAAATTGTAATCTCAAACAGTGTATGAGAAGATAATCAATAGGGCTCTGTTGAAATGGGTGGAGGATAAAAATATTATTCCAATACTATATATTACTATTATTATTATATATTATTATTTTATATATTATTCATGCAGCTTCGAAACTGATCTACGACATACAATGGAACAAATGAAAGAACCAGTGAACGAGTGCCTGCCTGGTTGATTTCGAGAAGGCCTTCGATATCGTATGGTTAGAAGGGCTTTTCTATAAGTTGATCAAAATGGGCATGCTGAAACCCCTTTTATATATAATTTACACCATGCTTATAGAAAAGAAGTTCATTGTCAAATGTGGCAACGTAGTTTCAAGAAAAATATTTGACATTAAAAACGGCTTACAACAAGGAGCGATTATTTCTCCGATACTGTTTTATATATACACAAGTGATCTAGTATGTTCCCTCAATCATTCTATAGCGTAAGCAGACAATTTAGTGGCGTACAGATCAGGCTAAAACATCCAGGTAGTTAAGACTGTACTGCAGCGTGACTACGATCATATTAAGGCGTATTGCGATGATTGGAAATTGAAAACCAATTCTCAAAAGTCGGAAACAATACTGCTTAGAACCCCATTGAGACGGGCTTCTTGGGATACTAGAAATCACTGGCGAAATTTTACCGTCATTGGATAGCACGGACTTCCATTGGCAGTGAGAAACGTAGTTAGATATCTTGGTATCAGGCTCGATCAGTATTTGTATTTTGACAAACATATAAATGCTTGTTTGGCTGGAGCCAAAAGAGCCTTAGCCCTAACAAGGGAACTGTTTCATAGCAGTCAACTTGACTCGAGGGTAAAGGTAATATGTTACGTGGCCCTAATCTGGCCAATCATCGTTTATATATTTCCGGTGTGGTTCAACGTAGCGCCATATTGTATGGAGACAATTTGGGTGTCTGAAAGACAATGCCTCAGGACCGGTCTTAGATTATATAGAACACCAGAATCTGACTTCATAAAATATTATCCCGGAAAGGTCCTTTACGATAGGGCTCGACTTAACAGAATTGACAATTTCCTAATTAAGGTGATTCGAAGGCACGTTGCAAGGACGATGAACAGCGATAATAACCTGATCTTTGGGGCGTATTACCCCAAAGTCATGTACCATGAGAATGTACTCCGGGCTGGTTGGCATAAGGTGGTACTTCTGAGAAGTAACTGATCCTTCATGGTATAGGCTACGTCTCGGCGGTGTGTTTGTACGATGTCAACGAACCCGAGGCGCCCGAATTCGCAATTGGGATGGTGACCACTCGAGATAAAAGGTAACGAGTGCGATTATATTAAGTTAATTTAAGTTGTTTAGGTCAAGTAGCATAGGTAGTCTGAAGTTGTAAAATAAAATGTTAAAATTATGGTTCCGAATCTAAGATTTTTTTCTTAATTTTCTTAGAAATTTATATGTAATATGCAAGTTTAGATGAAAATCTGAAAAGTAGTAGTTGTAGATTTATCGCTAATCTTAGAGTGCTCGGTAATAGCTAGTAAGCTAAATTAAATAATTAACATTGTTCAATTAGATTTAAGCATTTTTTTGCGCGCAGAGTTCATAATTGAAAAAGAAAATCGGTCCTTTTTAAACAGGCCGCTAGGAATGATATTTTATTATTATGCTTTTAAAACTGCTTTGCTTTTAAAAATTATGATTACCAGAGGTATAATTTCGGATGAAAAAAAACATCTTGCATTGTTTCTGGTATTTAAAATAAAAGATGTCAATCAACCCTTTATGATCTTCTTCACGCGGGCATATTTTTTATAAAAGAAAATGCAGGCCATTTTATGACAGCAAGAAGTAAAAGGATATTTCTTGGTTTTATTGAAATTTAAGAACATGGGTTTTCAAAAACCCTTAAGTTAAGAGTAAGTGTTTTTTATTGCATTAAGATTTGATGATATAAAAAAACAGTATATATACTCGTATATTTTGACAATTCAGTTTCATTCACGCTATTCAACCAAAAATATAGAGAGCACCATGGCTGTGAATAACAATTATGTCCTGCTCTATGGCGCAGAGGCATGGACATTATCAAAAATGGATGAGGGTGTTCTTGGTTGCTTCGAGAGAAAAAATTTTCGGGCGATCTTCGGTCCCGTAGGCATTGACAGTGAGTGGAGGAGGAGATACAACGACGAACTTTATGGACTGTACAGCGACATGGACCTAGCCAGAAGAGTGAAGATCCAAAGACTGAGATGGCTGGGTCATGTAGAGCGCATTGACGCCAATGATCCGATCCGAAAAGTCTTCGAGTCCGCTTCCGAGGGACAGCGCAGTAGAGGAAGGTCAAGACTCAGGTGGCGCACGCAAGTGGAAGAGGACCTCAGCCAACTAAGCGTGCGAAACTGGAGGCAGCTAGCCAGGGATCGACTTGGCTGGAGAAGCTTGTTGACTGAGGCCCAGGTCCACCCCAGACTGTAGCGCCACCTAAAGTAAAAGCTGACGAAGAACGCGCTTCTCTGACTTTCATCAACTTCACGCAATATGATAATGCACATTTAGTCAGACCACCATGGTTATTTATGAAGGCCCTTGAGCAATTAGAAAATAAATTTTCTGCCAATTTCAACATAACAAGCTGTAGCATCGATGCAAAATTGTACGAATTATTGAAATCAGAATTTATTTATGAATGTTGTGTCAGACAGGATAAAAAATATTTAATTACTTTGTCTATAAGGGTGAGAATACGTTTTTAGTTAATAAATACAACAAAGATGTTAAAATATATTCCAAGATGTGTTTTACCCTGTTTTGCATCCTTTTTCTACTTATTGACATGTGTTGCTATCCACTTCTAATAACTGTATCAAGGTCACAAAAAGATAAAGAAAATATTGCGCAGTGAACCTGCTGTTTGATTCATATACTGTGGTGTCAACCGTTCTGTGCTTCAGCCGTACCCAGGCTACCCTATATTATAAAAATTACTATAAACAATACTTGTTTGATGTAATTAAAAATTTTCGTAATGAGAACTTAATACATATAAGGTTTTAACGCTGATACGTAATTAAAATAAATGATTGAGAAATATAGTTATTGTTTTACTCTCAAAACCAGCATGTATCAACTATTATTGGTAAAACCTAGCATGTTAAACTCTAATGGTAAAAGTCAGAAAAATTATCTCTTCTGAAAAATATCCTCACATTAATCAACTCATGTTTCTTTCTTTTATACTTAAAAACGTCCAGTAGTGTAGTTAATCAACGATTTATTGACTAGCGAATTCAGTGAAACGAAAGTGCGTATATAAAGAAATATAACACAAGATTAATTTTCATGGAATTTTCGACGGTTTATCGAATACAAAAAAAAAAAATGTCGGCGCTTTACCGAGGAAATTAGTGAATCTAGTACTCTGGTAAAGTGAAACAAATCGTGGTGTGTTTCAACAAATTCGTTCAAGACTAGTCAACAGGGAAAAATTCACAACATGAGGACATTGCTCACATCAGCTATTTGCATGTAAGTCAAAGTAATTATACGTATATCCCTATTTAAATTCCATGTCCGATAAGAATAATACAAAGGAGAGTTCCCTACTATCTGCAAGCTTCCAATGGATTTAAATTAAACAATTTAAGTGAAAGTTCAGACGAAGAATTAGATCACAATACAATTGTAAAAGTACAATTAATTGACAATTCAGTCAGTCAATTAAAATATAATAGTGGTAAAATAAATAATTTAGAACAGGAAAATAATACCTTAAGTGATCTTAGAGTAAGAAACTCAGATAGTAATCTAAACAGCCTTAGCAACTCACTTCATAATTTAAGAATAGGAGACAAAAACAGTACAATAAGTGATTTTAGTAACATTAGAGTAGGAATAAAAATGTCTATTAATCAAGAACAACATCCTCCAGTTTCAGACGTATTTCAGGCATTAAGAGTGCCAGACGCTATTAAGGATTTACCAAAATCTGATGGTAATCCTCGACTCCTTTTAAAATTTATACACAATGTAGAAGAGATATTGAGCCTTATTCCGACATTAGATGGCACTACTCAAGGCAAAATATTGCTGCGAGCCATCCTTAATAAAATTGTTGAACCAGCTAACGAGATACTAAATATGTACGGAACACCGCTCATTTGGACTTCATTAAGATCTTACCTCGTACTACATTATTCAGATAAGAAGAATGAGACTTGCCTTATTAGAGACCTTCACGGTCTATGACAAAACCAACGTACTGTAGAACAATTCTACAGTAAGACAACTGAAATATTCGCGACAATTAGCAACCATGTACAAGTTCATGAGGCAGATTCAAACAGATTCTACGAAGAAGTGTGCTTGAACACATTTTTGGTTGGGTTATGCGAACCCTTGAGCCGTAGCTCAAGTGGTAGTGTATTGACTTCCCGATCGGAGGGTTCGGCGTTCAATCCCAACCGCGACCGAAAGACACTCTTTTTTCAAGCAACCAGAATCATGTGAGATGAATGGTTGTCTTAAATACAACAACAATAAGTCAATTTTTACTAATAATTAGTCTCCCCATTAAATTTTGGATGCCACCCATGGAGTGAAATAATCACTGAGCCTAAAGATCTTTCCCTCTCTTTCTCTATCCCATTTTGCAAGAAAACTTTACACGTGCTCCGGCATTTTAAGAGTATTCATACCCTCTTGAGTGTTAAGTTTTTTTTAAACAAAAAAACATATGTATATCCGTGCAAAGAAACCAACCACATTCCTCGAAGCATTTGCCCTATGCATAAAAGAGCAAAACATATTCTAATTTAAATCAAATTCGTCATCTGAAAGAATGATATACAAGTAGCCTCCAGAAGAATTTCACCCACAGCAAAGGTGGCAGCCAGAACATCATAACTCACATACAACGAATCACTCACTACCACATTCCAACCAAAATTTTAGACAGCAACGGCGAACTTCTCATCAAAGTTCTCCAATGCAACCGTCGACCTTTCATTCACGACTCCTAGTGCAACAACCAATTCCAGCAACAAACATCGCCCCCTCAATGGCATATCCAGCAGCCTCCCCTAACCCAACAAAGGAACTTACAAACAGTGAGCCCATGGACTTCAGTTCTTGGAACACCAGACAAACCCGAAGAAGTAAGCGAACTAATAATTTTGGACAAAACTGGTCTCCGAAAGTCACAACCTAAGAATTACATAACATAAGTACAGATTATCCTCAAAACAGCATAGACAAACAATTATTAACAGCTAGGCTCTAACTATGACAACAATTTCGGTCAAAGAGATCTTAGCCTACCAAACGTAGTGCACGAGCTAGATGAAACAAATTTTCAAACACCTGCCTGGACAGACCAACCGTCTATATAGACATAAACATACACGGCACTGAACTCCCCTATATTAACACTTCTTCATCCTTTGGGCGGTCATTAAAATACTTAATTGACACAGGAGCCTCAGCCTCATTCATCAATCCCGAGTTCATACACCCTAATAATCTCACCTCAATCAATCCCACAACTATAAAAACCATATTAAACAAGCAAAGAAGTTCGATTACCCAATTTCGTAGAATTCATCAGCCTGAAGAAACTAGATCCTTAGTGTTCCGCTGTCACGGATACTTCGACGGTTTGATAGGATTTGATACACTCACCTCACTAGCAACGCAAGTTGATTTAGCCAACCGACTCTTAATAACACAAAACGTTACCCCTAGAATTATAACCCAATTTTATGTCCCCAAAATATATTATATCAGCAGACTCAAAAGGAATTATTAAGTTACCAGTTGATGTCGAAGAAGGAGATATTTTTATTAACACAAGATATATTACACCCTATCTCTATATTCCTGAAGGTATATATAAAGCAATTAAATAGCATACAAACTTAGTAGTAATTAATGCATCAAATTCAGACCAAATTCTCTTTTTGGAACAATCACTTAAAGTCAATAAATTCTGTAAACAAAATTTCTGTAAACTAAATAACTTTGGAATTAATAGTTACAGGTCCGATTCAAGTCCCATACTTCTGATGATATTACTGACCTTATTCGTAGTATGAAAACCACAGATGATTGTCCCATATATTCAAAATCTTATCGTTGCCTCCATATTCATAGAGAAGAAGTCCAATCGCAAATAAAGCAATTGTTAGAACAAGGTATCGTAAGACTGAGCTACTCACCTTGGAACTCTGTATCGTCCCGAAAAAAAAGACGCCAGTGGAAAAATAAAATGGCAAATTGTGATCGATTATCGCAAATTGAATGAAAAAACAATTAACGACAAATACCCCATTCCTAACATAAACTACATTTTGGATAAACTTGGTAGAAGCGTATATTTTACTACACTCAATCACGGTAGTGGTTTCCACCAGATCGAAATGAACTCAGCAGACATAGAAAAAAATGAATTTACAGTAGAGGGTTGACACTATGAGTACGTCTGAATGCCCTTCGGCCTGAACAAAAACTCCTTCGACTTTTCAAAGAGTCATGGACAATGTTTTAAAGAACTTACAATTAGAAATCTGCCTAGTTTTTTTTAGATGATACGAGTATAATCATCTTTTCTACATTTCTTCAGGAACAGAAAAATTTAAAGAAAGTTTTCAATAGATTACGCGAACATATAGTTACCAGTCAAGGGGTTAGCCAAATCCTGACAAGATCAAGGCTATACAGGACTTTCCTATACCACGAATGCAAAAGGAAATTAAATCCTTTTTAGTTAGAACTCCTTGGGTACTATTGGAAATTTATCCGAGACTTTGCAAAAATAACCAAGCCCCTAACACAATGTCTTAGAAAAGGTTTTTTTTTTTTTTTCAAATTTCTTTATTCATATGTATATACAAAAGTTACAAATAAAACTTAATCAAGAATATAAACGAGCCTTTGAGCTATGTAAAGATATTCTAACCAATGAACTACTCGTATTTGCTCAAAGGCAGTTTTTCAAGCGCTTGTCCCCTCTCCCAAAATCAACACCGAATTACGCTATTTACGTCGAGTCAGGTATTACGCCCATTTATATACAAAGTTTGAAAGCAAACGCGAACTTTATAACAAGGAAAATGAAAAGGAACAATAGTGTCGTTCAAAAATCCATCTTTCTTCGTACAAATGCCACGCCATTCAAAGTTTGGAACCAAATAGCAGCATCCCACGACACAGTTCTCACTTTGCAGGAGTCTAATGTTGATCTATGGCAAGACATGTTTTCAAATTTGATAGCAATGGTCGACGAACAGCTATATATTCAAAATCTCTCAAGAGCAACTTCGTCTCCATCCAGAAATGTTAACAAACACTTAAACTACCAGCTATTTGATGCTAGCTATTTTAGCAAAGAGTTCTCATGCAAAGTAATTAGTACTGTTTTTAAAACCAGAGTCGAAATTTTGAACTTGAACTTTATTCCTCACCGAGACGATCTGCGAAAAATATGTGGGCTATGCAACAGAAGGAAAACGAAGATTTTTACCACTTCTTTGCAGTTTGTCCTATTTTACAGGAAATTCGAAGGTTACACTTCCAAGAAAGTCAGATATTTTTGCAACGTTTTTATGAAATTTCTAATGGAACAGAAGGATGGTTAAGCCTGCATAACTACTGTAATCATGCTCTTACCTATCGTAAGAGATTTTTGCAATAATCTCAGTTATTCGCCCTGTTACTGCAATTTAACTTTGTAATTTTATGTTTCAAATCATTAAAATTGTCATTTCATTATGCTTTCCAGTCATATGTAAGACCTTTCATTTTATATTTCAAAACATTAAATTTTTTATATTATGCCACTTTGCGTCACGCCATTGTTCTTGTAAATTGCTTTGTTAACCCTTAAACGAAATAAAGAATTTATAATAAAAAATAATAATAATACTGTAATATTTCGGCTAGGATTCGAAATGATAAAACATTATTCTGTTTCAAAACACTCTATTTATTATTATTTAAATACAACTTTCAATAATTCACAAACAATTTCACTATTATTTCAAAATACAAACCCCTTATCTTTCACTTATTAAGACTTAGGTCCTTTTCTATCGCTTTCCAAAAATCAACTTATCGTCTGCAGTTTCTCATCCTGTATTTATACCACATTTGTCGGGTTCTAGTTCTTTCTGGTAACTTCTGGTTTCAAATTGGGGTAATAACTGAATTCTCCAACGTGGAGAGTTTGTATGATCCTAAAGTTATTCAACAATAGATAATTGATTTAATCACATATATACCACAATATCCCCCTCTTAAACTTGTTCGTCCCAGACAAACTCTTCGACATTCTGCCCAATATAGCGATGTATTCGATCCACATGAACCACTTTCATCTTGCCTCTTTCTCGTTGAATGCGATAGACAACATCGTTGATGCGTTTTACGACTTTATATGGTCCTTCCTAGTCTTGCTGTAATTTGGGTGATACGCCTTTCCGTCTATTACATAGCCACGCTAGATCCCCTTCCTGAAATCCCGTTGTGTTGGCCTTGACATCATACCTCGTCTTCATACGGTCACTGGCTATTTTGATTTTATCCCTGGTTCTTTGGTGCACGTCCCTAATAATCTGTCTGAGGTCTGCGACAAAGTCGTCTTCATTTCTGTTCTCTTCAGAAGGCGGTGATCCACATACCCATTTCACTTGTTAATCGGACTGTTCGACCGAAAAGGATTTCCTTTGGAAAAAAGGAAATCTTTGCTAAACAGATTTGCAAGATCGCCGGGGCAGAGTATCCGCATTAGAGTGAAGGGTGCCCTTTCGGTGCTGTTTGTCGAAGTCGTTACTGAATACTGTCCTAAGGCATGCGGCATTCTCATTCCCTTACACCATCGGAATCTCAACGTTCCTGTACTTAAATATATGAGTTCCGGTGTCAAGCACTACATTATACGCCTTCGTAAAGTCAAGTCCAACGATGCACTCGTCGCGTATATCGGTCACTAGGAATACGTGGGCGAATGTTAGTCCTGCCATATTGATCGCAAGAAGAACCTCTCCATACACCTCCGCCGTCGCTCCTGTTACTGTTTCCAGACAGTTGCTACTGGTATTGTGCAACCATGAATCAGGAGCGATGTCCCTTCTTATAATGGGAGCGGTGGCACCGGTGTCACTGGTGGCCGCGCATTTATCCTGGCCAATGTGGGCTTCCACTGTAAGACTCCTGTTACTTCGTTTTGTTTGGGAGACTTGGATTTTGATCCTGGGGGCGTCAATTACAGAAACCGACTTCTGCCCCTCGAAGTTGGTCCTTACACGTATTCCCGCCTGTTGACTTGATGATGCGTTGCTTGCAGTATAAATGTTTTCCCTGCTACATGCTTCTTTGTTACGCCTCCCAGCAGTGCATTGTGGATAACTGCGTTCTTAAAGTGGAGCCCAGCACTGACGCTGCAGATGTCCTGTTTTGTTGCTGTTCAGACAACGGACTTGTCCTCCACGCACACTGTTCCGCTCCACGACGTCTGCTCGTTGGCATGAGCAATCCACGGCTGTCACTTCTCTCACGCGGTGGATTCCTTGAGATTCTTGGTCGACAGCTTTCATGGTCAGGGCAAATGCTAGGGCCTAAGAAGGGTTCGTTTTCCAGCCGTTCATACAGCCATTTGCAACTGCCTATCTTCAATCGCTTGGGTATATGCCTCTACAGCCATTTCGTTGATAAGGTCTTCTCTGGCATTAGGATAAGATAAATGCGCCAACCGATCGATATCGGCCTGCAACTGCTGAAGTGTTTCTCCCCTCTTCATCTCGGAAGCGCATTTCTATGGCTTTAACCAAAGCGTCGTAGTTGAGTTGTCTATCTTCTGAGATGGTTTGCTGCAATAACGCAGCTGTTCCTGTCAATGCCAGCTTGAGCGCAATCGACTTTTCTCCGTCGTCCCAGTTGTTGGTCACGGCAGCTGCTTTAAATTGTCTTCTATATATTGGCCATCAAAAACAGGCGGTTGCATCTCTTTCCTTCTAGGGCAGACTGTAGAATTTTCTCAGACTTTCTGTTTCTTTGCTCTCTCTAGTTCTGTAATGTTTGATATATTTATTACACCTTCATCTGAACAGGGTTATAATTATTAGGGTGTGTCCTCAGATCTTACGCACTTAACCCAGAGTCCTTTACGTTCATTGAGGAAAACAAAAAAAACAAAAAAGAGGAGAATACCATACCAATACCATCCTCTGCTATTAAAGGACTCTCCCTACTACCTTTCCTTCACCCTTATGACCTCCAAGCACAGGCATCTCGACAGGCCAGTTCGGGCAAAGAGTAGTAAGGGGTTAGGCCAATCCGCAGCGGCCGGCATGCTAGTTTAAGCTCCGTCCTAAGCTCATCCGAATGAGGGGGATCTTGCTGCTAATAGTGGCCGACCGTATTATATATTCTTCATGCCTGGCTCCAGTTGGTATTTGAGCGAATTTTAAAAAGAATAGAATTAGGAATCGGAATTTGTCCTTCGTCGCCACCGACCTAGATAGTTTCTATATTGAAAACACAGCAAATAAAATACTTCCCAAACCCTATCCGAAACGTAAGAGAGAAGAGAGCCGCGTGAAATGCACTCTAACGGAATCAACACTCCCCTTAATGTCTAGCATAGTAAAGCTAAGGCACTCCTTGGTAATTGCATGATCCGTTAGTTTGTTTAGCAATTACCCCTTTTTAATATAAACCTATATCCTAACCTCTTGCTCCATTGCTGCCCAACAGATCCTTTCACGCCCCAAACATCCAAGCTCTTAGCTACACATTCTTAATGTCAACTTCTGCATCACAAAAAGGTAAGTAACTGTAATCTCTAAGAACCTTCCCTCAATAGGATCTATTCAATAGCGCTCATCAGGATGCATATACACATTTAAAAAACCAAAGGATAATTAAAAAAAAAAATTTTTTTTGACATATTGTCTTTTCAAAAAACAAACTAAAATCCTTCTGACAGCAATAGATCGACATGAAGAAACAAAGAACACAAAACGTTTGGTAGTATTAAGGGATGTATTCATTCAAAGTTTTACAATTTGTTACAATAATATGAGAGGGGGATAGGGGTAAAAAAAAACATAAAGAAAGCAAAGGCCCCTGAAATCAATACAAAACAATAATATAGATTTCACAAAATGCAATATATACGAGTAATAAGGCTATTTTTCAATTCGAAAAAGGAATATCATTTATTACATACTATACATACTCGTACATATCAATATAAAAAATATATAACAAATAATTATAGTATGGGTGTATGTCCACGTAAGTAGATTTAAATAAGATGCAAAAAGAAAAAATGATAATAATAATTTGCTGAAATTGCATTAAATTTCAATTTTTTTTTTGTTAAAGCTTCTTCGACAATGTCATACCAAAACAAAAGAAAGATAAAGTCAAAACTCACCGATGATTATTAAAAAAAAACTGTCTTCAGGAAGGTAGTGCACTACCGTCGCTGGGTTTGTAGATTTTCGTGATTGCGATTCTCTTATTAAGGTATATTACGAAGATTACAAGCTAATGAAAAAAATTAAGTGAAATTATGTGAAGTACAAATATATTTGCTTAAATATATATATATGTGTACTACAACCTTGGAGCCTTGCTAATATATATGCTACGAGTAAGTATATGGGAATGGGAAAGGGGCTGGGATGTCTTCTTTCGGTTCCTGGATTGCTCTGATTTTCGTTGATCTTCGGGGACCTCCAAAAACCGAGTCACCACCTCTTCTGCTTCTGCAAGTGGGAGTGGCCATGGTGTAGTGGTACTAGCCATCACTTCTCACTCGGACGGTCAAGGTTCGAATCCTACTCATGACAAGTTTTTCATTGGAACTTAGTCAGACAAATCTGCGTGTGAAGGCATAACAGTGACATGTAGATTATTTGGCTGTTGTATAGTTTCAAGCACAAAACAACCGTTAAAATTCACAACCTGAATAATTCCGAGTGAAGAAAAACACTCTCCGTCCTATTCGGACTCCCACTCCTGGAAAGTCAATATCGAAACCAAACACACCTGAGTTTCAAACCACTACATCACAACAACTTTCCTTTCTTTCTGCCCGCGCCCTGGCGACAGTAAAAGGGTGTCATAACCCCTTGAGACGCGCGTAAATTATAACAAAAAAAAAAAAGTTATCACCTCCTTTTTTGTGTAGAATTTTAAAACACTTGTCGCTAGCGCCAAACGGTTTTCCACTGCAATTTTCACCTTTGCTTTTAGGTTGGTGGGAATACGATCAGGGATGGAAATTTTTATCCTTCACACTTCCGAACAACCGCCGTCTACTATATATTTTTTTTTATTATTATTATTATTCTCTTCGAGATTAGATCTGCAGCACAAAATTTGTCAAAGTGTAGTGTGGATTTATATTAAATTTTCTCAAGGTCACTTGCTTTTCCTCTTTTCTTGTTATATTTACATATTTTCTTTTGTCTTTTGGTTGGCCTAAGTTCTAACTACATTAATATCTTTTATTTCATTATACTTTTTTCTCCTTTTGTCACTATTATAATTCCTTTTTGACACAATGTATTATATATTCACTTTGGGAACTTTTGCTTGATTTTCTTTACGTTACTTTGACAATTTTCTCCATTCTGTACTTTCTGACTCTAATAAATCCACTCCACAACTGCCTACCGGTTTCTGTCCAGACTTCTCTTAATGCCTCGTATTAGCTTAAACAAATTCCGTTTTATTCCCCAATACCGAATAATCTGATGATTTTCATGCTTCAGGTCATTCACACTTAGAGCTTTGCAAACAGATGACTAAGGTTTCGGTTTTTTTGGAACAGTGTGAAAATTGTAGACATGAACTAAGGAGCTAATGGTTTTGCAAGAAACATCGCCTGATAAGGGATATTTAAGGTGGATTGAAACTCAGATAAGGAAGTAGGTTGTTGTAGCCGCTCATAGTGCTAGATCGTATTTCGCCGCATTTTTTTTTTCTCGCAAAATGGTTGTTGCCAAAATTGGTCATAAATTTGGACAGTACACGTACAGGTGAATGTTCATGGACATACAATTATACTAGGGGCCGTTTCCCATAGTTCTTTCGCGAGATTCTCGATATTTTGTTCAACTATCTCGAATTGTGCCTCGTGCACATTTAATTTTTGATAGATTATTTCGAATTTCGCTTCTAGAGAATTCTTGAACTCTTCGACAGTGTCTTTCTGTGCGGCAACAATGGAATTCTTATGTCCTTCTAGAGAATTCTTCTGTTCTTCTAGAGAATTCTTCTGTTCTTCTATAGAATTCTTCTGTTCTTCAAACTTAGAATCCATACTTCTCCTTTGTTCTTCTAAAAAAATCTTTTGTTCTTAAAGAATTCTTCTATTCTTCAAATTTAGAATTCAATCTGAGGAGTAATTCCATCATAACATCCATGTCAACCCCTGTGCTAACATACTCTTCTTCTACGTCGAACAAAATGGTTTTCGGGCCTTCTTTTTCGATCGCTTCTTGTAGCCGAAGAATTAAGTCACGCTTTCCTCCAGGTGCGGAAAGATTCCGCTTAAAAGAATATATATAAGATCCCACTTCTGAGACCAATGTAATATTTCGGCTAGGGTTCGAAATGATAAAACATTATTCTGTTTCAAATCACTCTATTTATTATTATTTAAATACAACTTTCAATTCATTCACAAACAATTTCACTACTATTCCAAAATTCAAATCCCTTATCTTTCACTTGTAAAGACTTAGCTCCTTTTCTATCGCTTTCCAAAAATCAACTTATCGTCCGCAATTTCTCATCCTGTATTTATACCACATTTGTCTGTTGCAAGGAGCATGTAGAATCAGTGTGTATAAAATCGAAATCCATGCACAAAGAAACTAACACGCTCCAAGTTTTCCAGACATCTGATGAGGATACAGAGACGCTAGAGGGTTTAGAATCAGACGACCCATATGAGTTAAATGTGCTCAACTTAGCACCCAAGGACAGTATATCGGTGACGACTTTCCAAGGATATCAAAATGTCGAAATACGCGGTGGTGAGTACTACATAACCTTACAAGTCAACAATAAGGAAATCGTCATGGAATTCGATACAGGAGCGGTGTAGCGTATCAAGAAGCAAACCACACAACAGAATACGAATAACATAAAAAAAGCACAAATGATTCACGGTGCCAGTGACCTAACACTCATTTGAACTTATTCAAGTGCTCCGCCTTAGAAACACTGTAGCAAATGTATCACCGTTTGTGGCGTCATGTTTCTTGTACGTTACACGTTCGTTTACAGGCATAGTCACCGTACAGTGACTATGCCAAATTTCTATAAATACCCGAATCAAATCAATAAAGACACAGATAACTTCCATGCCTTGACGAAGGCATTATTTAGTCTTTCATTTCAAAAGGGTAGCTTCTGCCTACACACAACATTTATAAAAACAACATATTTCATGGCGACCCCGCCAGTCCCCACAAAGGACTGAATCGGCAAAAGACACAAGGTCAGTAGAACCAGGCCAGGCAACCAGCAGACAAGAAGACATCAATATCTGAGCAAAAAGAATAACTTTTTAGACAATCAGCCAAAGTACGAATTGGACCAACACCCATTACTATCGAGCATTGTAGAAAACGAACAACGAAGACAGCGGCAGAAGAGCAACTGAAAAACCAGTCCGGAAGTAGAAAAGAGGCGGCGAACAATACGCTCGCCGGAAGGCAATAGCCTTGTTATAAAGAGAAATAAACCTGGCCATCACGCAGGATAAAAAGAAGAAGCTAAAACTATACGAGTAGATAAAAACAATAAGAGAAAAAGAGAAAAACAAGAACCCAGCAACATCATAAGACTCCTTTTATATATACCTTTTAAATTATTTCTGTTTGTAATATTAAAATGTGGTACGAGCAATCAAAGCTTGAGAAGCCAAATGCCAATGTGATTAATAACATAAAAATTATTGACCATATTAGCCATTTGGAGGATATTTGGTTGCTGGTTCTCATCTTAATAGCTATAACTGGAGCCTCATTGTTTTCAAAAATCTACTTGGCTCATGATAAATATTTGAAAAAGAAATATTAAAATAACATAGCAAAGATATAAAAAAAAACAGAAAAAAATGTATACGAGTGTTATGTATTAAAAATTCCTAGAAATAAACAATATACAATTATAAAAATAATTTAACCTTCATAGTATATTTTCCGACATTTTATAAACAAGATAAAGCCAAATTTCGATAATAGCAACCTATGGAAAAGTGGATTAAGATTGAACAAGAATTAGAGAATCAGTCGTTCGCAGATCTCCCCAGAGAATAGACGTGTTTTCGGCTTTTCCTGTGGTATGAATTCTAGTGATCCAGTTTGGTTAATAAAGATAATCAGTCGTAATTCTAAGTGACTCGGTAGCCCAGCGGTTAGTGGCGTCGTTTATCAAAACACAGAGCGCGGGTTCGAACCCCGGTCAAAAGTTGGAATTCTTTTTTTTTTCTTTTTTCTTGTGACTTACGTAAATATAATTTCAAACACAACGAACACAAGGAAATCACGTGATGGATGGTGGAGAGCGTTTCGCTCTTCCCATAACGGGAGTTTTAAAAGGGAGCAACACTGTTGCCGGTGCCGTGGCAAAAGCCATTAAAAGGAGGAGGTCGTTAAGGACGACTCCTAATTTAACCAAAACAAAAATAAGTGCTGCTTTAACAGCTGAAGCAGCAACAGCAACACAACAAAACCAAAAACAACCTGATGATGCGTTAATGCACATCCAATATAAGGGGGCCAACAACAACTTTGCCTCTTTAGCGGCATCCGAGTCGGAAGATGAAGACGAGGCAATAGAAGAGATAACCAGCAGCATTCAAAAGCTGAAAGAAAAAGTGCTTGCAATTAAGCAAAAGCAAACTGCACGCAGGCAAAGGGAGCAATACGAAGCAGAAAGCTTTGTTGCAGCAACAACAAAACCAGCAGCAGCAGAAACAATAGCTGCAGCAAACAAAACAGCAGCAGCGGAAACAACAGCAGCTGCAAAAACAGCAACAGCTACAAAAACAACAGCAGCTTAAAAAACAGCAGCAACAACAACAGCAGCAGCAGCAACAACAACAGCAGCAGCAACAACAACAACGGCAGCAACAGCAGAAGAAGAAGGAGAAGGTTCCTCCCATCAACACATTCAAATTAGAGGTAAATGCTACCAAATACCTTTGTAAGTTGGCAATTGGCAATAATTTTAATATAAAGAGATTGGGGAACGATCGCCATGCCATCCACTGTAATACAGTGGAGGGCTATGCGAAAGTGAAAGAGCTCCTAAAAGAAACGACGATGGAGCACTACTCGTTCACACCGAAGTGTGAAAAGCGGCAATCGATGCTGCTCAAGGGGTTGGAACCGTCTTCTGATCCTGAGGAGATCCTGGCACTGCTCAAAGAGAAGGAGTGCGAAGGACTCAAATTTGTGGGGGTAAAGCCATTTACCACAGCTAGAGCCAGACGGGAGAAACGGGGTCTGCCGTTCTTCCTGCTGCAGCTCAGTCCCGAAAGCCATCTGGATAGTCTAAGGAGCATCAATGTCCTAGACTACCAGGTGGTTCACTGGGAGAAATTAAAAAGGAGCGAAGGCGTTATACAATGCGTTCGCTGCCAGAGGTTCGGGCACGCCGCATCGAACTGCCAAATGCAGCCCCGATGCGTGAAGTGCGCAAAGAAGCACAGTTCCGAGGAGTGTGCTCTGGGTAGGGACGGAGCATCCGATAGGACGCAGCTCTCGTGCGTGTTATGTGAGAACGTGGGACACACCGCAAACTATCGGGGTTGTCCTAAGTTCGCCGATATTAAAAAAGCAAAACTGGCTCGGCAGCAGAAGGTGGAGATCAAACGTTCACCTGTTAGGCTTCAAACACCAGCCGTCACGTCCCAAATCTCCTACGCCCAAATGGTGTCAGGTAGGGCGGCTACGGCACAGCAAGCGGCTGTTGCTTCTCCGGCGCCAATGCCGAGAACAACAGAAGCTGCACCTAACTTGCTGGCCATCTTGCTCGCAATCCAAGGGCAGATGGCTCAGCTGCAACAGGGCGGCTACGGCACAGCAAGCGGCTGTTGCTTCTCCGGCGCCAATGCCGAGAACAACAGAAGCTGCACCTAACTTGCTGGCCATCTTGCTCGCAATCCAAGGGCAGATGGCTCAGCTGCAACAGCAGGTGCAAGAACAGGCCAAGCGGGTGGACCAGATCTACGCACTGCTGCCGGGCCTAACGCAACACATGTCGTAATGGCTACGAACATGGTGGAGCAAACCTTGAAGGTCCTTGCGGTGAATGTTAATTCACTGATTAGGATCGAACGAAGAGCCGCGATGTTTAAATTGCTACAAGACCAAACTCCTGATGTGCTTTTCGCTAGCGAAACCAAGCTAACCGATAAGCACGAACTGGAGTATAATTATTATATTGTTAGAAGAAGAAACCGGCCCAGATCAAAACGTGGTGGCGGTTTCACGATCTTCATTAAAGAACGTATAAAATTTCACAGAGTACCAGAGAGTGCTACGCAGGTTCCGGGTGTTGGAGGCAGTCGTCATTTACATCCCGCTCCGCAGTGGAAAGCGGCTGTACTTGGCCTCTGTTTATGCACCTGAGGCCTCACAATCCACTTTATTTATAACAGAGCTCGACACGCTTTATCGACTTCTGAGGCTGGAATCGGGGGAGAATTATTTTATAATCGGCGGGGACTTTAACGCTAGACACAGAGATTGGGGAAATAATTTGCAAATACTAGAGGGAACCTACTACTCGATTGGTGGGGTCAGCACGATGCCATGTATAGACTCGGTCTTAAAACGACGGATAACCCGTCGTTTCCCAGAGGCGGGTCTTATTTGGATCTATTACTGTACGACGAACGTATAAGACTGACAGGTACAAATTTACAAACGCTTAACTGTCTGAGCACATTCGTGTATGACAGCGACCATTGCGGTTTTAGCACCGAAATTACAGTTCCCAACGAAATTGCGGAATTGGAGGAGTTTGTTCAAAGATACTCTTACAACTACAGTAAGACTCGATGGACACGCTTCTCCGCAACCTTGACAAGAGCACTCTCCTCGAACACGCTCCACCCACCGTCCAATAGGAATTTATCAAACGAGGAGATCGATAAGTACCTTAAACGAATGGACGAGGCAATAAAACAAACTATAGACACTACAATACCGCGACAGAAAAGTAGACTTCTGACAAGACTTAAAAACTTGTACAGACAGACAAGACCCAGAGATTAGGACACTGGAGTCGTCGATTAAAAATATTCAAACGTTAATTAAAGAAAATTACAGAATTGCTGTAAGTTTGTAAACACCAGCAACCCGAATATGTTCCCGCAAATAAATAAACTATTTCGGAGAAAAAATCAAAACGACCTTCAGTGTCTTAAAATAGCCCGGACTACAGACAACGAACGGTTACTAACTATTGCAGGCATTGATACAAATGAGGCCGCTGATGATGACGACTTCTTTGTGATCGAGGATCCACAGGAGAAGGTTGAGGCCATAGGGGCTACTTTCCAGGAAGTATACAAGGCCAATGATATCATTGGCCCTAATTATGACCTGGACAATCGCGTCTTGGTGCACAACTTCTATATTCGAAATGAAGTAGTGAACTGGCGATCCGAGGGCTCTGGTTTCACCCGGTTCAGCGACGTAAATATGGCAAATAATGTCATTGCCAGAGAAGGTGAGCTACCCCCGTTCATTTCGAAGGAAGAACTCCATGAGATCTTCGACACAATCAGAAGTAAGAAATCAGTGGGGACCGATGGAATTCCGAACATCGTGCTTCGACATCTTCCTCTTGAAGTGGTGGACATTTATACCACCCTGTTTAATAATGCAATGAATAATGCACATTATCCTGCGCATTGGAAAACGGCGGTGGTTCAACCTATCCCCAAAAAGGGAAAGGATATATCCAATCCGGCGAATCTCCGGTCGATAAGTCTCCTTCGGAATATCAGTAAGGTTTTCGAAAAAGTAATCAATAGAGCTCTGACTAAGTGGGTTGAGGACAAACATATAGTTCCGAATAATCAATTCGGTTTTAAGGCAGGACATGCTATCTCACATGCCGCGTCTAAACTGGTGTCCGATATCCAATGGAATAAAGGCAAAAAACAGTGTACTGGTGCCTGCCTAATTGACTTGGAGAAGGCTTTCGACACTGTATGATTAGAAGGTCTTTTCTACAAGCTGGCTGGTCTGGGGATTAGTAAACCACTCTTGTACATTCTTTATAATATGCTAACCAACAGACAGTTCATCGTGAAAAATGGTGATGTGACTTCTGTTGGAATATTTTAAATTAAAAATGGTCTTCAGCAAGGCGCGGTCAATTCGCCGATCCTATTCAACATTTATACAAGCGACTTGATAGGTTCACTTCCCCATACAGGTCCAAAAATTGAGATCATTAATACTCTCTTACAGCGTGACTTCGATAAGATAAGACGATTTTGCGATGACTGGAAGTTGAAAATCAACTTTCAGAAGTCGGAAACCATTCTTTTTAGGACGCCGTTGTCTGGAGCCTCTAGGGATACCAGAAAAAATTGGCGAAAGTTCTCGATCATTGGACAACACGGACAGCCTCTTGCCTGTCGAAATGTAGTCAGATACCTTGGGATTTGGCTAGATCAGTTTCTGTATTTTAACAAAAATGTAGATGCTGCTCTATCCAGAGCTTAAGGCGCTTTTGCCCTCACAAAGGGACTGTTTTATAGCAGCTAACTCGATGCGAGGGTAAAGAAAATCTGCTACATGGCCCTTATCAGGCCCATGCTGGTATTTGGGTGTCCCGTGTGGTTCAATGTACGAGCAAGCTTAATGGAAAAGATTCGGGTGTTTGAGAGGGCTTGCCTTAGGGCTTGTCTTCGCTTGTACAGAACACCAGAGTCGGAGTACAAAATTTTTTATCCTAATGAGGTCCTTTACAACAGGGCGAAACTAATACGAGTGGACAACTTCATAATTAAGCTGACTCGAAGGCACATTGCAAGAGCAATGGCATCGACGAATAACCTGATATCCGGGGCTTACTACCCCAGTTACCTTTATCACGAGAGTGTGCGCTCCAACGGCTTCGTTCCACCGGAAGCATACCTCTACTTTGATCAGATAGGGTTGATCCAGGATAGATCAGCAGTCCCGTTAATCTTCCATGTCGCTCGGACAGCTGGGAACAGGCGACTCAACTACAACAGAGACGTCGCACACGGCAGTGTGGATCGCCTTAGGTTCAGTAGGGCGGTGGGGAATCGCGATAAGAGGGATGTCATTCGACAGCACCAGCATTTCTGGTGGTTGAATGATGGAGAAGATGTTACGTCGTCGTTTCCGTCAAATACAGACCCTCACTAATGAGGCGGAGCCGACCAATCTATTTGCTCTGTAAATAGCGATGGCCAGCTTACATAGGATTAGGTTAGCATTTATGAAATATATATATATATTAGTATATACCTTTGTATATACTAATATATGTATATTATTGTGTATAATGTCTATGTGTTTATATGTGTGTATTGTGTATGTAAGTTAGCTAGACTAAGGTTTATTTTAAGTTAGATATTAAGTTTTTATAAAAATTATAAAATAATGTCCATATGCTATGTTTTTTCATAACAATTTTTTTCTTAGCCTAAGTATAGAAAATAAGTAATCATAAATAAAATGTAAATTAAGTCGAAAGACATAGATACAAGAATTTAGAGTAGCTTAGAGTGCCTGTGTGGGGCCAGTAAGTTAGTATAATATTGTTAAGTAATTTTAAGCTAGCATTTAAGCATTTTTTGTTAGAATGTAAGAAGTAATGATTAGTAAAATAAAATGTACTTAAAACTAAAACTAAAACTAGAATTAGAGAATCATAAAGCTCAGGTAGAAAGGTCATACAAATCTATTAATAAAAATACTCCCATTAGAAAAGAGACAGTACAAAAATACTTAGAAAGCATATTAGATATCTTAAATAATATAGTACACATTTTACAAGGTGTATACGAACATCTAACACCAACACATAAGACCCAAGGAAAACGAATTTTTGTCTTTGTTAGAGATTAGCTCGTAGCAGGTCTAGCTAAGCATAATCTAGAGGCAGATGTGCCACCTAATTTCCGTGAAGATATACAGAGAGACTTTACATCATTAATAACTAGTCAAGAAGAAAACGACAACAAGCAAAAATCACAACAAGTCGATAAGCAGGAACCAAAACCTTTATAATCCAATATGTCTCTCTCAAACATAAACTTTATAAAAATAGCCTCGTCAACTCTACCCAAGTTCGACGGTAGAATAGAAAATAGGGCAAGTTTCATAGACGCTAAATATATATTAGATCAGATTAAGGAAACTCATGAAGACATGGCAGTTTCCATAATACAATAAAAACTCAAAGGAACAGCCAGGAATTTGATTAGCAGTGAACAAACATTACAACAAATAAAAAATACCCTGATCAGTAAGCTAAAAGGGGAATCAGTAGAGGTATTGACTGTAAAGATAATGAACGTACAGCAAAAAAGTAAGACAGAAAACCAGTACACCGGTGAAAACGAAAAACTTACTAAGTCTTTAGAAGGAGCTAATATACCAGATGGATTTTCTTCGGAGCTAGCATCTAAATATATCACACAGACTGCAATAAAGGCAATGACGAAGAATTGCGCTGTAGATTGTGTAAAATTGATCATGCAGGCAGGTACGTTCACATCGATGAACGAAGCTATATCTAAATTCACAAATAGTTGCACAGAGGCGACAGGTAGTCAAAATTCGATACTACAAATAACGCGATATCCAGGTTATTACCGTGGAAATAATCACAATGGGTTTCAAAGTAATAGCAGAGTCCGTTGCCGCAATTCCAACTCTAATAGGGCACATTATAGTAACAGTAACAGAAGTCAATCCAATAACTCCCGACAGTACCGTCCAAATAATCGAAGAAATATAAGACAGCTTAATGGACAGCAGGAAAACCAGCTCACTCCACCACAAGACCGACAATAAATAGTGCAAGTAAGAACATATTTAATCTGCATTTAATCAGCTACGTTTCTTCTAAATCTATACTAAACAAAAAATTTCAACATTTTTAATAGACACAGGAGCTGAAATATCAATTTTTAAAGAAGGTCAGATTAACAGTGATATAAAAATAGACAAATCTCAGATAAAAAAAACTAAGTGGAATAGGACAAGGAGCAATAAAAACTTTGGGAATAGTTACAGCAGATTTAATATGTGAAGAACTGTTAATTAAACCAGAATTTCACGTGGTACCGGATGATTTCCCCATCTCAGCTGCACGAATCTTAGCGCTAGAGTTCATCAAAATGTACAATTGTTTGTTAGACTATGAATCCAATCAAGACAGGCTGATCACCACGAGGATTTAGCTCTTCAAATGACAAACACACCTACGGTTAACACTATAACTGTACCAGCCCGATCAGAAGTAATACGGTTAATTAACGTAGATGTTACAAGTTCCGAATTTTTAATACCACACCAAGAAATAGCACCGGCCAAATTTCTTGCAAGTACCATATCAATTAAAAATAAACCTTTCGTAAGAATAAATAATGCAACCAATGCGTACGCAATTGTAGAAAACTATAAAGTTCATACAGAGAATATTTAATACTACATAGTAGCAAATTACTCATATCACCCAATAGATACAAATATCAAAACAAAATTAGAGAAGTTAAATAAAAATTTGCAAATGACAAACTTCACACGTTATGTTCCGAGTTCATTGACATATTCGCGTTAGAAACTGAGCCTATTACCACAAACAATTTTTATAAACAGAAACTACGTATGAAAGATGGCGATCCATTTTATTTAAAAATGATAGGTTACCACGATGTTACATCGCGATGGCGATGGCGCGATAGTTAGCTCATTGGACTATCACGCAGAGAGTCTAGGTTCGATTCCTGACTGGGTCACCAACAATTTTTTCAAAATCGCCATCCCCTTTCGGCGGGCAATGGCAAACTCCCGAAAGTAAAATTGCCTACGAAAAAGCTTCTAAAGAGGGCCGTTCGGACTCGGCGATAAACCGTAGGCCCCACTCAGATGTGACAAAAATAACAACATGAGCAACACAAATGAGTGTCAAGAAGCTAGGCCATGGCCCATACCGGGCTGCCAGCGCCACAGTGTTTTATTTTGTTTTTTGATAGGTTACCACAAAAGCAGATAAAGAGAACTATATAGCGGACTCACTATCCCGAATAGATATCTCAGAGTTAAAACAGCTTTCAGTAAAAGCCAGTAAAATATAAAAATTTGCACTAAACAAATACGAAGTTAAAAAGCATGCTCAGCTCGTTTTCAACCCACCGAAAATATATTTCAAAAAAGGAAAGACAATTTGTAGCTATATAGATACAAGCAACCTGATTGTTGAGACGTAAATTGACTTAGGGCAATTCTTTGTCAGGCTTATGAAAGAAGCCGGCAATTTAGGACTTGTAAAAATACAATTGTCCTTAGGAGACAAATTGTTTAGTTAAACTCGAGTATATGAATTTAGGGAAAAGGGTACCCAAGTTCTCAAAGGAATTAAAATAGCGTTAACTCCGGAATTAACGCAAGTGACAGACGATGAAAAAATCAACGAAATCATTAGGCAGTACCATGACGATCCGATTAGGGGGGGGGGCACCCAGGAAAAGTACGTACTTCTAATAAAATTGGGCAACATTTCTGCTGGAAAAATATGAAAAAGGACATCAGGAAATATGTTAAAAATTGAATTCAATGCAAAAAGAACAAAACAGATTACATTAGAGAACCGATGGTTATCACAGAAACACCAAGTAAAGCATTCGAAACTGATCAAATAGATACAATTGGTCCTCTTCCCAAATTTTTTAATGGGAATGAGTATGCAGTCACCATTATATATGACCTCACAAAGTATCTCATTGCAGTAGCAATACCGACCAAGCACGCCAAAACAATAGCAAGAGCAATATTTGAGAACGTTATTCTCGTCTATGGCTGTATAAAAACAATCTTATCAGACGTGGGAACAAAATGCAAAAACAGCATTTTTGAAGGATTATGCCAATTACTCAAAGTTGAACACAAAACATCAAAACGAATATCTTAGATATGTATTTTTGCTACTGTTACAACACGACACCATCAACTGTGCATGGTTATTGTCCTTTCGAACTAGTTTTCGGAAACACACCACCTACATTTGACTTCCTCAAGCATAACGAAATTACGCCACTCTGTAATTACGACTCGTACGACAAAGAATTAAAACACCGACTACAGGTAGCGCAACAAAGAGCCAAAGAGTTCATAACAAAAAAAAAAGAAAACCAGAAACAAATTTACGATAGGAAAATACAATCTAAGGAAATTAGCATAGGAGATTAAGTGTTAGTAAAAGATTACACACATAAGTTATATAGTAGATACAACGATCCCTTTAAAGTAGAAATCATAGATAAGAACAATAATTATAGCTTAGCACCTAACAACACAGACAATGAAAAAGTCAGAGAACAATTAAGTAGATATATTGTAATACACAAAAACAGGCTTAAACATATAGATACACAAAAAAAAAATTGCTGGGTGTATTCTCCTTCCCAGGAGACACCAACATGATGTGTCAATGGAGCGTAATGTTCGTGGCGCAATGTTAACGAAATTGAGACTTGTTGAACGTCTTCAGTGATCTTTGGGACTTAGTCTAGACTCCAAAAGGCAATAAAGCTCAACGGTGTGGATTTGAAGTGCTACACCATTGTTGTGAACTGTAGTCGGGCCTTTCTTGTTTTTGAATGCCCCAATGGGGATTAATGTACGGCAATGTATGGAAATCAGCGAACTGTAGAGTCGAATGAAAGCAAAAATTTGACCAAATACGAGTGCGTCAGTAATTTCACTTTCTATGGCGGCGGCTTTTGGGTGGTTTTGTATAGTATTCACGTATGCGTTTCTTTGTTCGTTTGTTATTCTTGAGCGTTAATAAGGTTCAACCGATTTTTCTTTCTGTGGCTTGTGCTTTTCTGGTAGTGGATGAACGCTGGGTGCTTATGTTGTACAGTACTTTGTGTCACTTGCATTCCTGACGACAGGATTTATGGATGAGGGAACTTTAAGCATGAAAAGTTTGTTTCGTTGGCTTTAACTAAAAAGTAAAAGAAAACGTTAATGAAATTACTTTCAGGTTTGTTATCTCTTCTTGAAGATTAAGAGTCTTCCATACTACAGCCAGATTTCAAATGTTATATGGTTTATTATTGTTTTGTACGTATGTCTTGATTAACCCAGACTATCGCGCTAATAAATAGTTGATTTTATATTAATAACAACTAACTTCAGGTCTTCAAATATGACCCTTGAAGAATGGAAATAAGATCTTCTTCCAAAAAAATTTCATACAAAGACGACAGTAATTAGAGAATGTCTCACTGTATATCAAGCTGAGATACACCCAATAGAGCTCTACATTATGAAGAACTTAAACAAAACTGCCATCAACAAAAACTTCTACAATATATTCTCTGACTTCTCGGGTCTACTCGCTTCAAAATTATATGGAACTTCATTATATCCCTCATTGCACACCACTAAGGTCAATTTAATCTGGATGCCAGGGCAGAGTGGTTATAATGGTTATGAAGAGCAGACGAATGGGCCAGGAAAGGTCAGCAATTAGCTCCATAAAAAACTATAAATATTGTATAACGAGAATAAGTTTACGGATTTGGTAGCGACTTGTCTATCCGTAAAAATGCGGATATCCTTTCTTTATATCGCGGTTTTTCATTAGCCGAACAGGGCTTTCTTAATTGCCAAAATTTGCGCCTGGACGCTCTACAGTGATTTGGAAGGCGGCAGGAGAAGGTTAGGTTAAGCTTATCAAAGAGAACACCAACACTTACCCCGCTGTCAGTCTTAGATCCATCCGTATTGAAAGAGACTTTCAAATGTTGCTTGCTAACTTCCTTCCAGAAAGCCCCAGAGAGGATGGTAACATGAAAGTCTTCGACAAATAAATGTTGGGGCGTTGTGTAATCGATGATTTCTGGTAGGATTCCTAGTACGTTGAGAATATTAATGGCTTTAAGACAAATAGCTGCATTAGAATACGTACTAACTTAGATGGCGCTATAGTCTAGGTTGGGTGAAGGCGTCAGCTTGTGCCATCCTTTACCAGCTGCATCCAGCTGTGAGCACGAAGTTGGTTAAATTAACCTTCCACTTGTGTGCGACACCTAACATAAGGTCGTACTCCACTGCGTTTCCCTCCCTGTTGAAGTCCGAAACTCTCCGGACTAGATAGATAGGTACGAGCAATCAAGGTGACCTAACCATCTAAGCCGGAATATTCGCGCTTTTCTGACGAGAACGACGTCACTATACGCCCTGTACAGTTCGCTGTATCCAATGGCATACAATATTCAATTCGTGCAAGAACTGAATCGTCTCCGTTTTAGTCGTTTGACTCTTGTAAAGCTCTAAGATCTACTGTTTTCGACCAAAATGATGGGACCCATTTCTGGCTTAATGGCTACTTCCACCCTACATGACCCACCCATCTCAGCCGTTGGATCTTCGCCCTTCTGGCTAAACCTATGTCGCCATACAGTTCATACACTTGGTCCTCCACTTGCTGTCAATGCAGACGAGACTAACGTTTTGTCCAAGACGACGGTGTTAAGTATCCTTTATGCTTGACAGATTATGTTGAAGAAATCGCATGTCAGCGCATCACCTTATTTAAATCCTTTTTTGACAGCAAAGGTCTCGGTGAGATCTCTACCTACCTTGATGAAGCAGCGTAAATTCTCCTTCGAATTACCGCACGGGTTAGGTAACAATGCCAAAACTGTCATTCAAGGCCTTAATATCGGAAGTAGGTGGTGTGTATCGATCTGAAGCTTATGGGTTTTCTCAAAGATCCGCCGTAGTGTGAATACCTATATTTGGTGAATTGTGGACTTTCATGCCCTAAAGCCACACTGATATGGACCCATGAGGTCATTGGCGTACGGCTTCCGGCGTTCACATAATACAGCAGATAATATCTGTGTTAAGAACACTGTTGCCTCTGTAGTTGGCGCAACTCGGAATGTATCCTTTCATGAGAATAAGACAACCAAGACAACCTCTAAGAGAATCACCCCTTACATCATGTAAGGTAATGTTGGTAATCACTTCCAAGTTGTAAAACTGTCCATTAAGCATAAATATTGCTCTTTTCTTGTCTGAAATACGACCCAAACTCCTGCCATAGATAGTTCTGGTCTAAAAATATCTTTCTTTTGGATGCAGTTTCTAAACAGTATCAAATAAACATTCCGCCAACTACAATCAGATCAAACGTTATTTTTTATCTTCCTCCATTTCATTACATTCTTTAACATAGTTTCACCATAAGCATGAAAATCATTCAGCCCAGTAATTTCATCACCACCATTTGCATTTGATTGTTGGAGATTCAAAGCAATACATCATCTCCTCATTGCGTTTCGCAGAAAACCGTTTGCAAGTGCGTATCTACAGATATTTATTACAAATCGTCTGTTTTATGTTTCCCTTGTTAGACTTTGTCTGATCTCTTCATCAACCTTCCGAAGGTCTTCCTTCATTCACCAGGCTTCTATTCTTATCAAAAATTCACCTCCACGTAACAACTATCTGAAGATCTTAAATAAAGACACAATTTCCCTTATTCGCATGATGGTATCTCATTCTAGATAACTCCCACATCGTTAAATCCATCATATTGCACATAGACCCCGACTGAAACGTTCCCACTTTTATTCTGTCTGTTACTTACGCATACCTATAAAATGGAAATCGAAAAATTACTAGAGCATAACGAAATGAGTTTATTGACCACGGTACATTGGCCTCCGCTCCTTTGTTTTTTTAATACGAGTTCCACAAGATGTGTGATGAATGATTAGGCTGGCCCAAAAGACGTAATGACTTTATGCGTGCTCTTGGCTAACTAGCCGAACTTTCAAAAAATTAATTCGGCCAATATTAATAGTTTATTCGCCAATTCACCTCCAATTACAGTTGTGGAAAGCGTGATATTGGACTTAAGATCCTACCTCGAAGGTGGTAGATCAGTGGAGAGCTTTCTGGCCAGCGAAGATTTCGAAGTTGGTTCGGTGATTTGAAAACTACGTATCAATGGAAATCCTGATGATGCTTTAGGCGACATCAGTCTGTCTATTAAGCAACTTCATAAAACTAAACACAGAATGGTTTCATTAACCCCATCACAAATAACATCCGTAGAAAACTCTAGTAACACACTTCCATGAATCGTTGCTAACCCTATTCAACCCCATCCTTTCCAACACACCACTCGAAAATGCAAAGAAACCAAAACAATCGTCTTACCTTTGGCACTTCTTCCACTTCCTCTACTATTGACCAACATTTACCCCCAAATCCAACAACAAGTTACCCTCTAACAGAGTATAAGCACTTACTTCAAGAATAGTGTAGACATCGTCGCATTCCTTTAGCTATTGCATTTATGAAAGTTCACCGGCTTCGAGCAAAAGGTCATTGACTTTCTTCACCTGAATTACAATTGGCTTTCATGGCCAACCTCGCTCTGACCCTCAATTAACATGCGAGCTTCCTCTATCCTAGCCCCTTCTCCAACGAATAAATTTCAATTGTACCTGCTTCAAGTAATAGAAATTTATTATTCTTTGCTTCCTCAGAGCTTCGTTATTCCAGTGAATGTTCGAGTGATAGATGTCAATGACAATGCGCCGCAATGGATCGGCACTCCATATACATACATTAACCTTGTCCGAAGCAACAGTACCAGGTACAGATACAACAGTATCATACATATGGTATGACTTTCACCTAAACAAATCAAAATGTTAAATGTTCAAGAAAAGTGTAGTTTATCTAGGATACAAAATTAACAAGGATGGCTTACACAAAACGGAAATAAAAGGTGCCTTGACCAACGTCAAAACACCTGCAATCACGACGGCGGTGCCAGCTCTGTAGGTAGATGACTTATTTGGGGACTTGATCAATCTCATGCTAAACAGCAGGATTACAAGTGTAAGCAGAGGTATGCCGCAAGGCGATGCCCTCTCACCCCTTCTCTGGAACTTAGTGGTTAACGAACTGCTGATATACTTGGAAGAGGGTGGTAGCAGGGTGGTTGCGTATGCGGTTGATGATGATATAGCCTGTAACGGTATTTGATTTAAAATAAATTAAATCTTCCTATTCAATTACTACCCCGATATCAGATCGAGGCAATAATTAAATAGGGTAGTGTTTAGTTGGTCTACACTAAACATAGAGTCCGTTGCTTTCGTTAGGAAAAAAAAACAATTTAAATGAAATCAATCATAAAAGTAGCAAAAGGAACCCTCCCTTCTACCGTTTCTTCACCCTTATGACCTTCGATCACAGGCAACCCTTAAGCCCAGTCCGGGTAAAGAGTAGAAGGGGGTTAAGCCATTCAGCAGCGGCAGGCAAGTTAAACTACGATTCGTGAGTTTAAGTAAAAAAATCAATTTTATTTCTCTAATGCAGAATAACAACTCAACGTATTCTACTTATCGCTAACTTATTTATACCTGCGGTAATAATGGGAAATTTGCATTGTCAGGATTTTTGTCTCCACGGGTTGTGGTGCTGGTCATTTGCTGTGTGAACTTGCTGGGATCAGTAAACATGCGCCGATCGATTCGGGGGTCAACAACTGTGGGAAAATTATTGTGAATTGAGTGGAGTGTCGTGTTAACTCTTCCCTTCTAATTCCATGTGTCCTTACATGATCTTCAGAAGTAGGGTAGGTCAAAGATGTTTCTTTGTTGGATCTTTGGAGTTTGGTTTTTTATCGGTTCTATTGCCTGTTGTGGGGTTACAATTATTTTTGTTGTCTCTTTGTTTTTTCTGTAGCTATAGATTTTCATTATGATTATCATTGCAAATATGAAAGCGAAAAGACTGTAGATAAGCCATTGGTGAAGCTTTTTACTGGTTTGAAAGATTTGAATTTCTTTAGTATTATTTATTCTAATGACAGAATCTCTTCGACATCCGTTTCATTATGAGATGACTGAAGAAATGGCGGTAGGACTATGGCTTTTGTTACCTCGTCAGAAATAAATTTCTGCTTGTTGATGCTGATTGAAGTGTTGTGAAATTTAAATAGATACGAGTATGTTCCGTTTAGTAGCTGAGTTGTGGTATTGACCACGAGTTCACCTTTAAAGTTGTTGAGAAAAATTACTCCCTCTGACAGTTCTTCCAATTCCGGTATGTGGTGATTGTTTATTACCTCGCAGGTTGCCTTTTGGCTTCTTAATAATTTAGGTATACAGTTTTCTTTACTTATATCTAATACTTTTTCTTTCTTACAAATTGATATTTCATTTACTGTTTTACAATGTTCTTTTACAGCGTAAAAAGTTTCATCTTTATTTAAATGGTTTTCGTACATGAGTTAGTTGGCTATATTATTTCTTTTTATTGTTTTTATTAATAATTTCTGATAAACCGTTTCTTCTGTTCTTGGAACATTAATCAGGTATATTAAATTTGTTGTATTTAAAGCAATTTTAACATCGGAAAATGTAGGTCGTAATTTGTGACAACTCATGATGTATGAGAGGTAAAAGTGGGCTTGTTTGGATATGTTGGTTTATAAGGGATTGCGTTTTTGTAACGAATGTTTCGTGGGCGTCTATGTCTATTATATGTATAAGTCTAAAAGTTCCGTCTTGTGTTCGTGCTGTTCCCGTATTTAGTACGAAAATCTTCCAATTTGAATATTTGCCATTGTGGTTTTTATAAGAAGTCTGTGGAGGAAAAAAAAAAGAAAGGTAAGGGTTAAGGTTTAAAATCAGTTACGTATGTGGCTTTTATGAATCTTCCTTCCAGATTCAGTTATAATTGTAGTGGGATGGTGTTCTTTCACGGTTTCTTTTTGATATCTGGCTGTAGGCTTAGAACCGTGTCGCTTGTTGTTCTTCACGTATACTATTTGGCCTTCTTCGTAATCTTTAAGTGGTTTCCTTGTTACGAAGATTTAGATCCTTATTCTGTTTACTAACGATTTGTTCTATGTTGTTTTTCCTGGATTGTTCGAATTGTTCCGGGTCAGTGGAGACATTCCTGCCATAAAGAGTTCGATATGCTTTTTCTTTGTTGTCGAATGAATACTTGAATTATATTCGTATACCGACCTTTCGAGGAGTTCTTTAAAGGAGCGATGAATGCCGTCTGTTTCCAGCCAACGCATGATTTCCGCTCTTGTAGGAAGGGGTTTTGTATAAGGAAATATTTAACTGATCTTCCATCATAAACGTTATGGAAGCTGAATTTAGAGATTTTTCGTTGTCTAGCACGACAACATTTGGGACACCAAAAAAGAACAAGAGTTCTCTTAGTGGTTTTCTTATGTCCTCTACAGATTTCGACTTAAGTAGTCTGACCTGTGGGAACTTTGTAAGTTTGCAGATAGCAGTGAGGACTAGATGCCTCTCTGTTGAGTAAATGTCGATATGCAAAATATGTCCGGAATATTCGGGAATAGGGGTAGGTTTTAGGATTGGGTTAGTTGGATGCCTTTCGTGTTTGTTTTCTTTGCACGTGATGCATTGCTGAACTATTTTCTTTATTTTTGAATTTATCTTGGGGAAATAAAATCTTTCTATTATTTGAAGTCGGTTTTCGTCAGCATTTCGATGGGCTCTTTTGTGATATTGTGGAATTATGTTCTCTTGATCAGACTCTTTTGGTACGTCTTCAACTTCTGTTTGGGTGTAGCGGATTTTGTAGTTGTTGAAATTTAGGGGTTAGATTTGTTGTATTAGGCCCATGACATCTTCTTTTGTTTTGATTCCATTTATTACTCTAGGGTTAAGATATCTTTTGAATATACCAGTTAAATTTTCTTTAGTGTCATATGGCTCAGTGAACACATGTCTCCATTCGGTTTTCTCACCGATGTTAAGGATGATTTGGGTTTTAAATACATTTATAGGGACTTCAACTGAAGGGATAAGATTTTGCGAGGAACTTTCGTCACTGTGCTGTGTTACGCTCAGTGAATTAATAGCCGATTTTTGTGGGGGTCTTGATAAGGCATCTGCGACGATATTTGCCTTTCCTGGCTTATAAATGAGTTCATGGTTATACTCCTCCAGGATTGTTTTCCACCTCTTCATTTTTGAGTTGTTATTTTTATTGCTAGGGGCATATGTTAGAGGTTGGTGATCGGTAAAGATCTTTACCTTCCTGGAGCCATACAGGAAATTTCTTAGAGAATTCAGTGCCCGTATGATGGCGACTACTTGTGTGCGTGAAAGGAATGTGGGTTTATTTTTTTGAGATAGAACTGCCCCTATTGCGTATTGCGATGCGTCAGTCGTGAGTTCTAGTTCCTCGTCTAAATTGGGTTATAAAAGTATCACTTCTTTAGAAACAAGGGCATTTTTGATGTTAGCGAGTGCCTGTAAAGCTTCTTGGTTTAGTTTATGGGTATCTTCTTGGCCATATTTTTTGAGACTCGACCTTTTTCCCCTCTTAGAAGGCAAGTTAGGGGGTTAGCTATTTTAGCATAATTACGTATAAAACGTCTATAATAACCTGCCAGACCCAGAAACGATCTTAGGTTCTTTAAGTTTTGTGGTGGTGGGAAATTCACAATAGCTTTGACCATCTCGGAGTTTGTTTGGATTCCTTCGTCAGAAACGGTGAAACCAAGGAATTCTACAGATTTGAAATAAGTAAGACATTTTTGAAGTGTTCTTCCTCAGTCCTTGAAAAGATTATAATGTCGTCTATATAGACGTAACAGCGTATGCCAATATGCATTCTGAGGACATCGTTCAAAGCAGTTTTCTCGATGTCGCGTTCTCTTAAGGGGATTTGGTGAAATCCGCTTTTTAAATCAATGACTGTGAACCATTTGTTTTTTCCGAGGTTAGCCTAGACCTCGTTGATCTCTGGAATGGGATATCTGTCGGCTATCGTTTTTGCGTTTAGCTTACGATAGTCGATAACTAATCTGTATTTTTTTCCCCAGAGGCATCGAATTTTTTGGGTACTACCCAAACTGGAGCATTGTAAGGAGACCGTGAAGGTCTTATGATGCCATCGTTGAGAAGCTTCCTTATTTCCTCGTCTACTATAGGTTTCAGTGCCATGGGATAAGGATATGTTTTTGAATAAAAGGGGATCATTATAAGTCGTTCTTATTTCACCTCGGAGAACAAACGGGGATATTTTTGAAGCACGTAGCGAAGCTTTGTTGCTTGGGGTTCATCTAAATGGGATTCTCTTATAGTCATCTTCTTCACAGATTCTGAGGGGAGTTGTTTGATTGGAATTTTAATATGGTTGAGTAAGATCATATGGCTTTCGGCTGCGTATATTATTGCATGCATATCTTTTAGACTGTCCTTGCCGATAATGCCATGAAAAGCCCTTAGTGTAGGTAGAATAAAGAATTTACGGGGAGGATACTGAGGTCCGAAAAGATTCAATGTAGCTTGGTGTGTAATTTTGATATTACCACCCACTGAGTTAACTAGAAATGGGGTTTATTTGCGAAGGAGTACTTGACGCAACCAGGTTGGATGTAATTCTTGTTACTGCCGGTATCTATCAGGAATTTTAAGGTTGTTCCGCTCTTCATTCTGTACTCGAAGTACGGGAGCGAAGAGCTTATTGACCTAAAAAATTAATGTCTTGGTGATCGTGCACCAATTGTTGAGAGTCTTGCGTAAAATTGTCTGGTTCTTAGTAATGTGAATTGCATATCTCGTTATTGTTTGCTATATTGTCATGTGTTTCCGTATATTCTGGGAGTGGTCGGTTCTGGTTTAGGTCTGCCTCTCCAACCGCTTGATAGTGGTCTGCTGTTTCCATCGTGGGGTTGGGTATGGATGTAGTTGCGTGAAAGTTTCTCTGGATCTTGTTGGGAAATGCTCCCTGTGGAGGTAAATTCGGTCGCTTTGGTGCGTATTTGGGATGATTTTGATAATTGACCGCGTTTATCCATGGGTTCCACAGGTTGTTGTGGTCTAGACTGCCAAGCGTTGGTTTGGTTTGGTTGATTAGAACTACGTTGAGGTTGTTTTGGTTGAGACTGGATATGATATCTTGGGTTAAAAAATGCGTTTTGCTGATATTGAGGATCGTTAGGGTTTGGTGGCCTTGGTGGCGGATTTGGCGGGAACGTTTGGAATTGCAGTGTTTGTGAGAAGGATGAGAATTGTTGGCTTTGGTTTATTCTTTGAGGAGGTATGGGAGGACGAAAGTTTTGTTCTAACTTGCAAGCGGTTTGACTGTTTTGATTCTCGTATTGTGTGCGATAATTTATATTTTTTAGTTTGAGGCAGAGGTAAAGAGCTTGCGGAAGGTCTGCCGGCTCTCTCATGCCTAAGAGTCTCGGTAAGTCACCTTTTAGGCCACGTATGAACGTGTCAAGTGAAGAATTAGTAAAAGGTGATGATAGACACACTGAAAAAATCCTTCGATCGACTCGCTCTCTTGCACCAGACACGTCATCTGATACTCTAGGGTTCCGAGGTCTCGCTTATCTGCATAGTATAGAGTAAGGCATTTCGAGATCCTTTCCCAGCTTAGGGGCGTGTTTTAGGATTCTATTCTAAGGCCAAGTCGGCTTGCCCCACTATCTTATTCCGAATGACCGTACGGATTCCATAGTATTAGGCTGTAGCTTTAAGTGACTCATACGCCTTAAAGATGCGCTCGACGCTTTTCCTCCATGAACTAAATTCCTCTGGTTGCCCTGAGAATTCTCTAAGGCAACGCACGACATCCGGAATTTTGTCCATATCGTTTAAATTAATAGCTTGATCTTCGTTGATAATTTGCTCGGAGTCAGTAATATTGTCCGCCAAGGGGTTGAGCAATGATTGTATTAGACGAGGGCATTCTCTGCTCATCACATCTATTACCAGCTATCTAATCTGTTGGGCTTGGTCATTTGCAACCGACCCCTGAGGTTGCGGTTAGTCTGGGTGGTCGTACTAAGTTTTCGTTACGAGACATAGAAAAATAATGTCAACGATATTAAGGGCAATGAATGAGGATAATGAGTGTCATTATGTAAAAAATTATCTGATTTCAAATAGCTTATAACTGAATTCTTATTCGAGTAAAATTTGTATTTAAAAATTATTTTAATTAATTTAGGTTATTTTTGACTTTATTTGATTTAAAACGGCTTAAAAATATTTCTTAACTTGTATTTAAAAATTTCTTTTAATTAATTTTTCTTCTAATTAATAATTTTGACTTTACTAGTTTTGTATCTTAACACTTTAATTTGGTCTTTTTAATTTAAATCTTAAAACAAAAGGAGTATCTGCATTTCCCTGGAATCGGCTGTCTGTTATTTAGACACCTTGTTGATGAGCTGGAAGCTGGACTTCTGGAGGGCCTTTTATTGGGTTGTTGATTTTATTCTCCTTATCACTTTCACTCGCTTTAACAATTTTTTTATTTTTTCGTTTTTTTCGAAACCATGGCGCAATGCGAAGTAACTACACGGGAAACTTAACGACTTTGCTTTGTTGAACTACATAGTTAATCTACTTTTTAAACCACAGTCGCTGCTCGTGCGCCAGTTAAACTACGATTCGCGAGTTTAAGTAAAAAAAAATCAATTTTATTTCTCTAATGCAGAATTACAACTCAACTTATTCTACTTATCGCTAACTTATTTATACCTGCGGTAATAATGGGAAATTTGCATCGTCAGGGTTTTTGTCTCCACGGGTTATGGTGTGAACTTGCTGTGTGAAGACTATTAAAAGTATTGAAAACTAAATGAATTCCAAGCCGAGAAACAATGGATCTGTTAATTTCATATTTCTTGGCTATGGAAATTTGAGTCTCTTCATTAAAAAACTGTTCAATTATTTGTGATTTAAATTTATTTCGAGCCATAATTGTAGATCCACCAATAATAAAGATATCCGTTTGACTGTTCAACGACTCACTTCCTTATACGTAGGTAAGAAAGTAGCAGAACACACAAAAGTACCGCTAACTTCTTTTTGTTGTTTTTGGGACATCAAGAAATTGTTACTTTGATTTTGCACACCGCAGGTACTTGTTGTTGTTGAGATTTTCTTACATAAGAGTTGTTATTGTTTTAGAAAATACGTTATCATGTTTCTGTTTCATGATTACATAAAGCTACATATAATTTTTTTTAGAAAGTTCATTAGGAAAAAAATTATTTCCATTTAAACGTTCGAACTAAATTTGTTGCTTTTGTTTTGCACAATTCTGTATATGGGGGGCAAACAATTTGGCAGAGGTGTTCAGTAAAGATATTCCTCTGTAGTTTGTGTTATCGTCATAGTCACCCTTTTTGTGCAGTGGATAGATAATTGCCTTTTGAAAACTTTCTAGAATATTTGCTGATTCCTAGATTATATCGGAGTTTTTATAGAACTCTTATGCAATTCTGTCATCTCCGTATTTGATTTATCAATAACTTCTTTAATTTATTCTAATGAAAATGGGCTGATTTAAACGACGTGGCGATGCTATTGGTTTCTCCATTTATGTATTTTACAGCTTTCCAAAATTCTGCTGAAGACGTGGAACTGCTTAAAATAGCAAGACATTGCTGTGCAAATGTTAATTCGTTTTCATAAAAATTCCACCTGAAGTTCTTATTTGCTTCGCCTTAGAGTGTTTCAAATATACTGGTAAAACATTCCCTACACAGTTTAAGTAATTTGAAATAGTTATATCTAGCTCTCAGTCACTCATAATCAAATCACTTTTGTTTTGTAGTATTTATTTTTTTCGATATGTTAGCTTGGAACTGCGTTTTTAATCATACTAGTAAGGGTATCGACATCCGGTAGAATATCCACTGTATGTAATCGCTCAAGGTCAGAATTTAAAATACTGCGATACATATTTCGCGTTTCGCCAATCCATACTAGTTTTGGTAAAAGTCCTAATTCCCTTACATTCCTCTCATTTGTAAGACAAGATACCAAACAATTAACTCCGAGTAGCATATGGTCCGAGAAAGTCTCTATTCCTATCCGAAAGTCGCAAAGGACGAGTTTCTACTTTCCAGAGATGCGGCAGCAGTCAATTACTGAGCATCCTTTTTCACGGATAAATGTATACTCTCCACAATAATCGCCCTCACAACTTCTATTTTTTGTACTGCAGTCGTATGCATTCGCATGATCAGTATCAAATTTGTTTGCCTTAAATTCTGTAGTACTTCCTTAAGATATCTATAATTGCGTTGCCAATGACTTGCGTTCAAATAAATGGATATTATAAGATTCTAGTATACTTTTGCATTTCAAGCATCGAGTGCAGACGTATTTGCGTGTCTATCCAAATGATTTTCAGCAATCACATCTCTGGTGAAAGCGTTGGCAGCATTGACATTTTGTGACATACTTGACGTTTTATGAGCAGTAATGTTAGCTATGTTTTTTACACGCACGTTAGCTATCCCCGCAAAAAAACGACCCACTTTAGCTTTAGAGTTCATCATAAAAAGTTGGCAGCACGGATATATTTATGACGTTTAATGACACTGCATCTGTCAATTTATAAAAAATGTTAAGAAAAAAATTTTGAGAAAACAATTAACGTGAAAAAATTAGGATAGAATATTTATTGAAATTCTAAAAATGGAACACGCTGAAGAATCTCGGATAAAGAGTGCAAGTAAATATTTAAATCCAACCAAAAAAATAATTTATTTTCATAGATAATCAATTCATTGATGCATACCGCAGGCAGCCCTCAGAGTGATAGACACAATTTGGAGGAAGCTCTTTCTATGATTTTCTCGGAAAGTTCTAATTCAAGTTGCAGCTCCTTGAGCAATAGTTTCGACGAATCGGAGGTGGAGCAAGAGGAGAACATAACGTGCTCCAATTTCATTGGAACCATTGATTCATACAGCAACGATAAGCCCCATATGCGGTTACAGAGGTCAACTGTGGAATATCTAATATGTATGTAAATAATTATTTTTTAAGATATTCAAATAATTTTTTTTTGAAATTTTCAGCATTGTATTAGTCTATGTTTCTACCTGAAACATTTGAAGAGAGGGGATCGAGAATTGGGTGTCGGAATATGAATTTGATGTATAGTACATATGGTACGTAAGTAATACGATAACATTTCGGCAGCTCGGCAAATTATTTTGAGTTCCAAAGTCGTCGGCTTGGATTGCTATTCAACGGGTTAGCACTTGGATTATTTCAATTAGAAATAATTATGTGAAGTGGCCACAAGGATCTGCTGCAGAGGAAACACGGAGAATGCTCGAGGAGAAAAAATAATTCCAGGAGTTATTGGGGCTAAAGATTGTACCCGCATCAACATCAAGGCTGCTGCACATACTCGTAAGCACTACTAAATTATCTTTTCGAAATGTCTAAAACTATTTGTGTACCTGTACTAGTTTGGAAGTTATAGCGTTTAAAGTGGTTACACATCCAAATTATAGGTCACTCACTTTGACGGGCTGTAACTAGAAATGGAGTGAATAAGGACCCCCTCTTGCCAGACAATATTTTGTTCAAGAATATGCCCTTAAAGGATTATACTGCTAAACTGGAACACCCTGTATATAAATAACAAAAACATAGCAAAAAAAAGTAAGCAACATAACAGCAATAAAGAAGGAAGTTAACAAATTACCACAATAAATAAGTTGGAGGCACTCGGTGCAGTTGTTCAGTTGGCGGTATAAAACAAAAACAATTGCGTATGCTATAAGGTAAAGAAAATATGTACGCTAGAATTAACTTACAAATCTACTTGATATACATATATATTTTCAATTACTTATAATTAAATGGACCTTTGGCAGATTCTCAATTTGTGAGTGTGTTTCCTGTGTTTGGTTGCACAGAGGAGTACTCTAAAAAACAAAGAAATAGAAAAATAGAAAAAGAGAAAAGATTAAAAGCGAAAATGTATTAGATATTATTTTTTTAATAAAGTCCCAAGAACACTCAGTTTCTTTTACTTATTTCTGCTTCTACTTAATTCTGCCCCCTGCGAATGCTTTATTTTTCTATCTTCCTGCTTGGCGGCCATGTGGCAGCAATTGCTTGCTTTTTCGCTTTAAGAAGGGCCTCAAAATTATAGTCACGTGTAGATTTCTTTTTGCGAGTTGTAGTTGGTGGGGAGTGCGAAGACGAAGGTGAAAGGTTATATAACGTTAGAGAAGGGATCTGCGGCTAGTCTTCACTCCTTTTATCCGTTCTTTCAATGAACTATATGCTCCCAAGGTAAAATGTATGATTATTAGAGATGATGGGCTTAGCCCAAACTTTCATCCATTTGGTCCATGTAAGAAGCAATGCGAGGGCTCGTATAAGTTTTGGACACGTTATCCCTTGCCACCTTGTACGCTATAAGTAGCGTTCTCATCTTCCTTTCCAAGGCACTGGATGTTGTAAGATGTCTGTAAGATGTTTAAAGGTTTAGCACAATGTACTTTTATTAAATGAATAAAATAACTTATCGTGATGCCTTGACAAAGTCTATCTTCAAGTACATTCGCATATGCGAATTTTTTCCTGCGGGGATGGGAAAATCCTTCCTTCCTTGCCAGATAGCAACAAACGAATCCCAGATCTCCTCTCATGTTCAAACTCTGCGTTTATCCTTTTCAGCCATTGAAAGTATCTAAAAGACTAATAATAAGTCAAACTGATTAATAATAGATTATTTATTAATGTACAAACCTTTCATCTGCAAACTGAAGTGAAAATTAAATAAAATTATTTTTTTTGTGGAATTTATCAGCTGTTAGATATTTCAAATGTCTGACATCCTCCAAAATTAATTGCAAACATTTATTTTAGTCTACGAATAAAGTACGTGGAAGCACTGATTTATATCCGCTCAATAAAAAGCGCGTATAAATTGATTAAGCGTTGATTGGTATGTCATTGTTGTAATTAACATGCAAATTACTTCCAAGCGGATAGCGGATTAGCAAAAAAAAAAACACGACTGTTATTGTTTACAAGTTCATTTAAAAAATTTTAATTTTGTGAAATGTCTCCAACTTAATGTTTTAATACTTCAATCCTAAATTGTTCGCTGCATTTCAACCCCTTTGGGAAATTCCAATTAAATACCTTATCTGCGAATAAAAATTTTTCGTCTTTGAAGACAGTTTTTACTTTGGAGTTCTTTCTGCGTAAGACTGGTACCAATGCGCACTTTTTTTCCGTACCGTTTGTGGTAGATCTTTGTGTTTGGTTACTTTGGTTCCTTTTCGCTTGTTTTCTCTACGTAGTTTACTCCAAGCATAATCTCGCGACGACATCTTTGCAATGACCGCATAAGCGTGTGGAACTCTAGCTCGGACGCTGTACACAGACTTCCCAAAAGTCGTGTTTTTTTGCGAATCCGCTATCCGCTTAAAAAGCAATTTGCATGTTAATTACAACAACAACATAGCGGTCAACGCTAAGTCAATTTATCCCCGCTATATATTAAACGGATATAAAACAGTACTCCCAATTCATATTATCTTCGTTTCGGATGAATTTTTCCGATAAATTAGCAAAAATGTCAACCATTCGCCTACAAATTTTTTTCAAAACAATTTAAGTTTGTTCATCAACCGACAAATGATCCAGCACTAAATGCCATAGAGATGTCTGTGCTACCAAGTTTTTATGATAAACTCTTGAGCGGGGATGGATCGTTTTTTTTCGAACGTAGCTACTCGTAACTTGCGTGCAAAAAAACGCAGCTAAAGTAAGAAATTTTCGTTCTTGTCCAGGAATCCGGAGCAGATGGATTTTGCTTTTTCTTTCATGTCGGTGTTTGGCTCATCAGGTGTAGGAAGTGCACAACAATGTTGGACTCAGTATTGTTTCTTGAAACTCATTTCGCTCCTCTAGTTGCACTACCCTTTCCGATATTTCATCTTGACGGATCTTTAAGCCGGATAACTCTGCACACAAAAGCTAAGAGTCAGACTTTTATGGAAGTTCCTGAACAAGTTCTTTGGTTTTCTCATCGAGCAATTTTTCCATTGCTGATGCCAGTAAATTTGTCCATTTCAGCAATATTTATGGCGTTGGTTCGATGAATTTTGGCGCCCAGCGCAGCATAATATTATCATTCCTAAAAATGTAGATTTAAACAATATGAGTTTGCAAATTTCTCCATCATTCAATCACCAAAAATGCTGGAGCTGCCGAATGACAGCCCTCTTATCACGACTCCCCACCGCCATACTCAACCTGAGATGATAGAAACTGCCGGTAAAAACGATTACTTTGGAAACTACAGTGGCGCGTCTACCCAGCTCTCCGAAGTTAGAAAAGCCATATAAAAAAACTTCAGACAAAAATCTTTTTCGCCACTGCAAGGAAGAGAAAAACACATAGCAGACATGATGAGCGCAATTTCAGCATTCATGAACAAAATCGATTTATGTAAGAGGCAGTTAGAGGAGAACAATTTTCAACATTTTCCATCATTTAGTCTCCTTTTGGACGCTGATTATCTTGCCGAGTATAATCCAACTCAACATTTGGAGCTATTCCATCAGTTAAAATCAGAATTCGAAAGGCGTTTTGACAACATGTTTTGTATGGAACCTCTCCTTATTTTTGTCAAAAATTCATTCATAGATATCAATGTTTCAAAACTAGCTTTATCAATGCAAGCTCATTGCTTCATAAACAAAGCGGAAGCTGAATTAGAAGTTGTTACACTTCGCAGTGATATAATTCTTAAAAGCGCAGAAAATAAAAGCGACGAGGTTTTCAAGCTAATGGATCTTGTTAAATACAAAAACATACGGCACTGTGCACTCATAATTGAAGCATTTTTCGGGTCAATATATCTATGTGAACGTGCCTTTTATCAAAAAGTAAATTCAACTAAGTACAGAAGTGCGTTAACAAACGACCACGTCAAAAATTGTATGATTTTGGGTTGCACAGAAGATTACCAACCAGACTTTAAGGAGCTATATGGAAACGTAAACAGTAAAGTATCACATTATATTTTTGCTGTTGCAGTCTATTTATTTTTTGTGTGTCATAAAAAATATGAATCAATTTGTTTTTTTTTTTTTAAACTCGGAGGTGCCCGCGTAGCATGTCGGGGTTTTCAAAATAGCGCTTGGAGCAATACCACATGGGCACCACTGCTTTAACCAAACATCCCTTCTACGATCTTTAGGAATTGTAAAAAATGACAAGGAAAATGTTCTTTTGATATTGTCACAATCTTTGTATGAACATTAAGAATTTAGACATTCTGAAAATCAAAAATTACGGAAATTAGCACTGCACTGCCAATGGCTCAGGCCGATGAGGTATTCGCAATGAAATAATCACACACATTCCCCCCAGACCCCATACCAAAGGCATAGGTGAAAAGGAAATATTATGTTTGTGTAAAATAAGCAAAAAGGAATGTACTATGTGTGTGTGTATTTTGTTGAGTGCTTTTCTTTCGCTTCATTTTCATTATCATTTAGATTTACGTGCAGAAGAATGGTGCACCTACCAGAGCAACTGACAGAGTAACACTGCGTTGGGTTAGGCCGACGAGTTATTCACATTGCAAAGTATCTACCTTACTCGACACAGCACTATGTTTGAGTGGAGTGGGTTTGTGCCTAGAGAGTTACTGGCATGGGATTGTTTAGATTAGAGCGGAATTGTGTTATGCAATGCCTTATGAGTGCGTTTGCATATGGAGATTGTTGAGGAAAAAGAGCGTAAGATTTTTGTGGTGCTGAGTGAAGGGTATCTACTTGGGCCGATAGAGGCACCACCATCGATTTCCTCAAGTGATAGTACTATTAGTTTCATATACAATGGTAATAGGGATGGAAAAGTCGTTTTGTTCCTTTTTTTGTCCCGAGCACTAACTTGTTGTTGTATTCGCTATGTTGTTATGCTGGGCATCCTAGATGTCCAATTTTAGAAATTGTCAACACACTTAATTCAAACAGACGTTTCCCACAACGGCTATTGTTTACTCCATATTTAATCACCTTAATCAATAAGAAGACGTCTTAATTTGCACCATACCAAAACTAGGCAGAAACATCATAAGATATTCCCGGTTCACTATCAATAAATCTTTTTAGGACCCTTGCTTCCTGGTGTGTGAAGCCAAAGTATTTTTCCAAATCCTTGTAAATTATTATTAAATGCGCCTCTTTTTACTACAGAGTTTAACAGCTATATGCACATATGGACAGCGATAAGCTTTCACCATTTATAGTCTGCTGCTTATGAAAGTTTATATAATCGCTTTATCTTTGCCAATATATGAACATAGGTATATGTATGTAGCTTCTGCTTTTGTTGTCACATGTATTGTAGATAAGTAGTATCCAATGTTATGGATACTAAATATATTATTGAATCACGCTCTGTTTTCGTGGACCTTAAGATTGAAATATTTGAATTACTCACGCTTTGAAAATCATTATGTTTGACTCGCTCTTGCAAATAGTAGCCATTATTGAGTAACAATGACATACGATCCAATTACAATTATCCAAGGGATTATAAGTCCTCGGATCTTGTTATTCAAAATAGGCTAAATAATAAACTTAACACATGAATTTGCAGTGACATCAATCGTTTATTTAGGATATACTTAATAACCTTAATACATAGTTTATAAGAATTATAGCATTCAAGAATAGTTACGACTTCGTGCCGTTATCTTCTTTATCAAGTGATTCGTGTAAGTTAGACATCAAATCCTTAGTAATAATATATATTTTAATAATCAACATCACAAAATATTTATAATTTTAATAAATTACCTCGTTTAATATTTTTGTAGTAAAAAGAGGATTATCCATTATTCCAACGAAATCGTATTCGTCCTCACATCTTGAGCTGGAAAAAATTGTATGTATGTAATGCACGCAATTTATATAGAATTAAAAAAAATTAGAAGAGCATTCCTGAAAACTATTCATTAATTGATATTAATTTTGTTTATTCCTTTTTAATAAACTTACTTACTTACTTGCTTTATGTGACGCTGCAGTCCGGGGAGGACTTGGGCATCAGTCAACAAGCGTCTCGATCTGTTGCTAGTTGCCCCCAATTTCGCAAGCTAAGTTGGCTGAGGTCCACTTCCACTTGCATGTACCATTTGAGTCTTGGTTTACCTCTACTGCGCTGCTCCTCGGGGGAGGAATCGAAGACTTTCCGGCCCGGAGATTTAGTGTCCATCCACTCTATATGACCCAGCCATCCCAGTCGTTAGATCTGCACTTTCGATGTCCAGTTCATACGGTTCGTATTTGCACCTTCTTGTGGTACCGCTAAAACCCATTTTTCCCCTTACGTCTCAATACTCGCAAAAACGCCACTGACATCGTGCTAATTTCCTCCGAGTAGGCGAGTAATTGAACGGACTTTTTAAAGTGTGTGCCTCTTGTGTTTTCGCGTTAGGTTTGCATTATTCTTTCATGATAATAAAGAAATTGCATGACAGTGCATCGCCCTGTATAAATGCCTTCTTGACATCAAAGTTCTTGGTGATATCTTTACCGAGTTTGATGGAGCAGCGTAAATTCTCCATCGTCATCGTGCACAGAAGGACGGGTTTAGCGGGGATGCCAAAATCATACATTGCTCTGTGTACCTCATTTCTTTAAATGCTGTCATACGCGGCCTTGAAATCAATAAATAGATGGTGCGTATCGATCTGAAGCTCATGGGTTTTCTCCAAGACCTGTCGTTTGAATATTTGGTCCATGGTAAATTTTCCTGGTCAGAAGACACACTGATATGGACGTATCGGATTGTTGACGGACGGCTTCAGGTATTGACACAATACGGCAGTTAAGATCGTGAAAGCGATGTTAAGAAGACTGATGCCTCTGTCGTTGGCGCAGTTCTACTTCGCTCCTACTTCCTTGACGATCGGACAAACAATTCTTAGGTTCCATTCAGGGGGCATACTTTTGTCCAACCATATTTTATAGATGAGTTGGTGTATGCCCCTTACCAAGTAATCGCATGCCGCTTTGAAGAGCTCGGCAGTCAGACCGTTCACTCTAGCAGCTTTGTTGCATTCAAGCTTATGTATTGCTATCCTCACTTCTTCCAGGTCTGGTGAATGGAATTGTTTTTGTGCTTCGCCCTGTATAAATGCCTTCTTGAAATCAAAGCTCTTGGTGATATTTTTACCGAGTTTGATAGAGCAGCGTAAATTCTCCATCGTCATCCTGCACAGATGCACGGGTTCGGCGAGGATGCCAAAATCACACATTGCTGTGTATAGCTCATTTCTTTAAATGCTGTCATGCGCGGCCTTGAAATCAATAAATAGGTGGTGCGTATCGATCTGAAGCTCATGGGTTTTCTCCAAGACCTATCGTATGAATATTTGGTCGATGGTAATCTTTCCTGGTCAGAAAACACACTGATATGGACCTATCGGATTGTTGATGGACGGCTTCAGGTATTGACACAATACGGCAGTTAAAATCGTGAAAGCGATGTTAAGAAGAATGATGCCTCTGTCGTTGGCGCAGTTCTACTTCGCGTAACTTCTCCCATTCAGGGGGCACACTTTTGTCCGACCATATTTTATAGATGAGTTGGTGTATGCCCCTTACCAAGTAATCGCCTGCAGCTTTGAAGAGCTCGGCAGTCAGACCATCCACTTCAGCAGCTTTGTTGGATTCAAGCCTATGTATTGCTATCCTCACTTCTTCCAGGTCTGGTGAATGGAATTGTTTTCCTGCATCGTCCAAGTTAAAAGGTTCATTCTGCCTGACAGCGTCATTTGGTTCATCATCGCCGTTATACAGCCTACAGAAATACCCTTTCCAATTCATCAGAATCGAACCTATTCTACTAAGGTGTTGCCTTGTTCGTCTCTACAAACTTCGGTTCGAGGTTTGTGTCAGTGGTATGTTTTTTTTACGTTGTGTAAAACGAATTTCATTTCTGGAGAAGCATCTCTCAATATATTTCACCGCACTCTTCGCATGCTCCTTCTTTTTCTTCCTCTCCTCTTCTACTCATAGTCCCCGTGATCAGTTCTAGACTTTTTCTACAGAGTCACCCCGTATGCGTCTTGCAGCTAAGCTTAGCATATGCCTGCTGGCATCCGTCATCAAATCAGTGGTTTCGTTGTGGCGGTCGAGTGAAACCCATCATGTCAATAGCGGCATCTCTGATGGCTTACTGGCAGTGTTGCCACTGCTACCGATGCTTGATGCTGGCGCAGTGGCCCTCTTAACAAATTGGGAGAGACTGGATCGGAAAAGGATTTACCGATCTCTTGCCGTCTGACGTCGAAATTTGTTGTGAATATCGAGATGTGGAAGCCCCGTGGTAGCCAGGACAATGTTTCGCCTCGCCACAAAGTCGATTAGCCTGAATCCCTTATTAGAAGTGGTCTCGTGTAGGCTAAATCGTCCGACAGTACTACCAAAGATGCCTTTCTTTTTAGTCTTGCATTAATATCGCCGATGACAATTTTAATGTCATAGCTTGTAGATCTCGTTCAAGAGCTCCTTGGAGATGTTTTTGGTGTCATTTTTCTCTTCTGTGGGGACGTGCGCGCATATAAGGTTAATATAGGCAAACTCAGGATATTTTCCCTAAGTCTACATCCAACCACAAATCCGCATCCAAGTACGTGCTGCTTTTCCCATCGATAACAATCTCAGTAGCAAATATCGCAGTTTTTCATCATTCTGTTGTCCGGCCCATCCCATTGCACGAGCCACAATGGATATTGTGAAGGTCGCGTAATCTCCCTTTTTGGCGATTTAACATGACCAGCAAGATCGACCGATTTAACCATCCCAGACTTCTTTCTTTGAGGCTACTTGAAGTCGCGGATTTATGGCAACAAGACCCAGACAACCCCAGCTTTTAAGGAGATAATTCGACAGGAATGCGAACAGTTATCACCGGAAATATTGCGGAAAGTCATGGAAAATGCGATAAACGGGCACAAATGTGTGTCAATACTGGCGGATATCATCATTTCAGAAAAAATTGTGAAGGTCCAATTAAAGATTTCCATCACTCAAAATCATTTTTTTTATATTTATTAAAAATTAATTGAAAAACTAAATTGGATGATTAATTTTGCGCCACCTTGTATTAACAGCATTGTAAACGGTTCAAAAGTTCATCGGATCTTACAAGTCGCCTTAATACCAGACGTCTACGAAAGCTTACCGCAAGAGAGGAAGTATTAGTTATTAGAAAAATAAAGAGGAATCCAAAAACAACATCCTTTTGATTATCAGCAGAGACAGATCAAGATTCATTAGAAAATACATCCTAAAAAGGTGGAAAATCATTGTGGTGGTTTCAACTCAAGAATGGCAAGACACAAACCTGCTATATGCAATGCAAACCAAAAAAAGAGGTTAGAGTTTGCAAGATTTTACCAAAATGTTACTATAGATTTCCAGGCCGATACCCTTTTCTAAGATAAAAGCAAGTTTAAGGTATTCCGATCAGACGACAGGAAAAAAATATGGAGAAAACTGAATTTTTTTTTGCCCAAGCATGGCGGTGGAGGTAAGGTATGAGGCTGCATGAGTGCAGCAGGTGTGAACAATTTAGTTTTCAAGGGAAACATGAACCAATTTGATCACCTTAATATACTATAAAATATTGTAGCCGCGGTTACAAAACAACATGTATAGTATGCTAAAGAGGGTATTCTATAACGAAGAAACGGTTGGTCCACGAAACATTAAAGGATTAATTTGCTATTTGATTATGCAATAAATTATTGCATGTGGGAATAATTTCGCATATTTTCTAACACCAAATTATGCAATACTTTTTTTTTTCTGGTGTCCGATATCCAATGGTATAAAGGCAAAAAACAGTGTACTGGTGCCTGCCTAGTTGACTTAGAGAAGGCTTTCGACACTGTATGGTTAGAAGGTCTTTTCTACAAGCTGGCTGGTCTGGGGATTATTAAACCACTCTTGTACATTCTTTTTAATATGCTAACCAACAGACAGTTCATCGTGAAAAATGGTGATGTGACTTCTGTTGGAATATTTCAAATTAAAAATGGTCTTCAGCAAGGCGCGGTCAATTCGCCGATCCTATTCAACATTTATACAAGCGACTTGATAGGTTCACTTCCCCATACTATTGCGTACGCAGATGACTTGATAGCGTACAGAACAGGTCCAAAAATTGAGATCATTAATACTCTCTTACAGCGTGACTTCGATAAGATAAGACGATTTTGCGATGACTGGAAGTTGAAAATCAACTTTCAGAAGTCGGAAACCATTCTTTTTAGGACGCCGTTGTCTGGAGCCTCTAGGGATACCAGAAAAAAATGGCGAAAGTTCTCGATCATTGGACAACACGGACAGCCTCTTGCCTGTCGAAATGTAGTCAGATACCTTGGGATTTGGCTAGATCAGTGTCTGTATTTTAACAAAAATGTAGATGCTGCTCTATCCAGAGCTAAAGGCGCTTTTGCCCTCACAAAGAGACTGTTTTATAGCAGCCAACTCGATGCGAGGGTAAAGAAAATCTACTACATGGCCCTTATCAGGCCCATGCTGGTATTTGGGTGTCCCGTGTGGTTCAATGTACGAGCAAGCTTAATGGAAAAGATTCGGGTGTTTGAGAGGGCTTGCCTTAGGCCTTGTCTTCGCTTGTACAGAACACCAGAGTCGGAGTACAAAAAATTTTATCCTAATGAGGTCCTTTACAACAGGACGAACCTAATGCGAGTGGACAACTTCGTAATTAAGCTGACTCGAAGGCACATTGCAAGAGCAATGGCCTCGACGAACAACCTGATATCCGGGGCCTACTACCCCAATTACCTTTATCACGAGAGTGTGCGCTCCAACGGCTTCGTTCCACAGGAAGCATTCCTCTACTTTGATCAGATAGGGTTGATCCAGGATAGATCAGCGGTCCCGTTAATCTTCCATGTCGCTCGGACAGCTGGGGACAGGCGACTCAACTACAACAGAGACGTCGCACACGGCAGGGTGGATCGTCTCAGGTTCAGTAGGGCGGTGGGGAATCGCGATAAGAGGGATGTCGTTCGGCAGCACCAGCCGAACGGTGGTGGTTGAATGATGGGGAATATGTTTCGTCGTCGTTTCCGTCAGCCTCACTAATGAGGCAGAGCTGACCAACCTATTTGCTCTGTAAATAGCGATGGCCAGCTTACATAGGTTTAGGTTAGCATTTAAGAAAGATATGTATATATTAGTATATATAAAGGTATATACTAATATATGTATATTATTGTGTATAATGTCTATGTGTTTACATGTGTGTATTGTGTATCTAGGTTAGCTAGACTAAGGTTTATTTTAAGTTATATATTAAGTTTTTATAAAAAATACAAAATATTGTCCATATGCTAAGTTTTTGTTAACAATGTTTTTCTTAGCCTTAAGTATAGAAAATAAATATCATAAAAAAAATGTAAATTGAGTCGAAAGACATAGACATAAGAATTTAGAGTAGCTTAGAGTGCCTGTGTGGGGCCAGTAAGTTAGTATAAGATTGTTAAGTAATTGTGAGCTAGCATTAAAGCATTTCTTGTTAGAATGTAAGAAGTAATGATAAGTAAAATAAAATGCACTTAAAACTAAAACTACTTTTTTTTTCTCTTGGTTGTTCTGTCTCCGATAAAATTTCGGTTCTGTCTTAATTTTCACATATATTATACTATGTGCCCGTCAAAAGGAAGAAAATCTAACTTCTCACGGAAAACGTGTTAATAATATGACTTTGTTCTACCTATACAGACTGTGTTTGCACGACAGCGACGTTTCTTATGTGACGTGTATTTGTCATGTCTAATGTAATAGTATATACTTATAATAATACAACCATAACATCCCCTTTTCTTTTGTTTTTCCTTTTTTTTTCAAAGTCTGATGAACTTAACACACAAATACTATAACACAATTTTATAATTGGTAATCCATAATAAATAATGGTGGTGGCGATGGCGCGACTTTAAGCTCATTGGCCTATCATGCAGAGGGTCCGTGATTTGATCCCCGGCATCGCCAACAATTTTTCGAATCGTCATCACCCTTTCGGCGGGTAAAATTGCCTATGAAAAAGCTTCTAAGGAGTGCCGTTCGAGTTGGGCGATAAGCCGTAGACCCCGCTCAGATGTGACAAAAATGACAACATGAGCAACACAAATGAGTGTCAAGAAGCTAGGCCATGGACCATACCCAACTGCCTGCGCCACAGTGTTTTTGTTCTTGTTTTTTTTTTATTTCATTCATACTAAATACTAAAGTATTACATATTAATTAGAAAATAAACACCAGCATAAGCCTCCGGAAATGGAATTCGAACAGTGGAAGAAATGGAAAGTCTTTCGATTCTACAGAAATTCCAGCTGTGCAAAAGATGTTGGGCCTATTATGGTTTGTTCTGAGTGATAAAATTTCTGTGTCTCTTTAGTCGGTTGAGAATCTTTTGACTTCGAATTTAAATACGAATAAAGGCACCAAAACCCTTTTGATATCAAAACGGCTCTGTGTTTATTTAAAAATAAATATAAAGGTACTTGCTCGAAATTTCTACACGTGAACGGATTCTCGAATTGAATTAAACTGGATACGTCGACAAACTATTTCCAGATTGGAATCAGCGCGCGGGCAAAGACAGTCCTGCTAACTGCTGAAAATCTGCAAACTTCTTTGCTTTGGACTCAAGGACTAGTCTGGCTGGTTAGCGAAGAAAACCATTCGAATGATGACATTGAAGCTTTATCGTTCATTGCAGCTTCATTGGTCTCTCTAACTTAAGAAAACGATTTAAAACCGCCTTTGGATTCTATTATCAATTTCAAAGACTTCAGCTGTTGGAACCCATTACTGCTTGTTTCCTGCTAACTCCTACGTTTAACGATCTCTTGAAAGAAAAAAGGTAGAATGGAATTCATTCTCTTGTCTGCTGATGAATTAAACGTTCGCGAATTTTATTGGATAAGGAATATACAATTTCAAAATGTTGCTTATACTCGTAAAACTTATCTTTTAAAGAAAAATAATACCTGCCAAATTCCCGATTGCCCCGTTATGTCCGTTCCATGACAGTAATTGTCTATTGCTCGCAAGTGGAATGGCTACCGTTCCTACATGAGGAAATCCCATCCCATAATACTCCCGCCAAATTCGTATGTTACCCTCCCTATAGCAAGGGATTTTCATCAGAAATCTCCCCATAGTGGACTTAAGATAGTTTTGTCTCAACTTAGAAGCCGCTTTAGGATACCCAAAGAGGGTAGCAGGGGGATCCTGCTTTACGAGGCTTAAAAAAAATTGTTTTTTTTATTGCTTAAATTTCTTCCTAATATATCTAAGAACATGTCTGTAAAGTTGTAAAAGCTAATTCGAAATATTTTCAAGGGTATAGCACTTAACGCAGTAGGGCGTCGAGCAGGTATAGGAGCGCTCGGGCAGCTCGAGCATGCGCTCTTCCCCTCGGAGGAATAAATCCGAACAATGTACCTGGAGAGGTTCAATTACCGTCTAAAATAATATTTTGAATTAATAGCTGGGTTAAGCTATAATACAAATTATAACGATATATTACCTCTCTGTTTAAATGCTTTATTCTTACAATAAACTTTGAAGGGCGTTTTCACGAGTTTTCATTTTTATGATTTTAATAAGTTGGCGGCCGTGATTGCAAGAACGACGAATCAAAATGAACCTAAGCTTGTTTTCTTCAGTTTTCAGTTCTCTTCAATTTGAACTAAACAATTCTAAACAACTTTTTTAGCAAGTTGAAATAATTTCTATTCTTGTAAAGAGCACATTTTTTTTTATCTGGAAAAAAATTTAATTTTGATTTTTTTGGGTTTTTTCTTAATTTAGAAGAAGAAAAATATGCAATATAATAATTAAAATTTATCTTGTTTTTTTGTTTCAGACAAAACTTACGAGCTTCATCTTTCCCGCCGATTTGACTCTGCAAGGTGTTGCACAAATGTACATATTAATTGGCTGCGTTTGAGTATTTTTGTCTTTTTAAACTTTTTTTTAACATTCAAATATGCAAAGAAATAATCTGAAAAGTTCGCTACACTTGCTTATTTTTTTTGTCCTAAAAAAATTCCCCAAAAAACGTTTTTTTTAGGCCTTATAAAGCAGGATCCCCCCTTATGCGATCAACTTCCTGACAAGTCAACAACGAAAGTTAGCATGGTTTTTGATGCTTCTTCTTTGATGCTTACTGCCTGATATATTTGAGGTACTTCTGAAGTTTCGAAAGGGAGTTAAATGGAACGTCTTCACTGACCAGCTGTCGTTTAACATGAAAGGAAGTGACTTGAATAACATAAACATAGCCACAAAGTGGAATGTACTAAAGGTAATCACTCGTATATACTCGTATGATCCCCTAGGTTTCTCGGACATATCGTCATCCGTATGAAGGTTCTTTTTCAAAATTAAAGGAGGATAAAGCTGGACTGGGACATGCTCTTCGATTCGAAGTAAGTACGGTAATGGTTTGCTTGTATTAAAGGCTTCGATAGAATAAGTGAGCTTCGTATTCCAGATGGTAGAGATTCTCAAAGGAATCTATTTCAAGTGAAGTCCATTTGTTCGCAGATGCTAGCATAAAAGCTGTTGGGGCTGTAGCTTATGTTCGCATAGAACGAAGCCAAGGCGTAGACGTTCAACTTTTGTGCACTACATTTCTAGTGGCGCCATTGAAAAATAACAAGGGCAATGACCTCACCTTACCAAAGCTTAGCTTAACCGCATCTCCTAGCATCTCGCTTCTGTGCTTATTTCAAGTCTTTTTTCGAAGAAGTCTTCAGTGACGAAGTATTGAAAGGCAGCTGATTTGAAAAATGCGAAGCGTTGTTGGCTTAGATACTTTCGAAACATTTATATTAAAAATTAAATTGTTTCTTAACAGCAGGGTAACCCTTTCTTGGATAAAGACAGCGTTCGCGAATTGGTACTCGGTTGCAGCAGCTTAATGAGCTTCGTGATATTGTCAATCCGATTTTGCTTCCTATGAGCTTACTATGCACAGTGGTGTCAACACAGTATTAGCACGGCTAGGAGAGAAATTTTGGTTACCCAATGTTCAGCTAATTATAAAGAAAACCGTCAAATCCTGCCGCGTATGCCAGCAGCTACGGGGCAAATCGTGCTCCCTTCCGTTTGGACCCCTGCCAAGACAACTGCTGCTAAGCCATTTGAGACAGTCGGTGTGGATTTTGCTGGGTCCCTCTATGCGACGCTTAATGCTGAAAGAAGAAAGGTATACCTAATGATCTTCACGTTGGCTATTATAAGAGCTACTCATCTAGAATTGTTAAGTAGATTGACTTCTGAAAGCTGTCTATTAGCTAGTAGGCCATTTATTTCAAGAAGAGGAATACTATGGAATAACATTGTCGGAATAAAAGCCTTTCCCAGAAACGCTTTGTTGATCACTAGATGAAGACGAATTTAATTCTTTTGCCACTTCTGCCACCAAGTTGTTTATTATTAAAAGACAGAAAACGTGTAAATAATATGACTTTCTTTTGTAGACTGTCTTTACACAACATTGACGTTTCTTATATGACGTTAACTTGTCAGATCTAATATAATAGTACAACCATAACAGTCACTATTATTTCATGTTCACATGAACATTTAGACGTTATTAATTAGCTCTATACCTCTCAATCTATTTGTTTTTTTTATATATTCGCAATATGTATGCACATAAATTTTTTTTGGATTTTTCTTAGCACATGACATATCTGAATATCCGATAGGTTTTTTTTACAATTGTCTTGAATTTTTTCCTTTTGTTAACTTTCTCCACTACTTGGTTTCACAAGGTGTGAGAAAATATTTGCGTCACTTTTGGTTTGTCTATGTCTTTCACTTGTTTTTAATTCATTTTTCGCATGGAAATGTCACTTTTTAAGGAATGTCAAAATTAAAAGCCCCTTGCCTCTTATCTTAATTGTTGAACTTATTAATATTTCGAAATATAATATTTTTACAATATAAATGAATTTAAATTTTTATAAAAAGGTATACCTTACTGCCTCTTTATAAATTGTACGATACCAAGCCGAATCATTACTTTTAAAGTTTATCTCTTTCAAACATATGGTATATATACTCGTAGTAGTTGACTTTTTACATTACTTATCATATCAGTAGACAGGATTTACCAATCCTGCGCTACAGGGAACAGGGATCATCTTTCGTTTTTTTCGTTTTCTTCAATTCAGTAACTCTTACATGCTAGATAAAAAACGCTTTAAAATTAGCTTAATTAACTTAAAATTATCTTATTCTAACTTACTGGCCCCATGCGAACACTCTCAGTTAAACCTAACAATTCAATTTTGTCTTTCGACTTACCGTACATATCTTTATTTTATTGTTTTTTCTCCATAAGATATAATTAAAACTAAGAAAACATATTTCTAACATAAATCTTAAGACTAAAAACTAAGTACTACCAAAAACAAATCTTAATCTTCTTAACCTACCTAAGCTACTCGTATCTTATTGTATGAGTATTATTTATAAAATGTTTTTTTCTTGTGTGGTGTGGATAACCACTTTTTTAAGAGAGAGTCACCATCTCAATTGTTTTTTTATTATTATTTTATTAATTTTTTTTTTATTTTGTCTCTTTTTTTTTTAGTTTTTTTAATGTTTTTTTATTTCTTTGATAATTTTTTTTGTTCTTAAATCTACCTTAACCCTATCGTAACCTATGTAAGTCGGCCATGACTAAAAATAAAGCAGACCCACTCTGCTCCCTAACATAGCTCCCTAGTACTAGTACTAGAGGAAGCAAGCCACCAAAATTGTTGGACATGACATCCGTCATGTCGCGACTCCCTACCGCCCTACTAAACCGGAGAGGCTCTGCACTGCCGTGTGCGACGTCTCTGTCGTAGTTGAGTCGCCTGCTCGCGGCTGTTCGAGCGACGTGGCAGATTAACGGCACCGCTAATCTGTCCTTGGTCAGACCTTTCATATCGAGATAAAGGAACGCTTCTGGAGGAATAAGGCCGTCAAAGCGAATTCTCTCATGATACAAATAATTAGGGCAGTAAGCCCCGGAGATCAGGTTATTCGACGATGTCATTGCTCTTGCAATGTGCCTTCGAGGCAACCTAATAACAAAATTGTCCACTCTTATTAGGCTCACCCTATTGCACAAGACCTCATTAGGATTGAATTTTATGTACTCAGACTCTGGTGTTCTGTATAAGCGAAGACAAGCCCTTAGGCAAGCCCTCTAAAACACCCGAATCTTTTCCAAAAGACTTGAACCACACGGGACAACCAATTGTAAGCATAGGCCGAATAAGGGCCATGTAGCAGATCACCTTTACCCTCGCATCGAGATGCCTCCTATAAAACAGTCTCTTTGTAAGGGCAACATCTATATGTGTGTTGAAATATACATATTGATCTAGCCAGAGCAGGTATCTGACTACATTTCGACAAGCAAGTGGCTGCCCGTGTTGTCCATCGATCTAAAACTTTCGCCAATTCTTTCTGGTATCCGCAGATGCCCCAGACAAAGGCGTCCTAAATAGAATAGTTTCCGACTTCTGAAAGTTAATCTTCAACTTCCAGTCATCGCTATATCATTTAATTTTATCGAGGTCACGTTGCAAAGGAATATTTATAAACTCAATCTTTGGACTTTATCTGTACGCGATTAAGTCGTCTGCGTACGCTATGGCATGGTGAACTGAACCTGTCAGATCACTGGTGTAAATGTTGAAAAGGATTGGCGAATTGACCGCACTTTGTTGCAGACCGTTTTTAATGTGAAATGTACGAGTAGAAGTCACATCGCCATTCTTCACGATGAACTGACTATCTGTGAGCATATTGAAAAAAAATATACAGCAGTGGTTTACTAATGCCCAGTCTGTTCAGCTTGTAGAAGAGTCCCTCTAACCATACGGTATGGAAGGCCTTCCCAAAGGTAATCAGTCATGCATCCGTGCACTGCTTCTTGGCCTGGTTCTGTTGGATATCAGAAACCAGTTTAGACGCGACATAAAAAACACCATACCCCGCCTTGAAATCGAATTGATTATCCGGAACTATATTTCTGTCCTCAACCCACTTAGCCAGGACCCTATTGCTAACCTTTTCGAAAACCTTAGTGATGCTTTGAAGGAGACTAATCGACCGGAGATTCGCCGGATTGGAGTTGTCTTTATCTCTCTTGGGGATGGGATGTACCATCGCAGTTTTCCAATGCGCTGGATAATGTGAATTATATTTTCCATTTTTAAACAGGGTGGTATAAATCTACACCGCTTTTAGTGTGAGACGCCGAAGAACAATGTTCGGTATCGGTTCCCACTGATTTCTTCGTTTGGAGCTCTTCTTTCGAGATCAACGGGGAATATTCCCTTTCATTTGCGATGATATTATTTGCCATATTCTCGTCACCGAACTGGGTGAAGCCCGAGTTCTCGGTTCACTATTTCATTTCGAAGGTAGAAATTGTGCACAAGGACTCGATTCACCAAGTCGTGATTCGAGCCAATGATTTCATTCGGCTTGTAAGCTTCCTGGAAAGTCGCTCCTATGCGGATCTTCGATCACAAAGAAGTTTTCATCATCAACAGCTTCATTTGGATCTGTGCCTGCTACTAAAAGTATGTTTTTGTTGTCCGTCGTTCGGGTGATTTTTAGACGTGAAAGGTCGTTTTGATCTTTCATCCGAAATATTTTATTTATTTGCGAGAACATATTCGGGTTGCTGGTGTTTACAGCCCAAATTTTGTTGTTCCAATGCAAACTTACAGAAGCCCTGTAATTTTCTTGTATTAATGTTTGGAGATTTTTGATCGAAGACTTTAATGTCATAATCTCCGGGCTATGTCTGTCGGTAAATTGTCTGTACAAGGTCTTCAGTCTGGACAGAAGTCTACTTTTATGTCGATGCAGTGCGTCTATAGTTGAATTACGGAACAAGTCTTCGTTGTCAGTGTACTGATACCGAGGTATCGTTGTGTCCATTGTTCGTTTAATTGTCTCGTCTATTAGTTTTAGATACCTGTCAATCTCCTCGTTTGACAGATTTCTGTTGAACGGTGGGTAGAGCGAATTCGAGGAGAGTGCTTATTTCGGTACAAAGACCGCAATGGTCACTGTCATACACTAAATTGCGAAGACAGTTTACAGTTTGTTGGTTCGTACCTGTCAGTTGTATTCGTATGTCGAACAACAGGAGATCCAAATTGGAGCCGTGTCTAGGAAACGACGGACTATCCGTCGCCTTAAGCCGAGTCTATACATCACACTGTGTTGACCCCACCAATTGAATAATAGGTTCCCTCTAGTGTTTGGTGTATTATTTCCCCAATCGCCATGTTTGGCGTTGAAATCTCCGCCGATAATAAAATAGTTTTCCTCCAATTCCAGTCTTAGAAATTGAAAAAGTGTTTCGAGCTCTGAGATGAATAGGGTGGATTGAGTAGCCTTAGGTGCATCAAGAGACACCATGTATGACCGCTTTCCATTATAGAGAGGGATATACATGATGCATGCCTATAGCACCTGAAAGCTGCGCACTACACGACTGTATATTCTTTTAAAACGTATACCTTTTCTTACTAAGATTACAACGCCTCCTCCTTGTATGGATTTGGGTCGATTTCTTCGCATGATTTTATACCTTCTGTGCCTCATTTTGTGTCTTTTGGTTAGCTAAGTTTCACTAACCAAAAGCACATCAGGAGCTTGGTCTTTAAGCAACTTAAAAAGTGTGCCTCTTCGCTCAATCCTAATCAGTGAATTGATATTCACTGCAAGGACCTTCAGGGTTTGCTCCGCCATGTACGTACCCATTACGCCTGGAGGTGCGTTAGGCTCGGCAGCAGCACGTATATTTGATCCACCCGCGTGGCTTGCTCGGTAATTTGACGTTGAAGCTGAGCCAACTTCCCCTGGATAGAGAGCAATATAGCTAGCATGTCATTTGCCGGTTCCGGTGCTCTTTGCGCAGGGGCCTGAGTAGCAACCTTCGCTGGCTGTACCGTATTTCCCCTACCTGCCGCCATTTGGGCGTAGGTAACCTGGGGAGTAACGGGTGGTGTTTGTGTTAGAACAGGTGGACGCTTAACTTCCACTTTTTTCTACCGGCCCAGATTTACTCTCTTTATGTACTGGAATTTGTGACAACCCCGATAGTTTGCGGTGTGTCCCGTATTCTTACATAAAACGCAAGAGAGTTGACTTTTTTCTGACACTCCATCCCATCCCAGAGCGCATTCTTCTGATTTGTGGTTCTTACCGCAATTGACACATCGAGGCTGCATTTGGCAGTTCGACGCAGCGTGCCCGAACCTTTGGCAACGAACACATTGCAATATGTTTACAATCTGGTAGTCTAGGACTTTGATATTCCGTAGACCTTCCACTTTGCTATTGGGACTTAGCTGAACCAGGGAGAACGGTAGCTTCCGTTTCTCCCTTTTGGCTCTGGCTGTAACGAACGGCTTAGCTCCCACGAATTTGAGACCGTCGCCCTCTTTCTCTTTGAGCTCGAAATTAGTGCGAGGTTCTAACCCCCTCAGCAGCATTGTTTCAAGCTTTTCCCCCTTCGGGGTGAAGGAGAAGAACTCCGTCGTCGAATCAATTAACAGGTTCTTAATTTTATTTTAGCGCTCCACTGTATTACGGTGGATCGCATGTCTATCTACACTTACCCTCTTAACAAAAAAATTTGAGCCAATGGCCGACTTATATAACTCAGTCGTATCCTTAAGCTCCATCTTAAACGTATTTATTGGTGGAACCATTTGCTTTTGCCGCTGCTGCTGTTGTTGTTGCGGCTGCTGTTTTTTGTTGCTGTTGCTTCTGCTGCTGTTGTTGTGGTTTCTGCTGCTGATGTTGTTGTTGTTGCTTTCCGTTTGTTTTTTATGTGTTTTATAGTCTCTGGATTGGGCTGTTTTTGTTTTGGTTTTCTTGTTGTTCCCGTTGTTTTGCCTGTTCGACTTCTTGCTGCTGCTGTTGGGCAGGCTGACTCTCTCTTTCGCTTTTTGCCATTTGTTTTGCTTTAATGGCAAGAACTCTTCGCTGCAGCTCTTTAATGCTATTGTTGAGTGCACTGACTTCTTCCTCTTCGTCTTCAGACTCAGAGGCCGCAAGCGAGGCGAATAAGTTGTCGCCTCCCATTTAGTGGCCTTCCCCACCGTCAGACACATATGGGAAGACATTATTGTCTGCAGCTTGTCCATCACGACATTCAACTGCTGTCCTTGCCGACGTTGTTGGCATCTCTTCTCCCACTGTACTAGGCAGCTTTGCAGTAGATGCTGCAATGGAAGGCGCTTTACGAGGTTTGGAGTTGGCCTTAGCTTCCTCCTCCTCTTTGTTGTAGTTGACGTTGTTATTGTAGACTGCTTGTGGTCGACTGGTTTAACACACTGGTTTAACACTTTCAAATCGAACACCACCCGTATTTTGGTAGTGGAACTATCACCCTTAAAAACCGCATGAAGAGGTAGATAGTAATGGTTAATATTTTCAACAAGTTCAGATGTAGGAATTTCCTTCATATGACCTAGCGATATATGTTCCCTCAAGAAACGAGAATATTCAGATTTTAGATCAGGATTATGTAGAAATCTCCGCTCGATCGAATATAATCGGTTGAGAGCAATATGAAAAGAGTTACCGACACTGAGATTGGAATCGGGCTTAAATGGCAGTTCCACCATATATTTGCCATCTAAATGGCGACGATATGTTGAAGCAAAATGTTCTTCTGCCCTCTGTTCACCAAGCTATAGTAATGTTTCATGATAGACCTCTTCGAGGCGCCAAAAAAGTTCTAGATCGAAGTCCAGTGAGCGGTCTAATTGGGAACAGAATGTTTTGACTCCTATCTAACTATCGGTTTGAGTTGCCTGCTGGAAGATACCTGCTACCACCCAGCCAAATATGGTTGGAATAAGCCTAGGAACACTTACATCTTTTGGCCTCGAAGGTCCGAGAATGATGTTAAACAAAGATCTCGGTGAGATCCTTACCGAACTTGATGGAGCAGCGTGCTTTCTCCATCGTCATCCTGCACAGACGGAGGAGTTCGGCAGGGATGCCGATACTAAAAATTGCTCTGTATAGCTCGTCTCTATAGATGCTGTCATACGCGGCCTTAAAACCGATGAATAGGTGCTGGGTATCGATCTGTAGCTCATGGGTCTTCTCAAAGATCTGCCGTAGTGTGAATATTTGGTCGTTGGTGGACTTTCCTGGCCTGAAGCCACACTGATATGGATCTATCAGGTTGTTGACGAACGGCATCAGGCGTTCACACAATATGCCGGGTAAGATCCTGTATGCGATGATAAGGAGACTGCTGCCTCTGTAGTTCGCTCAATTCAGAGGGTGTTCTTTCTTGAGAATCGAACAAACAATGCTGAGGTTCCATTTATGGGCATACTTTCGTCCGACAATATTTAATAGATGAGTTGGTGTACGCCCCTTACCAAGTCATCGCCTGCAGCTTTGAACAGCTCGGCAGTCAGGTCGTCCGCTCCAGCAGCTTGGATGGACTTAAGCTTCGATATGGCTATCTTCACTTCATCGAGGTCGGGTGGACGGAATTGTTGGTCGTCATCATCCAAGTTGAAAGGTTGATTCTGCCAGACAGCGGTGTTTGTTCCGTCGTCGCCGTTATACAGTCTGCAGAAATGGTATTTCCAAATCCTCAGCATCGACTGCGATTCTAATACGATGTTCCCTTGTTGATCTCTACAGGCTTCGGTTCGGGGTTTGTTTCCGTAAAACTTTGTTTGGTAAATCTTTCGAACTTCATTCCTGGGGTAGCATCTCTCAATGCTCTCTCGTGTTCGTGTTCGGTGTTCGTCTCTCCTATTCCGCTCACAGAGCTCATGAGCAGCTATGGTCTTTCTGTGCAGCGCCGCTTTATATACATCCTGCTTAACTGCATGTGCTTGCCGGCATTCATCACCGAACCAGGGGTTTCGTTGTGGTGGACGAGTGAAACCCAACGCATCAGTTGCGGCATATCTGATGCGTTTTGGCAGTGTTTCCAGTAGTCTTCGATGCTTGATGCTGGCGGTATTGGACCTCTTAAGAGTTTAAGAGGCACTCGATCGGAAAAGGACTTGGCGATCTCTTGCGATTGCAGCCGTCCGACGTCGAATTTCCTTACAGCATTAGTTTGTCTTGGAATAGTTTGGGATATCCGCAACCGTACCTCGGCTACAACAAGGTAATGTACGGACATCCATAATACTAGAGGAGTGTCTTGCGTTGACTGTTCTCCAAGTCCTCTTGTGTATGTCGAGATATGGGAACTGAGTGCTTGCTGCGACAATGTTTCGCCCCGCCGCAAAGTCGATTAGCCTGAATCCGTTATCGGAGGTGGTGTCGTGCAGGCAATATTTTCCGATTGTTCCACCAAAGATACCTTCTCTTCCTAGCTTTGCATTAAAATCACCAAAGACAATTTTAATGTCAGATGTAGGGCATTGCTCGTAGGTCTTGTTAAGGAGCTCATAGAAGGCATCCTTGGTGTCGTCATCTTTCTCCTCTGTGGAGGCATGCGCGAATATAAAGCTGATGGCGAATTTAGCCTTGCTGCGGATTGCTACGAAGTGCTCGCTCACATGCCGGAAGCTCAGGACTTTTTGTCTTAGTCTGTCTTCGACAACAAATCCGCATCGAAATAAGCGCTGCTTTTGCCGTAGTAGATGTCGCAGTTTTTCATCTTCTTTTTGACCGGCCAATCCCTTAGCATTTCTTGGATGGCGGTTATGTCTGCTTTGCAGCATGCTAGGGCTTCCGCTATTGCTCGGCTGCACGTGGTCTATTAAGGTATCTAAAATTCCACTTGCATATCCGAAGCTGATTGTTCTTTATCGTTTGCGTGGGTTGTCAACAGTAGATCCTTTCATATCCGAGGCTTGTTGGTGCCTCGCAACTTCGTTTTTGTTTAAATGGCCGGGCAGTTACCCAGGCGGCATAACCCCCAACCTGGAGGACCAGTTCTATTTTTAATGCCCCTAGGACGATGGGATATACAAAAAATATAGGATTTGCTGTTCTCGAATTGTCAAAGTTGAAACTGTATGATTTCTACTTCGTCCATGCAGCCAAAGTATTGTTTATACCATGAGACTCTCAAATTGTATACATTTTGGAGGTAGACTTATAATACTTCGAATATCTTCATGATCAACATAATGGTTTGCCCTTTTGTGTAGAGAATAAAAAACTATCAAATTCTAAATGCATATAATGCATATAAAATGCATATAATTCATAAATCAAAATATATCATACATTATAGAAATCATAGAAACATGATATGAAAATTTTAAAAGTACATACAATTTTGAAATTCAAGCAATCGTGTTGGTTAAAGGATTTGAATAAACATCACCGTATATTGGCTTAAAATGAATTTAAAAAGAACTTCTTCAAATTATTAAATAACGCTGTGAACGTTAAAACTATGGAAAATTCAGATAAACGAAAAAATTTGAAAATTGAGAGAGTAGTAGAAGGTGGTTAGGCGCTAGTGCTCTTATAGCAAAGCCAAACTTTCACAGTTCATTACAGTTTACAGAAAACATGATAACTATTCAAATGAGTCCTCTTCAGGGGATATACAATACAGCAATTTACATAGGATTTGCTCTACTCGAACTGTCAAAGTTGAAATTGTATGATTTCCACTATGAGTTTATGCAGCCAAAGTACGGTAATAATATAAGATTAAATTATATGGACACTGATTCATTTGTATATTCTATTCAAACTGAAAATTTTTATAACGATATACAGCCTAGGCCCAGGTCCCCCCCGGACTGTAGCACCACCTAAAGTAAAAGTAAAAAAGTATACAACCTGATATTTACAAAAAGTTTAATACATCAGGTTATCCTGATTATAATATATACAACATACCAATGAAAAAAAAAGGTAATTGGAATGATGAAAGATGAAATAAGTGAAGGAATAATTAGAGAATTTGTCGGTCATTCATTCATTTTCAATGCATTTTTATTAATTTAACTTCAGAAATTCTTACAAGCTATACAAAAAAACGCTTAAAAATTAGCTTAAATAACTTAGAAAACTATCTTATTCTAACTTACTGGCCCCATGCGGACACTCTAAGTTAAACATAATTCTTAATCTACATGTCTTTCGACGTTCCGTACAGTACTTTTTTTTCGTTAATTAATTTAAGCCTAAAACTTAGAAAATAATTTTATTAAATAAAAAACTTAGTAAATGTACTTTTTGTTTTTTGGTTCTACTTAGAATAAAACTTATAAACTAAAACTTAAAGACTACTTAAAATAAATCTCAATCTACTTAACCTACTTAAGCTAACTTATTGTATAGTTTAAGTACTATTTCTTTTTTTTTGGTGTGGATTACCACTTTTATTAGATGTTACCCATCTCTGTTGTTTTTTAATTTTTTTTGTGTTTTTTTTTTATTTATTTATTTTTTTTTCAGTTTTTTTTTTTTATTTATTTTTTTTTTATTTTTTTTTTATTTTTTTTTTATTTTTTTTTTTTTTATAATTTTTACTCTTAAAACTACCTTAACCCTACCTACACCTATGTAAGCCGGCCACGGCTAAAAAAGATTAGACTGACCAACTCTGCTCCCTAATGGAGCTACCCTGCACTGGAGGAGTTCGATGATGGAGCTTCCCCTTCTTCTGCAAGCCACCAAAATTGTTGGTGCTGCCGAGCAACATCCCTCATGTCGCGAGTCCCTACCGCCCTACTAAACCGGAGACGCTCCGCACTGCCGTGTGCGACGTCTCTGTCGTAGTTGAGTCGCCTGTCCGCAGCTGTTCGAGCGACGTGGAAGATTAACGGCACCGCTAATCTATCCTGGATCAGACCTTGTTTATCGAGATAGAGGAACGCTTCTGGAGGAATAAAGCCGTCAAAGCGAACTCTCTCGTGATACATATAATTGGGGTAGTAAGCCCCAGAGATCAGGTTGTTCGACGAGGTCATTGCTCTTGCAATGTGCCTTCGAGTCAACTTAATAACAAAATTGTCCACTCGTATTAGGTTCGCCCTATTGTACAAGACCTCATTAGGATAGAATTTTATGTACTCAGACTCTGGTGTTCTGTACAAGCGAAGACAAGCCCTAAGGCAAGCCCTCTCAAACACCCGAATCTTTTCCAAAAGACTTACTCTCACGTTGAACCACACGGGACAACCAAATGTAAGCATAGGCCGACTAAGGGCCATGTAGCAGATCACCTTTACCCTCGCATCGAGTTGTCTGCTATAAAACAGTCTCTTTGTAAGGGCAAAAGCACCTCTGGCTCTGGCCAGAGCAACATCTATATGTTTGTTAAAATACAGATATTGATCTAGCCAGATCCCAAGGTATCTGACTACATTTCGACAAACAAGTGGCTGCCCGTGTTGTCCCACGATCTGAAACTTTCGCCAATTCTTTCTGGTATCCGCAGAGGCCCCAGACAAAGGCGTCCTAAACAGAATGGTTTCCGACTTCTGAAAGTTTATCTTCAACTTCCAGTCGTCGCAATATTGCTTAATTTTATCGAAGTCACGTTGCAAAAGAATGTTTATAACCTCAATCTTTGGACCTGATCTGTACGCGATTAAGTCGTCTGCGTACGCTATGGCATGGTGAAGTGAACCTATCAGATCGCTTGTGTAAATGTTGAAAAGGATTGGCGAGTTGACCGCACCTTGTTGCAAACCGTTTTTAATGTTGAATGTACCAGTAGAAGTCACATCGCCATTTTTCACGATGAACTGTCTATCTGTGAGCATATTGAACAGAATATACAGCAGTGGTTTACTAATGCCCAGTCTGTCCAACTTGTAGAAGAGTCCCTCTAACCATACGGTATCGAAAGCCTTCTCCAAGTCAATCAGGCAGGCACCAGTGCATTGTTTCTTGGCTTTGTTCCATTGGACATCAGAAACCAGTTTAGACGCGGCATGAATAACATCATGCCCCGCCTTGAAACCGAATTGATTATCCGGAACTATATTTCTGTCCTCAACCCACTTAGTCAGGACTCTATTGATGACTTTTTCGAAAACCTTACTGATGTTTGGAAGGAGACTGATCGACCGGAGATTCGCCGGATTGGAGGTGTCTTTATCCCTTTTGGGGATAGGATGTACCACCGCAGTTTTCCAATGCGCTGGATAATGTGCATTATTCATTGCATTGTTAAACAGGGTGGTATAAATGTCCACCGCTTGTAGTGGGAGATGTCGAAGCACAATGTTCGGTATTCCATCGGTTCCCACTGATTTCTTACTTCTTATTGTGTCGAAGATCGTTTGAAGCTCTTCCTTCGAAATGAACGGGGGTTGCTCCCTTTCATTGGCGAAGACATTATTTGCCATATTATCGTCACTGAACTGGGTGAAACCCGAGTTCTTAATTCGCCAGTTCACTATTTCATTTCGAAGGTAGAAATTGTGCACAAGGACTCGATTTTCCAGGTCGTGGTTGGGACCAATGATGTCATTTGTCTTGTACACTTCCTGGAAAGTCGCTCCTATAGCCTCGACCTTCTCCTGCGGATCTTCGATCACAAAGAAGTTGTCATCATCAACAGCTTCATTTGGATCTATGCCTGCTGTTGAGAGTATGCGTTCGTTGTCAGTCGTTCGGGCGATTTTTAGACATGAAAGGTCGTTTTGATCATTCCTCCGAAATATTTTATTTATTTGCGGGAACATATTCGGATTGCTGGTGTTTACAGCCTGAATTTTGTTGTTCCAATACAAACTTACAGAAGCTCTGTAATTTTCTTTTATTAATGTTTGGAGGTTTTTGATCGACGACTTTAATGTCACAATCTCCGGGTTGTGTCTGTCAGTAAACTGTCTGTACAAGGTCTTCAGTCTTGAGAGTAGTCTACTTTTATGTCGGTGAAGTGCGTCAATAGTTGCGTTGCGGAATAAGTCTTCGTTGTCAGTGTATTGATACCGAGGTATTGTTTTGTCCATAGTCCGTTTAATTGTCTCGTCCATTAGTTTTAGATACCTGTCAATCTCCTCGTTTGACAGATTTCTGTTGGACGGTGGGTAGAGCGAATTCGAGGAGAGTGCTCTTGTCAGTGTCCTGGAGAAGTGTGTCCAACGCACTCTACTATAATTGTAGGAATGCCTTTGAACATACTCATCCAATTCCGCATTTTCGTTCGGAACGGTTATTTCGGTACTAAGACCGCAATGGTCACTCTCATACACAAAAGTGCGAAGACAGTTTACAGTTTGTTGGTTCGTACCTGTTAGTTGTATTCGTGTGTCAAACAGCAGGAGATCCAAATAGGAGCCGTGTCTAGGAAACGACGGACTATCCGTCGCCTTTAGGCCGAGTCGGTACATCACACTGTGCTGACCCCACCAATTGAATAGCAGGTTCCCTCTAGTGTTTGGTGTATTATTTCCCCAATCGCTGTGATTGGCGTTGAAATCTCCGCCGATAATGAAATAGCTTTCCTCCAATTCCAGTCTCAGGAATCGAAAAAGTGTCTCGAGCTCTGAGATGAATTGGGTGGATTGAGTAGCCTTAGGCGCATAAACAGACACCATGTATAACCGCTTTCCACTGCGGAGAGGGATATACATGATGCATGCTTCTAGCACCTGAAACCTACGCACTACACGACTGTTTATTCTTTTAAAACGTATACCTTTCTTACGAAGATAGCAACGCCTCCTCCTTGTATGGAGTTGGGTCGATTTCTACGCATAATTTTATACCTTCTGTGCCTGATTTTGTGTCTTTTAGTTAGCTTAGTTTCGCTAACCAAAAGCACATCAGGGGCTTGGTCTTTAAGCAACTTGAACAGTGTGAATTAACATTCACTGCAAGGACCTTCAGGGTTTGCTCCGCCATGTACGTACCCATTACGACTGAAGGTGCGTTAGGCTCGGCAGCAGCGCATATATTTGATCTACCCGCGTAGCTTGCTCGGTAATTTGACGTTGCAGCTGAGCCATCTGCCCCTGGATAGAGAGCAAGATAGCTAGCATGTCATTTGCCGGTTCCGGTGCTCTAGGCGCAGGGGCCTGAGAAGCAACCTTCGCTTGCTGTGCCGTATTTCCCCTACCTGCCGCCATTTGGGCGTAGGTAACCTGGGGAGTAACGGCTGGTGTTTGTGGTAGAACAGGTGGACGCTTTACTTCCACCTTTTGCTGTCGAGCCAGATTTACTCTTTTTATGTATTGGAACTTAGGACAACCCCGATAGTTTGCGGTGTGTCCCGTGTTCTTACATAAAACACAAGAGAGTTGGCTTTTTTCTGACGCTCCATCCCTACCTAGAGCGCATTCTTCAGACTTGTGGTTCTTACCGCACTTAACGCATCGAGGCTGCATTTCGCAGTTCGACGCGGCATGCCCGAACCTTTGGCAGCGAACACATTGCAAAATGTTTTCGTGCCTTTTTACTTTTTCCCAGTGAACCACCTGGTAGTCTAGGACATTGATACTCCTTAGACTATCCAGACGGCTTTCGGGACTGAGCTGAACCAGGAAGAACGGTAGCTTTCGTTTCTCCCTTTTGGCTCTGGCTGTGGTGAAGGGCTTGACCCCTACGAACTTGAGCTCTTCGCACTCTTTCTCTTTGAGCAGTGCGAGGAGCTCCTCCGGACTAGTAGACGGTTCTAACCCCCTCAGCAGCATAGTTTGCAGCTTTTCCCCCTTCGGGGTGAAGGAGAAGAACTCCGTCGTCGAATCCCTTAACAAGCTTTTTATTTTATTATAGCGTTCCACTGTGTTACAGTGGATCGCGTGCCTATCTACACTTAATCTTTTAATGAAAAAATTACAGCATATGGCCGACTTACATAATTCTATTGTATCCTTGAGTTCCACTTTGTATGTGTTTATCGGTGGAACCCTTTGTTTCTGCTTCTGCTGTTGTTGTTGTTGTTGTTGCTGCTGCTGTTGTTGTTGTTTTTGCTGCTGTTGTTTCTGCTGCTGCAGTTGGTATTGTGTTTGTTGCTGTTTCTGCTGCTCCTTATTTGGTTGCTTATGTTTTTTTTGTTTAAGCTCTGTCTTAGGCTGCTGCTTTTGATTTGAGCTTTGTTGTTGTTGCCGGCATTTTGGCTCGTCGGTCTCTTTTCCTTGCTGCAGTTGATCGCTTCTACTTTCTTTCTCCCTCCTTGCCATTTGTTTCGCTTTAATGGCAAGAACTCTTCGCTGCAGCTCTTTAATGCTGCTGTTTATTTCATTCATTTCATCCTCTTCGTCTTCTTACTCTGAGGCTGCCAGCGTACCGAATGTATTATTGCCACCCATGTAGTGGCCTTCTCCACCGTCTGACACATATGGGAATTCATCATTATATTTCTCGTGTCTTTTTTGTTGTTGTACGGCTGCCTTCGCCGATGTTGTTGGCGCCTCTTCCCTTGCTCTACCAGGCAGCTTTCAGTAGATGCTGATAGGGAAGGGCGCTTCACCAAGTTAGGAGTTGGCCTTTGCTTCCTCCTCCTTTTAGTCATAACATCTGCATTGTCAGTTATGTTGCGGGTCGATATTATGGCCTGGTCATCGGATGACACTGCGTCATCTGCTGGTCCCGCTATTGGAATAGCGGACCGCTCCTCGTCACTCATCTTCCGTCGAATCTGACTGTATATTGTTTTATTTTGTTTTAATTTATTTATTTTTAAAAATAAAAAGTCACTTTAAATTTTCGGGAATCGAACCCACGACCCCCACTTTATGAGCCGATGCCACTCATTTTCATTTCATTTTCAATGCATTTTTATTAATTTAAATTCAGAAATTCTTACAAGCTATACAAAAAAACGCTTAAAAATTAGCTTAAATAACTTAGAAAACTATCTTATTCTAACTTACTGGCCCCATGCGGACACTCTAAGTTAAACATAATCTTAATCTACATGTCTTTCGACGTTCCTTACAGTACTCTTTTTATTATTGCATTAATTTAAAAACTAAAACTAAGAAAATAAATTGTATTAAGCAAAAAACTTAGTAAATGGACTTTTTTTTTTGTTTTTCTCTTAATATAAAACTTACAGACTACTTAAAAAAAAATAAATCTTAAGCCTACTTAACCTACTTAAGCTAACTTATTGTATTGTTTAAGTACTATTTTTTTTTTTTTGTGTGGATAACCACTTTTATTAGAAGATGTTACCCATCTCTGTTGTTTTTTAATTTTTTTTTGTTTTTTTTTTTATTTTATTTATTTTTTTTGTTTTTCAGTTTTTATAATTTTTTTATTTTTTTTTCTTTTTTTATTTTTTTTTTGTTTTTATAATTTTTGTTCTCAAATCTACCTTAATCCTACCTAAATCTATGTAAGCCGGCCATGACTAAATAATAGGCAGACCCGCTCTGCTTCCTAACGAAGCTATCTAGTATTGGAGAGATTCGACAATGGAGCTTCCCCTTCTTCTGCAAGCCACCAAAATTGTTGGTGCTGCCGAGCAACATCCCTCATGTCGCGACTCCCTACCGCCCTACTAAACCGGAGACGCTCCGCACTCCCGTGTGCGACGTCTCTGTCGTAGTTGAGTCGCCTGTCCGCAGCTGTTCGAGCGACGTGGAAGATTAACGGCACCGCTAATCGAGCCGATGCCACTACCAGGTGGTCTACCGAGCTTCTTATGCAATATGTCTCTAAATGTAATTGGTAATTGTTTACCCACTTTCACTTCTACAAAAAGCCGAAACACGTATGTACTCCGCTGAGCTCAATGAACGACTGAGAATTTGTCGGTCTTCGTTCCAAGATGTATTCAATTGAAATAGAAAATTAAAAAGAGTAAGGGAAACAAGAGATGGTATTAATATTGATAATCACAAACATTATTTTAGCAAAAAGAAACTATTTTATAGATATATGTTTATAATTAGATCTAACATACTTAATATGTAAATATATATAATCTGAGTTATATAGAAGGTAAGAGATATGTTATGATAGATGGTGTTAATACTCTTGCATAGGGTCATTTCCATCTAAAAACTTAGAAATAATAAATATGAAATTAATCTTAGTTTTCTTATTTTTTAAGGAAGAACCCTAACAGTCTAAGTTCAAGTAAGGTTGTAGGCCCATTCAAGAGTGTTTGATGCTTACATGAGACTCAAACGCACACAATTTTTAAGTGTATGATTCGTGCGGTCACATAAAACGAAAACGCACTATAAAATGTGAAACCTTTATTTTGTTTATTTTTCATACTACTTTAGTCGATCATAGGGAGGCGAGCAAATGGAGCATGAAAAAGAATTAAACCAACACAAAACTCGTGCCTTTAGGGAAACATTAAAAAAAATTCTTTGATGAAAAGAGTTTTGCCTTATAAAATAAAACAACTTAGAGCGTGTAAGACCAAATACGGAAACTGCATTAGGTGCGAGTTGGAGAATTTTCGAGTATGTATGCACATTCTGTACATGAAAATTATTATTTTCTCTTGTGTTAAGGCGTTTTAAAAAAATTATACTTTATTTAATATTGCTCAACTATAAAGATACTTAATAAAAAAAAAATAAAAAAAACAAAAACACTGTGGCGCTGGCAGCCCGGTATGGGCCATGGCCTAGCTTCTTGACACTCATTTGTGTTGCTCATGTTGTCATTTTTGTCACAGCTGAGCGGGGCCTACGGTTTATCGCCGAGTCCGAAGGGCACTCCTTAGAAGCTTTTTCGTAGGCAATTTTACTTTCGGGAGTTTGCCATTGCCCGCCGAAAGGTTGATGGCGATTTGAAAAATTGTTGGTGACCCAGCCAGGAATCGAACCCAGACTGTCTGCGTGATAGTCCAATGAGCTAACTATCGCGCCATCGCCATTGCCTTAATATTAGTTATTTTTTTATTAGAGAGTTAACCTCTGGTGTGAGTTCTCACTGCCTGGGAAGGACTGGATAGAATCTGATTTGAATAGAGTCTGGATAGGATTTATATAGGGTTGGGATGATTCATCATGACTTCATCGATTGATTGTTCCGGATTGATCGGTGACCATTTGTGGTGACAGATAGCATATTTCATTACGTTCAATTTGTCCGGATGTTTTTGTTTATATGAACTGCTCTTGAAAAGGATGTTTATCGTACTGACGCTGAATAAGTAGTTTTTAGATATCTTACTCTAGGAAACGATTATCTTAACTCCCCTCTTTGCCCGTTTCTTCAAACTGTTTTGTAAGGATTTGAATGTACTTATTTACTTAATCAAAAAGAATCGCATCATTCTTTGATTTTGGTTTGATTTGACAGTTTTTAAATTTTCTTATAAATCTACTAAGAACAAAAATTATAATTATAATAATGGTTCTCCACAAAAGGAGATGTTTTTTGACTGCTTTTAGTATTGTAGTAATTACATTTGTATTTTCAAATTTTAGATCTTTGTCCTCAGACTCAACATATCTGATTACATCATATTTGTTTTTATTACTACACTCTGTCCAACATAAATTGGTAGTACACGTCTTATGGGGAGACTTTTTCAAAGTCAGTAACGTGCCATATATTTGCACCATACTACATATGTATTGAAAAGAAAAACCCCGTTGTTTGCCCGCCAGTTTACCTGGCTGCTGCTATTCAACACCTATTAAATTGATGTGCGTTCAGAGTTACCAGCACAGTATATAGATCAGTATATAGATCAGACAGTAGGTTTACCTCGCAATATTTTCCTTATCTTTTGTTGACCTTGGTACAGTTATCCTTGTGTGTGGAGTTGATAGCAACATACGCCAAAAAGTAAGAAAAGGATACAAAACGATACTGAAACATTGCAACAGGGTGTTTGTGAAATGAAATTAAAACATAATAGTTTTTTTTTCATACATGTGCAACGCCAAAAAGTTTATTTTTGTTATCAAATATTTTAACATCTTTGTTGCACTTCATAATTAAAAAGTATATTCTCACCCTTATAAACAAAGTAATTAAATCTTTTTTATCCTGTCTGGCACAACATTCAATAATAAATTCTGATCTCAACAATTCGTACAATTTTGCTTCGATACTATAGCTTGTTATGAAATTGTTGAAATTGGCAGACAATTTATTTTCCAATTGCTCAAAGGCCTGTTACGTATATCTACACATTCAAACCATAATTAACCTATTAACATGTACATTCATTTCCTTAGTCTCAATAAACAATACGTCAGTCTTTGGCTGAGTGTCTGAAGATACGGACGTCTGTATTTGTGCGTGTGCTCGTTACATGGTTCCGAAACCCGGGACGTGATTTATAAAATCAAATTAAATAGAAAAATAATAATAATAAATAAAATATCGCTAAAGCCACCGAAACCATTGATGGCTGGATGGGTATGAAAATTATTACACTGCAATCGACACAGAAACCGAGAAGATCCAAATAGCTAATTTCAAAACTGAAATCGGTCGGGACGCTTTGAAAGTAATAAATAATCTCGGACTAACGGAAGAAGAAAAGAAAAACCTCCAAGCCCTCAAAGCCAAGCTAACGGCACACTTTGCACCAGCAGAAAACAAAACTACGAGCGTTGTCAATTTGGTCGTATGAAACAACAAAGCAATGAAGCATTTGAAGATTTTTTCCAAAAACTATTGTACAAAAGCAAGTGAGAAAATGTTCATAGGGTACCAACGTTGAGCAATTTGTCACCGACCAAATCGCACTGGGAATACACTGTGAGGAAACAAGACAGAAACTATGGCTTGAAGACAATCTTACGTTGGATAGAGCGAAGAAAATTTGTAGAGCTGCGAAAGAGTTAGCAAGCAAATTTGTGAATTGAATAACGAAAGCAGAACAGCGATAACAAGCTCAGGAGTAAATAAGAAAATACTTATGATTGTTCACCCTGCTGTAATGAGAACGGCTATAGAAACTGTGCAGTATACAATAAAAAGTGCCATGCATGTGGTCATAAAGGTTATTTTCAGTCAAAGTGTCGCCAAAAAGCAAACAAACTAACGGAGGAGATATAGAGCAACAAGAAAAAACGCAAGCATAAGTCTATAGCAGGAAAAATATATACTTTGTCGAGTGATAACGAGACAGACGAAAGTAATAGTGACTGCTCCGACGATTACAGATTTGTTGGCAAAGCAGGTAAACTCAACTGACGACGACAAGTGGAGTGCAAAAGTGAAGGTTGGCAAACGTAAACTCACACTTAAACTCGACAGAGGTTCTTATTGTAATGTGTGTTCTGAGCAAACAGAAAAAACACTAGGAGTAAGCGTTGGAAAATCACAAACGAAACGTCTAATAGCTTACAACAACGGTAGCATCAAAGTGATATGAAAGGCGAAAATTCCTTGCAAGTACAAACAATCCGAGAAAATAGTCACATTTAAGATCGTAAGTGAGGACCTTCAACCGTTTCTTGGCCGGAACATGTGAGAAAAAGTGGGATTCATAGCACCGATCAACCTGACTGATAATGGAATCCAAAAATTGGGATGCTGCAAGGAATTTGTGTACGATATCGACTTCATTGAGAACCCACAATTCAACATTATTCCAGCTCGACGGATGCCTTATGCGATACGTGACCGCGTCAAAAATGAACTTAAGCGCATGGTAAATGCTAATTGTGAACAAAGGAAAATTGAGAGTCTGCATGGATCCTACGGAGTTAAACAAAAGTATCCGGCGAAGGCATTTCTCATTAAAAACGGTAAAGGAAATCGCAGTCAAAACAAACGACAGCAGATTTTTTACTAAGTTAGATTGCGAAAAGGGCTTCTGGTAATTGAAAGTGACTGATTGTATCTCCAAATATCTAACGTTTTCGACTCTTTGGGGTCGATACCGATACTTGCGGATGCCTTTTCGAATATCATCGGCTCCGGAAATTTTTTCCGAAATTGTGAACCGAACTCTGAAGGGGATTGACAACGTTGAAGTGGCGATGGACGACATTTTTATACATGCACCTACGAAGGAAGAGTTACAAAAAGTCACTAAAGAAGTAACACATCGCTTAAAAAACATGGAATTCACCTTAAACAAAGAAAAATGTAAGTATAACCAAACCACAATTAAATTTCTTGGTCATATATTCACAGAAAAGGGGTACCAAGCCGACAGTGACAAAATAGAAGCCATCAATAGATTGAAAACGCTGACAAATATAAAGGAACTTCAACGTGTACTTGGTATGGTTACCTACCTAGGGAAGTTCATCAACAACCTGTCAGAACTAACCGAACCGCTGCGAGGACTGCTACGCAAGGACACTGCTTGGAGCTGGAATCCGGAACATCAAGAGGCATTGGATACTATAAAGCGTACTTTAACAACAACACCAGTGCTCGCCTACTACGATGTTAACAAAAGCGTCAAATTGTCCGTCGACGCGAGTAGCAGATCGATGGGCGCATGTCTAATGCAAAGTGGTAGGCCACTTGCCTACGCCACGCGAGCATTCACTATGTCTCAACAGAATCAACCACAAATCGTAAAGGAAGCGCTGGCCATCAGATTCGGTTGCACTAAATTCCACGATTATATCTACGGCAAAGAGTTGGTGATCGAAACTGGCCATAAACCACTAGAAACTGTCTTCAGATGTCCAATTCAAAATGCACCTCTTTGACTGCAGCGAATTTTGATCGACGTGTTGGTATATTCACCTAAGGTATGTAATGTTAAAGGCAGAAACGTACCAATCGCCGACGCGTTAAGCAGAGATTGCGTATCAGAAGACATGGACACCGATAAAGAATGTGCAATAAATACGATACTAGCGATTAGCGATAAGTTAAGAGAGCGGCTGACAAAGGAAACAATGAAGGATGTTGAGCTCCAGTTACTGAAATCAGTCATTATGCACGGAAGGCCAGACGACGACAAAAAGTTACCAATATCCATAAGGAAATATGCGCCATTCAAACAAGATATAACGTTTGAGGATGGATTATTGCTGAAAGGAAGCAAAATCATAGTTCCGAAATGCGAGATAGAAAATATGATTCAAGAGACGCATTTGGGTCACGTGGGTATTACAAAATCTATCCAGCGCGCTCGTTAAACACTATTTTGGTACGGTCAAGCTAAGGTCATCAACAATTATGTAGAACGATGTGCAGTATGTCAACAAACACAACGAGCAAACCAGCGGGAACCAATGATTATGCATCAAATACCAGAATATCCATTCCAATTAGTGTCCTCGGATATTTTCAAATTCCGTGGAGACGATTTTTTGCTGATCGCTGACCACTATTCAGGTTTTATAGAATTCCGAAAGCTTAAATTTTCAACGTCGTCAGAGGTGATCTTGATTTTACCGCAATGGTTTTCGCTTCACTGCATTTCCGAGATTTTCGAGTCAGATGGTGGTACACAGTACACAAGTGCAGCATTCGGGAAATTTGCCAAAGATGGGGGATTCACACATCGAACGTCTTCACCACACTATCCGAGGTCCATTGGGTTCGCTAAATGAAACGTGCAAACGGCAAAGGGTATTCTTAAGCGGTGCTATCTCGACAATACAGATCCATACCTAGCAATGCTAATGCTTCGTAACACGCCACGAAACGAAGTATTGAAATCTCCGAGCCAACGACTATTTAGCAGGCGGACGCGAACCACAGTACCAATTAGTATAGAGGCACTTTAACCAGAGGTAATGAGGAAAGTTCCTGAGGAACTAGCAGAACTTCGGCTTCCAACCAAAAACGTTATGTGGACCGAGTAGCAATATTTACACCACCATTGACTGTTGCAGACTAGGTGCGCCTACAGACAGGAAATCGCGAATGGAAGGGTGCTAAAGTTGTCAAAGAAACGCAGTATCCTCGATCGGCTATAGTGGAAACAAACAACGGAAAACGATACAGAAGTAATACATTCCGTCTACATAAAACAAAAGCCATCATTCAGTCACCAACAATAGCAACAGACGTAACAAATTCAACTGTAAAATCAGTGTCTAACGATCCAGTTCAATCTACTTCGAGCCCTCGTACAGAAACTCTTACAAACAACACCTCGGCAATTCAACATGATCCTGATCCATCACCGAGGACATCACCGAAGAAAAGCAGATATGGACGTATTATAAGACCGGTCGCTCGTTACGGTACATCAGAGTAAAAGTCTAAGATATCCAATGTAACTTATAAATGCATTCCTACTATATTTTACTACCTAATTGCATACATGCATGTACATATTTAAACACATATTGTCGTAGTTTGAAGTTTGAATTATTATTTAATTTTTTTTCTTTTGCCATAATACATACCTTTACATAAATAGACATTCCCTTTTTGCTTTATGTTATCGTACATTTGTACTGTATAATTACCTGTATATACAATACTTGATGCGAGATATTTTGAATTGTCATATGAATTAAAAGAATCAAGTATTCGAATATCTTGCTTATTATTATTTCATAAATATGTACGAGTAAACCTACCCGTAAATCTGTATATTTTAAGTTAACTTCTAACTTTTTTTTCCGAAAGGAGGATGTTACGTATATCTACACATTCAAAGCATCATTAACCTATTAACATGTACATTCATTTCCTTAGTCTCAATAAACAATACGTCAGTCTTTGGCTGAGTGTCTGAAGATACGGACGTCTCTATTTGTTTATGTGCTCGTTACAGGCATACATAAATAACCTTGGTAGCCTGACTAAATGTGCATTACCCTATTGCTTGAAGTCCATGAAAGCTTATTGTAATTCAGAGCCATGGTGCTCTCTTTTTGTTTTTTTGGTCGAATAGCGTGACTAAAACTGAATTGTCAAAACATATATACTGTTTTCTTTATGCCATCAAATCTAAATGCAATAAAAAATTTGTACTCTTATTTTAGGGTTTTTGAAAACCCATGTTTTTTAAGTCGTAATTCAATTCATAAAACCAAGAAATATCCTTTTATTTATTGCTGTCATAAAATGACCTGCATTTTCTTTTATAAAAATATACCTGCTTGACGAACATCATAGAGGGTTGAATGACATCTTTTATTTTAAAACCCAGAAATAATGCAAGATGGTTTTATTCATCCAAAATTATACCTCAGGAAATCATAATTTTCAAAAGCAAAGCAGTTTTAAAAGCAAAATAATAAAATATCATTCCTAGCGGCATGATTAAAAAGGATTGATTTTCTTTGTTCTAGGTATCATCACATGAATTCCCCCCACAAATAAAATAAAATAGAATCATTTTAAGTATATATTCGATATTATTATTTAAACATTCTTTCTGAGTGATGTCGTTTTATGTAATAAAACGCATTTGTTAATAACCGTTTCAGATAAATAAATGGCTAGCTTAACTTAAAAACATATGCAAAGGTGAATTCAAAATAAATTCATTATACTAAATATTTTTCCAGCATTCTTCTTTTTGAAAAATAAGTTAGTCTTCTCGGAACACCCAGTAATCAAATACAATACGATGCCAATCATTTACACGCATTTACTCATGGTAAAATCTATCAATTTTGTAATTCAGTTATAATTATTTTATACATTTGCTTGTTCATTCTGTTGTGTGAACAACTGTCAACAACTCTTACTGATTTCCGTCATAAAAAAAATTTCTGAAATAGTAGTAAATTGTTTATTATAGGTATTATTATATGTTAACTCTGAAAATTTATTTCTTATGGAAACTAGATCGTCGTGATCTGGGGTTCCTGATTATCCATTTCCATAATGCTCCTAATGCATTTATACCTCTTTTTTTTGTCTAAAGCTACTTATTTTTAATCGTTTTAATAATGTCTCTATTAAACCTATTTCTAAATCTTCACCCATATTAATATGTATGATTTCATCTTTAGTAACAGAACTATAATACTCACAATCTTTACTTAATTTTTTTTGCTTTTCTTGCATTAGTACGAGTATCTCGTAATAAGTTAACTTTTTAACATGAAATATTTCACCATATTCTTTATAAATTGCGGCATTTCCGCTTTCGATTAGGATGTAACTACCCCGAGTATAATCAATTATTTCTGAAGACACAATTGTCGTCTGCATGAAAATTAGAACGGAAAGTATTTTCTGTAATAAAATTAAGTTTTAATATTGTCTTTGTGAACTATTATTTTTTTGAAATATTTGGACTTTATTTCCATAATCTTTTTTAACTTTTTGTTTTCTGTATTTAGGCAAAAGTTTATTTCTTCCTCCTACGATTTTTTCATAAATAACTTCGTTTTGTTAATATTTTCTAATATTCCTGTTTTTATTGTTTCGAGTAAGCATTTTATCTTGAGCTACTGAAAGTTTCGGTTACACTTCATTTTGGGCTAATATATTATAAAATACAATACATCACAAGGTCTTAGATATGTTGCGGAATGAATACTTTTGTACTGCTGGGGAGATAGAAATATTAATTAATTAAATGGAATTCTTGTTATACGAGTAAACATCTTGCAATTTCAATAATGGTTGAGTCGACTGTTTCTACTTGACCATTCGTTACAGTATGCTTAGGACCACAATAGTATATTTATATGTCTTATCATTGCATTAGTATTTGTTTCGCGCCTGGGAAAGTTTGCAGTAACTACTTTCTCATCTAACTTATCTCCAATTAATTTGACTACTAAATGTTTTGAATATAAATCAATACAGATTAAAAATTTAAATTTTTGTGCAACAAATATATCTATTTGTAATTGCTCCCCCTCTTTTATTGGGATTGGAGCCTCTCCAATTGGTATCCTTTGATGATGAAATACTGAAGATGATAAAGTAAGTCAAACTAATTTTGAAATTAAAACTAGTACTCCTATAAAAAGGAAATCGTCCGTTGCAGGAAGAGCAACTAATCATAATCAAGCAAGGATGGTAATTTCTTCTCACAGGATGTTGGAAATGCTAGCATTAAATACATGAAATTAACAGATCTAGCGTAAAACAATCATTTAGATTTGTTAAATGAACCTTATAAACCCCCTAAACTCTAAATGGATATTTGGTAAAAGTACAATTAAACATTGATCAAATGTGATTTTGATTGGTGATAAAAGTTGGTGTCTTACACCTGAACTCTATGAATTAGTATTTCACAAGACACCTAAAAATCATGCATCCAATGACTTGAAAATATGCAAGGAAATGCTAATTAAAACAAGCGCACATAAACGTAAATATGATGAAAACGAGTAAATTACAGGAACTAGAGCATTCAAGTATGATAAAATAAGAAAACCTATTCCTTGAGAATAGTTCACAAAGAATTCATAAAGGTGGTCGATTAATGCAATTTCAAAAGCAAAAACCTAAATATATATTGGGAGTTAGTTGACAGATTAAGACTTCTAATTTCTTCGCAATAAGCAGGTTATACAAATCATGATAGTGAAATTGTTTCCATCATCGAAGAAATAAGAGAAAGTAATATAATAGTATAAATCAAATTTGGTCACCCCCCATACCAATTTTCAAAATGAAAATAAATAAAAAAGAGTATTGGGTAGAGTATGTCATTACAAATAACGAAAAAGTTAAGGCGTATGTAGTGAACAACTTAAAAATAAGTTACCACGAAAGCGTGAAACTTAAAATACCATTGCGAATAAAAGTGAATGAGAAAAAAGAGTAAATAGAAACAGTAAAATATAATAAGAGAAAATTTAGTGAATATATTGAACATAACTGTGATAATATTAATGTAAGTGATGTAAACATACGGGCGGAAAACCTTACCAAATGCCTAGAAGCAGAAGTAAACTCAATGAAATGTAAAAAATACGAGTATGTGTGTTTTAATGGAATAAATCGGTGGTTTACCAAAGAACTTAAAACTCTTTAAAATAAAAAGTTACACGCATACAGGCTAGCAGTATGGACAAATTCGACAAATGATTGTGAAAGCTATAAGATAGCTAGAAATATTTTCAAATCGGCACTGGACAGGGCAAAGAATAACTTCTTTACAAACAAAATACAGTCATCCAAAAACCAAAAAGAAATGTGGAATAATATTAAATCATTAGTTCTAAAAAAACCGAAAAGTATAATAAAAAGTGTTGTTTTTGATAATGTCCCTGTAAGTGACTATGCAATTATGGCAAAAAATTTTTGTGTTTTTTTGTTAGAAGTGTATATGAATTGAATAAAGCGATACCGTATGTACCATATATAAATCTTATACAACAAACTGATAAGTGCTTCCAATTCAGATGTATAACATACCAAGAGCTTAGGAGTGTTATAAAAACAATGAAAAATAAGAAAGACTCTAAAATGTTATGTGTAAATATGAGAAGTGATGTTCTCCCAATTATTGGTTCCAGTTTATGCGAAACTATAAATAAATCATTGACGTGCGGTACTTTCCCCCTAGCAGGGAAAGAGTCAAAGGTGATACCAATTGAAAAGACAAAGAATGCAACCAAACCAGCTGACTACCGTCCGATTAACATGATTCAAAATGAAGCAAACAGCAGTTACAGAATTACCTGGAGTGAAATGAGCTATTTGCGGAATGTCAGTCTGGATTTAGAAGCAGGCACAGTTGTGAATCGCGTTTAAACTTAATTATTGCGGACTGGAGAATGGCAGTCCAGAATAGAATGAAAATTGTGGCAGTATTCATAGACCTAAGGCGAGCGTTTGAGACAATTGACAGAGGCATCCTATTAGATAAACTGGAAAAATATGGAATCAGAGAAGCTGAAGTGGTTCAAATCGTATTTAGAAGGAAGAACTCAGAAAACTAAAGTAGGTGGTGCAATATCCCGTGCAATAGATGTGTCATTAGGTGTACCTCAAGGGTCAGTTTTAGGAGCTCTATTATTTATATTATATGTGAACGAAATGTCAAATGTTGTAAATTTCTCGAACCTGCAGTTATTTGCTGATGATGGTCTTCTTTTTGTTTCGTGTACTGATATTGACGAATGTGTTACTAAAATTAACGAAGATCTTCGGAAACTTAGTCAATGGTTTCAAATGAACAAGCTAAGTTTAAATGTTAGTAAAACTAAATGTATGTTTATAAATTGCCAAACAGATATGAATGTTGTTATAGGTTATGAAAATGTCGAAAATGTTAATGAAATTAAATATCTTGGTGTTGTTATAGACTCAATGTTAAGTTTTAGTAATCACATTGAATACATGTCCAAAAAAATAAGTAAAAAGGTTAGCTTTTTTGGGAGAATAAGAAAAAGACTGTCAACTATTTGGGCAATAAATGTATACAATAGCATTATAAAACCACTTTTGGAATATTGTTCAACAATTATCCATCTGACAAATAATACAATGCTAAATAGGTTACAAAAATTTCAGAATAGAGCAATGCGTATCATTCTAAAATGCCACTGGTTAACACCAATAAATGTTATGTTAAATGTACTTAAATGGCTCAGCGTTAACCAAAGAATGATTACGAATGTACTTATTTTTGTCTTTAAAATAAAAAATAATTTACTACCTAAGTATCTGTCCAAGAAAATAATTTATGTCAATAATATATACGACTATAATGTGCGTAATAGAAATGATTTTCGCCTTCCACATGCAAGAACACAAAGAGCACAAAACACAGTATTCTATAAAGGATTTAAACTATTTAATGAACTACCAAATGAATTAAAACAAGAAGTCTGATTAATAGTATTCAAAAGAAACATAGTGAATTATATAAGAGATAAATATAGCTGAAGTATATAAGAGTAATTAAGTTTAATGTACCTTTTCCTAATTTATTAATTAAGTTTAATGTATTTCTAATTTTATAATTATTTTGTAATTTTAAAAACAACAAATTATTGGCTATAGAAACATATCAAATCAAAACAAACTCGTCGAAGCCATTCAGAGCTCAGCGTAAAAAACACTCCTTTGCGGAAAACAGAAGCACGGAACAATAAAGTCAAGTACCAACCAACCTGAAAGACCTCATACGAGGTAAGAGGAGACTGCGCAAGAGATGGCAACAATCTCGCCATCGGATAAAACGTATCTGATCCACCTTTGTAAAAGGCTAAAAAAATGTACTGCAGGACCTAAAAAATCACGAGACTTTTACTTACCTCGAGGGTCTGACCGCTGATAAGTCTTCAAACTACGCTCTATGGAAAGCCTTGAAGTCCATGAGGAAACCTGTAATGCACTCGTCGCCAATTAGGAAAACTAACGGGGAATGGGCAAAAGATGACAAAGAATTATTTGCCGGTCACTTTGAGAAAACGTTTAAGCCGTTCGATGGACATTATAGTCGAAGATCCGAATGATAATATGGACACCCGACAGCTTTTGAGTAAAAACCGTATCCCTGTCCGAACTTCGAATGATAATTAAAAAAAATTAAAATAACGAGGCTACGGGATATGATTTAAATCACTGGCGAAATTTTGAAAGAGCTACCGACAATTTTTCTGGTTAAGTTTCTCTACATTATAAATGCTTCTTTATGACTATTAAATGTTCCAAAGTAATGGAGAGTCGCCGAAGTTATTATGGTTCCGAATCCGGGGAAATGTGCAAATGACAAGAAATCATATAGTCCCATTTCACTTCTGCCAATAATATTTAAGGTCTTCGAGAAACTTCTGCTGACACGATTGCAACAAGTAACTCAAGAAAGACACTTGATCCTGGATCATCAATTCGGCTTTCGGGTCAAACATCCCACAATCGATCAGGCGTATCGAATAATGAACGAAATTGAAAAAGCTCTAGAAGGGGGAAAAATATGCTCTGGGGCTTTTCTCGATGTATCGCAAGCCCTCGACACGAAAGCCTAAGGTTGTGCAGAACATTGGAATCTTATCTTGAAAACAGACTTTTCTGTGTTAGACACGGGATAGAATATTCGGATATCAAAGAAATTTACGCCGGTGTTCCAAAAGGAAGTTCAATCCTGTTCCTGCTCTACGCTAGAGATATACCACAAGATGAAGGGACCATTGTAGCAACGTTCGCAGACGACACGGCTATCCTCGTTACGGTTAAGTCAGTCAAAACATCAACAAGAAAACTCCAACGAGCTTCGAACAAAGAATGCGAATGGAAAAAACCTGGCGAATAGTCCTCAATGAGACAAAATCAATGCATTTTACGTTAAGAAAGATAAACATTTTACCTATTTCCATTAACTCGGTGTAAATACCGTACGCAAAATATCTAGGAATGACCCTCGACGCAAAACTTAGGTGAAAACCACACTTTAATTAGAAGCGCGAGGAGCTCGAAATAAGATCTAGAGAAATGAATTTGCTACTCGGACGATACTCGAAGTTAAGCGTATACAAAAAACTGCTTCTGTATAAACAAGTGCTAAAACCGTTTTGGATATATGGTATACAACTTTGGGGTTGTACCAAACCAAGCAATGTGGCTCTTCTGCAAGCATTTTAAAACAAGATACTAAGAGTAATCAGGAATGCCCCTTGGCATATAAGAAATAGTGATATTCACAGAGATCTAGGAATTGCTACCGTGTGGGACGAAGTAACAAACTTTGCTCACAAACTTCGTACCCGTCTTCATGCTTACTGCAATAATGAAGTAATCCATACTATGGACATGACAAACCTTGAGCGCCGACTACAAAGAACAAGACCCTTCGCCCTTGCGCCGTAAGGAAAAACCGCATGTAATGACAGTATTAGTAGGTGCCTTCACTGGAAAGCCACCTACCTATTGCGATTAACACTGCAGAAGCGTAAACTACTTGTTAAGGCCACTTAGTCGTAATCATTACAAAAATGAAAAAAATGAGAGGGTCCTATGGGTATGCGCAGCCGGTTCTCTCTGAGGGGTGAGGTATAGCCCATAGACATATACTGACTAGCACTGATGGCATGGTCACATATATGAATCGGGCATAACCAATGGTACATCTTGTGAAGATTCCTGCACCTCCAGACGCAACCAAAAAACAAAAAAAACTCTTCAATTGAAACGATTTTTGCATAAATCATTTCCAGTGGAACCTGAGATGTGACATCATTGACTTTTAACGGTACATCATCTATTCTAGCAGCTTATTACTTTCCCCCAATTAACTTGGATAAGGAATTATGTGTGTGGAATTATGTGGTCTCGTTTATGTTCATGCATATAATTCAATACCCAACGTTGATTTAGGAAAAATTTGTTCCATGTGAGAAACAATGTCATTGAACTTCCAGTGGGTTCCTATGAATTCGTTGACATCTCTGAATTCATACGAGGAAAATATAAGAATGTTAACGCTACTGGTGATCTTTTTATTGATGCAAATTATAATGTATTGTATTTAAAACTGAAATTTAATTTTAATCATGATCGAAGCATTGGTTCATTAGTGGGATTTAGTAGACGGGAATTAAAGGCAATTGAGATGCATGAATTAAATTTACCTATAAATATAACGAGAATCAACGTAATACGCAAAAATGCAATATCGTTATCGGATCTTATATTAATGATGCACCAGTCCATAAACTTCATTAGTTTTCATTAACCGGTAGTCCTGGCTTTAAATTATATGAAATCCCCAAAAATGTTATTTATTTGTCAATAAACACCATATAATATAATAACATCTATAAGTGTTAAAATTGTTGACCAAGATGGTAGCCTCGTAAATTTTCGAGAAGAAATATTTATCTCAGATTTCATTGAAAACCAGATGCTAAATAATTATTTGTTATAAAAAATGGACGGCCATTATTTTTGGTAAAACAACATAACATTCCGAAGCTGAGATTATCATTTCGATCCGGTAGTTACCCAGGGAACACAACTTTTGCGGGACATCAAAGCTTCTCAACAGAGCGAAAGACCACGATTTGTTATGATTGTGTTTGAAACTGCTGCGAGTTTTCAGCATTGTGATTTAACTGCTATCAAAGTTTATTTAACTTTAGCAATCGTTATGGAATTATATATTAAATGTATACGAAATTCCAATAGAGTTTCTATATGCGTGATCCACAACCACATTTATCACGTAATGACTTTATAAGATTAGCTCCAATTATTGTAGTGGATGTAACACATCAAAAAGAGGATATAAAATTGGTATTGATATAGGTCAAGAACATTGACCCATCTTTAAAGCTTCACTGCTGCTTGGATATAAGTGTGCTACGGTAAAATAAAATATCCGATAAAAAAGGTATTACCGAAGAACTAAAAATCAAGTATCCTAAATAAGGAAAAAAAAGTTTAAAAAATATATATACATAAAAAATACCCGACAACAAAGCTATTTAAAGAAAAAGAAAACATAATTAGCGAGTATTTTTTTTTAATTAAGATAAAAAGTGTTAGGCGAACAGAAAGGAAAACTAATCCTTAAAAAATTGAATTAGACAATTCAATCCAGAAAAACAATATAAAATATCGTTTGAACGAGTTTCACCAAAAACAACACAAAGAACAATACCAACCCCAGAAGCAAAAGAACAAACATCATCTCCAGCTTATTAAGAAAAAAACATTACAGTAAGAAATATTTGTTTATATTGATTTTTTATTGTGAAATATTTTATAAGTGCTATTATAGTCAAATTTTTGTACTAGACAATGTAATTAAAAATTTTAGCAAAATGACGAAATTATAAATTAACACTTTAAATCAAGACATGATTACTAGACTGATAGTAACAAATACAGCTTCTCTAAAAGCAGGGTTAGAAAGTCTTGGAAATCAGCTTAAGGCTTTGACAGGTATTAACAATGTGACCGAGTACGAGCTACAAAAAATTGATGAAATTATCGCATGTAGTGAGTCATTAGATGCAATATACATTAGATCTTTGCCCGATTTTAGTGAAAAGGCGAGCAACTACGTTTGTTGGTGCGAAGCTGCAAATAACTCGACGACCTTGTATAACAAAGGAAGTGGCAGGTATTTCGCTGCGCTTACCATTTAAAGAAATAAAATAGTTAATAATGCCAACGATGTTTTGACAAATCACAATTTTGACGGGATTATAATCAGACTTGATTTCGCTTGTGCTGATAAGCGTCCTGCTCCCATAATCGAACAGGAACTTAGCATCTTTCGTCAAGGAAATTCATCCTTAATCGAATTTTACAACGTTGTTCACAAGAAGTTGACATTGTTGATAAACATAACAATCATGACAAATGGTACAGACAGTACACTAATGAAAGAATTGAATAATACAAATCGTAGAAATGCATTGACAATATTCATAACAGGGCAAATCGCTCCACTTTCAAATATTCTGTTCTCATTACCTCATTTCCAAAATTTCCAAAATAATCAAAATAATACAAGCCTTAGAAATACAGATTTCCTGAACGCAATCAACATTCAAGTACTAATCCTATGTAAATAGGAAGTTCTATGAATAGAACAAATACCAAGCAAAACAATTTTAATAACCAACGGAAAAGAATTCCACATCAACAAAATTGGTCTCAAAATAATCATCGGCGATATTGGACTCAAAACCAACAGGCCAGAACCCCAAGTTTTGTGTTGTATAAAGGTATGGAAAATCTTTCTTTAAGGCATTTGTACTGCTACAAGGTATTAACAATATTATTTGATAATTCCGGTTATTATCATGTCAGATTACATGATAATTATAATTATAATTTGCGTCAACACTAGAAACTTCGTTACTACTCCAATTACTCGTATCTACAAAACACACTTCTCAAGTTTTTATTTTGTACCGCTCCTCGATTATTTAATTTATTACCTGTCGCCCTTAGGTGTGAGAGAAAGAAAACGGTATTCTTAGGAATCGTTAAAAAATTGCTGTTCTCTTTTGATCATTCTGATATAAATCTATTTCTAAGTAAAAGATTGTAATTATTAACGCATTTACCTGAATTCAGCTTTATACTATTTATTATTATTCCATTACTTACTTTTCTCCGTCAATAGTTTACAAGAATGTTCTCTTAATTTTAACTGATACGTAATTTTACCTCTTCTCATTTATTTGACAACAGAGCTATTTTTTGCAAAAACAATCTGAAGCTCAATTAATCTTGTAAATTTGAATTTTGTATCGAATTTTTGTATCTTTGTTTTGTCAAGAAATAAAGGAATAAAAAAAAATAATAATACAAATTTCGCACTGAAAAACGGCAGCATGAAAGTGCACAACTTAGTGTCCAACCTCCTGCGAAAAACCAGAGGATAAACAATTTAAACGAGAATGCTATTTTAGAGGAGCAACTCAACTGGCTTAATATTCTGAGATAGCGACAAACCAAACAAAAGTCTTAAGATTTTGGTAGACACTGGCGCTACCGACCAGGCACAAGAAATTACAAAATAGATACGAGGGCGGGTCAATAAGTCCGTGACTTTTGGATTAAAATACAGATTTTTTGATAAAAAAATAATTTTATTTTTCAACGTAGTCTCCCTTGAGCTCTATACACTTTGTCCAACGCTTCTCCAATTTTTTTATCCCTTCCAAAAAAAATAAATGGTCGAGGTCCTCAAAATAGGCCTTTGTTTGCGAGATGACTTCATCATTGGAGTCAAATCTTTTTCCACCAAGCCATTTCTTCAGGTTTGGGAACAAGAAGTAGTCGCTCGGAGCCAAATCTGGAGAATAGGGTGGATGAGGGAGCAATTCATAGCCCAATTCATGGATTTTTGCCATGGCAACTGCACATGTGTTTGTGGTCGACTGTGAGCAAACGCGGCACCCATCTTGCGGAAAGCTTTCTCATGCCCAAGTGATCATTCAAAATTGAAACCACTGAGCCATGCGAGATCCCTACGGCTTCCACAATCTGTCGCACTTTCAATCTTCGGTCGGCCAACACCATATCGTGAATTTTTTCGATTGTTTCGGGTGTAGAGTCCTCAACTGGGCGTCCAGGACGTTCGGCATCTTCAGTGCTTGTACGGCCACAACGAAATTCAGTAAACCACTTTTTTACCATTGAAATCGATGGTGCAGAGTCCCCATAGTATTTATCAAGCTTAGCCTTGGTCTCGGTAATGGTTTTTTTTCGCAAGAAATAATGCTTAATAAGCACACGAAATTCACTTTTTTCCATTTTCTCCTCAAATTAGTGAGTAGTCTGATAAAAATAGCTGTCAAACACAAACTAACTGACGCAGCAAGTTTAAATTTTGACAGGAGTCAACTGACAGATGCCTGTTGACAGGAGCAGTGTTGCTGTTTCAGTAAAGAGGTCAGAAATTCAAAAAGTCACGGACTTATTGATCCGCCCTCGTATAAGTTAAATATTTGAAAGAGAAAAAACCATAAATAATTATACTTTGATTACTCATTTTTGCGAAGCAATAATCTTCGGCAAAAAAATTAAGATTTTATGAACTAGAAAATCTAGATATCGATGGAAGATCTGCAAAGCAATAAGCTCATAGGTTTTAACATGTTAATACTATGTAAGAATTCTTTAGATTTTTAAAACAAAATGTTAGTGTAGAAGGGAAAACATGAACGTAAATACATTTCGGAAGAAAATTCTAAAAAATATAACAAAAATGTGATTCGACAAGATAACCACATTATTAAAATTGAAAGAACTCGTAAGAAAGATAATTTCAAATCAAAGAATTTCGAGGTACAGGCCAGCTAAGATAGCGGCAACATCAATAATAAAATTGAAGACCTTAGAAATATGATTCTAGACAAAATAGAATCAATACATTGCAACATAAATACAAATGAATTATTCAGGACAGATGTTGAGGCCGAAATTCGTATAATTGTTGTTTACTCCTATATGGAGTAAACAATATCCAAATCGGTTATCTGTGAATACATTTATAAATTAATAAATAAATAAAATGTTGAATGACAGAATCGTTCGACCTAATAAGAGCCCATATAACTCACCAATTTGGGTAGTACCAAAAAAAGGTATTAAAGAAGATGGGACACCAAAAATAACAATGGTAGTTGATTACAAAAAAAAAATAAATGAAAAAACTATATCGGATCGATATTCAATTCCTGATACAAATGTTATACTTTCTAATTTAGGAAAATCTTAAATTTTTAGCTATAGATTTGGAATCTGTTTTTCACCAAATAAAAATGAGTGCATCTGATTTAAAAAAAAACATAATTTTCCAACAATAATGGAAAATATGAATTCTTAAGAATGCCATTTGTACAGAAAAATGCAACAAGCATCTTTCAACTGGCAATGGATGATATTTTGCGAGAGTGTATGGGGAAATTCTGTCATGTGTATATTGATAACATTATTATATTTTCAGAAAAGCTAGAAAAACTTACTGAAAATTTAAACAAGGTAGTTGAGACTCTTCAAAACGCAGACATGAAAATATCATTGGATTAATCAAAATTCTATAAAACAGAATTTGAATTTTTAGGTTCCATTATTGGGTACAATACTATTGAAATGGATCCAAGAAAGATAGAAACAATATCTGAATATAAAATTACAAAAACGCTAAGACAACTCAGAAGTTTTTTACGCACGACCGGATATTACGGAAAATTTATACAAAACTATGCAACAATAGCTAAGCCTTTAACAAAATATTTACTTGGCGAAAATGGAAAAATTTCGCAGTATTTATCAAAGAAAACGGAAGGAAGATTAGACCAGGAAGGTATTTTAGCTTACCAAAAATTAAAGGATCTATTAATAAAATAAATAGATTTGGTATAACCAAACTTTAATAAAAAAAATTGTTTTAATGACAGATGCCGCAAACAACGCTGTTGAAGGTATCTTAACCCAACAAGGTAAACCTATAATTATTATATCTAAGACATTAAATTCAACAGAGAAAAATTATGCAACGAACGAAAACGAACTTTTCGCTATCGTTTGGTCATTAAAAATTTTAAGAAACTATCCTTATGGAGTTTCAGATTAAGAGATCCATGCAGATTACCAGACTTTAAATTTTGAAGTTTCAAGTCGAAACCAAAATGAAGAAATGGCAGGCATTCATATAAAAATTAACCCCACTACCAACGTAGTTGCCGACGCTTTATCAATTTAATTAAGCTGATGATTCTTCAATCTCTGAAAATCAACATTCCGCTGAAAGTAGCGATAATATAGATATAAATGAAACAAAGAAACCTCTTAACCAATTTAAACAACAGATTTAAGAAATCTTGATAAAACCAGACATATTATAGAATATGATACGGCAGAGGATTTAGTACATATTCTCAAAGAATATATGCAACCACGAATAATTGCAGTCCATTGTACTCGTACACCTGAAGTTTTGTATGATCTGTAAGGAAAGTTAAAAGAAACTTTTTGTAAAAAATTTGTATATACGAAAATCTTCCCGATAGATATAATAAATAAGGAAGGTCAAAATGCTATAATAGAGAACTTAAAACAAATCTATGCCTCGTATTATTGGCCTGAAATGAACAAACATCTCCAAGAATATGTAATAAATTAAGAAATTTGTAATAGAAATAAAAACGATCGTCAGATTTTTTGTTGTGTTTTCAACAAATTTCTTAAGAAGTCCGGTTAATGTTTTAAAGTGTCTTCGAAAAGACGTTCAACATCTGTTTCCTGCATCTTGATACTCTTAAACTTTTTCCTTAATATATTTCTAGTCTGTACAACATCTTTCAATAGTTTTTCATTCATTTTTCATCTATTTACTATATCAGCTTTTATCAGATCAGATCAGCTTTTCTTTCGAATCAGGTCAACTTTTTTATCGGGTCAGATTTTATCAGATCAGATCAGCTTTCATCAGTTATTGTTACAGCTTAAAAAATCTACGCTATACTAAATACAAAGCTAGTAAAACTGATTGCTTATAGCTGAATGAAAACGTCAAACCCCCTTCTGAATAGCCTTTGCAAATAACAACAAACCCATAACTATCCCACCATTGTGTGTTACGAAGATTGACAAATTTTCCAGAAGTCATATCCGTACCCACACGATCTTTATAAATATGCTTTATATTCATTTCATCTTGTTTAAATATAATAATCACGTTTGCATTATCCCGTATCTAATGTTTAGGAATTCAAGTATATGTTTGGCATAAATAAAAACTATATGTCGACCCATACAAAAGTAAGATCTTATACTGTCCTCCTTCTCACATGCAACATCATCGTATACAATAATGGAATCATTTTTTTCTTCAGGTGATAGGACCTGTTCGTCTGCGGAAAATGTGTAAAGCCCCAAACCTTTTATGTGTTTTATTCACTGCTGCAATTACTTGTATTTAGATTGTTGCAATAACTTGAAATATAAATATATTTTCTTTAATTTAATCCTATACGGACTTTCTTTCAAACTAATTATAAAACTTTTTTTTCCTTAATTTGATGGACCAATAATTAAGGCTCTTATTGGGTAAAAGTGAAATAAGCCTTAGTTTCGATGAACTATTTTTTTAAAAATTTAAGTCTCGAACACATATATCTCTTTGTTGTTGTTTGATGAAAGGAATCAAGACTATTCAATTATTAATTTTAAAATCATTTACTTTTATAAACCTATTTCTGGTTAAGACTGTACGTTTAACAAAAATGTTTAAAAATGGTGACATCTTATAAAAACAAGTACAGTCAAAAACGAAATACAGTTGGAAGAGGTCTCATAAATACTCGTATTTTAATAAATTCCTTATCTTTATAATTCCATCTAGCAGGTTTTCAATTTTGTGGACCTGATACTAAGCTTCAGAAGCGTTTAGAGAGAGGTGATAAAGAAATCAATCCATTGGATGCTGCTTGCAGGGATCACGATATTCGCTTATTCTCAAACAAATGATAGCTGATAAAAATTTAGCTGAAAAAGCCTGGTCCCGATTTATATCCAAAGAAAGTGACATTTCTGAAAGTACAAATGCATGCTTAGTAACCAATGCTATGAAGACTAAAGTAAAATTTGGAATGGGTAACAACATTGGTACCCACTGTAAGAGAACTATAAAGCGGTGAAGAAAAGTAACGTCTCCAATCTGACTGTAAAGAATGCGAAAAAAATCACGAAAATAATAAAAATTAAACATTTAGACGAAGAAAGTCAATCGTACAGATTCCACGTTTTATACTGATACCCAAGACTGGTAGTATTCTTTCCCTCATTCCAATAATGACAGGTCATTAGGCTCTTGGAACCGTGGCGACCGAAAGCTCTTTTGCAAAAACAATTGATCCAGCAAAAACTGATCAAAAACAATAAAACGAAACTGAACGTTATTACCAAAATATGGAATCCATTGCGATGGGAAAAGGTATATTCCTTTTACAGTTCGTAACTAAAAAACTACTCACGGATATCGGCATGAAGAAACACACCCAAAATTTGACATATTTAAGAGGGATCTTTATGCTAGATAAACGATAAGTGCGGTATCGTTAATTCCTCAGGACCTAGAACACACTAGGTAGCATATCGGAAAAACAAAACCCACAAGGAATATTTCGATAATTTTGAAAATCTACAACTATCTTATGCCAGGAGTGTTTATAACATTCCTTATCGGGATATAATCTCCTTCTTTGTACACATGAGGCTCCTTATGACGCTTGTCGAAATATCTTTTATTGGAAATCTGATTTTTTTTCTATGTTTTGGCTTGCCTGACTCCTTATGTCTTCAAACCTTACTCTTTTTCTATCTAAGCTTGCACTCAAAAACTCTCTAACTTTGTCGAAAATCTCTCCCTTTTGGTTCGTTCCAAAAAGAAGCATACTTGGTGAAAAACCTGTGCTCCGATTCACGGTGTTGTTTAAGGCAAATTCAATTTTGGCAATATGCTTATCCCATCCATTTGCGGTATCAGGTTCCAATTCTTTCGCTAACATCGGCATAAGTATCCGATTAATTCGTTCTATTTGTCCGTTGGATTGGGGTGAATGTGTCGCAACCTCAATGTGTTGAACGCCGCTTAGGCTTACAAAATCCGGAAATTCTTTCAACGTAAAACAAATTCCGCGGTCGGATCCAATGCGGTTTGGCCTAGAATAGTTGATAAAATATGACCTCAAGCAAGTAATAGCCTCTTTTGTTTGGGAAGTCTTTACTAGGTAGAGTTTTGAGAATTTAGTAAAACCGTCTATTACACAGAAAAGGTGTTTCTTAGTGCCACTTGACAAGGGTGTCGAAGGGCATATTACCTTTTGGTATAGAATGCAATACCCCTTGTGTTTTGGTGGCGTCGGGAGAGAAATAAATGCATTTCAGGCAAGTTTTTATATGATCCGTGCGGCATCGGATAAAGAATAGTGCCGCAGTGCGTCCCAGCTTGTCGTAAGAGGCGACTAAATGGGACACCAATCATATACAGGCAACTATGACACCAAAAATGAGCCTGTGACACTTTAACACCTTAAAACTTTCCCAAAAGTTTTTATGCAATCAGTGGGTTCCCGCGTCTGAAGACTACCGGTGGGGTAAAAGAACAGTCAATCAATTCGAAATGAGCATACAAGTGTCAAACCACTCAAACTTTAGATACACTTCATGGAAATGATCGCAATGAATAGTACTACCCCGCTGGGCACCACGATTGCAACGCACCCGGGTGATCCCAGAGCAAGCAGAAGTGCTTGTGTCTGAGCCTGACGGATTCCGGGGGCGGGCAAAATGAAGTTTCCAAAATATTTTCCTAAACTTCGGTTTGCAAGTTGGAACGTCGGATCGATGATCTCAAAAAGTTTAGAACTGGAAGCGATTATGCGTCGCAGAACTCTACAAATCCTGTGCGTACAGGAAACAAAGTGGTGTAATACTGGAAATAAAGCGCGTTTTTTAGATTTAAAAACTAAGGCATTAAAGATGTTCTACCATGGAACGGTCAATGGACGAAACGGTGTTGGAATCGTTGTTGCAGCGGATCTTCTAAACAATATCGTTGGTATTTTGAAAATAAGCGACCGCTTGATGAGTGTTAAACTTGTCATACACAATGAAACGTGGAACATTGTTAGCGCGTACGTCCCACAAAGTGGATGCGACCAACCGGAAAAAGATACATTTTGGTTAAAGTTCGGTAATTTGCTTAGAAATATACCTATCGATGAGATGCTCTTCGCAGGCGGAGATTTAAATGGCCACGTCGGAGAAACAAATGTTGATTATGAGGACTGCCACGGCGGTAAAGGCTTTGGAACCAGAAATTCAGCTGGCGAAGACATCCTTGTAGCATGTAGGGCTTACGGCTTAACCGTCCTAAATACAGTGTTTATTAAACATCAACGACATCTCATCACCTATAGCAGCGGAGGCCACGAAACGCAAATAGATTATCACCTCTGCAAAATGTCGATGAGAAACCGTGTTAAGGACTGTAAAGTAATACTTGGAGAATCGCTAGTAAGCCAACACCGTCTGCTCATTACAGAATTTTTCACAGCGGAACCACCGAAAACACGGGCATCGTTTGGAAAGCCAAAAATCCGGTGGTATAATCTATTGAAGGAACGGAGCGCAAGATTTATCGCACTGCCTAAAGAAGTACTTCAAAATATAAATGGTATAGCAGACTCACTTAGCCCGCAAGAAATGTGGAATGCATAACACTCGCAAAGTCCCATCCGGGGACTATATCGAAATACCATTACGTCGGCAAAGACACATGGTGGTGGAATGACGAAACCAAACGAGCTGTGGCCGACAAGAAGAGTGCATTCCAAGCGTGGACAAAATGCGATCGGACCGACGATATCGAAAAAGCTCGACTGGCTCTTGAATACGAGCGTCTTAAAAAGATCGCAAAGAAAGTCCTGGTTCGAACTCGAGCGGCAGAAGCGGAAAACCTGTACCAGGAGTTGGAACAAATATCCTCATGATCAGCGGATAGAAGACAAGCTATCCAAGAAGTTCAAATGTCCTACAGTACTAAAATGCCAAATATTTTTAAGCTCGCTGCACAGAGGAGAAAAAATTCAATGGAAATAACCTCGCCGAAATACATCAAAAACGCAGACGGTCGCTTACTAACAAATGAAAAGGAAATTTGTGACCGGTGGCTTGAATATTGCAAGGAGTTGCTTAACAAACAGTTTCCACGTGATATCGTGCCGACAGCTGGTCTATTCGAGGAGGAAGTTTAGGACTTTTCAATCGAAGAAATAAGTATAACAATTGGAAAAATGAAGCGGGGGAAAGCGGCGGGACCAGACAGCATTCCATCAGAGTTTTGGTCAAAGATGGAGGGGATCGGCAGCGTTTGGCTATCGAAACTTTTAAACAAATTAAAATGAGGACAACCTATGCCGAATCAATGGAGAAGTAGCTTCTTGGTTCCATTATACAAAGGAAAAGTCGACTCTCGAGAATGCAACAACTACCGTTCAATCAAGCTTATGTCACACACAATGAAAATCGTCGAAAGAGTCTGAAACGAACGTCTTCGGCAAATAATAAAGCTCGATAATAGCCAGTGTGGATTTGTTAAAGGAAGATCGACGGTGGACGCTATCCAAAGCCTACGAATAATAGTGGAAAAGCACCGAGATTCGTCTAAGGATTTACACATGGTATTTATCGACCTCGAGAAAGCATTCGATCGAGTGCCTAGGGATCTCATATGGGCCGCGCTGAGGTCTCAAAACGTACCGGAGACGTATGCTAGAATATTACAAGACACGTAAGGAAACGTTAAAACTGCGGTTAAAAGCTCTGCTGGACTAACGAGAGAATTTCCAGTTAATGTCGGAGTGCATCAAGGAAGCGTACTTAGCCCTTTCCTCTTTAACGTAGTATTCGACTATCTTTTAAAAGACTGCATGCGCGAAGCAAATGTTACGCCAATTCTCTTCGCTGATGACGCAGTTATACTTAGCGATAACGTCGAAGATTTACAGAACGCTTTAGATTCATGGAGAAATGCGCTAGAGAGAAACGGGCTTAAAATAAGTCGTTCAAAGACGGAGCATTCGACGTGCCCATTTGCGCATCCGTTGGGACCTGTTCCGGATATAATGTTAGACGGAATAGTTCTTCTGAAAAGCACTATCTTTAAGTACTTAGGATCAATCGTTAACATGGAAGCGAAATGTGACGACGGTGTATACCACAGAGTAAGTGTGGGATGGATGAAATGGCGGGAAAATTCGGGAATCTTTTGCAACCGAAAATTTCCACTTAAATTAAAGGGGAAACTCTACACCACGGTTGTTAGACCAGCTCTTATATACGGTTCACAGTGTTGGACAATGTACGGAGCGTTTAGAAACAAAACGACGGCAGCGGAAATGAAAATGTTAAGGATGTCTAGTGGAGTCACTAAACGCGATTGCATTAGATCTACTCGTATAAGAGGAAGTCTACATATAAAGAATTCGATAACCGAACAGCTTGAGGCGAATAGAATAAGCTGGTATTGCCACGTTCAAAGAAGATCTGCGGAAAATCCGGTTAAAAGGGCACTATCAACTACGGTCACTCCAACTGTAAGAAAACGTGGTCGGAAAAAGAATTCCTGGATTTCTCAGATGGCAAATGCGCAACAACGCCTGGGGCTAACCACTGAAGCGATCCAGGACCGAGCATTGTGTGGACGCGTTCTGCGGTCTGCGACATTAGCCAACCCCATAAGCAGAGCAGCAGCGATGCAGTAAAAATGGGAAACTCGTTACGCATAAGTTCGTATAACGAGGAAAGGGTTAATAAAAGGATAAGAAGAAGAAGAAGGCAAGTTTTTATATAGTCTTTGATCTGTTGCTTCTTTTAGGGAACCAGTAACCACCGATGAGATGTTCGAAGCACTTCTCGTCACCTAAGTGACAGATGGCCTCATGGTGTGGACGTATAACCTGGCCTTCCATGTTTGATGGAACGTAAAACAAGAGTCTATCCTTAAGTTTGCGGTATATCAGTTCGTCTTTCATCTGAAACAATGGATTTTCTGACTTCTCTAATTCCTTAACTATAGTAATTATGTTAGGGTCTTGTCTCTGGGCTGCCGCCAAGACAAATGGAAACGATTCATCATCGAGATGAAGGATGTTAAATGATCTACTTAAGGCATCAACATGAGACGTCATTCTCCCCTTGCGATGTTCCACGTTTTAGTCAAAACTTTGGAGCTCCAATGCCCTACGGGATATGCATGGATTAAGGATTTTTTTCTTTAGAGTCAAGGTCAGCGCTTGGCAATCAGTGACTATGTGGGAAACGGCCCGCTAGTGTATTTGTATGTTCATGTACATACACCTGTACGTATGTAGTACTGCCCAAATCTATGATCAATTTTGGCAACAACCATTTTGCGAAGAAAAAAAAATGCGGCGAAATACGATCATGCATTATGAGCTACTACAACAACCTAGTTCCTTATCTGAGTTTCAATCCATCTTAAATATCCCTTATCAGGCGATGTTTCTTGCCATACCCTTAGCTCCTTGGTTCATGCCTACAATTTCCACACTGTTTCAAAAAAACCGAAACCTTAGTCATATGTTTGCAAAGCTTTAAGGGTGAATGACCTGAATTATGAAAATCATCAGATTATTCTGTATTAGGGAATAAAACGGAATTTGTTTATGCTAATACGAGGCATTAAGAGAAGACTGGACACAAACCGGCAGGCAGTTGTGGAGTGGATTTATTAGAGTCAGAAAGTACAGACTGGAGAAGATTTTCAAAGTGACGTAGGATAAATCAAGCAAAAGTTCCCAAAGTGAATAGATAGTAATACATTGTGTCAGAAAAGAATTATAATAGCGACAGAAAGAATAAAGTAATTGACGATATTAATGTAGTTGGAACTCAGGCCAACCAAAAGATAAAAGAAAATATACCTATAAAAAAAAAGAAAAAAAAAAGGAAAAGCAAGTGACCTTGAGGAAATTAATCCACGCTACACATTCATAGATTTTATGCTGCAGATCTGATCTCCAAGAGAATAATAATAATAAAAATAAATAAAAATTAAAAAATATATATAGAGACGGCGGCGGTTGTGCGGAAGTGTGAAGGATAAAAATATCCATCCCTGATCGTGTTCCCAACAGCCTAAAAGCAAAGGTGAAAATTGCAGTGGAAAACCGTTTGGTGCAAGCGACAAGTGCTTTAAAATTCTACACAAAAAAGGAGGTGATACGAGTAACTTGCAGAAGCAGAAGAGGTGGTGCAATATATAGCCGGCACAGCTAGAACGTGACTCAGTTTTTGGAGGTCCCCGAAGGTCAATGAAAATCAGAGTAATCCGGGAACAGCAAGAAGACATCCCACCCCATTTCCCATTCCCACATACTCGTAGCATTCATCTTAGCAAGGCTCCAAGGTTGTAGTATACATATACATATATTTAAGCAAAGATATTTGTATTTCACATAAGTTCACTTAATTTTTTTTCATTAGCTTGTAATATTCAAAAGATACCTTAATAAGAGAATCGCAATCACAAAAATCTACAAATCCAGCGATTGCAGTGCACTACCTTCCTGAAGACAGTTTTTTTTACAATCGGTGAGTTTTGACTTTGTTTTCTTTTATTTTGGTATGAAATTGTCGAAGAAGCTTTAACAAAAAAAAGAATCTGAACTGTAGATTGATAGAATTTGAATCAATTATTTTAAATTTATTTTTGTTTGCATATTATTTAACTATACCAACGTGAACATACACACATACTATAATATTTCGTAAATTGTATTTTGTATTGATATGAATGTATGTAGTAAATTATTTTCTTTTTATGAATTCAAAAATAACCTTTTTATACCTACATATTGCTTTTCGTGAAATTTATACTATAGCCTAGGCTTGTATTGATTTCAGGGCCTTGGCTGTCTTTATTTTTTTTTATACCCCTATCCCCCTATCATATTATTGGAACAAATTGTACAACTTTAAATGAATATATCCCTTAAGACTACCAAACGTTTTGTGTTTCTTCACGTCGAGCCATAATTGTCAGCAGGATTTTAGTTTCTCTTTTTAATGGGTATATGCGTCTTGATGAGCGCTAGTAAATAGATCTTATTGAGGGAAGGTTCCTGGAGATGACAGTTACTTACCTTTTTATGATGCAGAAGTAGACAATAAGAATGTGTAGCTGAAAGCTTTATGTTCGGGGCGTGAAAGGATCTGTTGGGCAGCGATGGAGCAAGATGTAAGGATATAAGGGATAATTTCTAAACGAAGGAATGGATCATGCAATTACCAAGGAGTGTCTTAGCTTTACCATGCTAAACACTAAAGAGAGGGTTAATTCCGTAAAAGAGAATTTCGACCGGACGACATCGTTTTGGACGATTCACTAATGCTTCGTATAACTCATTGAACTCTCAAATAATGACGATTGAACGATTGCTATTATACAATCTTTCATACTTAATGGTTGATTGTTGTTTAGTTTTGTTTGTTAAATTTTTAATAAAAATGCGTCGGCATTACAATATGTTGTACACTTCCTTGGTGTACTCCGACATTAACTGGAAATTCTCTCGTTAGTGCTTTTAACCGCAGTTTTCCCGTTTCCGTACATATCTTGTATTATTCTAATATACGTTTCTGGTACCTTTTGAGACCTCAGCACTCGATCGAATGCTTTCTCGAGGTCGATAAATACGATGTGTAAGTCCCTAGACGAATCTCGGTGCTTTGGATAGCGTCCACCGTCGATCTTCCTTCAACAAATCCATACTATCTATTATCGAACTTCAATATTTGCCGAAGACGTTCGATTAAGACTCTTTCGATGACTATCATCGTGTATGACATCAGCTTGATTGAATTTCCTTTGTATAATGGAACCAAGAAGCTACTAATTCTCCATTGATTCGACATAGATTGTCCACATTTTAATTTATTTAAAAGTTTTGATAGCCATTCGCTGCCGATTCTCTCCATCTTCGACCAAAACTCGGATAGAATGTCTGGTACCGCCCTTCATTTTTCCGATTGCTATACTTATTTTTTCGATTGAAAAGTCCGAAACTTCTTCCACGAATAGACTAGCTGTCGGCACGATAACACGTGGAAACTGTTTTAGTTTTATTCAAAAGGGGCGTTTGTACTAGTGCTGGAAATGGTAAACCCAAGAGCGGCTCGCGATTAACATATATTCCCCCAATTTGAAGACTTGGTGCTACTCGTACCTTGGAAGTCCTAGCTGGTGGTAGCTACCAATGGTTGACTGGTAACGACTTTGGAATTTCTGTTGGCCAAATTACCCTTTCAGAGATAGTCTGCGAGACCATAAAAGCGTTAGAACTAAAACTGTGTCCAATCTGGATTACATGGGATATGGGATAAATCGAATACTAGTTTTCGCAGATCGTCTTCTGCAAATCCTTCAGCTGCTTCTTGTACATGATGTTTTGATTCGGATTCTGAACCACTAGTCTGAAGTTTCATCAATCTTAATACTGACTTAAGAACGACGACAGTTGCTGAGTCCAAAAAGATATGCCACGCTTCAAACATATTTTATTCTTTACAGTTCACGACACATAATTAAAAATTACACGAATACTACACGCAGAACGGAGAAACAATAATTTTCAAAACAGGATTGACTGCTTTAGTGTGTTTGTCGTGATTTGACAAACTGCATGCGGTTTTTGAGCGCGATAGCCCACTTCTGATCGTTTGTAGCTAATTTTGGGGGAAAAACAAATAAAAGACACGGTCACAACGAGAGCTGTTTATTGGCTGACTTCTGTGTTACATTTTATTTAACATGAAGAATAGAAAAAAATGTTCAAGTTCGCAGCCGAAGAACAGCGGATAGATCATTCGATCGTTAAGACCAATGAAGTAAATATACTACGCCTACGTTGAAAGTAGTCGTACTAATTCAAAAATGACACCATTCACTTCAGCCTAGGACAATGTGCATCAAAGTTACGGATCTCCACACAAACCATACAACATGTTTTATCACGTTACTCATGCGCCATGCTCTCTGCTCCCTGTGAGCCAGGAGTGTTTGTAAGTATCCCGTTGCCGACGACCCGTTTGAAGTGGTATTTGGCACACTTCACTGCCGCTTTCCACAATCCTATAAAAATGGGGAGAAGCAGGGGGAATGAAATTCCACTTAGTTCCTTGTGTTGGCAGAACCTCAGCAGCCTTCTTCCAGTCTTTTAAAAGGCGATGGAATTCAGCTTCTGCTCCAACGAAGTTTGTAGCATTTAGCCACAGACACCTCGTCGAGCTGCAAAACGCCGAAAGGCGGCTTTGAAAGCCTGAGTGGTAAGGTCTTGGAACTCTTTACCAATGGCTACACAACAATTAATCGGACCAATAAATTTAAAAGTGCTGTCCTGCTAGTTAAGCCATAATCTTCGTGTTTCTTCCTTCTCTCTTTCTCTTTACCTTACTACTTCCCTTTCCATTTCCAAATTTGAATTCAATTTTCCTCTTCTTTCATCTTTTCTATTTATTTTTAAATTGTTAATATTTATATCAATTACATCGATTTAAGCATGAATTATTGTATAATACTCTTATCTATCACTAAATGTAATTGTACTAAAAAGACTAAGCCTAACTTGTTCGTTTGCAAGTAACACAAATAGATCGAATTGAATTGATTAAAGATTTCCCATTAATTGATGGGCTACCCTTTCTCGGTACGGCTCTTCTGGGCTGTATGATCCCGTATTTACTTTTGGTGAAGGCAATCGTCAGCTGAGTAACTCCGTACAAAATATTTTTATCTGCTTGTCGGATGATTAGGGTTATAAGGTGGTGTCTTGGTCTTAGTATGATAGAATGCTGTCGGCCGAACAATAGATCTGCGTTTTTTATTCTACCGCCTACTTTTGTGATCCGTTTGCCATCTAAAAATGCAGCGAACAAACATGTTCAATGCGGCTTGAAGTTCCTTCGGGCTAAGAGGTCTGGAAGTATTCGGTGAATTGTTTCGTAAGGTGCTGGAGAAACGCAAGCCGCTTCAAGCTTGACGTTCGGTGTAATACCTGGGGTATTGGGTCTTCCACTGTGTTCACATGATGAACCTCCACCTTCGCTAGTGACGAGACTCGTAGACTGTTTCGGAAGCTCGAAGTCCAACCTCTGGTGTAGAAATTAGGGACCGCTCCACCACAACTTTGCATTTAAAAGGGCCTTCGGTTGAATGCTTCTGGAAACCAAGTCCGCAGGCCTAGCAGCAAAGGGCAATGGCGAAGTCGGTCCATGAGTACATCTTGTCGTCGTCTCGTTTTAGGATTCAGTCAACATAGTGTAGAAGTTTCGCCACAAGAACAGACCTACATAGCTCCAATCTTGGCGGACTTATTGGCTTTACACGTGCGACTTTGAATTTCATAATCTTCAAATGCATATGGACTTTATGTTCGTTGGCCTTAACACTGAGGTATACAGCTGCTCCATAAGACTTCTCCTAAATAAATAAATAAAGCTCCTCCCCATTGTGTGCACTCGCCTTGGCAACCTAAATTTTTATTTTTACTAGATCATTCTACAAGATATCCCATTCTTCTAAGATATCGAGGTCAAAACGATCGTACCAAAACATCTTTCGAATCCAAAGGCGTTGTATAAAGTACTTTGCCATAATTATGCATGGCGAAATTCAGCCTTACTATAAACTTTATGTATGAATGCCGAAAGCCCGAATATGTCAGGGGTAGGAAGTCTGTGGAAACTCAGAGATTTGACCTGATCCAAACCTTCTGATAGTACCAAAACCGAGGACTTACAATCACTGCTTGGGATGCCTTGAAGAAGTACCTTCCTGTTGGACGTCCACTTTCGAAGGTTAAATCCTGCTGAGTGGAGTGTTGTTCTTACTTTCTGTATCTTCACTTTGGCTTCTTCTAGGGTATCTGCGTCAGGGATAACATCGTCAACATATATTTCCATATCTATCTTCTAACTAATGACTTTTCTTTCCTTCATTTTAGTGGCTCCAAATATAATAAGGTATTTACAAGTAGTACCGTAAAATGTGGTGTCTTGCAACAGCGGTTTGACTAGCAACAATCTCCAGGAAAAAAGCTAATCGTACTCTATAACCAACACAATGCCACACTGGTACATAGAAAGGAGTCATAACGGCAAAGGAAGTATTGGTTTTGCGAACTAGCAACTCCAACTCCAAATGTCATGGCTACTCTGTCGCCCTATTGAGTTTGAGTGTGGCATACATTGTGAAGTGTTTTCGTTTTGCTCCTTTTTGTTGTGAAAAAGTGAATTTGGGTCATTGAAATCACATTTTCAAAAAAGCCTAGTTATTTAGAAAGAGGTTAAAAGAGAAAGTGATTTAAAAAACAAAAAACACTGTGGCGCTGGCCGAATCCGAACGGCACTCCTCAGAACCCTTTTTTTATAGACAATTTTACTTTCACGAGTTTGCCATTGCACGCCGAAAAGGTGATGGCGATTTGAAAAATTGTTGCTGACCCAGCGAGGAATCGAACCCAGACTCTCTGCGTGATAGTCCAATTTCATACAGAAAATATTATATTCTAGGTAAAAGTTTGGAAACAGATGTTTTACGAGTATAAGCCATGAGAAGAGGGTGACAAGCCACAGCGAAGGGGTGACTAGCAACTACACTAGGGTAAGGAAAACGCTACCTACCCTATACCATAATAAGAGTGTGGTACATAATATCTCCCTTTGATTGATATGTCAATGTGGTAATAAAACATTTTTTTTATTGAACTACCTATTAATAACATTTTTTCAGGCTGGAATTTTTAGGGTTTGGGTATATATAACAACTTAACCTTGTAAGAGGAATAGGTTGTTGTTTTCTGCACCCTGCTGTAGGTGTACGTCACGCCTTTGGTGATGCTTGCCATCCCTTTCCCGTGGTTATTCACCCCAACAATGGGGTGACCCGCAACAGGGCATGTTTGGCCTAAATTTAATAGAAAGGCTTGTTTTACAGTAACGGGGTGATAAGCATTGAAAATAGGAGCCGTTACTCATATTTAAATGTGCTCACATTGAAGCTATACGTCAAAGGTTTCCGAAATTGCAGGAAATAAAAAAAAAGTGTTACGTGTCTCCCCATTAGTACCGTAAATGTGATAATACATTTTTTTGTTATACACCAGAATATCAGAAGTTTGAAAGAAAACGTCAAGAATCTTGTCACATAATTAGACTCCTTTAAGGGATTTCAAGATATTGAAATGATAACTGTATTCCCGGGCTTAATTCGCTTGCTAATACGAATAAAAACTACGCCACAGTTGGTGTTGGGTTTTCCGTGAAAGATAAAAATAAATTTCTCAATGTTACTCGTATATATGTTGAGTTCTTAAGTGTCGATATTATTAAAGTTTCCATTGTAATCAATTATGATGTGTATGGCTTCGTTTGTGTCTATAGTATTCATATGTTTAATGTTTCGTTACTCGTAAAGAATTTGCGTCCTTTTTGGAAAAAGAAAAATCTAAAAATTTAAATATTTTAGGTTATTTTTATTTGAATATTCTGAAAAATAGTGATACAGTTTCGAGTTATTAATGAGGCAACTAGAACTGTGTCTGGCAAATGCTTAGATCATATACTATACGTAGACGTTTTGAGAACATCTGATTAAATAACTACGAGAAATGTGTCTTTGATCTAACGATAACTGATCATCCTATGATAGTGCTCCTAGTGAATATTTCGTGTTTAAATAATAAAAATGTTTCTCACACTTCTAGCAAGTTCTTGAAAATCAATTTCTGTCACCTAAATTCCACCCTTTTTATGAGTTTTCCACTTCTCTTACAATAAAGAAGCAGATTCTGTCTTGTTTCTCATTTCTTCCCTTTACAAAAATGGAAAAAAGGCTCAAACCTGGGATCTGAAGGCATTTATTGAAAAAAGTAAGAGCCAAAAACAAACTAAGTATTATTTGTCAAAAGCATCCCATGAATTTAAAAAGAAAATATAAAAAATTGTTCGCTGAAATACCACTTTGTCGTGAAAAATATTATCGTAGCCAGTTTTATTCCGCAAAAGGTAATTTAAAAAATGAATGGCCCGTAGTTAATTCGATTCTTAATAAATCATTGGTTTGTAATTAACCGAGTTTTATTCATATCAAATACTTTGAGGTCTCTGACAAACTTGCTATAGCCAATGAATTCAGTAAATGTTTTACTAATATATCTAGTAGCCCACAAGTTTGCAGTGTTTATCCGATCTGTTATACATCTTCGCGCTCTCGCAGTACTGCTGAAGAATATCGATCGAACAGATTTATTTCTGAACCCATAACTCCCCTCGAAGTTCTAAAAATTATCGAAACATTACAAAACTCGAATTCATGTGGTGATGATGGTATTTCAAGTTTTGTTGTAAAAAAAAATTGCACATTTTGTACTTTAAGTGTTAGTATGTAGATATTTATAATCGCTGCATTTTTGCAGGAGTATTGTACCGCTGGTTAAAAAGAGTTCTCCTGTCGAACAGGCCTCTAACTACACATCCCGGAATGGATTACTGACTTCGGTGTAACCGACCCCTCGTCCTAGGGGCATTAAAAATGGAACTGGTCCTCCAGGTGGGGGTTGTGCCGCCGGGGTAACTGCCGGCCATTTAAAACAAAGGAAGTTACGAAGCATCAACAAGCCTCGGATATGGACGGATCTACTGTTGACAACCCAAGCAAACGACTAAAGGACAATGAGCTCTGGATATGCACGTGGAATGTTAGATCCATTAATAGACCACGTGCAGCCGAGCAACTAGCGGAGGCCCTAGACGGCTGAAAAGCAGACATAACCGCCATCCAAGATATGCGATGGGATGGGCCGGACAAAAAGAAGATGAAAAACTGCGACATCTACCACGGTAATTGCTATCAATGGCAAAAGCAGCGCTTATTTGGATGCAGATTTGTTGTCGGAGGCAGACTAAAGGAAGAAGTCCTGAGCGTCCAGTATGTGAGCGAGCGCCTGCGCGCACGCCCCCACGGAGGAGAAAAATGACGACACCAAGGATGCCTTCTTTGAGCTCTTGAACACGATCCACGAGCAATGCCCTTGCTATGACATTAAAATTGTCTCCGGTGATTTTAATGCAAAGCTAGGTATAGAGGGCATCAATGGAGGAACGATCGGAAAATATAGCCTGCACGACACTACCTCCGATAAGGCATTCAGGCCAATCGACTTTGCGGCGGGGCGAAACATTGTCATAGCTACCACGCGGTTCCCACATCTCGACATACACAAGGGGACTCCAGTATTATGGATGTCCGTACGTTCCGAGGAGCCAACATCGACTCGGACCAATACCTTGATGCAGCCAAGGTACGGTTGCGGATATCCCAAACTACGCCAAGACAAGCTAATGCTGTGAGGAAATTCGACGTCAGACGGCTACAATCGCAAGAGATCGCCAAGTCCTGTTCCGTTCGAGTGTCCATTAATCTCTTAAGAGGTCCATTTACTGGCAGAAAACACCGCCATCTGGTCTTGTAGGAGAGAATTAAAAGGGATGAATAGTTTCAGAGGAATCGTAGAAAATTAGAGAGGTGTTCGTCGAGCCGACAAAGGATAACCATCCAGGGTTAAGGACTATTTGCCAAGAGCCTAGCAGGTATTCTAGTTGACTCTGTTCTGTGACTTGAGTATTCTTCCAGTTTATCATTTATAATGCTTTGAAGTGTTGAAGACTTTCTTGAGATCAGAGGTCTGGTCATCGTAATTTTCGTTTAAGCTTTAGTCATTATTTGCGTGTTAATCTTTCTTATTTGTTATCTGTACCCAGCTCTCGTACCACTGCGTATCGTAATTTCCAGTTTCATCATATCGCCTATTCAACAAACTTCCTCAGTCGATCAGATCAATTTCCTCATCTGGTATGTTTTTGAAATATGTGAAGCTCTGGCTTTTTAGTTTGGATTATGTATAGTAGTTTATAATCATTAATTGTGTGTTGAATCCCTGACTTTTTCTTAAACAGCTGATATTTTAGTTTCTTTATTATAATTTTATGTCTTTGTAACTTATAGTATCTTTTTGATTCATAATTTCTTTTGCATGCATTGTTATTTAATTTAAGATATCTTAATCTTTATTACTTTGTTTTGTTCTTTTTATCTTGCTTTTTTCTAATTTTCATATCTTAAATTATTGAATTTTGTTTTTTGTTTTAAAAGGGGGCGCCCCACCCAAACTAAATTAATATTATTTTTGCTGTGGCATTCAATACTACTTTTTACATTTAACTTATGCAAACCTTTTTGAGGTCACCTATTTTCTTATTATAATTAAAAAATGTTAATTATTCTGTAAAGTTTCAAATTGTAATCTTTCTATAAGAAATGAATTATTTTATCTTTGTATGTATCTATTTATCAATTTTCTGGGCTACTAACAGGAATTGACGACAGAATTCTTCTACTAGCTCCTTCAGGGTACATTGCTAGATACGGAATCGAGACCGTACCAACGCCACAGTTTAAAGCTGGTAAACGGTGAGCTCCTCTGATGGATCTTTCTCGGGTGGGTACTTGGTAGTTCGAATCTCGATGACATTTGACGTCCTGAAACGCGACACCGAACCTTCTTGTCGAATTCGCGTTCCCAATAACACCGTGATGTAACAGGAAATAGTGGCCTTACCTGGGCATGTCAGTCTGCTATCTGTTTTCGGTTATTATACACTTTCGCGATCACCTGTTTTTTTATCGATAAAGGATCAAGAACTGGAGCGAACTAAATGATTTTTTTTTTTTAATGTTCGTTTTGACAGCAGATTTTTGATAAAAATATTTAAATTCACTCAATTAAAGTTATCAAATAGTTTTTCAGCTTTGAATGCTGAACAAAATTATGTTCTGATTACAGTAGGTTCACTGCGCAATATTTTCCTTATCTTTTTGTGACCTTGGTACAGTTATCCTTTGTGTATATTGGAATTATGTTAGAAGTTGATAGCAACACACGCCAATAAGTAAGAAAAGGATACAAAACAGGGTTAAACACATCTTGGAATCTGAAACATTGCAAAAGCGTGTAATACTTTTTTTTTCATAAATGTGCAACGCTAAAGAAAATTTGTTTTCTGATTGCTCAAGGGCCTTCGTAATTCACATTCATAATGTAACTCACAGCCATTGTTGTGTTGACAAAATATATACTCACATACATCACATACACACATCAAAAAAAGATATTAAGCCTTGATTTAAGGATTTTTGGAACACCCATGTTCTTTAAGGCGTAATTCAATTCATGAAACCAAGAAATATCCTTTTATTTATTGCTGTCATAAAATGACCTGCATTTTCTTATATAAAAATATACCTGCCTTTTTTTAAAACCAAGAAGATGTTTTTTTTCATCCAAAATTATACCTCAGGTATTCAAAATTTTCAAAAGCAAAATAATAAAACATCATTCCTAGCGGCATGATTAAAAAGGATTGATTTTCTTTGTTCTAAATATCATTACATGAATACTTTCCGCAAATAAAATAGAATCATTTTAATTATATACTCGTATTCCATATTATTATTTAAACATTCTTTCTGAGTGATGTTGTTTTATTTAATAAAACTCATTTGTTAGTAACCGTTTCAGATAAATAAATGGCTAGCATAACTTTGAAACATATGAAAAGGTGAATTAAAAATAAATTCATTAAACTAAATATTTTTCCAACATTATTCTTTTTAAAAAACTTCTTTAAAAGTAAATTAGTCTTCTCTAAACACCCAGTCATTAAATACAATACGATGACAATCATTAACATGCATTTACTCATAGTAAAAAGTATCGAGAGCAGCCAATCACGAACGCATTAACAAAAGGAGAAAAACCAGTCTGTTTCCACTTTGCATATGGCATTACACATCGTTTTGCAGTCTGGGGAGAGAAAAAAATTACCCACAAAAATGTTTGGGGGGCATTTAAATTTACATAAGGAAAAAATGACGGGGCAGACTATCGTATCCATTCTTATACCGGCAAAATTAAATGGGATTTGGAATTTGAAACAAAGCAATAGATCAGCGCTATTTGATCTAATGTGACGTTGTTGTTGGTCTTTTGTACGACGGATGGATATTTTCAGCCTCAGGGCGAGTGATCCTTCTTGTTATAAATATTCTTTGGTTCTGATGAATAATCCTTCATAGCTTTATTTCACGTTGAACAATCAACGTCTTATTTCGTTGTTTTTTTTTAAATTTTTTCGATTTTGACGAGATAAAAAAAATATATAAAAAGTCTATTTGGTGGCATCGTGAACTCAGTAAGGTGGGTATGGGGGGCATACTGCCTCCTGCTTGGGGTCACTGTTGGAATTGGAGTAGATGCTGGATTCTAAGATTTAAGTCATCTTTTGATTTTAGAGAAACTTTCCATATACCCAACCTCTCACCTACTCCAATTCCAACAGTGACCCCCAGCGGGGGGTTTCTGGGGGGCAGCAAGCCCCTTATACCCATCTCACTTTTTATATGCCGTAAACTGTGACTTCAAAATAAAAAAAAAGTACATGCATACATATATAGCTGTTCATATGTGGGTAATTATATTATTATTATTATAAGTTTATTAATATGTAATTAATTACACCATTAATTAATAAGTTTGGATAGCGCTAGCTGCTAGGGCTTTCGTCTATGGGTAATTATAAACTTACGTGGTCACCTGGTTTTTAAGTGATTAAAATCCAAAACTAGACCGGTCTTCATATTGTTTTTTATTTGATCGTTTTGTTGTGTAGACTATGAAAAAATTGTGAGAAGTCGACTTGGTTGTGTAAAAGAAACTGTACAGCTTTATTTGTAAGAACATATTTTTTTAAGCACTCAAAGCTTAAAAACTACTATAAATCGGTACTTATTCTTTCGAATTTTGGTTTTTTTTTCACATATCCGCCACCAAAATAAACAATTTTAAAACAAAACATGAGAAACGGTCCAGTGTTGAAGATTTTATCGCTAAAAAACAAGGGGCTTGCAAAAGTGTATAATTTCCCTGTTTTCTACCAGGCATGCGGAATATTGTTGTTGTAGTTAAGAACTGGAAGTTAGACATTTGTCCAAGGTTGTAGAACGTTGCAAAGCACCTTTTTGTGATCGGCTCAGGATTGGATAATCAGCTCTCTTAAACGGAAGAGATACTATCGCTCATCACCAGTACGCTTCACATGATTTAAGAAGTGTTCCTCACAAGCAACATGTTCGGTAAAACTCCTGTAGTCCAACGCTCAATTAAATTTAATGCGAACAATTTATTGTAATCGGATTTGTTGGAAATAGAGCTAGATATAAAGCATCTGCACAGTACTTGTTAACTGAAACTGTCGTAATTAGTAAGTAATCATTCCTTTCTTAACCTCTAAAACATAAACACGTTGCTCTGAAAAATAAAGAAGTTAATTGTAGAATCAAAAAGGCTTGATTGTTTTATTTTTCATGATGACCCCGACGTAATTCGTCTGGAGTTATCACTTATATTACTCGTTACATCTATTAGTTAGTTAAACATCACGGAATTTCCAAATAAAAATATCTCTTGAGAAAAAGGATGACCCTTATACCGTTCAATACAAAGACGAAAATAAGCTTGAGGCTGTTGAGTCACGGCAGTTGGTGGTCAAAACTCTCGAAGCAGCCAACTCTGCCCGAGTTTGAAGTTCATATTCTCATTACCGAAAACCTCGATTGAAACAACAAATTGGGAACCCTTTGGAAATATTAAATTTGCAGATCCACTTTTCAATTCGCCGGACCATATTGATATGCTTGTCTGAGTCGTTCATTTCTGTGGTCTTCTCTCAATTGGACAAATTAAGTCAGGTCTCCACAAACCAACTTTGCAAAACACTATTTTAGGATGGGTTGTATTAGCAAAATTTGAAAACAGATCCCGAAATACTTGTCGATTCACAATCACTATGAAAATCATAGGCGACACCAATGACCTTGATAGCATTTTAAAGGCATTTTGGGAGGTGGAAAACTTCGATCCAGTTGAATACCTATTAACCAAAAATCAAAAAAATTGTGAAGACATTTTCGTGCAAACAGCCTGGCAGCTTTTTAACGGATGTAAGACTACCTTCCTCTGCGTCGATTTAAATGATTGGAGAAGAGATTACAAAGATCGTTCCCTTGTTAAACAAAACATTCTCTTTTTGAAAGATTACAAGCAACTGTCGCATACTGCACATGTAGACAATGTCAATTTCAATAAACCACATTTCTTTGTTCCTCACCATTCGGTTGTACAACCTGACAGCTCCATAGATAAAGTAAGAGTAGTGTTCGGTATTGGAATTAATCTAAACGAGATAATGCATATTGGTCCAGTTGTTCAGTCTGACTTATTTTCATTGCAAATCAAGTTTCGATCTCACAAATATGTTTTCATTGCTGACATCAAGCAGATGTATAGGCAAGTTCAGTTGCATAAAGATGGCCATCGATTCCACCATATCTTATGAAGAGACAACCTTAATGAAGAGATTAAAACATAAAGTCTTTGCACAGTCGCGAATGGAACTACGCCAGCATTATATATTGGGGCAAGGGCACTTACTCACCTAGCTAAGGACGGGAAAATTAGATTTCCCATCGTATCATCAGCATTAAAAACTGAATTATATAGTATTCGATAATGTTCTTACAGATGCCAATTCCTTTAATGAATTGATGTATATAAAGCGGGAGCTACAATTTATATTGGTGAGCACTAGATTCGAGTTTCGAATGTATTGTTCAAAGAATGAAATTATTTTAGAAGACATTACAACTGAAAACAGAGAGAAGTTTTTTAAGTAAAAAAACAAAGACGTTATAAAAACACTTGATGTTTTGAGGATCGGCTTAACAATGCTGAGGTTCCATTCATCGGGCATACTTTCGTCCGACCATATCTTAGAGATAAGTTGGTGTATGCTACTTACCAAGTCATCGCCTGCCGCTTCAAAAAGCTCAGCGGTCAGGCCGTCCGCTCCAACAGTTTCCTTGACATCAGCTTAGATATGGCTTTTTTCACTTCATCCAGTCGGGTGGACGGAATTCTTGGTCATCATCATCCAGGTTGAAAGGTTCATTCTGCCGAACAGCGGTGTTTAATAGGTTATCGCTTGGCATTTTTTGAAATTAAGCCCCAACAAATTTTGCTTGCACCATACCGAAAACTTATTTAAGTCATCTTGCAAGCAATGGGAGTCAGAAGGCATTGAAATGACTTTTGAAATTCTCATGACATCAGCTAAAATAGAAAGATTAGAATTCATTAAAACGTGATTTTTGTCGTTATTGAAAATCTGAAGATGACTCTGTTTTCTCGGTCTTCTAAATAGGATTGATCCATGCCACAAACGGAGAGGTGGCTGGTTTGTGCAGATAGATGGCCTACAGTATGGAAGCAATTGTTGATTATGCTATCGAACTGTTTGTGTATGGAAGAGAGTTTTGCTATGGGCCTATAATTATCGACTTCGGCCTTGCTTCCTTTTTTATGAATAGGGATGATATAGGATTTCTTCCATGGGCAACGAAAATTACCTGTTGAAGAAGACAAGTTAAATAGGGTAGCGAGGGTAGGAACGAGACGACTTAGCCACTTTTTTATTAAAATAGCCGAAAGTCCATTAGGGCCGGACGAAAAATCAGCTTTAAGTTTGGTAATGTTTTCAGAAACCAAAGATGTAGTTATATTTAGCGAAATGGATGACGTCTCAGGACAATTTTTCATACTCGTATAACTAAAGTAACTGGAATCGGGTTCAAGCGTTTGCTTATAAAATGATTTGTTAAAATAACGGGTAAAGAAATAAGCAATGGCTTTTGGGGCGGCAGAAGATTCACTAAAAAATTTGAGAGTAGATGGGTAGTCGTCTGACTTCTTTTGGTATTAACAAACTGGTAGAAGTGATTGGAGTCCGAGACTAAGAGTAATAAAAGCGATAGATGCTCTTTTATATATACATTTTATTCATAAACTATTACAGTTCGTTAATAAAAGCGATACATTTTATTTATAAACTATTTCGTATGTATCCGGGCTGGACGAAATTCGAGAGACAACACACCACTAAGGAGTTCCGTTTCGGTTTATATATGTTGTCCAGTGTCCATTCACTATGAGGTCGAGTGTTTTTGATGTCTTGTGTAGGGCAATGTGGAACAACAGACATTGGCCTTTTGTTTATGCCTAGTAATGTTTGTTTGTTTACATTTGTTATAATGTCAGCGATTGACTATGTGTCGCAACAGTTATAGCTCGTGCTTGTGTGTTATTTGGTATTTTGTGTTTGTTTGTTGTGTAGGGTTTATTGTTCCATTTGTTTATGCCTAGTAATGTCTGTTTGTTTACATTTGTTATAATGCCAGCATTTAGGCGGGCATTGTTCCGATTGACTATATTATGTTTGGTATAGCGTTTCCTGATATAACTACTAAGCTAAATTGCATGCGGTAGAGGTATTCAAGGCAAAGAGACTTGGTAAAACAAGAAGTCTTTTCGGAAAGAATATGAAACCGGTTGAGCAAGGCAGGAGAAAATTAACGAATAGAAAGTTAATAGGGCAAGATCAATGTTTGTTGTTTCAGCAATAAAATCAAAGCTAATGTTGCTGATAAGGCTTTTAAGTTTGATAAAGTCGGTTCTTCTAAAGTTAAATATAAATGAATTTTCCGAATGGACACATGTGTTGCCGTTTTCATAAGAGTATATAATTGACAAGGGCGGATGAAGGCGGTGTAGGGTGGAAAGAAGATGATCACTTCTATAAACGAGGCAGTTATAAGAATCGGAAGTGACGACAAGGTCGAATTGTCTGTTCATTGTATTGGGTATTGCACTAATCTGAAATAGACTTGAGTTTGTTAGGCAGTCCACCATCAATATTTCTATTACATATGACGAATTAAGAGACGAAATGAGACGAGTCGTCGGAAGGCGCCCACTTTAGGTGAGGAAGGTTGAAATCCTATACTATTTATAATAATATTATCTTTAGATTGTGATGGGCGATGGCGATGGCGCGATAGTTAGCTCATTGGACTATCACGCAGACAGTCTGGGTTCGATTCCTGGCTGGGTCACCAACAATTTTTCAAATCGCCATCACCCTTTCGGCGGGCAATGGCAAACTCCCGAAAGTAAAATTGCCTACGAAAAAGCTTTTAAGGAGTGCCCTTCGGACTCGGCGATAAACTGTAGGCCCCGCTCAGATGTGACTAAAATGACAACATGAGCAACACAAATGAGTGTCAAGAAGCTAGGCCATGGCCCATACCGGGCTGTCAGCGCTACAGTGTTTTTTTTTTTAGATTGTGCATCATCGGTCAAGAAATCCACTACGTTAACTACAGCTCGATAAGACTCAATTGGTTGAGATGGGTGAATGTAACAACAAAGTACATAAGGGCAGCGATGGAGAATGTAATGCTGACACGTACTAACTCGAAATTGTCGGTATGAGGAATGTCAACAGGAGTTGTGTGAAAACAGTTTCTGATTGCTAGTAACACCCCTCGCCCATAGGGATTATCAAGTCTTTCAAATCCATTTTTTCGAATAACGTTGAAGTTATGGGAAACAACTCATGATTTTTAATATCAGACATTAAATTTGTTTCACTAAGAACAATTAGGTCATAGGTAAGCTTTTGAGAATTGAGATATACGGCGGAGCATTTAGATCGCAAACGTCTTACGGTTTTGTAGTAAATGAACAGACATTTTGGACAGGAGGATACAGAATTCAGTTAATTAGGAACTGTAATAGTTTTTAAAATTTGAACGGGTTCTTTGTAAGTGGGAAAGATGTTTAGAATTGACATCAGAATACAGCGTGGAAAGATCTTTTTGAACTTTGTCGAAAGAGATGTTGAAGCTCTTATGGTAACGAACGAAAATTTGCATCACTTCCTCTGGCTTTATTGGAAAGCCTTCTCGTTGAATTGAAACCATAATATTGGTTTTAGTTATGCCATCAATGCAAACAGATTTGGGTTTGTCGTGCAAATAGGCAAGGTAGAGCCGAACATTTTCATAAATGCGGTGGTCTCTCAAACGAGATACTATATAACGACTGTCAGCATTCATATTTGAAAATTGTTTTGTAAGATTGACAGTGGGTGGAAGAAGTGGGACCAGGTGTTGCTAGTGAGGATCGGCGGCATGCGAGTTAAGAAAACGAGGGAATGAAGAAGGCGCAGGTTGGTCAAGCACCTCAGACCTATTAACTTGACTAGTAAGCGGAGTTTGGTTTGGGGGATTGATTGATGAAGACGAGGAAGAGGTGGCTGGGTTTAGTATATGGGAGCTAATAAAATTAAGATATTTTTCCAATGGCGCATCGTCAATTGAAACTTGGTTAGAAGGCGCCGGAACAAGGTTAAATGAAACCATGTGCTGAGGCAACTTGGAAGGTTTGGTAATAGCAGGTCGAAGCATTGGTGTCGGGACTCTGGTGTTCTTTGTAGATAGATTCAAAGGGGGAAGGGGTGAAGAAAATCTTGGAAAGCTTTGGGTTTTAAATGACCAGTTTGGGTCGGGATGTTGGTATGATAGGGCAGAGTTGTGGGTGCTAACTTTCCCTTTATTAATAAGCTTATTAACTACCTTATCCTTCCGCTGGGTGATGACTTTCTTTTCCGAGATGGGTACGCTGTCTGACGATTTGAACATCCAATTGTACTTAGTGGGTATACGTATTTCGCAACACTCGTCGTATTTGCTCTTGGCTTTGCCAACTAGTTTGCATTTGACGTTCTATATACCAAATTTTTGCTGAAGAGAGCTTTGATCCATGACGAGCTTGCGTGACGTGGGGCAGCTTAAAGGAAGAAGGTAGATAGTTCTGACTTTAAGATTCATTTTATTTAGTTTCCGTAGTCAGGGAAGGTCCGAGATGTCCCAAAAACCCTTATTATTGGTAATAGTCTTGGGACTTGGGCAAAGTCAAAGGTGGCACAAATGAAGAACCTCAGTTTACCACACTTGGAACTTAGTGCCGCACTAATGATGACAAAACTTGTGAAGAAAATCAAGATAATTTTTAGAAATAAATTCAAGGAGGTGTTCTATTGGACGAATTCAAGCATTGTACTTTCATGGCTTTTTTTCCCATCGTACCACTGGAAAACGTTTAATGCAAATCGGGTTGCAGTCATCCAAAAGTTTTCGTCAGTATAGCAATGGCATCAGATTTCAATTCAGCGGACATTATTTCAAGGGGTACAATTCCAATCGAACTGTTGAATTCGAAAATGTGATTCAGTGGTCCACAGTTTTTTTATCTTTCGTGCAACTACGGACCAAAGCGAACTATTGCAGAAAACATTTATGATAAACAACTTGGGCGCAAAAATGCAAATATTACCTTTACAATAACGGCTTATGGTGATTTTTTTCATGATTTTTTTTACAGAAATAATTATATTAAATTTCTAAAAACAATTGCCAAAGCTCAAGATAATTTTTTCATAAGTCATCGTTGTCTAGAAACAATCATTAACAAGGAAACTATCCCCCACAAACTTAACTCCTTTTTAGATAAGGAAGGAATACTGCGAGTTGGATGACACATAGGTAAAACAGGGCTAAATTTCGAATCCAGACATCCAGCGCTTCTTCCAAATAATAATCTTTTTCATCAAAACCTTAATTCGTTTTCAGCATGGAAAACATAATCTATTTTGGACTGAATCCGAGCCATTACCAAACACGTTATAAGGCAATGCATAAGATGTTCAAGATGCACATCTTATCCGCAGATGGGAAACCTTCCAGGGTGTCGAACTCTACCTTCTCAGAAACCTTTACGTAAATGCATTTTGGTTTTAAGCCCTAGACTTGACGATCACACAGCTCGAAGGCTGTACCCCATTGTTAGGTACAAAACCTGAAGCGTCGGCATTCATCGTCGTGTTAAAATAACTCTGTGGTCCTCACTGAGAATGAGGTTGAGAATCCCTTGAGTGGCGACCTATGACTTGTGTTGCATGTTAAAGTGAATGATTTTGCTGTTTACAGTAGTAACACCTACGATTACTCGAACATTCTTCTTCGGCTATTTGTTAGGCGGTTTCTACAAACCCCTAATCAATTTATATTCTGACATCAGTTTGCTGTACTCATTCTTAAAAACCGTCTGTATTTACGAAGGGGATGTTGACCTCTTATGCACAGCTTGCAGGAAAACCTCTCTGTATTCGCGACGTATAAAAACTACGATGTATTCAAACAACGTCGTATGCTTTTCTTACCACAGGTATTGTGTTTTCATCGAAAGTTTCTGAAGCAGATCAGTACGAAATCAGTACGACGCCCCAATGCTGAACTGAAATTTAAAGATTTTCCAAGCAGTGGAAAACTTCCAACGATATATCGAGCAATTCTTTGATCGACTCGGATCGCTATTAGGAAAACAATGTAGAAAATCGACTAAAGATGTAATTGCCTGTTCAGGAGTCTCCAGATCCAATTTCGAATACTTTAGTACACACCACGCGAAACAGATTTGTTCTATTTTATTAGTTTAAAAATTTAATTGAAAAATCGAAGGACCAAACGTTCGGCCGTGAACGGAATACTTGCTGTTACTTAAACTTGACGGCAAAATGGGCTGTAAATCTGTTAAAATAACGTAACAAAATTACACTCCAAGGCCTCGATATAAGGCGTGATTTCTTATGTAACAAAGTGTGTGGACCGTTTCTATTGTCATAGCCTTGTTTGCAAATGGATTACACACCCAGCTTTTGAGTATAAGCTACCGTCTGATTTTTCTGTATTAGGTACACTTTACGTGAACAGATTTTTTTTTTTGTATATTTTGCGCGCGCACAAGGGATTATGTACCCTTAAAATGTTTGCATATAGCGCGCGCGGGCGAAGGAAATTTAGGGTGGAGAAAAGAGAGGTAACAATCTACGTTAGTTTTAAATGTTTGAAGTATGTAATGACTAGGAAATTAAGAGCTCGGCAGGACATTCCATGAGTGAGTTGTTTGGCTTAGAAAAGAATAACGATTTTGTTCTGTCGGTGCGTCCTAAAGTTGGCTTGAGGGTGTACTGATGAGCATTAATAGTGAGACGGGTGTTACGGTTGGAGGTATGAAGGGGCGGAAAGCTACTGGCAATTTCTGAGGAGCATTGGTGGTGAAAATAGCGATAGAACAGCGTGAGACAGGAGACATTACGTCGGTGGTCGAGGGTGTCAATTGACTATGTAATACGAGTATTTGCATTACCTATCTAGTAGGCGCAAATAAGTCTTGGGAGCACCCGACCAGATGTTAGCATTGTACTCCAATTTTGGGCGGATGAGAGCGTTATATATTGAAGCCAGATCAGATGGGGTGAAATGCCTATATTTTTTACATCACCTTATTAAACCTAGACATTTCGAATTTTTTGGCGACTTCGAATGTGTGGTCATTCCAACGTAAGTTGACATTGACACACATACCGAGAATGGAAAGTTTTTCGGTTTCAACGATGCAAGTGCCATTCGTGGATTTGTTCATTCATATACTCTCTCTTTAGCGCTTTGCAGTTTCACAGTTGTTTCTTCAATCGTTTTGACTAAAGTTAATATAGCAATATCATTGGCCAACGTAGCTTCTCGGAGTATGTCACGGGTATATGGGGTGTTATAAAAGACACAGATGTGGGCCGAAAACACATGCTTACTTACATCTTTTTTTTCTTACTCAATTTATTTGATTGGGATAGTATAAATAAGACATACACTCTTTTACAATACATAAATTTCTATTGAATGAGAAAGGGAAAGTTTACAAGTTACAATACCTACATACATATGTATGTATTATATGCAAATTGTTCACAATTCGACTTTACATTTATAAAAGACAAATTCGATTTGACGTGTTTTTGTTTGTGACACGATATCTCCGAATCTACTAAAAGAATTTGAATACGGGTTGTTTCTGCAGATTTAGGAGATTTCAATCAAAGCAGTTTTTTCCATATCACAAATGAAGTTGTTTTAAACAAAAAACTATTAAATAAACAAAATAAATATTTATGTTTGATTATTTTTTCGGTGACTTATCCTAATTTTTCTGAACTACAATCAAACAGATCTAAATTTACATACGTCTTTAGAGCTTTTATTAGCAAAGCCATGGATGTACATTTATATTATTTTTGTATGTTTTATTAGAGGAAAGTTATAACACAAAACAATCATAATTTGCATGCTTTCGGGAACACGATCAATGAAGACGATTGCCATTGTCGGTGCTCAGGTGGCGTTCATGTTTATGCGTGTTGAGTATCTGAATACGTAAGGTATGAATAGATGTTCAACTGCACGCATCCCCCTAGAAATGTGTTATAGTTCTTTGTTGTTACACTGGCCAAAAAAAAAACAACTTTTACATGTAACATGAAAACTTTTGTCTAGTTATGTTTAGGACAAGGATAAGTATACTAGATATAAAATTAAAATGCTTTAAATACGAATAGTTTTTTTGTAATACCATTTTATAACATATTAGAAATAGTTTTGAATTTTTATCAACAAAAATAAGTTATTTCGATTTATTACAAAATTAATATGAATTTACTTTGATGATTTTCGTCTGTATTTTGCTTCAGGAACGTCTCGTTTCAATGTCCAACAGTCATCCGCTAACATACGTGGGCTCCACTTGCCCTGATATCGTTTTTCTATGGTAAAATGTCTTGATGGAATATTTCACCATGTTCATCGCTGATAGCGCCCAAATTTTTAGGAAAGAAGTTTAAATGTGAATGAAGAAAATGTAATTTCAACGACATATTACAGTCCAAAGCCTTATAAGTAGATAAAAGCTCCGCGATAATACATTTATAGTCACTTGATCGATGATTTCCTAGAAAATTTGAAGTTACTTTCACGAAAGATTCCCAAGTTGATTTTTCTAAATTACTAAGCTTTTCTTTAAATATATCATCTTTCATCAATTACCTGATTTGAGGGCCAACAAATATTCCCTCTTTAATTTTTGCTTCACTCAGCTTAGGAAATTTTTCTTTCATATATAAAAAGCCGTCACCACTCCTGTCCATAGCTTTCACGAAGTTCTCCATAAGCCCAAGCTTTATTTGTAAAGGTGGTAAAAATACATCTTCAGGCTGCACCAATGGAGGGTTTTTAATACTTTTTTGTCCTGGAGTAAGAGATTGCCTTTTGGGCCAGTCTTGCTTAATATAATGATTTTTTCGGTCTCTGCTATCCCACTCGCAAATAAAGCAACAGTATTTTGTATACCCCAGTTGTAATCCTAAAATTAGGACAATCACCTTCAAATCCCCACAAATTTTCCATTTGTGTTCGTTATACCGAATTTTTTCCAAGATAAATTTAATAGTTTCATAAATCTCTTTCATGTTAGAAGCTTCACCTAATGGTATAGAGGGAAGTTTATTGCCGATATGTAAAAGAACAGCTTTTAAACTTACTTTTGAGCCATCAATAAATAAACGCCACTCTTCTGCTTTATATTCTATACCCAAGACAGTCATTACGCCATAGACATTATTACCAAATACAAGTGGATCATCTTGTGAGAAAAAACCTTTTAGTTCTTCATCTCGATTGCGAAAGTAACATACTTTTGTTTTAGGTTGTAATAAATTCCATCCCTTTAATCGAGAGCCCAAATGTTCTCCTTATCATAGAAGATGTGGCTCATTAGATGAGGATAAGGAAGCTTCTTAAAAGTCAGGATCCGATGTCGCTTTTTCGATTTCTGGTGTAAGGGACAGATCGCTAGTTTGAGGTGGTTCTGGTACCGGTAGATCTTCACTATAAGGGATCAGTCTTTTAGCTGATGGCAGGTCAGGGTACTTCATTTTACTTTTTGTTTTAATTGTAATACCTTTTGTATCAGTAAGACAAAAGTAACAATCAGATGAGTGGTTCGTTGGTTCCGTCCAAATCTAGGGATTGCAAAAGGCATAGATCGAGATCTTTTCGCCCATCGAGTGAGAAGACCCACACATGTAACACAACAGATATGTAGAACCCACGCATTGTCTTGAGTGTCCGATGGCAATGCCAAAATACTGTTCATATAGCTTAGTTACTAATGGTGTCAAATTCCTTCACTGGGTTTTAAAAGTAATGTCACCACAAATGTAACAAAACTTGTCAGGATCATTTTTACACTTTCTTGACATTATTTAAGAATCACTTAACTCTAAAAACAGAACAAAACACTACGCTTTTCAAGTAAACAAATTCTCTAAAACAAAAACGGTAAATTTTTAATTTTGTGGGTAGTGGCTGTAACACGAAAACTAGACCTGATGGAATCAAAATAAATATGGTAATAAAATGAAAAATATTGTTGACAAGTGGTATTTAAGTGCAAAAGTGTAATAACTCTAAGAAAATAGTTTGTTATTAATAAGAAGTGTTATTTAATATATATAAATTCAACACAAGAAAATGAAAATGTGTATGACACTATATGTATTTGTCGGCTTATTACAAAAAGTTAGTAGGTCGCATTTGACAGCTTTGTACCTAACTTGATTGGTTATCCTTTTTAAGAAAATATTGTTAAAGGAGTTTACTGTATTACTCAAAAGCAAGTTTGTGTCTTTTAAATACAATAGTTCTTATCCGAAAAGACATGTACAACCCTATCACATATGTAAGTAGCAAAAGCAGCCGATCAGTTTTACGTATGTCGGAGCAAAAACTTTCACTGCTATGTAAATTTACTCGTTTTTAAGTGCTGCCAGATCGAGTAAGCTCTTTGCATAAGAATTTCGCTTATGTATTTGCTGCGGAGCTATGGAATTTTTCCAATGATAAATAAGATTAAAAAACTAAAAATGTATACTTAAACATTTTCTGCAATGAACCGACGATGTGTATTTTAATATGCAATTTTTTACACTTGCCGAACTGATGAACATACAACCGCTTTTTTATTTGTTTTAAGATCAAACGTATGTACATAAGTACTTTACTATATTATCCGAGAGTGTATTTATGTGACGTGGCTTCTCAGTGGAATATTAGTTTGACTTAGTTTTTACAAAAGTTATACAAACGTACATATCTGTTGAGGTATATGAAAGTGAAAAATACCTTCTTCGTTTGTTTTTTTATTACATTACACTTTTGAATCGAATAAAAGTTTTCACTGTGAATCCAAGCATTGTAGATTTTATGTGTTTTTTTTTTAAAAATGAGTATTTCCTAGGTTATATGCAAATGCCTACGCAAAGAGGTAGTTTATTTCAATAGCGACAAAACAGCAACAATAATGAGTAGCAACGGGTGTATCTTCTGTCCCAAGTGAGGGATCGCTTCCAGGAAATTCGAGCATTTAAAACACCAGCGGAAAGATCGGCTCGCTTATCTAAAGTAAGAAGCAATGCATCCAAGATTTTAGCTTCTGATTTAACTGAAGCAAAAGAAGCCCGTATGCAAGCTATCACCGCTCAAGTTTACGTTGCCAAATTCCATTCCCACAGAATTCATGCAGGTGCCGGATGCACTGCACATGCCGTTATCAGACACCTAGTATCATCGCACAGAATATTTCCCAAGGTGCATTATTACTGACGCTATGTCTGCACCTGAGCAAACATCATTTTCGCACATTATAAATAGCAGCAATTAGAAATAAGTTTCAGAGTTTGTAATTAAGTTCTCTTAGTGTAACACGTAGTGTTAAGCAAAATTTTAAATAATAAAGTTGGCATTTAGCCGTCAAATTATGATTTTAAAATAAATAAAAATTTAACTGGCGCCCGAGCAGGGACCACAGGGTTATAATCGGTACAAATAAAAAGGTTCGCGTTAATTCCGTTAAAAAGTCCTAAGGTAGCACGGACGGAAAATTTCGCGTGTGCTCTCGATAAATACTAAAATACCCTGTGGCTCCCCCGCGTGTGTGGTGAAAATGATATCCACAAGGGCCCCTGAGTAATCGCCGGCAGCTGAACACTCGACCAACGAGGGAAAAGGAAGCGTAGACCGCTAGCCACACCACGACATCGCAAACGTCAGGACTAATGTATTGCCTGCAGATTGTAGTACTGTAAGTCTAGTTTTAAGAAACAATTCAAATAAATTAAATAAGTTAAAATTAATTAAAGAAATTATAAAAGAATTTTTCCATTATACAGAACCATCTTATATAAAAATAAGTCTAAACAATAAGTAATTTTGTGAAGCGCTTAGAAATTTAAGGATTCTAAATAAGAAAATTAAGTGTTCTAGAACGTATAAGAAAACCCTGTTAAACTAAATTTAAAAAGTGTTAACATTCGGTAATATTTATTCTCTTGATTGTTCCTTTCCTTTTTTTTTCGAATTAAATTTATTAAAACATGGCAAATCCCAATAATCCCTGTTTTTAACGTTCCTACCTCGAATCCTGAAATCCCACGACCATCCGTAGCTAATATCGGTGGAGTTGTCATAAATGAGGGTTTGGAAGCCCTCATTATAGGTGTGGTAACTCGCGTTCTTCAAAACGAGGGACTTCAACTTATCCAATCTGTTGTAAGCCCCTACTCTGATCATTTCTCTGGCCTAGACCAAACCATTCATCCAGAATTTAGGCAGAATATTTCTGATTTAGATAAAATACCCGATGTTGTTCGTTGCCTTAAGGAATTCAACCGTCAACCAGGAGAATTCAACTCCTGGAAGAAAAGCGTAGACAGAATTCTGCAAATCTACGAAAGCACTAGGGGAACACCCAAATATTTTGGCATCCTTAATGTCATCCGCAATAAAATCGTAGGTCAGGCTGACGTAGTATTGGAATCGTACAATACTCCGTTAGATTGGCAATGCATAGCGCGTTGTTTGACAATGCACTATGCTGATAAACGGGATTTAACTACACTCGAATATCAAATGACATGCTTAGTCCAAGGGAACCTTTCGACGCAAGAGTTCTACCACGTTGTCTATTCACATTTATCTCTAATTTTAAATAAGATAGGATGTATGGAAATTGGAAACGAATCGCTTAATGTTCTTACTCAAACTTATCGGGACAAGGCATTAGACACCTTTGCCAGAGGTTTGAGAGGTGATCTACCAAGACTTCTTGGCGTAAGAGAACCGACTGACCTTCCCGAAGCCTTACACCTCTGTCTAAAGCTTGAAAACCAAAATGTTAGGACTCACCACGCAATCACCCATACTGGAAAATCTCGTGGATCCCAGCAACCTCCTATGCCTCCACAAAAACATTTTTCTCCTAAGAATCCTCTAGGTAATAATCATTCTTTTTACCCTCAGTTAGCCTATATCCCGCAACCTCAGTTCAATCAAAACCGCGTCGGACACCGACAAGGACCTCACTTCAATCAATTTAAAAATAACCATCAGCAACCAATACCACCGCGTCCAATGGCACCTAAGCCACAACCACGACCAGTTCCAATGGATATCAGCGTGAGTTACATGGTAACCCTATAAACCCCTCACCGATATCGATGCCAGCCAACACAATTGGAAGCATAAGAAGATTCGTTGGAGAAAGAGAGTGCTTGACAATAGCTAGCAACCGAATCAACCAAATTCCCCCGAACTCATCTACTATCGGAGATAGTACAGCAGACAACACAACACAACACATTGTTTATTAAAAAAAACACTTCCACCTACCTGCTGCATCGGTTTGGCTTGGGTGTGCTGATAACGAGTGCACTATGAAGATCTTTTGCACAGCAGTGATTTAGTCTGGAGTTAGTCATGGTCCAATGATGATAAGTGGAAATATTTGTAAAAGAATAATAAAGTTTTATAAAAGATAAATAAAAAATAAATAAATAAAATAAAAGGACTTAATTTGATTTGATTAAGTGTTTTACGAAATAAGAACGTAATTGGCGCAGTCGTTTGGGACCCTGGATCCAACATCTATAGTGAATTTATATAGTAGCTAAAACGATAGTTGGAACCAAGCACGTGCACACTTCGACAGTTTATCGCAGTGGTGGATATCAATCCTTCAGCATCGAGGAGAACCACGTAGAACACATTGGCAAAGTGAGTCAAATTTTGATTTATCATTTTTATCGGTTTCCTTTATGCCTCCCTTTTTCCGCAAATCCCAAGTAAAAAAAATTACTAATACAAGTTCGCTCTTTGCTCCGAGTTGGAGAAAAAAACCAATTGTGTTAAATAAAAAAGTGTTTAGTGCCAAATATTCATCTACCAATTCAAATTTAACTAGATCTAACGTTCAGGAAAATTCAAGTAAAATGTTATCTAATGCTAACGCTGATATCGCTACGAACATTTTTAATTCGCTTCGGATTCCAGATGCGATTAAAGATGTTCCAACATTCGATGGGAATTCGCGACTTTTGTTTGATTTTATAAGCAATGTCGAAGAGATACTAAGCTTGATTCCTCAAATCAATCAAAATTTAAGCTATAAAAAAATTATAATAAGGGCAATAAGGAATAAAATAGTAGGCCAGGCCAATGAGGCTTTAAATATGTATGGTACCGCAATAGAATGGGAGGAAATTAAAAGCAGTTTAATCACTCATTATTCTGATAAGAGGAATGAAACCACTCTTATCAGAGACTTGCATCAGCTTAGACAAAACCAGTCTACAGTGGAAACATTTTATTCCAAGGTAACAGAAATTTTTTCCGCAATGATTAATCATGTCGAAATGCATGAACATAATGTAACGGTCATCGAAGCTAAAAGAACTTTATACCAAGAAATGCGTCTTAACTGTTTTTTATCAGGTCTAAGGGAGCCTTTGGGGCCAACAATAAGGGCCATGCGACCAACAAAACTCACTGACGCATTAAATTTTTGTTTAGAAGAACAGAACCACACTAACTTTTATAACACACAATATCGACCACCGATTCCACAACCTAGAAGAAACCAAAATAGAACCAATTACTACAACCCCAATCAAAATTCTAGACAGGATTTTCAGGATCAGCAGAATTTCTCATATAGATATAATAGACGCCAGTTTAATAACAATTTAGAAAACAATAATGACAATAGTGCAGGCAATTATAATAGACAACATTTTAAACAAAAAAATTACAGACAAAACAATAGTTCAGGACAAACCCGTAATATTCCAATGAACAACAATTTCAACCAAAATAGTCAAAGACGGCGCAATTCTTCTGGACAAAATCAAATGTATCCACCTCCAGAACCGATGGATACATATAGCGGGAATACTAAAAGAAGTTATCCATCCTATAGAGCAGAGCAAGTTCATAATATAGAAAGTAGGCCACCTTTAGCTTATGCTCAAATCGATGATCAACCTTCTACTTCAAATCAACATGGGGGTGGTATTGATGATGCAAATTTTCATGCACAAGCCTCGGAAAACCAATAGGATATCTAGATTTAAATAATCATAATACATGAATATTACCGTACATAACCATTTCGAGTTTAAACAATAGAAATCTTAAATTTCTCATTGATACTGGTAGCAATAAGTCCTTTATTAATCCAAATATAGTACAAAATGAAAATATACCAATAGAACTTATTGAACCCATTGAAATAAAAACAATATTTGAAGCTAAATTTGTAAATAAACAGATAAGAATTAAGGGATTGTTAGAATTTAAAACTAATGAAACTTTAACATTTTTGTTATTTAACTTTCACAAATATTTTGATGGTCTCATTGGAACAGATATAATACAGCGACTGGCAATGAGAATAGACCTTAGGAATTCAATTTTAGAAACAGAAAACTTTAAGATACCTTTGAATTTTAAACCAAATTTAGTGTCAAAGGTTTATACATGAAATCAGGTATTATTCACTTAAAACCAACAAATATAAATCAAAGTTTATCCATACCTGAGGGAATATATAAAGCCATTAATTGGTATTCAATCGTTGAAGTTATCAACACTTCCGATTCACCGCAGACCTTTTTTATAGAACAACCAATTAAAGCACAACCTGACAAATACGTAGAAATACATAACCTTTCTATAAACAATCGTCAAACTTTGCGAAATTCAAATATTTCCGATTTGTTAATAACTGATCACCTCAATACGGAAGAGAAAAAAGCAATCTTTAAGTTATGTAAAAAGTTTGAGGATATCTTTTTTAGGGATGGCCAAAAATTAACATTTTCTAACCAAATTCAACATCAAATAAAAATTAAAGATGATATCCCTATTTATTCAAAATCTTACCGTTATCCGTATATCCATAAGGAAGAAGTTCGAAGGCAAATTTCAGAAATGCTTAAGCACGGCATTATTCGACCTAGTTTTCCCCTTGGTCTTTCCCAATATGGATAGTTCCCAAAAAAAGGGACTTGGAAGGTAAAAATAAGTGGCGGATAGTTATCGACTACCGTAAACTTAATGATAAACTTTCCGAGAGTGATGGACAATGTCTTACGTGACCTTCAAGGCAAAGTGTGCCTTGTATACATGGATGACATTATCGTCTATTCAACATCTCTCCAAGAACACATCCAAAGTTTAAGTGCTGTCTTTGAAAGGCTAAAAGAGGTAAATTTAAAAATTCAATTACAAAAATCAGTATTTCTTCAAAAAGAAGTTTCTTTTCTTGGGCACATTGTTTCAGCTGATGGGGTAAAACCTAATCCAGAAAAGATCAGTGCCATCAAGAATTTCCCCATACCAAAAACAGTAAAACAAATAAAATCATTCCTTGGGCTCCTCGGATATTACCGAAAGTTTATCCAGGACTTTGCCATTTAACAAAGCCAATGACTCAATGCCTTCGCAAGAATAACAAAATTGTTTTAGACGAAAATTATACTAAGTGCTTTGAAACCTGCAAAGCTATCCTATGCAATGATCCGGTACTTCAGTACCCAGATTTTACTAAGCCATTCAACGTTACTACCGATGCTAGTAATGTTGCATTAGGCGCAGTATTATTCCAAGGCTCGATCGGATCGGATAAACCAATTTGTTTTGCAAGTCGTACCTTATCCAAAACCGAAGAGAGCTACAGTACGATCGAAAAAGAACTCTTGGCTGTCGTCTTGGCTACAAGATATTTTCGTCCCTACCTTTACGGCAGACGATTTCATATAATCACGGACCACAAACCCCTTACGTGGCTTTATTCATTAAAAGAGCGCAATTCCAAATTAATCCGATGGAGGCTTCAACTAGAAGAGTTTGACTATTCCGTAATATATAAAAGAGGGAAACAAAATTTAAATGCAGACGCATTATCCAGAGTTGAAATATGTACAAACGAAGTAAATAAAAACAATATCGTGAATCTAGATTTGCTGTCCATTCAAAATAATTTAGATGAACACGACAATCTTTCAACTATTCAGTCTGCAATTGAAAACATGGACGACGGCATTCCAATATCCGAACGACCTTTAAATGAATTTTCCAATCAGATCATTCTTAGATTGAACAAAAATCAAAAAAAAATCAACCCCAAATTCATAATTTTATTTAAAAGGAAAAAGAGATACACAATAGAACATGAAAAAATCGATCAGGAATCTGTAATCATTACTATTTTTAAGGACTTTTTAAGCACGAAGAGGGTAACTGCTATACTGACAGACGACAGTACATTTAAAACTGTACAGAATGTTTATTCAAAATATTTTAATAGCAATAACATTTTGTAATAAGTTATTAAAAGATGTTACGAAAAACGATGGACAAGAAAAACTGGTAAGAGACTATCATATTAGTTCAAACCATAGGGGAATTAATGAAAGCTTGGAACATCTAAAAAGGACTTATTACTTTCCAAATATGAAGAATACTATCACACGTACGAGTATCATAAACACTTGCGATATCTGCCATATGTATAAATATGAAAGAAATAGAGAATGCCTTAAATTTGAACTAACTGAAACGCCTTCTAGACCTTTGGATATACTCCATATTGACATTTATTCTGTTCAAAAAGAGAATTTTCTGACTATTGTAGATAAATTCAGTAAATTAGCAAGTGCTTATTTACTCCCCGCAAGAAATAGTATAAGCCTAATTAAGTCCTTTAAGCACTACTTTTCACATTATGGCATACCTAAATTGATAGTTTCCGATAACGGCAGTGAATTTGTTTCCATTCTGTTTAAGGATTTCCTAGACATATATAAAATACAATTGCACACCATATGTGCTAAAAGCTCAAATGGAAATTCGGTTGTTGAACGTTTTCATTCCACCCTAACAGAAATAATTAGAATAATAAAAAGTCAAAACAGTAACAAATCGATAGGAGAAGTCGTGGATGAAGCAGTTTTAACTTATAACAACTGCATTCATTCGACAACCAAATTGACCCCATTTGAACTTCTTAAAGGCCATATAGATAAGCCGAATCCTTTATCCATTAAAGATAACCCCAAAACAGAACAAGATTATTTAGTTGAGCATATAAGAGACTACGAAAAACTTATTAAATTAGTTTATGATCGAAGTAAACAACACAAACGCAAAATTATAGACAAGAGAAATCGGAATCGCGTAGACCCACCTGACTTTACACCAGACCAAGCAATATATGAATCAGACGATCGACGAAACAAACTGGCACCTAGATTTAATCAACACAAGGTTGTTAAGAATTTTAAAATGACAGTTGACACTACTAAAAGAAAAGTTCACAAGCAAAAAATAAAGAAAAAAAGGAAATTTACTTTATGAAAATGAGTTCTTGAATTGATTTAATTTTTGTTCATTCTATTTGCATTAAATAAAATTTATAAATTAAAATAAAACTTATGAATTATGCATTTTCAATTTAAATAAATATCTCCCTTATTATGGTTTTTCTATTTATAAAATAAAGTCAATAATTGGTTGCAATTTATATATATATGTATATCACAAATGAGTAAAGAGCCTACTTTTACCCTGTTTAACTACCCCAACTAACCATACTATCCCATCCCAACCCATTTAAAAACCGATAAATAGATAAAACATCAAAATACGGAAAGCCAATTTCAATCATCAGGCGACAGATCAGCAATCCATCAACCAACACCACATGATAACATCCCGTTCACGAACTTTAACAATTTCATTAATTAAATTCGCTCTTAGGGGGGAAGAGTTACATGGTAACCCTATAAATCCCTCACCGATATCGATGCCAGCCAACACAATTGGAAGCATAAGAAGATTCGTTGGAGAAAGAGAGTGCTTGACAATAGCTAGCAACCGAATCAACCAAATTCCCCCGTACTCATCTACTATCGGAGATAGTACAGCAGACAACACAACACAACACATTGTTTATTAAAAAAACACTTCCACCTACCTGCTGCATCGGTTTGGCTTGGGTATGCTGATAACGAGTGCACTATGGAGATCTTTTGCACAGCAGTGATTTAGTCTGGAGTTAGTCATGTTCCAATGATGATAAGTGGAAAAATTTGTAAAAGAATAATAAAGTTTTATAAAAGATAAATAAAAAATAAATAAATAAAATAAAAGGACTTAATTTGATTTGATTAAGTGTTTTACGAAATAAGAACGTAATTCGTGCAAAAAGGAGCGATTAATTACGCGAACAGGCCCCAACAAGACCGTAACATTACGGGCAAAAGGTATGCACCCTCAACAAAACAAGTCCAGGCCCCCAACAAACTCCAGAGAAACTTCCATATCCAACTCCAGGGGACCGAAGTTCAACAGCCCCAAAACCAATACCCACAAACACCTAACACACATCAACAAGTACAGACAAACTTCCTTGTCCAACCCCAGCAGACTGAAGTTCAACAACCCCAAAACCAATATCCACAAACACCCAACATATATCAGGAAGGACAAGTAAACTTCCATATCGAACCGGAAAGAAGCGATACCGCGAGTTATGAACAATTTATTAACAATCCTGGGAACCAATACAACCAGACACTAAAGCAGTAAGTGGCGTCATATGGAAATCCAAATGACACACAACAACAACTAATTGACTACACAGACATCCATTTTTAAAATAAATCGCTCTTCACTGTCCTACTTCGAGTGCAGGACGAAGAGTGGAGAAATTTTGAAAATCCTAATAGACACCGGTTCCAATAAGAATTTTATTCAATCTGCACTTATCTCGAAACCCCTTCCTAATGAATAACCCTTTTACACAAATTCTATAGGCGGTAATATTAAAATCAGTCACCACGCAATGGTGAACTTATTTGATCTGAAGGATACGTACATTAAATTTTTCCTCTTACCCACACTTAAATCTTTCCACGCTATCTTAGGAAACGATAGCTTAAAAGAACTCTCTGCAATAATCCATACTGATGAAAATTTCATGATAATAAAAGACAAGGTTAGAATTAGAATAAGGAAACAAGCCTACACGGCAGTCAATAAAATCGATATAAGAACGGACTACATGAATGTTGAGCAAAAAAACGAAATTAATCGGTTAGTTCAGGAATTTCCGAATTCGTTCACAGAACCGGACGAGAAACTAACATTTACTACCACTGTAAAAGGTGAGATTCACACAACCTCAGTAACTCCCGTGTACTCAAAGTTTTATCCCTATTCAATGGCTTTAAAGGATGAGGTAGGAAAACAAATCAGCCAGCTATTAACAGATCGCATTATAAGACCTTCACGGTCACCCTACAAATCTCCTATATGGATGGTACCAAAAAAACTTGATTCTTCTGGTCAGAAGAAGTACATGATGGTTTTTGACTATCGGAAACTGAATACTGTTACGATTTCAGATAAATATCCGATATCCCAAATTAATGAAGTGTTGTCGCAATTAAGCCAAAGCAAATTATTTTCAGTAATAGACCTTAAAAGCGGATTCCACCAAATACCGCTGAAGGAGTCAGACTTTGAGAAAACTGCTTTGTCAGTGAATATTGGTAAATACGAATTCACCGGCCTTTTTCCAAAGACCCCTAGACGACATTTTGCGAGAACATATCGGCAAAATATGTTTCGTTTATATTGATGACATTGTAGTCATCGGAGAAGATGAAGCTACGCACTCTAAAAACTTAAGGAAAATTTTTGAAACGCTACGAAAGGCGAACTTAAAGGTCCAATTGGATAAATGCTCATTTTTCAGAGAAGAAGTAGAATTTTAAGGATTCGTTATTTCTGCGAAGGGAATCAAAACGAACCCAGCAAAGGTAAAAGCGATAGTGGATTTCCCTTGCCCAAAAACGTTGAAAGATCTCCGCTCTTTTCTCGGTCTTTCAGGGTATTATCGCCGCTTCATCAAGGGATACGTTAATCTGGCGAAACCCCTTACGTCCATTTTGAGAGGGGAAGGAGGACGAATTTCGAAGGACTCTTCAATTAGAACTTCAATTTGTCTAAACGACGACGCAACCAACGCATTCCACAAAATTAAAAATTCACTTATATTGAACGACTTGCTCTTAATTTATCCTGATTTGAACAGAGAATTTCAGTTAACCACCGATGCTTCCAATTACGCGATTGGAGCTGTAGTGGCACAAAACGACCGACCGATAACCTTTATCTCCCGTACCTTGAATAAAACAGAAGAACATTATGCTACAATACACTAAGGAACTATCTATATGGCTCAGCAAAAGTTCAAATATTCACGGATCACCAACCGCTAACTTATGCTATAAGTAGCAAGAACAGCAACAGTAAGCTAAAAAGGTGGAAAGCCATACTGGAGCCATACAATTACGAGCTTAAGTACAAACCAGGTAAGATGAATATCGTAGCAGATGCGCTTTCTAGACCCCTAAAAACATCAATTAATTCACTCACCGGTACTCAACACAGTGCCGAAAGCTCAGGTCAAGATTTAATTCAAGCCACTGAAATATCCATCAACGTTTTCAAAAATCAATTGATAATTACTACATGTACAAATAACTATAAATTTAGCATTCCCTTTCCCACCTACCATAGACATAATGTAACTAAACCAAGGTACACTGAAGACGACCTCATGCATATTTTCAAAAAATACATCAACCCAAGTGTAGTAAATGAACTACAGACTACAGAAGAAATTATGGGCCAGATCCAAAATATTTTTCCTTTAAACAAAAAAACAAAAAACACTGTGGCGCTGGCAGCCCGGTATGGGCCATGGCCTAGCTTCTTGACACGCATTTGTGTTGCTCATGTTTTTTGATTTTTGTCACATCTGAGCGGGGCCTACGGTTTATCGCCGAGTCCGAACGGCACTCTTTAGAAGCTTTTTCGTAGGCAATTTTACTTTCGGGAGTTTGCCATTGCCCGCCGAAAGGGGATGGCAATTTTTGAAAAATTGTTGGTGACCCAGCCAGGAATCGAACCTAGACTCTCTGCGTGATAGTCCAATGAGCTAACTATCGCGCCATCGCCATCGCCATATTTTTTTTTTTTCCTTTACATTTCAGAAATTACAAAGTCCGCTTCACCCAAAATAGAATAGAGGATCTAACAGATGCAGCCAGGTAAGAAGAGGAGATCATTAAGGAACACAGAAGAGCACATCAAAATAAGGCTCAGTTACTAGGTAAGTTCTACTTTCCCAAAATGAACTCAAAAATGTCCAATATAGTAAAACAGTGCATTATTTGCAAAAGAACAGAAATATGATAGACACCCAAATAAACCCGAATTAAAAGAAACCCCAATTCCCAATTTCCCATGAGAAATAGTACATCTATATCACTGAAAAGAACCTAGTACTTACAGCAATAGATAAGTTATCCAAATTTGCACAAGCGACATTGCCAAAAGCCATAGAACACATAAGACATCTGTTACTCGAAATACTCTTTGCATTTGGCGTCCCAAAAATTGTGGTATTTGAGAACGAAAAATCCCTGAATTCCCCAATGCTAACCGACCAATGAAAAATTAAAATTTTCAAAACTCCTCCCTATAGCAGCTCAGTAAATGGACAAGTGGAGAGATTTCACTCCACCCTTACTGAAATCATGCGTTGTAAAAAGGCTGACGGAACATATAGGTCATTTCCTGAACTCCTAGAGTTATGGAAGCAAACACCGGTTTGTTTTTAAAAAAAAACTTTATTGTATCCGAACTTCCACTTAAAACTAAACTAACATATCATTTGTTACCTATTCTTATAGCTACACTTTTGCAAACGTAATGATTATTTCATGGGAAAAGAATTCGTCTGCTCTTGGCTTGTCACTTGATTCCAAGCGCGTGTACTGATTGTGCACTATGGAGTGCAAAGTGTGCATACGGGGTATGCGTCATCATTCACCTGAGTAAGTAGACAGGTAGTACATATTTGGATGGTGGGATTGGGAAGATGGCGAAGTAACGGGAAACGGGGGATGTGGTTGCTTCTCCCATTCAATGCCTTTATTATTGGTTAGATTGGCAAGAGGAGGTGGGGAGACTAACGGGATTAAAATCGTTTTATTATAAATTGTTACGGCTTTTAAAACCTTGTTGCGTAACGTGTCTTTGTTGCTTTTGTCAGCTGTAAATGTACGAATATGTTCCTTCAACGTAGAATGAAACCTTTCGATGTCAGAATTTCCGGTTTTATTATAAGGTGTAGTAATATGTAGCTCGACGTCATTTTCTTTTAAAAATTCCTTTATTAAGATTGAAGAGAAACCGCTTTCACCGTCTACAACTATTTTCTGAGGAATTTCAAGGGAAGCGAATTTACATTGTAAGGTTTTAAGGAGGGCCATCCATGTACGATGTTTTATTTCCTGAACTGTTACGTGTTTTGTGAATTTGTCGATCATCGTAACGTATATTAAGTTGATATTTGCATACCAGATGTCGATATGTAGAATCTGGTTAGGTTTTTCTGGGGTAGCGGTTAATTTTAGAGGGATTTTATTTGGAATTCGGTTATATTTGGCTTTGTTGCATATTTCGCAATTGTTTATAAATTTCTGGATTTTGCCCTTGAGATTCGGGGCGTAATATATGTCTTTGATTTTCGCATATGTTTCGTTAATTCCTTTTCGATGGTGAAGTACCTAGTCTCATGATCATTTAGTGTACGGCTAGCGTAGCTTACTGGATGGTTTTCTTGTGTCAAGACGGCTCCCAAAGCATGGTTGGATGCGTCTGTTGTAAGTGTAAAGTTTTTGTTAAAATTTGGGTACTTCAGGATGGGATCTGATGTTATAAGTGCTTTCAAATTTTCAAAGCTCTCAATATATTCGGGATTATTCACATCAATTTTTGCATCTTTTTTTAGGAAAGCTGTCATAGGTTTTGCCACCTTTGAATAGTCCTCAATGAACTTTCTGTAATACCCAGTAATGCCTAAAAAGGATTTGATTTGTTTCGTTGTTTTTGGGATTGTATAGTTTTTTATGGCCGTTATTTTGTTAGGGTTTGGTTTAATGCGTTCGGTTGTTACAATATGGCCTAAAAACTCAGTGTACTTTTTTAGAAACTCACTTTTGTCAAGTCAGCCTTTGAGATTGACTTCTTTTAATCTTTGAAAAATTTTCTTAAGATATGTAAGGTGTTCCTCAAGACTAGTAGAAAACACAATGATGTCGTCCATGTAGACGAGGCAAACTTTTCCAATGAATTCTGCCAGAACGTCATTCATTAAACGCTGAAAGGTGGATGGTGCGTTTTTTAAGCCAAACGGGATTCGAATAAATTCGTAATGGCCGTCGCTCGTTGAAAACGCCGTTTTCATTATGTCGCTTTCATTTATTTCTATCTGGTGGAACCCTTTGGCAAGGTCCAATGTTGTGAAATAATTGGATTTTTCCAATTTATCAAAGTTGTCGCCCATGTTTGGGATGGAATGGAAATTTCGTTGAGTTTCCTGAAGTCGATAACCATTCTCCATTTTTCCTTCCCAGATGCGTCCCTCTTTTTTGGAACGATCCAGATTGGTGCCGAGTAGGGCGACTTGCTTCGGCATACAATGCCCTGCTGGAGCATTTCATTTATTTGTCTTTTGACTTCATTTTTGTGTACCTCCGGGTATCTATATGTTTTTGTGTATATTGGTCAAATCGCTACCTTCTTGATAGAAAATTGATGAGTATTGAGAGACGAGGCGAGTGATTCCCCTTTTCTCTTCCTCATTTAAGTGATCGACCCTGATTTGTTCAGAGATCGGATCTTTGCTGGTTTCCGTATGATATATTTCCAAAGCTGGTATTTGTTTTTTGTAATCTTCATTTGTTACTTCTTCTTCAGCCTTGCTGAAATATATCGGGATTTTCGTTTCATCAATAATAAGAAGCCTACTCTCGAAATCGAGCATTGCTTCTAATGGCAATAATATGTTATTTCCGAGCAAACCATCGAAAGTATCGTGAAAATAAAATTCCAGAAATTCCGCGGTTCTATTCGGTTTTTTGAATTCCTTAAATAAGGGAATTCTAACTTTTGAATTTATTTATAATGGTGGACTTGTAGTCTGGTTTTTGTAACTTAATTTGCCATTTAGGGTGGCATACCCCTTTCCTAAGAACACTAGTTTCTGAACCGGTGTCAATTAGTATTCTTAGATCATAGCTGTTGGTTTTGACAACTATATAGGGTAATTTTCGGGAGGATTGCCTTTTTGAAAATCCGAGTTTTTTCTAAACTATGTAATTGCCTACTCATAGCTGAAAGAGTGTCCATTGGTTCGACAGCATCTTCGCTATTCCCAGAATTACCCTGATTTGTTCTGGAATTTCTATTGGTATTATTTCTGGACATGCCAGAGTTATTTTCATTCTGTCGCCTTTTCTGATCCCTACATTCGTTATTATTATTAACACTCCTTTGATTATAATTACCGAAATCATTGCTATTTTGTTGTTTGTTATTTTTCCTAAAATTTCCTGAGCTATTATCTCGAGATTGATGACTCTCTTCTTGGTTATCTGTTTGTCGTCTGTTATTTTGCGGTTTGTTATTTTTAGAACTAGTTTGCCTATAATCCTGACCATAATATGCATATCCTGTCTCAGGCAGGATTTGCATCGCCTCTTCTAAGTTACTAGGATTCCTACATGGGCTCTGGTAATTTACTAATAAAAATGCTTTGCAGTTTTGTTCCAGTTCGGAACTATTGGCACCTCTATCTATTTTAGTTTTATTATTGAGACGCCTAAGGACTACTTTTATGTTGTTATAGAATTCCTGATAGTTTTTCTTGAATTGTATACCCCTTAAATCATCGTAAAGCTGTTCGACTGATTTCCTATCCCCGAAATATTGAAAGAATACTTTCTTTGTCTCATGCCAGTTCTTGACACTGTTGTTGATTTCAATTGCCTCTCTAGCTTTGCCTACTAACTTGCTTTTTATGATGTCAAAGAAAATAAACTGACTTGTCTCGTCGTATTTACTAAGAGTTGGAAAAATTCTATCTACTAGATCAATAAAATTATGAAGATTGTTCCTACTACCATCTTAAGGAGGTAAATTACTTAAATATTTAATTGGGTCAATGCTTAATGCTAGGGGGCTTACTGCTGCTGGGTCCTGTGTCGCCATTTCTAACTGTCTTTTTTCTTCAAGCAGGATTTGTCGTTTGATTTTCCTTAATTTTTCCAGGGCTTCTCACTTTTTAGATTTATTTTTATTACTTTATTTTTATTTTTGTGTTCGCATTCACTATGGTTTTTTTTGTTCGCTTTTATTTTTGTTCAACAATTTTATTATCTTTTTATTTTCTTACTTGTATTTTTCACTCATAGTGGCGTTTTTCGTCCTTAAACGGATCTTTTCACCTTTTTTATTTATTTCACTTTTAGCGGCGTTTTCGTCCTTAAACGGATCTTTTCACCTTTTTTATTTATTTCACTTTTAGCGACGTTTTTGTCCTTAAACGGATCTTTTCCCCTTTTTTATTTATTTCTCCTTGAACGGAGTTACATTTAATTCTCCTTGATCGGAGGACCGACTGCGCCACTTTTGGAAGCAAACACCGGTTTGATTTAGAAAAAAACTTTATTGTATCCGAACTTCCACTTAAAACTAAACTAACATATCATTTGTTACCTATTCTTATAGCTACACTTTTGCAAACGTCATGATTATTTCGTGGGAAAATAATTCGTCTGCTCTTGGCTTGTCACTTGATTCCAAGCGCGTGTACTGATTGTGCACTATGGAGTGCAAAGTGTGCATACGGGGTATGCGTCATCATTCAACTGAGTAAGTAGACAGGTAGTACATATTTGGATGGTGGGATTGGGAAGATGGCGAAGTAACGGGAAACGGGGGATGTGGTGGCTTCTGCCATTCAATGCCTTTATTATTGGTTAGATTGGCAAGAGGAGGTGGGGAGACTAACGGGATTAAAAGGGAGTGATCTCTGAGGCGTAACTCTAGACATAGCCGTCTATGAGTACAATTTCTCTATTCACACAACAACCGGTAAAAGGCCACTCGAAGTAATCTTTGGAAGAGGTGTTAGTACCAATACAGAAGATTTCGAGAAAGCTAGGCTTGATAATATAAATAGACTTAAACAAAAACAGGTAACTGATTTACGATATGCCAATATAAAAAAAAAAACCATAAAGGATAACCCCCTGGTACTATAGTATATGTCAAGGTTAACAAACGAATAGGATCAAAATTATCTCCTAGATATAAGAAAGAAGTAGTTAAACAAAATTTTTCTAAAACCATCCTCACGGAGTCAATCAGAACCGTCCATAAAAATATTAAGAGCTTAAATTTCTTTTAAATGGCTTATAGCCAATTGCCTTGCAGAAATTCAAATTCTGGATTACTCTATCTCAAAAGCAATTACACTTAATGTCGGAACATCAAAGATTCAAACTGGAACACTCAAAGTTATTCACGTAATCAATCTGGAAACTTATGAAGAAACTCTTTACGATCTACAACAAAAAAAACTCAGCACGAGGTCGATCCAAGCCATCCAACTTCACGAAATTAACAAAACCTTATCCCTCATTAACGAACTGAAACCCTGCAGTAGAACAAAAAAAATTTTAAATTTGATTGGAAGCGCGTGGCGAAAATAAACGAAAAAAATAACATTATCAATCATATTAAATTTAAGTTAAACTTAATTAAAGAAGAAATTGTCAATATTGTGTACGCCCTACATTGGGCAAAATCCGGAATATTAATTCCTTTATTTTATCACTTAACGAAATAAATGTAATAAAAGATCTTTTTGAAAGAAACGATGTAGATTATATAAACATAGAAGATGCACTCGATTTTGCTGAAATAAAAATAGCAACCAATAATTATACTATACTGTATGTTATAAGTTTACCGAATACAGAAAAGGAATCATGTAAAAATATATTAATAAAACCTGTAAAACGAGGTACAATTGCCTCAAAAATAATATATGAAAACATTTTACAATGTAGTACTAAGATATATGGAATAAGAGATAAATGTAATTCAAATAATAAATGAATTATATGTAAAAAAAATCAATCATAGAAGCAAAAGAAGTTCCGATGATCGATGTTGTGAGACCAGATTACCAAACAAGGTCAACAATATCATCGCAAGAGTTCATCAGGGTCAATCAAATACCCTTCTTCTGAAAATGTGGACATTTAAATTTAAGGAGGGAAGAGTTATCACCGCTCAAGCTTACGTTGCCAAATTCCATTCCCATAGAATTCATGCAGGTGCCAGATGCACTGCACATGCCGTTTTCACACACCTAGTATCAACGCACAGAATATTTCCCAAGGTGCATTTCTCCACCTGAGCAAACATCATTTTCACACATTATAAATAGCAGCAATTAGAAATAAGTTTCAGAGTTTGTAATTAAGCTCTCTTAGTATTAGACGTAGTGTTAAGCAAAATTTAAATAATAAAGGTGGCATTTAGCCGTCAAATAAAAAAAGTTTTTTTTTATGATTTTTAAATAAATAAAAATTTAACTTGCACAAAATGACGCATTGTGCCTCTACAAGTCGGACAGCTCAAGCATCGACAGAAGAGATCGACAAGATTCTGATGAAAAGTCTGCTGTATGGTCCTTAAAGGGTCGGTCTGCCTCGAACTACACCCACAAAATAAAATATGTTGATGATCCAGGTGTCATATTAGGGACAATAACAAAAGTTTGCAAACACAGCAAAGCTCTTATATGGAGGAATGAATCAGCTGGAATGTTTTATATAGGTGAGAAGGTGAAATTGGACGAAATTGCCAATCTGCCTAAGCCGCTCTACTCCCTAATATTTATGCAGCATACTTCGTCTAAGCAATTCATTTAGTCCATATGGTCTTATAATAATGCTTTTCAAATGACTTTATTTGGTGCAAAGCAAATCGTTGAGCAAGGGTTTTTTCCAACTTTTAAAGTTCAAGACAAGCGTACAATTTGGTCGATAGTCTACTTCTAGTAAATAATTTTCAAAAATTCCTTCAAATTCATTTCATTCAGACATAAAAAATCAAGTAGCTACGCGATGCGATTGACAACCAGGCTTAAAAATACAAATTGTGTCTGACTTGCAAGATATGTTACACCAAAATAACGAATATATAAAGTCTTTTTAAACTACAATAGAATCACTTCAAAATTTGCTACAACTTCGTTTAGTTATCTACGCAAATATAGTTCCTGGTGGACAGCATTGTGGTAGATTTAAGGCGCATACAACAAATGAGGTTGAAGTCGTATTGACTGGACAGGAATTTTAAAGTAGGGATATTGTATTGCACGGTAGGAATGAGTCTTTGTGTATGACACTTCACAGTATCCACTTTTATATTGTTACGTAGAAAACGGATACTGCATTAACATTCTTCAAATAAATCCTTTGACAGAAAGTCCTATAGCGCGGAAGACCGTATCTTGCATGAATTTTCATGCTTATCGGATGATGGTGAGGGAGAATGCGTTCAAGGCAATCCATCGTTTCGGACAATTGGGAAACTAGTACTGGGTTGACATATATGCAAAAATTGAAACGAAACGTTATATTCAGAAAAAAATACGAGCAGAAAGCTATTATATACTTTTACGCGATGGCTTGCGTGCCCATAAAAATGTTTCCAACATTGGAAAGCGATATATTTTACGTTCCACTGTGACCGGGAGTCATCTATATATGCTCGGAAGGACTCAAGATGCAATGACTTACGTTAGAGCTTATGGTTGTCCTGATCTGTTTATTACTATGACGTGCAACAACAAATGGCTGGAAATAACAACCAAGTTGGTTCCAGGTAGTAAAAGTCATGATCGGCATGATATCATTGCCGGGGTCTTTCATCGAAAAGTTAAGAAGCTTATGAACCTCATAACCAAAGAGAATGTTTTCGGAAAATGTCTTTGTCATATGTATAGCACTGAGTGGCAAAAAAGCGGTCTCCCCCACGTACATTTGCTACTCTGGCATTCAGAAAAGATTCATGGTAATGACATTGATTCTGTGATATATGTATGCTAAAATAACCGATCCCCAAAGAATTGCACGATATCGTAATAAAAAATATGATCCATGGTCCTTGCAGTACTCTTAACCAAGCGTCACCCTGTATCAGCTATAATATGTTCACCAAAAGATATCCAAAATCTTATATGGAGTTATGTTCTCCTTCAAATGGTGGGAGAACTGCAGAAATAATGGAGAGTTAACAAAACTTTACTATTGATAATCATGTTAATGTTGAACTGTGCAGCTTAGTTAAATCAATCAAATATGCCAGTGAGTATGTTAAAAAAGGAAGTGATCAAGCGACGTTTTCCGTTCCAAACTCGACAGGACGAGATAGAAATAGGGTTTTCTAATGAATAAAATGTTCAGGACATCACTGGTGCACCGCATGAAACCAATGCAGCCACAAATCTACTCACACATTGGAATGAATGCCTATCTGACGCCACTCTTTCGCGATCACCGACATCTTTGCGATATCTTTTCTCTATTATTTTGGTTTTCTGTCATGTCTCCGAATCACTAGGATTTGGCAGAAATTCAGAAATAGTTTTGTTGAAGACATATTAAACACGCATACGGAATATATGTGCAGATGTTGATTACAACGAGAGCATTTATAACTATGCATTATGTTTCTTGAGCAAATCGTACAATCAATGAGCAGGAAGGATAACGAATTCATTAATGAAACCTCATTCAACGAAGAGAAGCTTCTACAAGAAGTAGATAAAATCGAACAGTCCTTGACTGTGGAGCAAAAAGTTGTATTCAATAACGTTCTAAATAGTATTGAACATAATATGAATAAAATATATTTTTTTGATGCTCCGGGAGGAACGGGAAAAAACTTTTTAGTAGATTTAATTTTAGCAAAAATTTGATCTACTGAGAAGGTTGCAATAGCGGTGGCATTTTCTGGCATTGCAGCGACGCTTCTACGAAATGGGCGAACAGAACATGCAGCCTTTAAATTACCAGTCAGTAATCCGCACATTCGTAGTGCAGTTTGTAATACACATATCTAAGCAAAGTGCAATTCCAAAATTGTTACAAAAATGCTCCCTAATTGTTTAGTATGAATGTACTATGTCGCACAAAAAGTCATTACAAGCCATTGCGATATTACTAGCAGGTGAATTCCGTCAAACATTGCCAGTTGTAACTCGAGGTATTTGAATTGACGAAGTAAACGCGTGTTCATTTGCAAAACGACGCCGATGCTGAAACATTTTCAAATATGCTTCTACAAATCAGAAATGCAGCACTACCATAAAAAAATGGTAAAACTACTCTTTTCGTTGGCAATGTTTGAGTTTGGATTATTTTATCGGAACTGTGCTGAATTTGATCATAGCACCCATTAGCTCCCTCACTCACGGGAAGCGAAATCAGAGTCAAAAGGATCATCGCAATAGTGAAACTTAATGGTCGCCTTATTCTTTTTCTTTGTACTTCGTCTTTGTGTAACCATGAATTAATCGGTTTCTGGATCGCTGCTTGTAGTGCTAGATGCCCTCGTAGAGGTGAATTATCGTCTGCTGGCCAGTCTGGTGCCAGTTTGTGTATCGGTTTCTTGAGCAAACTGCTCGTAGTTCCTACTTCCACCACTCGTATCACATCATCACTTCCTCTGAAGCAATTAACAATCCTACCCAGGTGCCACTGCATCGGTGGTAAATGGTCATCCTTTAAGATTAAAAACATACCAGGAATAATTCTGTTCTGCTGTTGTTTCCATTTATAACGGTGTTGAAGCTCATTGAGGTATTCATGTCACCATCGTTGCCAAAATTGCGTTTTGATTGCAGTAATTGTCTCCCATCTTTTGCCTAAATTACCACCCTTATTGTCTGCACGTGCATTAATTGTAGATGATAATGCCTCCCCAATCAAAAAATGTCCTGGTGTTAGAGCAGTAAGATCTTTTAGATCAGATGAAAAGGGAATCAGAGGTCTGGAGTTTCGGATAGCTTTAATTTCGATCATCAACGTTTCAAGTTTCTCATATGTTAGATTTTATGAAAGAAGGTTTCGTTTCAGAAAATGTTTAGCTGATTTCACTACAGCCTCTCATAGTCCACCGATATGGGGCGCTCAAGGTGGAATAAAATGGAATATCATACTCCTTGCAGTGCAGAACGAGGTAATTTTTTCTTTTGACGAAGGCGAAACTATTGAAGATTAAATCTCCATAAGCTGGTTTCTTGCGCCGATGAAATTTTTTGCGTTGTCGCAATAGAGGCTTTGGCAATTTCCTCTTCTTCCGATAAAACGCTTGAGGGCACTATGAACGCTTCTGTGGTTAGATCTCCCACAGTTGCCTTAGTTGCGAAGCAGCACAATACGGTCACATGTGCCTGGTCCGAAAAAGTCTACTCCAGAGTTCACGAAGGGTCTGGTGGGTTGGACGCGAGCCGCCGGTAAGTTTCCTATGATCTGCGTCATTAATTTAGGCCTTCATCTGGCACAGCGAATCCATTTTTGAACTACTGAACGTGCCATAGTTTTTCCCTTGATCGGCCAGTATTTCTGGCGTATAGCTGTCAGCAATCCTTGAGGCTCAATGTGCAAATATTTTAGAAGGATCTCTCGCATCAATGATTTACTGAGCTCATGATTATATGGTAAGACAATTGGGTGCTTTACGTCGTTATCTAGATCGATTGCTTAGAGGCGTCCTCCTACGCGAAGAATGCCTTCTCTATCCAAAAATGGCGAGTGGACTAAGTGAACTTTGAGTACTCACGTATTTTCCTTTAGATAGATGCTCCAGCTCCTCCTTGAAGTCTTGATGTTGCACCTTATAATAACTTGAGTGCCATCGTCAAGTTCGTAAATGGTAAGATGGCCGGTGAATCGATTATTCTTGCAATTATTTATGAATCGTTTGATATAAGCAATAATCCGTTGTAAACGCCCGAATGAATTATGATGTTCTATCCTGTTGATGATACCTGATGATGTTTCGAGCGTTGCTGTGAGTGCAATTCTGGACACCGATTTTTTTTTTTATATCTGCGTTGTTCTCTTCAAATTTGCCTGGCCATGTCTTCTCTGGTCCACATAGATACAAAGGCAAATAAAACCACATGCTACAATCCTTTAATTTCGAAGCTGATAGTGCTCTTGCATCTATGTCCGCCGGATTCTGTTTTGTAGGCACATGCCGCATTGCTAAAGGGAGGTCGTGCTTCTGATTGCCCTTACTCGATTTGCTATGAAGCGGTGATATTTAGATGCTTCGGCATTTATGCAAGCCAGCACGATCTCCGAGTTGGTCCAAAAGTATGTCTCCAAATCGCCCAATTTCAGATCCATTTTAACAACTCTGTTGCCAATTTGGCTGCACATACCTATAGTTCTAGGTGTGGTATTGTGGTTGCGGTGATAACCTCCTCATCCGTTCCCTTTTAAATTGGCTCTACTCCAGATTTTGAGCAAAGTAGCTGAACCGTTACTGAAATGTCGAAGTGAGTTGATCTAATGTAGATGGCAGCTTCAAAAGCTCTTTCGGACGCATCGGCAAACGCATGCATCTGGATTTTCCTTGGGGTTTTTGTGGAGAACAGATGCCTGGAAACCTTTAATTTTATTACCTTCTCTAAGTCCTTTCGGAAATTGTTCCAAGTTGTGTGGAGTTCCATCGGTAGTGCGGCATCCCAGTCAATTTTGAGTTACCATAATCTTTGAATAAATAGCTTTTCCGTGATTGTTATGGGATTGACGATGCCTAATGGGTCGAAAATATGTGCAATTTCCGATAAGGCAGTTCTTTTTGTGATTCACTTACTCACTTGTAGTGCTGAGTTGATCCGGAGCTCATCTGTCTGTGCATTCCAAATGAGGCCCAACGTTTTTAGTGTTCGTTATTCCTTATCTTGAAAATCGAATTGCAAGGCTTGCTCGTTCGTTGGAATATCCCTTAGCAACTGTGGTGTATTACTGCACCATTTCTTGAGGTTGAGTTGAGTTGATTGTAAAATATGAGTTAGTTGCCTTTGCATCTCCAGGGCTTCAGACAAACTGTTTGAGCCCGACATGACGTCATCCTTTGCCAAAATTTGAGCTCCCGATGAACATCGATGTGTATTTTCATTAGCTAGTTGATTGAGGCAGCGTGTTGTTAAGTAGGGAGCGGATATTTCATAATTTCTGGTAGGGTTGAGGAATCCGTTGCAACAACCGCCATATGTGGGATATGCACCGAAGTCGAGCCACTCAACGAAAACATTTGGGGATTAGAGGAAATGGCAGAAGATAGAAACAATTTAACTCCAGCCGATCAAAAATGCGAAAGGCGTTTTGACAAAACATTTCAGCGGGACAAGCAGAGTAAAATATTCGCCGAGGTTTTCATGGGTGCATTAAATACAACTCTTAATAGTACTGTCGGGCTTAAGCACTCCATGATGAGGAAGTAAATAGTGTGGTGACCGTATATTGCTTAAGTCTATTTCTGTCATGTGTTCCAGTTGAAGATACTCTTCAATTAATTTGACATATTGGGTTTTCAGATGGATGTCATTGCTTAATTTTTTCTCTATACCAAAGAATCGTCGTTCGGCTAATTCTCAGGAGTCACCTAATTCTGATGGTTGGCGTGCAAAAGGCAAGTGCACTACGAATCTTCCACTCTGCTTGTCCCGCTGCACTGTTTGACCAGGTTCAACCGTTGGGTAGGTGGAAGATCTAGAAATTGCCGACATTTATAAAGCAGATGGTTGACCTTACATGGCGGACAACTCATCTGATGAGATGTTACTCCTGATAACGTCTTGAAGACTGGTATGTTTGGTCTATTACCTTCCAGTTTATATTTAGCTCCCAAAGCTTCTAGGGATTGGGAACGATTTTCCAATTTAAAATTAAATACCAAGCACAAGCTTTCCTATAATTCCCTCTCCAACTCCATCTTGTGATAAGATAGAGTTAGAGTTTAAATCAAGGCTTGTCAGTCGCTCTCCGTTTTTTTTTTAGCGTAGTCAGTCCTTTAATACGTGCCTGGTGTTAACACACAAAATACATTCACTGAGAATATTCGTTCAAACTTAAAATTTCAAATTGTTTATAATAGATTTTGCGACTTTGAGTGGAAAATAAAGATTTGTAAACTTTTAATTCGAAAAGTTTTATTACCGAATATGAGCATGAGGGCTCATAAAACTGGCACAGTCGGAAAACTTATCAAACTCAATGCGAAGTAGCGAGAAAATGAAAAAACTAATTAACTAGTGAATTATAACTTAACTTGTAAAAAAAAGAGACATTCATAATTCGAAAAAAAATAAACCTGAATATCGGTGAAATACGAAATGTTTTCAGAAATCGGCGTGGTTCGATAGTTTAGCTTGGTTCGATAGTTGAGCGTGGTTCGATGGTTGAGCGTGGTTCGATAGTTTAGCGTGGTTCGATCCCTCAGCCTGGTTTGATATCTCAGCGTGGTTTGATAGCTAAGCGTGGTTCGATATCCCAGCGTGGTTCAATAGTTTGCCGTGGTTCGATAGACTTACTTTGTTCGAAAACAAAATATCAACCCAATGTTGGTTTAAGTTCCCAGCCGTAAAGCACACGGGTTCAGCAGCATATTGCCTTCAAGAAAATTCAACCGGAATGAGAAGAAAAACGGAACGAGCAAGTGCACCACACCACAAATTGATTAAATTTATGAATTGCTAAACCAAATAAAAACTAGTAAGCACGAGAACCATCGTTCTTTATTATTTTTGCATAAAATGGATTCGTTGAATGCTGCAGAACAGTTTAAAATAATTTTAGATTTAATTCATAAGCTACCTTTTTTTAATTGGGATTCAAATTATTTAACAGACTTCTTGGATAGGGTAGACTCGTTGGCAGCAGCTTTAGAGAATATTGATGAAAACGTAAGAATTCAAGTGAAGGGTTTGATTAAAGATAAGATCACGGGGAAGGATATATACCAGATGCAAAAACATGGCAGATCAAGTAATTGGTCTCAAATAAAACAGGTTTTAAGAAACGGTTTTGGGGAAAAACTTTCAACTGATACATAAAATAAGAACAGCTAGAATTACGACAAATATAGGCGATTACTATAACAGGATAAATTGTTTGCGCTCTAATAAATACTTGATGGATAGCAAAGAAAATAATTGTCAAATGATAGAATCTAACAAATTGCTTTGGAATCCTTTAAAAATAATTTTCCGGAACCTACTCGATCTATCATATTGAGCTGAAATCCGCATACGTTAGACAAAGCTTATGGGATTATTACAGAAATTAATCACTAGTCATTTGGTTCTGATTCAGTGGGAAAACAATATAGGCCAAGAGTTAGGCAACACAACAATTCTTACACCAGGGTCAATTACACAAACTCGAAAAGTGATCAAGTAGGGCAGGGTCGTAATTTCAACTTACGACAAAATAACTACAATACACAGAATAGTCAATTAAAAAATAACTACCATCGACTAAATAACCACCCACGGCCAAAAAATAACTACACACAGAGCGGCCGATCTCTGCAAAATGTACAAGGTAATCAAACACGAAGGAAAAACCAATATAAACAACCAAATGACAATGAATAATACACATAACGAAGACACATCATTTCACGAAGAACATCCACAAAATCACGGATTTTCCCAGACACCAAAGAAACAGCTACCCTATATAAGTTAAGGCTAATCATATTGCATCAGCAAGTGGAAGAACATATTCCCACAACCAACAAGAAGCAATGCAAAGGTACGTGATAGAATGTGCCGACGCTGCGTTTGCGTGATCATCTAACGCTTACCGAAGGAATGCAAGTGTCACCTGAGATCGGTGCACGCGAAACCATCGTGTTGTGCACTGCTGCTGCTGATAGATGTCATAATGTTTGAAACAAGTAGATTAGTATTTAAGCTAGTATAGGAAAACATTGTATTTAATTGTAATTCGCTTATAACGGGGAACGTATGCCTCAATAAATAAAAAAATATTTTTTTTAAAAGTTATTTAATTTAATCAAAGTTATTTAACTGGCGCCCGAGCAGGGACCGGCCACCGAAGTGAGCGAGTGATAAAGTAAAAAAAAACCATGACTTTAGTGACAACCTTTGTACAAAAAAAAAAATAAGAAAAAATAATCGGGATATTACTTAGAATCCCCAGCCCAATCTGCTGTGTACGGGTGCCGGTCTCGCGAGTTACAGTTTACTTTCGCGACATTAAAACGTACATAGTGCTATTGTGAACCTAAGAACGTCCATAGTGACCTTATAAACTGCACCGCAACCTTAACACGGTCCTAAGATAACCGCTAGTCAAACGCGCAGTGTAGTGCTTAAGAGGATCCTAAGTCACCAGCAAGGAGAAAAGGGACTCATCGGAAAGGCCAGCGCGGGTACCCAGCTCTGCGTATTTATGTAAGCATATATTTTTTGTAAAAAAAAAGAAAAAAGATTTTATGGCAAAATCAAAATTCAGATTATCTATTGTATAAATAAAAAGAAATTATTTTGCTCCCAACATAAATAAATAATACGTTGATATCTGAATATATTTTTTAAAGTAATATTAATATAATATTAAGTGAAATATATTTTTTTATATCTAATTAAGAACATTAAGAAAAAAAAGGAGAAATTATTTTCATCTCAAAATAAGTCAACAACACGTTTATATCCAAATACATTTTTAGTCAACTTTTAATATTTAGTAAAACATATTTTTAATATCCAATTAAGAACATTAAATAACATTAATACCATTTAAATCTTTTGTTATAAAAAATCTAAAAATGACAGACCTGCGACCAGGTGCAACTACTAGCCCCATCGAAGAATGCTTCTTCGAACCAAGTCCCCCAAATCCTACATCGCGGAATACGCCAATGCCTGATCCTTCACGGATTTCACCTGGTCGAAGTATTGACCCAAACTTAAATACTTCGTTTCATTCAAATACGACTACTGAAATAACAAGGAAGTCGGAACAACTCCCGATTTCAAAGCACTCGTTGCCATCATAGCTCGCTAAGTGTTTCAAAAACATAGCAAATCACTGTCACCTAATGCGATTTATCATCAGTCTCGTATCTTTTACGGAACAGATGAAGTTATTTCGCCAGAACACGGGGATAAGGTCAGCGACCTAGATAGAATTCCTGATATCGTACGCTGCATCCCAGATTTCTCTGGTGATCGGAATGAGTTTTCCTCCTGGAAAAAGAGTGTGGATAGAGTACTGAGCATTTACTCCCATTTGCAAGGCACACCCAAATATTTCGGAATACTTAACGTAATCCGAAATAAGATCACGGGCTCAGCGGACATAGCCCTTGAATCGTAAAACACCCCCTTGAATTGGGAACGTATTAGGAAATGCCTTACAATGCATAATGCTGACAAGAGGGATGTGACGACAATCGAGTATCAGATGTCGTCCGTATATAAAGGAAATAGCACAGTTCAGGAGTACTATCAGAGGGTGTACTCCCAACTTTCCTTGATTCTTAATCAAATCTCGTGTATGGAGGTAGGTGCTGAAGCTGCACTCTTACTCACTGAAATATATAGAGATAAGGTCCTTGACACTTTCATCAGAGGACTTAAAGTGATCTTCCTTGTCTTTTGGGAATGAAAGAGCCCATGGATCTACCACATGCTCTCCATTTATACTTAAAAATGGAAAATCAGTTTTTCAGGTCCAAACGGACCTAAAAGAATATCCAAAACCAAGCAAATCCTCCACGGAAAGGTAATGATAATAATAGATCACCAAATCAATCAAATCCACCACATGTTCCACAACATCCTCAGCACAATAATTATCCCCAAGGTGGTAGAATGCTCCTAACTTACTCTCAAAATTAACCCGTTAATAGTCCCCAAACGCCACCCCAAAATCAAGAAAACTTCCAGCCAAGAGAGGGAAATGCTTCTCAACAGCATGCCCCAAGACAAAATAACAGTAAACCCGTAAATAACGCTGCTCTCAAAATTGAACCTGTTGGTCCTATCACTCAAGTAAGGACGGAAAAAAGAACAAAACCAGCAATCAAGATGCCCAACCCCAATACAGACGACTCCAACACTGCATAATATGGCCAAGCTATGGCAATGGAAGACAACTATCACGACGAAGACCCGGATAAATATATGGAGTCCCTGGAAACAAACGATAATGGCACATTTGAAGGAGAAAAACCATTCAACGAGTGTAGCGACCTACATTTACTAGTTAGTTTACTCTTCGTTTACTCCTCGTTGCCGTACTTTGAATGTGAAGCGAAGAATGGTGCGAAATATAAATTCCTGATAGATACAGGATCAAATAATAATTATATTCAGCCATCAATAGTCCCGAAACCTATCCCAAAAGAGAATTTTTTTTTTCGCAATTAGCCACCATACCTTATTTAATCTTTTAAGGTAAAATCGTAAATTTAAATTTTTTTTCTTCTTCCAAATTTAAAAACCTTCCATGGCATTTTAGGCAACGACACCTTGAGAGAATTATCCACATCCACACTAAAGAGAGCTATATGGAAATTCTTAACCCAATAAAATTAAACATATGAAATCTCAATCCGTAAATTCTATCAACGTCAATGAAAATCAATTAACAGTTTCTCAGAAATCACTATTACATAGTGCAACAAGCGATTTCCCCAACCTATTTTCAGAACCTAGTGAAAGGCTTACCTACACAACCAGGGTTGTCGGTGAAATTAGAACAACGACAGATTCACCAATCTACACAAGACATTACCCTTTTGCCATGTCCTTAAAAGGTGAAGTCGAAACACAGGTAAACAAACTTGCAATTCACCTATTTGGATTGTACCAAAAAAACCAGACTCAACGGGAGCCAAGCAGTACAGAATGGTAATCGACCATAGGAAGCTCAAAGCTGTGGATATAGCCGTTATCATCGTTATCCTATCCCCGAAAACAATGGCATGCTATCACGACTTGGTGGTAACAAATTCTTCACGGTTCTCGATTTGAAGAGCGTACTTCATCAAACTCCACTCAAGGGACGAGATATCGAAAAAACCGCATTCTCTCTAAATAACGGTAAAAATGAATTTACTCGTTTTCCCTTTGGTCTTAAGAACGCTCCTTCAAATTTTCAGAGAGCTCTAGATGATATCCTACACGGACAAATAGGGAAACACAGGTATGTATATATCGATGATATAATCATCTTCAGTAAAAGTGAAAGCGAACATGCTGAACATATTCGGGCAGTGTTTGAAGCACTTTTCCACTCTAACATGAAAGTCCAACTGGACAAATGCCACTTCTTCAAACAAGAAGTAGAATTCTTAGGTTGCGTGATTTCTCCCGACGGATTAAAAAGTTGAAGCCATTCGAAATTTCCCGCAGCCAACAAATCCTAAGGAACTGCGATCGTTCCTCGGCTTATCAAGTTATTACAGATGGTTTATACGAGATTACTCAAAACTCGCAAAACCTCTAACAGTCATGCTAAGAGGAGAGGATGGACGAATATCGAAAAACCAGTCAGCGAAAAATCTTGTGAACCTCGACAAGGAATGCCTGGAATCATTCAATAAACTTAAAAGCTCGCTTATCTCTAAAGATATAATGCTCTATTATCTAGACTTCAATAAGCCATTTGAACTGACGACTGATGCGTCAAATTTTGCTATCCCAGCGGTTTTAGAACAAAATCGTAGACCAATTGCATAGTATAACTACGAGCTCAGATATAAACTTGGAAAAGCTAACGTGGTAGCAGATGCGCTTTCTCGGCCCCCGCAAACCAGTTTCGTAAACACTTTAACCTCAATGGTATACAGCAACGAAAGCTCCGCGCAACAACAGTTCCAATTAACGCCTTCAAAAGTCAAATTTTTCTCAAAAAAGGCGAACCATCTACTCAAGAATTTAAAATCATTTTCCCTGGGTATCATAGACATATCATTACTGAAAAGGAATGTGATACAGAACATCTCTTAAAAATCTTTAAGAAAATTCTCAATAACCTCCGTCATTAATTACATCAAAACCTAAAAATCCATTATGGGTTTAGTACAACAACTTTTTCCGCGACATTTCAAATCATATAAAATCAGATTTACCAAACTAGAAGTAGAGGATATCTTTATCCAACAAGATCAGGAAACAATTATAATAGAAACCCATAACCGCGCTCATAGAAACGCGAAAGAGAATAAACTTCAAATTCCCGAGAAATTTTATTTTCCTTCCATGTCAAATAAAATATAACGTATCACAAAACTTTGTTCTGTATGCAAACAGAATAAGTACGAAAGACATCCAAATAAACCCAACCTTGGGGAAACACCTGTCCCTACCTATCCAGGACATACTGTCCACTTTGATATATTTCTTACCGACAAAAGAATCGTTTGACTTCCTTAGATAAATTCACCAAATATGCTCAAACCAGAATGCTTAAAAGCAAAGCCGTGGAGGACAAAAGGAAACCAATACGGAAACTAATCTTCTTTTACGGTGCTCCAGACACAAATGTTATTGACAACGAGCCCTCTCTAAATTCAACATCTTCAATATTTATGATGAAAGATGAACTTGGAATTAACGTCTTCACGACACCCCCATATAAAAGCGAAGTTAATGGATAAGTTGAGCGTTTCCATTCAACCTTAACAGAAATAATGAGATGCCTCGAAGAAAACGGAACGGAACGCACGTTCCAGGAACTGCTTGAATGAGCGGTCAACGAATACAATCATAGTATTCATTCCCCCATTGGTAAAAAACCCGTATATCTTTTTTTCGGACGCAATGTCCACTTGGTTGTCAACGAATAGTATAAGGCCTCGTAAAAGTAGCATCTTCCGACAGGTGCTGGTTCCTTAAATGACGAGAATGAGCCTCTGCAGCCGAACATCTTGCAGCGCCATCTGGGATTCTCACTAGAGGTTGCTAAGTGAAAGGGGCAAATGGCGAGTTTCCTGCGCCATTAACCAGGATTAGTGTCGGATAAACAAAACATGACCTTATCCGGGCTACTCCGACATATTTGGAGTTCAGGACGGAAAGGATTTCGAGGACTTAGTCAGGGTATTGGAAAAGAGATGGTGGCGGACGAGCCCTATAAGGGCCAACGGTAGCGCTCACATCCCGGAACGGGTTACTGGCTTCGGTGTAACCGACCCCTCGTCCTAGGGGCACTCAAAATGAAACTGGTCCTACAGGTTGGGGGTTGTGCTGCCGGGGTAACTGCCCGGCCATCTAAAAAAAAGGAAGCTACGAGGCATCAACCAGAATCGGATATGGACGGATCTACTGTTGACAACCCACGCAAACGATTAAAGGACAATAAGCTTCAGATATGCACGTGGAATGTTAGATCCCTTAATAGACCACGTGCAGCCGAGCAACTAGCGGAGGCCCTAGACTGCTGCAAAGCAGACATAACCGCCATCCAAGAAATGCGATGGGATGGGCCGGACAAAAAGAAGATGAAAAACACGGCAATTGCTATCGACGGCAAAAGCAGCGCTTATTTGGATGCGGATTTGTTGTCGGAGGCAGACTAAGGCAAGAAGTCCTCAGCTTCCCGCATGTGAGCGAGCGCCTCGTAGCAATCCGCTTCAAGGCTAAATTCGCCAACATAAGCCTCATATGCGCGCATGCCCCCACAGAGGAGAAAGATGACGACACCAAGGATGCCTTCTATGAGCTCCTTAACAAGACCCACGAGCAAAGCCATAGCTATGACACTAAAATTGTCCTCGTTGATTTTAATGCAAATCTAGGAAGAGAGGGTATCTTTGGTGGAACAATCGGAAAATATATCCTGCACGACGCCACCTCCGACAAAGTATTCAAGCTAATCGACTTGTCGGCGGGGCGAAACATTGTCGTAGCTTGCACGAGGTTCCCACATGTCGATATACACAAGGGGACTTGGAGAACTCCTGATCAATCAACAGTCAACTAGATTGATCACATTGCGATCGAAGCAAGACACTTCTCCATCATTATGGATGTCCGTACGTTCCGAGGAGCCAACATCGACTCGGACCATTACCTTGTTGTAGCCAAGGTACGGTTGCGGATATCCCAAACTACGCCAAGACAAACTAATGCTGTGAGAAAATTCGACGTCAGACGGCTACAATCGCAAGAGATCGCCAAGTCCTTTTCCGATCGAGTGTCTCTTAATCTCTTAAGAGGTCCAATGCCGCCTGCATCAAGCATCGAAGACCATTGGAAACACTGCCAAAACGCCATCAGAGATGCCGCTTCTGATGTGCTGGGTTTCACTCGTCCACCACAACGAAACCCCTGGTTCGATGATGAATGCCGGCAAGCACATGCTTCAAACCCAAGATGGATCTCAATGGAACTTCAGCATTGTTTGTCCAATTATCAAGAAAGGAGACCCTCTGAACTGCGCCAACTACAGTGGCATCAGTCTCCTTAACATCGCATATAAGATCTTATCCGCCGTATTGTGTGAACGCCTGAAGCCGTTCGTCAACACATCAGTGTGGCTTCAGGCTAGGAAAGTCCACCATCGACCAGATATTCACGCTACGGCAGATCTTGGAGAAGACCCTTGATCTTCAGATCGATACCCACCACCTATTCATCGATTTTAAGGCCGCGTATGACAGCATCTATAGAGACGAACTATGTAGAGCAATGTCTAGTTTTGGCATCCGCATGGACACCAATGCTCCGGTCCGAAAAGTCTTCGAATCCGCCCCCGAGGGACAGCGCAGTAGAGGAAGGCCAAGACTCAGGTGGCACACGCAAGTGGAAGAGGACCTCAGCCAACTTAGCGTGCGAAACTGGAGGCAGCTAGCCAGGGATCGAGCTGGCTGGAGAAGCTTGTTGACTGAGGCCCAGGTCCACCCCGGACTGTAGCGCCACCTAAAGTAAGTAAGTAAGTTAATGTCCACTTTACCCCTGATGATTATGAGAAGACTAGAAAAAACAATTTGGAAAAGCTAATCCACAAATAGAAAGAAGATATTAAGTATCATAAAAAACACGTTGCGAAAAAATATTTACTAGGTCAGATAATTTACGTAAAGATAAATAAAAGATTAGGAATCAAACTGTCCACCAGATTCAAAGAAGAAAAAGTAAAGGAAGATAGAAACTCAACCGATTTGACGGAAAGCGGAAAAATTATTCATAAAAGTCATATACGAAACTGGCAATTGACAATACGAACTTTTTTCTTTCCTTCTTAGGTTTCTCGTTCAATTGATGAATATTAAACCAGAAGCTAATATTCTGGACTACACGAATTCACAGATGGTAGCTGTCCAAAAAGGCGCAGCAAAGGTACAAACTGGAACCTTCGAGCTGATTCATGCCATTAACCTTAACGAACACAACCGACTTCTTACCGACATAGATGCAGACTTTGGAAGAAATCTACAAAACAGTAACCCTTATTATCCTTTCCTTTCCCATAAAATTTATATTATTAAAAACCTTCTCACAGACTTGGTACCTTAGATCAAAGGCAAGAGATCGTAAGATTTTATCGACACAACTTGGAAGTGGATTGCGGGTTACCCCGACCTCCCGATTTCAAAATTATCAATGCAAAAACAAATAATGCACTTCAAAATAATAATAATCAAGTATTGATTAACAAGCTGACTTTAAAAAAGGTGGAGGAAATAACAAACAAATCAAACAAAATAGCTAAAATTGTAAAATAAAAGAGTAACTCTGAAAATGAACTAGATTTGAGATATAAATTTAAACGCAAGAGGAAATAAAATATATTGTTTACGCTGTACTCTGGTCAAAAACATGTATTTTAATTCATTCATATTAGTCGTGTTTTTTGCATGTTAATTACAACAATAACATAGCGATCAACGCTAATCAATTTATCCCCGCTATCTATTAAGGGGATATAAAACAGTGCTTCCAAATCATATTTTCTTCGTTTCGGATGAATTTTTCCGATGAATTAGCAGAAATGTCAACCATTCGCCCACAATTTAAGTTTGTGCACCAACCCACAAATGAGTCAGCACCAAATGCCATAGGGATGTCTGTGCGACCAAGTTTTTATGATGAACTCTTAAGCGGGGATGGATCGTTTTTTTGCGAACTTAGCTAACATGCGTGCAAAAAAACACAGCTATTACCAAGTTACGAAATTGAACTATGCAAAGCAATTCTAGAAAAAGAAAATGTACCATTTATAAATATAGAAGAGGCACTCGAATTTGCCGATATTAAAATAGCCACAAATGGCACTTTAATCCTTTATATTATAAGCTTTCCAAAAACGAAGGAAGAAATTTGTGAAATAGCTATTTTAGAAGCGTAAGAAAACTAAATGTTAAAAATAAAATACATTTAAATAACATTGTACTTTGTAAAGCTTATATTTATGGAATAAGTTTAGAATGTAAGTCTAAAAATAACCTTTCGATTTGTAATAATAAGAATTTGATTGACATAAGAAACTCATCATGCATTGCTAACCTCTTAAAAAGTCACCTCAGTAGTTCAACAGCCAACATATCCCGGAAATAGAGGAAGTAACTCCTGGAACCCTTTTCCTAAACAACTATAATGGATCTGTAAGAAAAGGCGAAGAATCGTTTAACCTATCTGGCACTATTCTCATCCAATATCAAACGAAACAGTAACTATTGACGACAAAAGTTAAAAGTCTCGACCATTACCACCAATCCTGCAATCTGAATCCAAGAAGTGAAGAATCAGGCATACCATATTTTACAGATGAGTTGGTGTATGCCACTTACCAAGTCATCGCCTCCCGCTTTGAAGAGCTCGGCTTGAGGACTTAAGAGTCAGGCTTTCCGCTCCAGCAGCTTTGTTGGACTTTAGCTTCGATATAGCTTTCTTCACTTCATCCAGGTCGGGTGGACGGAATTGTTGGTCATCATCGTCCACGTTGAAAGGTTGATTCTGCCTGACAGCGGTATTTGGCTCGTCATCGCCGTTATACAGCCTGCAGAAAGGGTCCTTCGAAATTCTCAGCATCGACTGCGATTCTACTACGATGTTCCCTAGTTCATCTCTACAGGCTTCGGTTCGGGATTTTTTTCCGTGGCATGTTATTTTTACCTTTTGGTAAAACCTCCGTACCTCATTCCTGGAGTAGCATCTCTCAATTTCCTCGACCGCGCGCTTCTCATGCTCTTTCTTCTTCATCCTGAGAAGCCGGTTCGTGTCTCCTCTTCTGCTCATAGAGCTCCTTAGCTGGTATGGTCTTTTTTTGCAGTGCCACATCGCGTAGATTTTAATTAGCTGCATGTGCTTGCGGACATTCATCATCGAACCAGGGCTTTCGTTGTGGTAAACGAGTGAAACCCAGCACATCAGAAGGGACATCTCTGATGGCGTTTTGGCAGTGTTTCCAGTAGTCTTCGATGCTTGATGCTGGCGGCATTGGACCTCTTAAGAGATTAAGAGACACTCGATCGGAAAAGGACATGGCGATCTCTTACGGTTGTAGCCGTCTGACGTCGAATTTCCTCACAGCATTAGTTTGTCTTCGCGTAGGTTGGGATATCCGCAACCGTATCTTAGCTACAACAAGTCCGAGTCGATGTTAGCTCCTCGGAACGTACGGACATCCATAATACTGGAGGAGTTTCTTGCGTCGATCGCAATGTGATCAATTTGGTTGATCAGGAGTTCTTCAAGTCCCCTTGTGTATATCGACATGTGGGAACCTCGTGCAAGCTACGACAATGTTTCGCCCCGCCGACAAGTCGATTAGCTTGAATACTTTGTCGGAGGTGGCGTCGTGCAGGATATATTTTCCGATTATTCCACCAAAGATACCCTCTCTTCCTAGATTTGCATTAAAATCAACGAGGACAATTTTAGTGTCATAGCTATGGCTTTGCTCGTGGGTCTTGTTAAGGAGCTCATAGAAGGCATCCTTGGTGTCGTCATCTTTCTCATCTGTGGGGGCATGCGCGCATATAAGGCTAATATTGGCGAATTTAGCCTTGGTGCAGATTGCTACGATGCGCCCACTCACATCCCGGAAGCTGAGGAATTCTTGTCTTAGTCTGCCTGCGAGAACAAATCCGCATCCAAGTAAGCGTTGCTTTTGACGGCGATAACAATCGCCGTAGTAGATGTCGCAGTATTTCATTCTCTTTTTGTCCGGACCATCCCATCGCATTTCCCAAACGGCAGTGATGTCTGCTTTCCAGCAGTCTAGGGCCTCCGCAAGTTGTTCGTCTGCGCTTGGTCTATTCAGGGATCTAATATTCCACGTCCAAATCCGAAGCTCATTGTCCTTTAATCGTTTGCGTGGGTTGTCAATAGTATATCTGTCCATATCCGATTCTGGTTGATGCCTCGTAGCTTCCTTTTTTTTAAATGGCCGGGCAGTAACCCCGGCGGCACAACCCCCAACCTGGATGAACAGTTCCATTATTAAATCCCCTAGGACGAGGAGTCGGTAACACCGAAGCCTGTAACCCGTTCCGAGATATGAGCACTGCAGTTGGCCCATATAGGGCTCATCGCTTTTCCAAGACCCTGACTAAGTCTTGGAAATCCTTACCGGCCTGAGCTTCAATTACATCGGAGCAGCCCGGATAAGGTCCTGTTTTGATTTTCCGACAATAATCCTGATTTATGGCGCAGGAAACTCGCCATTTGTCTCCTTCACTTCGCAATATCTAGTGAGGCGAGAAGTAGGGCTTATTAGCAGAGTTGCAGGATGTTTAGCTGCAGAGGCTCATTCTCGTCATTTAAAGAACCAGCACCTGTCGGAAGATGATACTTCTAAGAGGCCCAATACTAATCGTTGCCAACTTCTATAGGTAATAAATTTGTACTTGAATTATTAAAAAATGTTGAATTAAATGTGTTAGTTTTAGTATTGCATAATAATATTCTTAGAGAATTGTAAATAAACATATTGTAAAAAAAAAATTAACAGCTGTTGGTTCATTATAAAATGAGATATTTTCTGTTATTTTTTGTTTATTGAGAAAATTATTGTAAGGTATTTGCTTCTGAATATTGTTACCTATTATTAAAGTAAGTAAAAAAACACATGTTAAAATACGAGTATTATTAGGGAATCTTGTGTTTGGAGCACAAAGGAAAATATCGGATATTTGTTCTTTGAAAGGAATTTCGTTAACTCTCTACTGCACGCATTATGTTCAAATGAAGGTTAATGGATTAAAAACAAAAAAAAAAATAATTTGCTTTTATTAAAAAACACAAAACTTGGCCGTATATGGCCGGTTGTGCAGCTAGCAATTTTTCAATTAAAAAAAAAAGAAGCGAAATATTGCATTTCGTCCAATCAAAAGTAACAGTTGTGTGTTTTAAATACTTCATTCATTAAAAAAGAACATTAAATACGGGAAAGCGTTTAAAAAAATTTATAAGTGAAATGAGGGAAAGTAATTTCGGTCCTTGTTCAAGCAAAGATTGGCTTTGCATATAATGAAAGACTTGTACGGACTATCATCTTGGAATGCGGTCAGTTGAATACTAATGAACGGAACTTAGCGAAAACTCATGACGCCGTCCTATTGTAAGAGCCGTTCAGGTAACTAGAGTCGAGTCTATCTTCTGCCTCGAGGCTTTCGTCTTCACTCTGGAATCCATCCCCAGGAATAGTACAAGATCTCGATTTATTGTAAAACGAACGTGATAGAATCATTATTCAGTTACTGTAGAAAAAAATCGAAAAATCTTCTTCGTATACACAAGGAGCTATATTTGACACCTTGAAAATTGGTCTATATTTCAGTTAATACACAAGGAGCCATAAATGTATCTCCTAGATTAAAAAACAACATATTCCACTTTCTCTTGTTTTAAGATATTTAAAAAAAAAATGTATTTAGAGACGAGGCCTTTAAGAATCTTGAAAAAAAATTGTTTTTAGGTTTCTGTTTAGATATTCAATGCTCTCTGCATATCATTTTTCTTTTGCGGTGTGTCTGCTGTTTTTTTGGAAGTCAGTAAATGAAATAAATGCGTTTTGAAATTTCCTTTTCGGAATACATTGTTTTTGAAAATTAAACAGATACAATTTGGTTTAATTTTTTTTATTAAATTTAGATTTTTAAAAATAAGTAAACTGAATTAAATAATAAATTACCAAAAACGTAAAAAAAAAATTTAAAGAAATTCATTTAATTATTGTTATTGTTATTGGCGGTACAGTTCGGGGTGGACCTGGGCCTCAGTCAACAAGCTTCTCCAGCCAGCTCAATCCCTAGCTGCCTCCAGTTTCGCACGCTAAGTTGGCTGAGGTCCTCTTTCGCTTGCGTGCGCCTCCTGAGTCTTGGCCTTCCTCCACTGCGCTGTCTCTCGGGAGCGGATTCGAAGACTTTTCGGACCGGAGCATTGGTGTCCATGCGCTCTACATGACCCAGCCATCTAAGTCTTTGGATCATCACTCTTCTGGCAAGGTCCATGTCGCTGTACAGTCCATACGGTTCGTCGATGTATCTCCATCTCAGCGCTGGTGTCGTTGTCTGTATTTATAGCAGAGCGTAGGTAGACAATGTCCTTAACTACCTCAAAGTTATATCTGTCGACGGTGACGTTCTGCCCGAGACGTCGGTGTTGATTGTCCTGTTAGCTTGACAGCATATACTTGGTGTTGCCCTCATTGACCGCTAAACCCATTTTCACCGCTTCCGTCTCAATACTCGCGAAAGCTCGACTGATGTCACGCTGCTTTCTCCCGATTATGTCAATATCGTCCGCGTATGCTAGTAGTTGGACGGACTTTTGAAATATAGTGCCTTTTGTGTTTGTTCGTGAGTTTTGCACAGGAAAGGTGTTGTGATGTAGTGGTTTGAAACTCAGGTGTGTTTGATTTCGATATTGACTTTCCAGGGATGGGAGTCCGAATAGGACGGAGAGTTTTTCTTCACCCGGAATGATTCAGGTTGTGAATTTTAACGGTTGTTTTGTGCTTGAAATTCTACAACAGCCAAATCTACATGTCAGTGTTATGCCTTCATACGCAGATTTTTCTGACTAAGTTCCAAGTACACAATGAAAAACTTGTCATGAGTAGGATTCGAACCTTGACCGTCCGAGTGAGAAGCGATGGCTAGTACCACTACACCACGGCCACCCCCAAACCAAGTACGATGTTGAAAAAGTCCCATGACAGCGCATTGCCTTGTCTAAACCCTTTCTGTTGATGTCCAGTCTCGGTGAGATCTTTATTGACCTTGATGGAGCAGCGTGTATTCTCCATCGTCATCCTGCACATACCGACGAAGAAAATTGATATTATAATTATACATAATTTTGCCATAAAAGATTTTCTTACCGCTCTAATATAAAATTGCATCCACACTTAGCAACACAATAGATCGAACTAAAAATGATATGAAATTCATGCATAATACTATAGTTTGACAGCAATCGACTTTAGCGCCCAAATTCGGAATGCATTTGTTTTGATTCAAACGACAAAAAAAGATTTTGAATTTACTTTGCAACTTTGATTATAAAGGGGAATAGAGCTGTTTTGATTTAAAAGGGCCTATGGAATACATTGCTTTTGATTCTAACCCTTACATTCAGATCAAAATATCTCTGGAATAAGTACACTTTTGAAAGTTTCAGTGACAGCGAAGGATAGATTTTAAAAAAATGAAGTAAACTGCACTGTTAGTTAGTGGAATACCTTGTTTTTGATTCTAGGAGACACATATGGACGTTGCTAGAAACGCGTTGTAGCTTGAATCGCAAATTTAAAATTTAAAATTTAACGAATGAATTTTACTTACTAGTATCAAATCTTAAAAAAACAAAATATTATCAACTTTGGAGATACTCGCTATAAGATAAAAAAAAATTATTTTTCTATATTTTTGCACTGAGCCCGTTCAACGCTCCCTATTGAATTTGACTGCAGTTTTTTGCACTTGTGCAGAGGTAAAGGTAACCAAATTTACATATACACATTAACAAATGATTTATTTAAAAGTCCTTAATAACTATTTTCCAATAGCAGTTAGGCAGTTTAAGCAGTCGTCGCCGAAAAATCAAAAGCCATATATGGCTTCTTGTGCAGTAGAGGGTTAAATGATTAAAACGCTGTTATATTGTTTTTAGTATTAAAAAGAATATTAACTAATTTTGTGTTAAGAAGATAGTTTTTGGAGACCAAAAATACTTAGGTGGAGATGTGTTACATATAAAGATATGTAACGTAAATTTAAATCTCCAATAAAATTGTTGCAACACTTGGTATTCAATACCAAGTTTTCCTAAAATTCTCTCTCTTATCTTGTGATAAGATAGAGTTGGAGCTTGTATCAAGGCTTGGCGCTCGCAATGCTTTTTTTTTTTAGCGTAGTCAGTCCTTTAGCACGTGCGTGGTGTGAGCACACAATTTCCATTCAATGATAATATTCGTTCAAACTTACAATTTTAAATTATGTATAATAGATTGACTTGGAGTGGAAAATAAGGACTTGTAAACTTTTAATTGTAAAAATAATCAAATAATATAATATAATATAATATTTATAATATAATATAAATGTAGCAAAAATATCATTTTCACAAGTCTGACCTTTGTGACAAGAGGCTTGATACTGAAAGAGAACTAAACTTTGCGAGGTCTAGCATAGATTCGTCCGAAAACATAATATGTATGATCAACAAAGCTTTTTCTTTATATCAAAATGATCTGTGATCCGTTTTCCGACGATGCACTGCTGTGAAGACTCTCTGATAACGGTGGTGATGAGGTGCAAAAGATTTTCACTGAAGCCGAAATGTAGTCTAAGTAATTGTCATAGTACTTTGTGATCAGCACTGTCGAAAGCCTTCGAGAAGTCAAGTAAACGCAGTATCGTTTCGGTGGGTTTAACAAAAATAGCTTAACTTGTTGGGAATACGGAGAAAATGAATTTTGCCAGCTTGTTTTTTGTTGCATATCGCATTATAACTCGAGTTTTTGGAGTTAGACTCTCGTGAAAAAAGAGACCCAAAACCAACGTCTCGTAATGAAAGTTCCGTCAACTATACGACCCCGTAGCTTTAATTACCATCATCTTTTCATAGGTCGAGAAGAATTTTACGATGATCACCGCGTGTGACTTAGGTTTGACTAATGGAATATGGTTTGCAATTAAATATCGAGAATATATTGTTAAAAACAGTTCTTTAATTTTCATTAGGAAGGAAAGGCACTTCTCCTAAGACAACTTCTTCTTTTTTCTTTTACTAGCCCTTTCCTAGTTATACGAGCATTTGCATAACATGTTTCCTTCTTTTCCTGCTTCTCCTGTTTAAGGGTTTGCACAGGTCGCCGATTGCAATATGCGTCTGAATAGCGCAAGGTCCTGTATTGCTTCAGTTATTAGTCCCATCCCAAGCGATGGGATCTGACCAATCTATGAGTTCTTTTTTTTACTTCGTTTTCTTGTGGTTGGAACGACCGTAGTTGACAAACGAAGGGGGCAGAAGATTGGTGGGAGATGGGCACGGTGAGCTTGACATCTCTTTCGATTTATCCTTAGGTGTATTGGCTCGAGTATTCTCTATATTATTGTTTGTCGACATAGTATGTTCACGGAACAAGTGTTGTTGTTATTAAGAGGTCATTCTAAAACCGTTAAACAAGAAGAAATATTTGGGTCGTTTGTAGATTTACCAAGGAAAATTTTAATTTGAATTTCGAACAGAGCAAATATATAAACTATTGAACACTTTCACGCGTATCTTAGTTAAAAAGGTCGGGAGCGGTAAGACTAGGCAAAGGTAAATTTTGAAATAAATGAAGCTAAATTGGTTGGTCAGCGTTGTAAACACGAATACTCCATGTTAGAGTTAAATTACACTTGAGATACTTTGCCAGTGTTCGGGGTTTTGCATCCGTAGCAAGTTTTTTTCCCCTTTGGAAAAGCTTTCGAATCTCTTCATCAGAACAGGGATTTCGGTGTGCTGGAGTGGCGGAGACAAACCCAGTTCATCAGGAGCAAAATCTTTGATGGCTTTTTGGCAGTGTTGTCACTCGTACTTGAGTGCGGGAGTGGATGTCTTATAAGATTAAGAGAGACACGATCGCAATAATATTTAGTGATTTGTAGCAAAATCATCTGACGGTAAAATTCCTGACACAATTAGCTTGTTTTCTGCACTATTCGGTAAATCCACAGTTTTCCCTTTGCCATAACAATGTAATAGCTAAGACGTTTCTGCTCATCAGAACGTTCGGATATCCATAGTACTTGAGGATTTTTTTTGCGTCGATCATAATGTGGTCAATCTGATGGACGGTTGATTGTTTAATGTTTCGCCTCGCTTAGTTCGAATGCGTTGAAGGAGGTTCTGCCTGTAGGCTATATCCTATATCCTATATCCAATACCAAGGATGACTCCTCTCCGCGGATAATTTTAAAATCATTGCTAAGGCATTGCTCATAGGTCTTATTTAAGAGCTCATTGACTAATTCTAATTCATATGCTGGAAACTCAAAATTTCTTACCCAAGGTCTGCCTCCAATAATAAATTCATATCTAATTAGACGCTGCGTTTTCCGTCGATAACAATCACCGTACTAGATCTCTCAGTTTATCGTTCTCTTTTTATCGGAACTATACACCATATTTCTTGGATGGCGGACCTCGGCTAGTTGAGTGACTGCACGTGGCCTACTAAGGGACTTTACATTCCATATGCATATCCGCAGTTCGTTATCCTTAACTCATCTGCAGCGGTTGTCATTTCGAGCAAGAACTGTAGCCAGCTAACCTTCCGAAATATCTGCGTTTCTGGCGTTGAGCTCTTGAAAAGCTTTAAGGAGATCCACTGTTTCCATCCAAAGTTTTGTTTATGGCTACGTCACACGGCTAAACAAACAGTAGCAGTTATAGCATTCAGACAAAACAATGGTGTGGTGTGATTTATAGGCTGATGGAATCATCGGTCAATATTTTCCCAAAACTGAGGCCGGCTCATCGCATAAACATAACTATTAATGGAGTCAGTTATTGCGCTTTGATAACGGGCTACTTCCGTTTTACCCAAAATTGAAACCCACACAGCCCGTGAAACTATGGCTTTATTACGAGAACGATTCAGTAAACAGTTAGTCACATTCTTTGGACTGGCGAATTGGCCTGTGCGGCGATTTCAAGTGACATCACACTTATTAGGGCTACGTAAAGTCCAATATCTACGTGGATGAGGGTTTGGAGGGAAACATTTCTTGAGTCATTGATTAAACACCACTCGTAATGCTCAAACGCTTTACCGATAATTAGAACTTGAGAATGAGCCGTGGTAGCCGCAGTTACGGCTAATATTAAAAAGAAATAATCTTCAGAAAGCAAACATCATCATGGTTATTTTGTTTATTATTATATAATTATAAAGATTAACTTACAGAGTGGATTTTTTTCATTTATCTTAATTTTTGAGAAAAGTACCTCCAAAAGAATCACCCCTTACTTAAAATCCTTGTGAAATTAACCTGTAACTTCCACAATGATTGAAATCGAATTTCTTACAGTTAAGTTGACTGATTGATTAATATCATTGTACAGTAGACTAAAATAAAGCTGGAAGCAGATATGGCTTCTTTTCATATATTATCGGATTTCAAAGTCATTCACTAGTTGCGTAAAAGGATTAATGGCATTCGGTTCTTATAAGAATATTATAAATATTTCTTTTGTCAAATTGTAGTGCAGCCTTTCCTAGAAGGGAACAGACGCAGCCCCTTAAGTTTCATTAACTGATAACGATTAAACGATTAAAGAAACAACAGACAAACCAAAGTTCGGCGGGTTGTGCTAAAGTAAACCTTGCCTTCAGAAAATTAGTATTTTTCTAAACTTGTAAATGCGATCTGTATTCTGCTCGCAAATGATGCCAATTACCTAGAAATTACACTCGCAGCAAATAAAAATAAAAGTCACACTTGAAGAGGAACGTACTATATACGAGTAACGCAAAAATGAATATAGAGATATCCATAATAAGCGCTTGCTGATTCTGCAGTGAAACTATGGTGTACAACTCTAGGGTTGTAAAATGAAAACGAATGACAAAATTATTAATATAAAGTGTATATACAAATTGAACATGCGCCGTGGTACATAAGAAGTGACTTGCACAAAGAACTTGGAGTTTCTACAGTTGAACTGGAAATAAAAAAGTTTGGGATAAAGCAGAACTTGGACATTATAATGATATACACCTCCAAATCTTGGACGAAAGAAATCTGTTGGGTGTTCTTTCGAAAAATTGCGCGATATATCGAGTAATATACACATTGATCTAGAATATTAGTTTTTTTCGTGAGTAAGAATCCCTCAATACAAATAGCATGCGATTGCGATCATGATAATGTCTTCAGTCAACACACTGCCAACCGCCTTATTTTAAGGGCAAGTTTTGTTCTCGCGTAAAAAATTGGAACTCATATGGCTACTACGAGTACAAATAGTGTTTTTAGAAAAGGCTGTGGTAATCAAAAAAATTACCATAGACCTGATCAATGCCTATTATTATTATATACATACTATGATTCTCTGCTAAGTAAACTAAATTGCTAGAATCGTCAACTCTTTTTCCACCATCTCAAGGGTGCAACAACTTTTAAGGTCGTCTTTTATGATATATGTGATATGGACGCTAATTTTCTTAAAATGAATCAATCAAAATTGTACTTAAACGCATTTATATTAAAAATTTACTAAACTATACGAACTTAATTTTTATAGGTTTTATTGATAAGCACTGGAAGAAGGTTTTATAAACTTAACTGAGTTAATAAGGAGGGGTCCTTTCATTTTACGCAGACAAATAAATTGAAATTATCAAATTTAAAAACAAAATACTCGTAACTTAATATCATAACTGTCGCGTATATAGGGTAATTCTTTGGAGGTACTTCATTCAAAATTAAAAACAATCAAGGAATTAAACTTTATTGCCCTCCAATTTCTCAATCGTACTCAACTTATCCATGCTAACTTCGGATCTCACATAGGCACAAAGGAAAAAAGTCTTCAAGTGTGATGTCACATGATGTAGGTGGCCAATTCACCGGTTAAAGAGGCAAAATTAACTGTTCACCGAATCGTTCTGAAAAAAAACCATGGTTCAACGGGCTATAGGGCAAATAGTACCGTCTTGTTGCAACCAAAAATATTCAGGTGAATAGGCTTCGTTTTCAGACAGCAAATAGTCTGTTATCATGACGTAATGGCGGGTTCCATTCACAGTTATCCTCCATCCGGATTCTGAAGAAATATAGACCAATAATTCCACCAGCACATAAACCATACCCAACTGTTGTCTTTGAGTTGTTCAAACTAGGCTTCTTTGTTTTTTTGTATAGCCATTAAGCCAGAAATGGACATCAATTGAATTTCGTGTGCGCCGAATCGATTCATCAAGGTTATAGCGTATGCTCTAAGCTACTACGACGATATTTTCCTTACTAAGTTCTAGATGTAGTTTACTTTGTCGCATATTATTTAATAAGGTTTTAAACTATTCGACGGTACAGCGAATTGTGAGTCCAGTAGGCCGACCATAGCCCATAGCGCACGCAATGTATTCCTTGTAATACTCGTAATACTTGTAATACCTGTGACGAGCTAAGTCTTCTATGATAAAATATGAAATAAAACTGAACAATATTACCACATCAGTGTGACACGACGCATTCGTCATCTCTTATGAAAACCCCACTGGAAAAGTATTTTTAAAAGAATTGCACTTGCATTTATTTCACTGAAGAATGACTCCAAAGAGTTGTAAATATAGGATAACAAAAATGTGAATACATAAGAATAAGGTAGCGATCCATATGTATAGGTATTAAATGTATTTGACGTTAAGGAATTAGTTCACCCAAAGCTGATCTGACAGTCAGTGAATACTATCTGTTTCCAGTTTCTCATGAAAAATGTATTCCTGATGAAAAAAATTACATTATTAGAAGTATCTATTGCTGATTAATTTAAGGCCTTAGCAAATTCCATAGCAAGATTTGAGCATTTCTTTTCAACGAAATGATATTTAAGAAATACTTAGATTGATATTTTTGTTCCATCTTTTCAGGTCGTTATAAGATTGTCGCACTTAACTATCTTGTGAGTTTATTTTTATTAAATAGAACATATATGTAAGTAGCACTAATACTATATGTAGTTCCAAATTAATATGAAAGGAAATATTTGTATACTAACCTTTGTTCGATATTATTCCTCAAATACATTTTCTTTTCAAACCTGAAATTCCCATCTTCATCATATTCTCCATTCGTAATAGCTGAATTAGAGCCTTCTACAGAGAAAAGATTAGTAGTCGGTGATCCAATCTGATTTATATTAGAAGGTGTTGAACCAAAGTTTAGCGGCTCGAAAGCCTTTAGCCTCGTTTTTAGTTTTTTAATTTTCATAATTAGTACAAATATTAGTATTACACATAGAATTAATATGGATACTGATAAAGATAAAAGCATTACTGCTAAAATGTTTTCGGAATTATGCTGTATCTGATTGTGTTTTAAGTGGGGAACATCATTCAATATTAAATTCCGCTGTTGAAGTCGATTTTGCAGGACCGAAATAAATCGTAAATCATCGGACTTCCTAAAAAAATTGGATATTTTCAACTCACTTTAACAAATGTTCTTACTTCTGTATTTCTAAGGCTTCCACAGCTTCATTATTATGAATAAAATGAGCAAGAACTTCTGTTATTGGAGCATCATTATAAGTTTTGTTACTGTTACTATTGCCAATATCTCTTATGTTGTCTATATTGCAGGTTTCATACTCATATATATTTTGGAATTCCTGTCGAATCTGTAAATAGAAAAGAAAAATGTATATTTGACTTATTAAATATTTGGACACGTTTTTTTACGACGTAATACTTACTATTTTTTCATTTTTGTAGACAGTCTCAAAATCAGTTAAAAATATAAAATTAACTCTATTACTTTCAGCGATTACATAAATTTTTGTAGTTACTGTGCTTAAGTGTGGTGTGCTGGCAGAGTCATAACCAATTACATCAAACACAAAATAACCTTTCATATCATCAGTCACCGAAGTCGACAACGTAAGAATACCCGTCTTTTCATCTAATTGGAACATATCTAATTTAAGATGGTCAATTTTTTCTCCTTGAGTTCGAATAGAATCATTTCGAACCAAAAAAGTGATGAAGTCGTTTATATCAGGGTCAAATGCCTTAAAAATAAAAAAAATTACATGTTAAAAAATTGCTTTATTTTATGGGGAAGAAACATATTGTATAAGTAAATAGTACTGTTATTATATTTTGTCCAAATTTTGTGGGTTATTTCTTTATGACTCACGGCGATGGGAAATAATTAGAATTAATTCGTATCATATAGTATTTCCAACATATTTTTTTTTCAAATTTACTTGAGTGCTACAGTAGATTGACAATTTTACTTGATAGGCAAAAAATGAATGGGAACATACAAACAAGAATCTGATACAACTTTTTAATTGGTATTCGACTAATCAGATTATTAATTATTTTACGACGTATAATTGAATTTTTCGAACAATGGATAATCGATGCTTTTATGGCAGTTGTATGTTCTTAAAAAATATTCTGCTGTCTATCTTAAGAATTACAAAAGCTTTTTAAACTTCGCCCAATTTGCCTTTTGCTATGAGAATAGTCTAAGGACTGTAGACTACCGAACTCGGAACTAGTTCATACATATACCACTTCCCATGTTTTTCTCATCGATTTTCACAAAAGTATGCTATCCTCTTTAATTTCACCAGAATTATTAGGATTACATTGTAAAGAATAAAATGAACACAAATGTGTGGATGCACATAAAGCTGAGAGTGATCAGGAAGACGAAGAATAAGAATATTGGAAAATGGGATAGTGGTAGGCTGCTAGCATTGAGATCAAGTACTTTAGGTGCATTGATGATCTTAATCGCTTATAATTAAGCTTTAGTACCTTAGAATTTTCAATATACTTGTCGGATCTTCTAAATTTGCCAAATTATGTTGTCGCTATCTTTGCTGATTATACCGCGAGTTTCTCCTATCATGAATTGGTTTTTAGCATTGAGAGCAACTTAAAAATGTTATGGAAATATTGAAAAAAAAATACTTCGATAGGTGGAAAATAAAATTTAAGCATTATTTTACCACAAAAAGAAAGATTTGCTTTTTCGCAGTTTTCCTTTAAAGATCAATGGAGTAAACATACCACGGGAGCCTTGCGTTAAGTACTTAGAAGTGCATATTGATAGTAAATTAACTTTAAATGACTATATATGTAAGTAGGACGATAAAAAACTAGTGTTGCGATCAAAATTTGTGAACAGAAAGTCACTTCCATCAACTAGGAAAAGTTACTATATACAAACTTATCGTATGTATTGTACATGCAATTTTGCTATATGGCTGTCAAGTGTGTGGAGATTGTGCAAAGTGTCATTTGAAAAAAATACAAATGTGAAAAAAAAAATCTTGAAAATGATGCTGAATTTACCTTGTCGTTATTTAACTCTGGATGTTCATAGCAAGGCAAACGAATTGATTTGTTCAAGAGTTAAAAAACTACAAGACAAATTTCTTAAACGATGTGATGTGATATTGCTAGGAATCCAATTTTTAATGAGTTAAAAATAAACTTCGCTCAACCAAATACCTAGTTCAATTTATATAACTATTACTTATTTATGTAATCATCGCCTTAAAAAGTAGGTTAGCCTTTTGATTCTGATCCATCAACTGCATTTGATTGTGGCGATGGCGCGATGGTTAGCTCATTGTACTGTCACGCAATCGGCAGCAATGGCAAACTCCCGAACGTAAAATTGCCTATAAAAAAAGCTTCTGAGGAGTGCCGTTCGGATTCGGCGATAAATCGTAGGCCCCGCTCAGATGTAACAAAAATAACAACATGAGCAATACAAATGAGTGTCAAGAAGCTAGGCTATGGCCCATATCGGGCTGCCAGCGGCACAGTGTTTTTGTTTTTTTATTTTTCACTGCATTTGATTTGTTTTTACGCCAACTTCAAACGTACTTATTATAAAACAGTATAAGTGTTACAAAAAAATAAAAATAAACAAAAATTCTGAAACATCCCATTAAAATCAAACTTTAAACACACTAGGCTTTAAACTGAAATATGAAATTGCTCCTTTCAAAACAAAAGAAAATGAAAATGTTGAAAATGCTGGCAATACAGAAAAAAAGCTGGAGATTGTTAACGACATATATATTTAAGGAAGAAACCTTAACTTGATATAGTTTTAAGTAACAATAACGTTCCTGTTTCTGAGCTTTTCGAAGTTGCTTCTTTATTTAACAACTTTTAATCGAATATAGGGTTCACTTAGGATATCGATTCAATCGAATGTGGTTTTCAACTACACATATACGGTCATTTGGATAAAAAACAAAGCAAAAGTTTTTTCTTTGAGGCTTTTACCTCTTAGGAAGACCAAGATTTCGATTCAGTCGAAGGTAGTTTTGAAATACACATATACGGTCATTTGGATGAACAACAATGGTGATTTATAACTTCTACGTGGTGGTTTGCCGTACAAAGACTTTAAATAAGTAAAAAAAACTAAGTTTTTGTTAAATAAATTAAGGCTTTATTTAACGTAAGGTTTTAACATTGTTTTTGTATTTTGTTTTTTTTTCTGAATGTACAACATGTCGAGAGTATTATGTCAAAAATTCAAAGTAAATCCGAGCAAAACCAACAAAGATACAGCGCTTCAAATGACCAGTTCTCATTATTATGCCTGCCTTACAGCTGCGCGACGCGCCTCCTAGGAAGCTGTTTCAAGTGCATAGGACATGTGCAGAAAGGATTGGGCACGTGAACTAGAAAAAACAAGTGTGATCGATAGTGAAACTAAAACAGGCAAATATTTTTTATATATAAATATTTTTATTGCAGACTTGAAATCTTTTTACGATCAAAAAAAATGTTCCGATAACTGTTGGCCATGTTGACAGTTTTCAGTGCTTAGGTATGACACTTGATAAAAAACTTTGTTGAAATTACCATACAGAATATATAATATATATTTTGGGTAGACCTATTTATTTTTAGTAGTGGGATACGTTTGGCATATCGAACTGAGAAAAAAAGAACGGTTTTAAGCTTGCATTCGAAACTTAAAGTGTAAGCTTTGCTTCAATTCAACAAACGGCCATCTTGAAAATACGTCTGCTTCAGACGCTTAAAGCAATACTTGCGGCTTTTTCATAATCATCTTCGCTTTCAGTATCTTGCTCCAATTCTTACCAATGCTTCATATAATCAGCATCTGTCGATGTTCGTGTTGCCCGCATTTCTTAACATGGTATATACGGGTCTATTTATTTTTATTATCTTATAAGGGCCTAGGTATTTAGGAAACAATTTTTGTCCTAAACTGAATTGAGTTTTCTCTAGAGTCACTAAATCCCCTAAGTAGTCGTGGCTTGTTTTCTTCTTCTGTCATACAGTTTTTTAATCGAATTTTTTGTATTTGATCTTTTGCTGTTTTCCTTATCTGTTCTCTTTGATCTTCAAACTCATTCAATTTCAAACCCATCTCGTTAAACATCTTCACCTCAAAAAGCAGCTCAAATGTAATCCTACTGGTGCTTCTGGAAGGAGTTGAGTTAATAGCCTTCTGTACTCATGAAACGTGTCAGTACCATTTTAATGGGTCTTTTAAACTGAGCTTTGTCGGAACTTGAATTATAACTCGGTTCAGTCTTTGCACCTAGCCATTTCCACGAGGTATGCCATTTGTTATAATAACCTCTTAAAGCATTTGCAGTAAGCGCAGATCCCCTATCTGAGACAATCTGATGAGGATTTCCAAAATGAAGCTTTAAGCGCTGCAGCACAATCTCCGCCGTAGAATTTTCCACGGGATGGATCCAAATAAATTTTGTTAATGCATCTACTATAACGGATAAATATTGGCAACTCTTCCCAGATATAGATAAAAGTCCTAGGTGTCCCACGTGGCACGTGTGTAAGGCCTTATCCGTTTTTCTCCAGGGTTAAGTAACGAATCGCTTTTTCCATTTTTCTTTTTGGCTAGAATGCAAGCAATACAATTTCTAGCTACCTCAAGTACACGCTTTAACAAATTATCAATGTGAAGGACCTGCTTGATGATGTTTTCAACATTTGTATTTCCAAAATGACCTTTACATCCATTTAGATCCCTCTGCAGACATATCGGAACGCAAACCAAATAATCTCCGTTAATAAATTTATATAGGAGTCCATTCTTCTTAATCTTAATACTCTCTTCATACTCTCTTTCATCGAGAATCGTTGCTATTGCCTTACATGACTCATCGTTTGCTTGGGCTTTCCTCACCAGTTGTAGTGAACCATGTTCAATCGCTAAAGGTTCCTCTGGGTGACGGCTAAGTGCGTCTACATGCCCCATCACACATCAGTGTTGCACGTCACAATCATATTATTTTAGTGAGCGATCCTACTTTTAAGAACTTTCTTCTAAAGCCTAGTAGATAAATTCGTAAGCGCTTCAATGCCTTTACGATAGATAGTACCTCTAAATTGTAACTTGGATATCTTATTATGTATAGATTTACGTTCCGCCGTCATGCTTTCGAAGAAGCACCGCCCCATAGCCATCCTTACTCGCATGTATATGCAAGTATGTTGGAAGATTAGGATTGAAAAGCCTTGGGACTGGATCAGCACAAAATATTTATTTGAGACAGATAAAAGCAGTAGCTTCTGAAGGATTCTATACAAAACTATGACCTTTTCTCATCAAATCCGAAAGTGGCTTTGCTATAGCTGCATACCCCAAATAAATTTTCTTAAATAACTTGTAAGGCCCAGGAACTGCATGACAGCTTTTATATTTTTGGGGACTGAATAGAACCTGGCCGCAAGGATCTTCTCTTGAGAAGGCCTGAAAGTCCCGTCCTTTATGGCATGTCCAGGAAATGTGACCTTTTCCTTAAAAACACACAATTTCTCCCAATTTATAATAAGACTATGGGCGCTGGCGAGATCCAGCACTTCTTAAAATCTACTTAACATTTCTGGACCAGGTGATGAAGCAATAATTAAGTCATATGTAAATCTAAACGATTCCCCTTAGCGTCGTATAGTTGTTCTAGAATTTCCTCAATATTTGGAAGAGGATATCTATTCTTAATAATGTTCCTATTAATCTGACGATAATCGATACATAAGTGTATCCAACAATCCTTTTTTTGAACGACAACAATTGGACTGGCGAAATCCGAATTACTTTGTTACACTACGCCTCTGATCCAACCATTCCTGAATTTGGCTATCGACAATTCTTTTCTCAACAGGGGCCAATCGCCACTTTGTTTCTTACAACAGTTAGCCACCACTAAGCTCACGAGTTAATAATATTTTTCCAAATTTCATGTGAAAGCCAGGTGCCCGGTAAGAAGTGACAAAGAATATCATAGTTCTCATTATCTATCTTAGTTTCAAGAATTACCGCGCCAAGGATGCGTTTATTTTAGTCACCAGAACTACTTCGGATATACCATCATACTCCATGTCTTGCATGCCTAGATCTTTCTGAATACTGTCTCTTGCGATGGTTACGGCACTACCTTTATCAATCAGACCCTCAATTCTTTTTCCTTTATAAACACTTTCGTACTACTGTCTGGAAGACTGATCTTGTTTACTCTAGACGCATCAGCACGTGGACCTTCTTTTCCATCTTACTTTTTCTAAGAGCAATTTATCGACAAATGTCCACATTGGTTGCACCGAAAATATTAAGTTCCTAAGGTTTTATTCAGACAACTCAAGGTTTGGTGGGACAAGGCTCCACAGTTTCTGCATTTAGCCTGATAATTCTGAGGAATATGCTAAGCACTTGTAACTGATTTTGTAAGATTATGTCTTATGTGATGATGTGACTGTTCAGCTTTCATTCGTTCAAAGGACCTCAGATTTTCTTTAAGTTCACTAATATTCTTTGACTGGTATAATATACTTTTGTTCAGAGCAAATATTCCAGATATTATATAATTTATGAAATGTTACTCTCCCACAGCAACACGAGCCGCTAATTTTTCCACATTATAAAAATAATCTAGAAGCCTTTCGTTGTTGGTACGCCTCGTCGTTTCAAGAACCTTATATAAGTTTTCTAACTCTCGTTCACCAAATTCTTTTCCAACCATTGATTTTAAACTGCTCCAAATACACATGCCTACTTCTGATTCCAAGTCTATACGAGTAGCCCCTACAAGTAATCATTGTGAGCAAAGGTAGTTTTGGACTTTATTCCAACCGCAAACATTGGACAAATTTTCAAAATCTTTAACCGAATCATGATACGACTTTCTACGTTCGCCACTATGCCTGTCTTAAGGCTGCTTCACTGTCCTAAAATTGAAAGTGGTTCTGAACTAGCTCTCGCTTCTGACTATTACTAGGAAATGCAGTTGACGGATCCTGTTTTTCTGCAGACTTCTTCGCACTATCACTGTTATCGCTTTGCATTTTTTTTCGATGTTAATTTCTTCGCAACCTTGACTTGGAAGGCTTATACCCGCGGCTTTAGATATTTCTGACTCTTCTCCTTGTTCTTCTTTACTTTTCTGATCTAATACTACCTTCTCTTGACTTTCAAAATAACAAACAACTCTCTCGCCGTCCTTTTCCTGTTTGGTCGCGCTTTCCAATCTCGCACTCAGATCTGTCTTTGAATTATATCTAATCGGTAGATTACAACTCTTCAAAATAGTCTGCAGTTGCCTAGTAGTAAGTGAGTGTAAATCCTCTTGCGTTGATGTACTCATAAAAAATGGATCCAAAACAGTTTTGCATCAAGGCTAAAATTACCAACAATAACTTGATATGCACGCACTCCCCCTCAGAAGAGGAACATGGCAAGAACAAGACCTACTGACAATGCCCTAGCTATGACATCAAAATTGTCCTTGGAAAGCTAGGAAGAGAGGGCGTCTTTGGTAGCACTGTCGCAAGATATTGCCTGCACGACACCACCTCCGATAACGGATTCAGGCTAATCGATTTTGCGACGCGACAAAACATTGTCGTAGCTAGCACGCGGTTTCCCATCTCAATATTCACATGGGGACTTGGAGAACTCCTGATCAATCAACCGTCAACCAGATTGACCACATTGCGATCGACGCAAGACACTCCTCCAGTATTATGGATGTCCGAACGTTCCGAGGAGCCAACATTGGTTCGAACCACTACTTTGTTTTAGACAAGGTACCGTTGCGGATATCCCGAACAACGCCAAGACAAGCTTATGAGGAATTTCGACGTCAGACGCAAGACATCATCAAATACTTTTCCGATCGAGTCTCTCTTAATCTTTTAATAGGTTCCTTTCTGCCACCATCAAGCATTGATGCAACACTGCAAAGTAGTCATCAGAGATGCCGCTTCTTTTGTGCTGGGTTTCACTCGACTACCACAATGAAACCCCTAGTGTGATAATGAAGCACATGCAGCTAGGCAAAACGCACGCAATGTGGTACTGCAAAGAAAGACTAAAGCTGCTCACGAGCTCTATGAGCAGAAGAAAAGAGATGAACACCAGCTTCTCAGAAGGAAAAAGAAAGAGCATGGGAAGCGCGACTTAAATGAGTTGATTTCATAGTCAATCCCATTTGCTTTGAAGAAAAGGACGAAGAGCTTTGCTCTTACTCTTTATTTCTGTTTCTCCAAATATAAAAAAAATATCGGCAAATTGTTCCGTCCACCGAACATCTGTCTAGTCAGATTTTCCTGTTATTCGTTTCATTGTTTGAACATTGAACTATTGACAACAAATGAGTGCTTTGATTAGGTCAATGTTGCAATGCTCGATCATATCACTTGAATTTTACTTGGTGCTGATGTAACTCATCCCTCCCTACAGTTTGAAAAATTTATAAAGTAATTGCCCTGTAGTATAAGATCTCTCTCGTCGCAAGTACCATTGAACTATTTGTTTTTATATTGTTTCATATTACAAGGTTATTATCAATTTCAATAAATTTTTCATCCGGGCTATCGATCAATTTACAATTCCTTGTTATAATACAATTTGTGCTTAATTTTAATTCGAATGAATTTGCAGCCTTCTGAAACTAAAATGTTTAATTATTGGTTCTTACAATATCTTCCAAGTCTTCATCAATTTGTTTGTTTTTAAATTACCTATTGGTACAATTAATTGTTTATCGATTTTTAAAATTCCAGTCGGGATTGTAACTGCCATCACAATTGTATCATTTACGTATCTGGCTATACCAGCTCTTATATTACTCAATGTTGATGGATAGTTTCTAGCCTAGCCAAAACAATGTTATCCTGTATATGATTTACTTGTTCTTTTAACATATTAATTCGAATTGGCTGTTCTAAAAAGTATTCCCTTTCGATAATCCCTTTTCGGTGTTTCTTATTTCATTTAGCTCTCCTATGATTTTATTTCTATCAGCTTCCAAAATATTTTTTATAAGAGTGATAAGCTGTTAAAGTTTTCGTTGATTTTAACCTGCTGATTTATTGTTTTTATTGTATTGTTTTCTCCTCTTTTTTTAATTGTGTTTCTATTTCTATCGTTTCATTTTCATCTAAATTATCGAAGAGCAATTTCAAACCATTTCCTTTCCTGTTAATAAGAGCTCTTTCACTTCTATGAGGAAGGAGTGTAGAAATTTTGTTTTTAATAGAAGAACTCTGCCGTATGAGAGAAATTTTGTTACTAAAAGTTGTTCTATTGATTAAACTGAAAGACGACTTGTTTCTCGATTGATGTCTATTTATTGACTAACTTTATCTTAGGTATACATTAACATTAGTTTAGTTAAAGAAAGAGAGAGAGAGAGAGAGAGAGTATATGGTATGATTTAGATTTTACAAATTGTGCATACATATACAACATGTCCCTTTGAAAAACAAAAGCAAATAAACATAATCAAATAGCAATCGAAATAATTCATAATTCATAATTCAATTGTTTTTTTCATTTTAAAATTGGTTTCGAGATCAGAAGCAAAACTGTAATTGAATCTAAAATCTAAGAAGCTGTTTGCCGGATCGTAGATTTAGTGTGCTAGCTAATATTTTTTCTTCCTCTGCATTTGCAGTACTTTTATCTTCTATCTATAAAGCTCTTTTATTACGTCGGTATCGCTTTCCTTTTTGGTGCTCTACTACCACAGATCTTGGCATTTCGGTTACTGCTACCACTCTACCCTTTTCCCATTGACCATCTGGATTTTTTTAAAAGTACACTGGTATATTTTCTCCAATTGGAGCTCGTTTTGAGTTTTTGTCATAATAAACTTTCATTTTGTTTTGGTTATCATGTGCTTGCTGTCTGTATAGTTTTTCATCTACCAAAGCCCGTTTTAGATGTATATTATGCGTCGGAAGTCATGTCCTAAGCTTTCTTGACAACAACAGCTGTGATGGAGAGCAATTCAACTGTGTAGTGGCTCGAACATTGCGAAATCCTTGGTTTCACAACATTTGGTCAGCATTTTTTTTTTTACAATTTGTTTAGTTCTTTCTACCAAGCCATTGGATTTTGGATAGTACGGGCTACTAGTGATGTTTTCAAACATCCATTCCTAGCAAAGTCTTTGAAGTTTGACTAATTGAATGGTGGACCATTGTCGAACATCACTACTGATGGTATGCCGTGCCGCGCAAAAATTGTCTTTAAGTTGGTTAAAATTTCAGTTGCTTTTGCTGACTTTGGAGTAATAATCTACCAATATTAGATACAAATCATTTTTCCATTCAAAAATATCTATGCCTTATGAAATGTAAGATTTGGCAATTCATGTGGAAATAAAGGTTCTTTATTAATTGAATTTTGGTATTTCTTGACACAGTTTTCTACATATTTTTGAATATATAAATTCATATGAGGCCAAAATACCGTACCTCTAGCTCGCAGTTTACTTTTTTTTATGTCTGGGTGACCATCATGAACATGCGCAAGAATCTTTCTCCTCATTTTATGAGGAATGACCAACGCATGGCCTTTGAAAATAAGATTATCAATTTCTTTTAGCTCCTGTCTATAATTCCAAATTTTCTGTATTTCAGAACTAATTCTGAAATATCTGGTTAAAGAAACGCAGTTGCTGTAAGGTTTCATCTTCATTGGTTGCTACAAGAATTTCTTGGAGCATTGGTTTTGTAATGGCGGGACTTGACTTTATAAGACCAACATGGATTCTTATTTCTTTATCTATCATACTTTCCTCTTTATAACATAGAGGTGCCTTGAGAGCATATCCGCGACTTACACCTCTTTATCAGGCTTGTATATGAATTCTAAGTCACAGGCTTGAAGGCGAAGCGTCATACTTTGTAGTCTTGCCGGAACATGTACCAACGCTTTCTTAAATAAAGGTATTAGTGGCTTACGATCTGTTTTCACTCTTTCCAATAAATTGATGCCATTTTTCTCAGCCGAAAAGAATTGCATAGAGTTCTTTCTCAATCTGAGCGTAATTTCTTTGACAGTCAATAAGGGTCTTCGACGCAAAAGCTAATGGACGACCACCTTGTAAAAGACAACCCCCTACCGCAAACTGTGAAGCATCGACAGATAAAACAAGTGACTTTTTGGGATCAAAATACGCAAGAACCGGTAGCGTTGAGACAAGTAATTTTAATTTTGTAAAAACATTTTCTAATGACTTATTCCATTGAAATTTAACAGTTCTCTTTTCAATTGTCGCAATGGTTCTGCTTCGTTTGATAAGTTAGGAATGAATGAGCCGAAATAGGTCACTCTACCCAAAAACCTTTGAAGTTCCGCCACGGAAGTTGGAGACCTCATATGCAAAATGGCTTCGACTTTTTGAGGGTCGTTACTTACACCAAGCTCATTAAAAATGTGACCAAAGAACTTTATTTCAGTTAACCCGAACCTACATTTTTCTTTATTCAGCCTCAGTCCAACTTTATTCATACGTTTTAGTAGCTGAACTAATTTTCTGTTATGGTCTTGAATACTAAGATGTCATCTGTTCTATATATCACATCTAAATCAATAAAAATTTTAGTCATGACGCGGTGAAAAATTTCCTGTGCTACTTTTAACCCATATGCCATTCTTAGAAATTATACTTTTCAAAAGGTGCACAAATCCGAACTTGCTTCCTCTGATGAGTGTGGAATAATATTTTGAACCTGATACGAGTAGTTTAGATTTAATAAATTCTAGATTTGGAATTGGGTAATGTTCTCTTTGTAATGCTTTGTTAAGAATTCTTGGATCCAAACAGATTCGCAATGAACCATCAGTCTTTTCAACCAAAACAATTGAATTTGAATTGAATTACCCATTGAGTTGGGCCGTTGACTTTTGTATGACTTCATTTTTCTCCATTCGCTTTTGTTGCGAGACTTTGTAAAACGAAGTCCGAAATGGATACAATTATCAAATTCACTTTTATTTGCAATTAACTTAAACTTATTACAATAATAATTGTAGATAACAAACAAAAAATAGTACCACTTGGTAGCGAGGCAATCCGAGAAGACAAAAAAAAATAGAGTGACAGAGGGAAAAAAAAAGAAAAGCTAAAGGCCCAAAAAAATGCCAATTAGACAGAGGTTTTAAGAAACTCAACTTTTTTTTATTTTACAACATTCCGCCCATCTTGTTACCTTGAAGAGATAACGAAATTATCAATTTTAACTGGCAATTATTTGGAACAATATTTCATTGGTTAGGGACTACTTGAAAACTTAATTAAGAATTTTAAGTTTTATAATTTAGTTCAGTTACTTGTAAACCTAATTATATGACTATAATAAAGCAGAGTACAAAATTACGTTGAATATCTAATAGGCAGTGGACTCAGTTTAACGACAGGTCTCTTAAGTATGGAATTCTTGGTCTCGACTGTAACCACACAAGTAAGTCCACCGCGTCTAGGATGAATCTCCACAAAGCGTCCAAGAAGCCACTTAGCAGGAGGATACCTTTCATCTACGATGAGAACAAATGAGTCCTTTTTTATAGGATCAGTTACCTGTTTCCATTTTGAGATGGATTGAAAACGTTGAATATATTCAGAGGACCATCGAGTCCAAAATGCATCTATCATTCGTCTGATGTGCTACCAGCAAGTTTATCGTGAAATTGAAATCGTTTCAGATGTTAATGGCTCTGGCGGGGTGTTAAGTGCCGACCCGATCAGAAAATTACCAGGTGTAAGGGCTTCGATGTCATAAGGGTCATCTGATTAGGAGCATAATGGCCTCGAACTAAGAACTGCTTCGATTTGTACGAGTACAGTCGAGAACTCTGCATGTGTCCGATGATATATCTGAGGTGAAACTTGACTGATTTCACCCCAGCTTCCCACTTTCCGCCAAAGTGAGGAGAGGATGGGGGATTGAACAGCCACTGTGTTCCGTCATTTGCGAGAAGGCCCGCCAGTTTGCCTACTTGTTGGGAAGCGGATAAAAAAAGTCTTCGCAGTTCGGCGTCTGCTTTGATGAGATTTGTTCCACAGTCGCTGTGGAGAGTTGAGCAAGTCCCACGATGACCAGTAAAACGTTTAAACGCCGTAATAGATCCTTCAGTTGAGTAGTCTGTCGCAACTTCTAAATGCACTGCTAACGTTGCAAATAACAATATACCCTTTATGCATCTTCGCTGAACGCCTACTACAAGTCCTTAGTGTGAATGGTCCAGCGCAATCGACGCCTGCCTTTCATCTTGAGAAGCATCCGAGAAGCCATGTTTTTCAACAGCACAAGCTTCCGAGGTGAGTCTTAGCCAGCGAGGTATGCTTATTAAAGTTGCATCATCGAGTTTATCGATAAGGCTAGTCCATCGAGAAGAAAGTGCATCCGAGAGTTCGTCGTCCCAACCAGCCTTCTCAAGTCAGTGAGCTTGCATGAATACATTGGCACGGATAGTAACCGGTGCAAGTCACCCGAGGGCATCAAATAGTTGTGAAATCCAAGAGAGTACTTTCCTTTTGGTTGGAGGGGTATAATCCTTTTCCCAATGTATCGAGAAAACAAATCCATCAGAATGCGGTTGCCAAGCCAGAGACCAGAGATTATCCAACCAAGACCTCTTGCGCCTAACGAATGGTGTTCCTGGAGGTCCTTTAACTAGATCAGGTTCAATGAGTTGAGCGTAGAGGTCGATTTCTATTTCAAGATCTATTTGTTCTGGATAGAGATACGATGGGTCGGCGAATGTGAGTCCATGAAGATGAAACCAATGCCCATTGTCTGATTCAAATGAGCGCAGGTCTGCTGCGGGTCTCGGTAATATATAGGCTGTTACATCCAATTCGAGTTCTAAAATGAAATGAGGCTTTAAGTGTGATGATTTCTGTCACACAAGAGTCACCTCTTTGTTGAACGGCAAACTGCTATTCGATGACGGCCAAGACAATTCAAACAAATACCCTTTTCTACGAGAAATTCATGACGTTAATTCTGCTTCAGTTTTGCATAAGAAGATATGGAATGCGCCTTGTTACACATAACACACTTCTGGGTAGACGCAGTACGTTGAGTGTGAGTAGATTGTGATGTTCCCGATGAGTTCTCCGTAGAAGCAACGTGTATTTTCGCAGAAAAGTTCTTTGACGCTTGACTTTCGGATCTACCTATACTTGCTTTGTTAATTGAGGAAATGGGACTTCTGATAACATGCGTCAAACGAGAATTTTCAGTCTGGTTTCAATTTGAGATTTGTTGATTTAATCTTCTCCAAGAGCACGTAAATTATTAACCGATGCACAAATTGAGTCATATCGTTCTTTTTGTTTGTCCACGAGATTTTCTTGTGCAGCCGACATTTTGCCGAAAGAGACGCGTGCTTTAATCTGTTTTCATCCGGCCAAGAAGGACCAAAATGTTGGGAGATTTTGTAAGACGAAGTCCGAAATGGATACAATTATCAATCTCACTTTTATTTGTAATTAACTTAAATTTATTACAATAACAATTGTAGAAAACAAACAAGAAATAGTACCGCTTGGTAGCGAGGCAATCCGAGAAGACAAAAAAAAGAGAGTGACAGATAGAAAAAACAGAAAAGCAAAGGCCCAAAAAAAATGAGAATGAGACAGAGATGTTTCAACTTTTTCCAGATATGTTACAACAGCTTAAATTCTTGTCCTAATTTCTGATGTAGTTTAAACAGAATACACCTAGGTGCATCAATTACTGGTTGAGGATCAACTTTAAGTTTAAATAATCGATTGAAACAACCTAATTCTTTGAATTAGTGACTGAATTCAGGTTCAATGTTCTTAAACAAAACATTCTACTCATATTTTATCTGATTAGTTTTTGATACCGCAAGCTGCCTAACGAGACAAAATCTTAAACAATCGTGTTTACCTAGGACTGTACTTCCGTTTTTATTGACTACAAAAAAGTTTAGTTTCTCTTGCCTGACTTTACTTTTGTTTAGAAAAACATTTACTTGATACTGACCAAGAACATTAAACTTCAACCCGCCAAACGCAGTTAATTTTTCTACACTTTTGCTAAGAACTAGATTTCCCGACGAGTTGATATATTTGAATGTATTCAAGCTTATTTCATTTGCCTCTGCGCACGTGTCCAACCCAATTTTGATTACTTTATCATTAATTACAAAAAATTCTTTAAAATACATGTTGGACTCTAAGTTTATGCTATCAAAACTATTTGGATCTAAAATTTTTTTCTTCAAAATTTACCGAACCAATAAAAAAATTATTATTATCAACTAAATCTAAGTCATAATTCCTATTACAATTGTAATTGTTGTTATCGCTTTTGTAATTACTTAAAATAAATGATTTTATTCCTTTGTTTGACTTACAATATTGTACAAAATGGTTCATGCCTTTCAAATGTGACATATTTGACCAAGCGCTGGGCATTTGACTTGGTGCTGCAGTTTCCGCATTGTCACATCGTTTGTTGGAATCTCTCATTTTGAAATTTTGGTTGGAGGTTCTCGGGGAGGAGTTATGTTTGGTATTCTGCTTTTGACTGGACTGCTGCTTATTGTGCTGTTTGGCGACTTCTGGACGTAGTTGATTTGGTTTTCTAATTCCATCGCCACTGTTGACATCTCCTGGGATGTCTTAAATAAAGCTAGTAGCTTATGGTCTGTTTCCACCAATATGGTTTGACCCCAATAAAGTAATACTCGTATTTAGAGACTTCAATATTATCAACTTAGTGGCTCTGCATATTGAATCCTCTTCATACCCTTGGGATTTGTGTTGGAATCTCCCAGATGTTGATAACAAAGTTGCTTAATTCGAGTCAATGGTGTTAGAACTCTTGAATAAACAAACAAAATATAAGTGGTAGGTATGGGATCCGGGGCGCCCTTGGTTTACCTTAAGTATAAAAAAGCTCATGAGACTTCGAGACAAAGCCAACCGCAGATGGAAGAACTATCCTTCAACTGAAAATAGGACCGCATTTGTTAAGTTGACAAACTTAACAACCGCGGAGACTCGCAAACAAAAGCAGTTTTATTACAAATCTTATCTTAAAACTTGCTCTAAATCTCGAGATCTTTGGAAAAACTTGCGCCGGTCGGGCGTTATTCGCAATAAAAACGGTTCCTCCAACTATGCTGACACTAATCCGAATCTATTTAAAAACTTTTTTACGACCACATCTGTTTCAAATAGCTCAATTCCTTCCACTGAAGCTAATTTATACCGTAGTGCCTCAGACTTCTCAGGCCCAACATTTTCTTTCCAAATTATAAATAGCGTCGATGTCATTTTTGCCATTGAATCTATAAAGTCTATTGCTATAGGTCTAGATGGAATATCTCTAAGGTTTATTAAAATAATTCTTTTACACGTAGTACATACGCTTACTCATATAAATAACTGCTGCCTTGTTAAATTCTGCTTTCCCTCCGCCTGGAAACTTGCAAAAGTAACCCCAATTCCAAGGAATTCCAATCTGTCTGGATACGCTCACTTTCGCCCAATAAGCATTCTCCCGCGTTTTTCAAAGGATTTGGAATTTATCATTAAGAATCAACTTCAAATTCATGTTGACTCACTCAATTTGATAAGCCTGCATCAATCTGCGTATCATGCAAAGCATAGTTGTACTACTGTACTTTTGAAAATAGTTGATGATATTCGCCCAAATTTTGACAAATCTTATATAACCCTACTATATCTTTTAGATTTCTCAAAGGCATTTGATTCAGTGATAAATAGCTTTGTTTGGGTAATAGAGCTGCTGAGCTTATTCTAAACTATCTTAGCGGTAGGTATCAGCAAGTTTCATTGAAGGGAAAAATGTCAAGTATGCTAAGACCATATCATGGCATTCCTCACGGGTCAATCCTCGGTCCATTGCTTTTTGCTCTATTCATTAATGACCTACCCCTTGTTTGTAAGCATGCCAATGAACGCCGACGATGCCCAATCATATATATCCTGCCCGCGAACAGTCAATTGAACGATGAGTTAGAGGCAATACGACTTAGGGCTCCTTGTAATGGGCTTCAACCTATCGCCAAAGAAACCTTATGTTTGCCTATTGAAAAGAACTAAAGGCATGTTGAAGAATACCCATATATAGACGTTACCTGTCTGGAGATAAGATTAATTATTCTAATAATGCTAAAAACCTTTGTGTCCTTCTGAATAACTCTCTTAATGCTAATGATCATACGAGTATTAACGCAATAGTTAAAAAAATTTACATTGTCTTGCGGTTGAAATCCGGCTTAAATTAGTTAGATCCTGACTTGTACCACACATAACTTACTCTAGTTTGGTTTACAGCTCACTAAATTCGGCATCATTCAGAAAATTGGAACTCGCTTTTAACTCCATGATAAGACTTATTTTACACTTACGTAATATTAGGGTGTTCATTATTACAGTATTTGAACTATCGGAACGTCTGTTTTTTGTTCACTCCGTTATGCTGTATAATCCACTTCCATGGGAAATCCGGCGTTTGGTCAAGAAATTTCAGTGTTTATCTATTCGGTTGTTTAAGGGATCTTTGAGGCATACATGACACTAACATTATTCCACAGATATTTGGCATATATATGTAATAAAAGACAAATCTAATTAATAATGTTTCTTTGTTTTAATTAAGTTTCATTCACTAATTTAATGTAACGAAAATATATGATAATTCAGTTTTCAGAAAATAGTTTAATGTAGATGCTTCAACTTCAAATATATGATAATTCAGTTTTCAGAAAATAATTTAATGTAGGTGCTGCAACCTAGTGACTTCACAACTTCGAATTTCAACAACTACTGTCCTGGCGCTCGCTCTCTTCTTTCACGTCGGGTAGTTACCAAAAGAACAACACCGCAACTCTCATTTACATTCGGCCATCCTTTTCCTTTTTAATGCATTTTTATTTAATTTAATTTACGAATTCTTACAAGCTAGACAAAAAAGCGCTTCAAAATTATCTTAATTAATGTACAATTATCTTTTTCTAACTTACTGGCCCAATGTGGGCACTCTAGGTTAAACATAACACTTATCTATCGACGATTCTAACAGTATGCTTTTTTTTGCATTTATTTAAACTAAAACTAAGAAAATGAATTTTATTTTAAAAACTTAGTACATGGACTTGTTTGTAATCTAATTATAAAACTTAGAGACTAAAACTTATACATAACTACCTACAAACTAAATTCTACAACTACTTAGCCTATTATACGAGTACTATCTTTTTTTATAAGTATTATTTTTTATTCAAGAGAAAGTTACTTGACAGTCACCCATCTCTGTTTTTTTTTCTTTTTTTTTTTAATTTTTTTTAATTTTTTTTTTCTTAAAGCTATCCTAATCCTACTTAATTCTATGAAAGCCGGCCATGACTTAAAATAAGGCGGACCTCTGCTCCCTAAGGAAACTAACTTGTGTTAGAGGAATTCGACAAAGGAGCTTCCCCTTCTTCTTCAAGCCACCAAAATTGTTGGTGCTGCCGAGCAACATCCCTAATGTAGCGACTCCCTTCCGCACTACTAAACCGGAGACGCTCCGCACTGTCGTCTGCGGCGTCTCTGCCGTAGTTGAGTCGCCTGTCCGCAGTTGTTCGAGCGACGTGGAAGATAAACAGTACCCCTAATCTATCCTGGATCAGACCTTTTTATTTTAGAGGAACGCTTCTGGAGGAATTAAGCCGTGAAAGCGAACTCTCTCGTGATATATATAATTGGGTTAGTAGGCCCCGGAGATCAGGTTGTTCGACGAGGTCATTGCTCTTGCAATGTGCCTTCTTTTCCAAAAGACTTGCTCTCACGTTGAACCACACGGGACAAACAAATGTAAGCATAGTTCGAATAAGGGCCATGTAGCAGATCACCTTTACCCTCGCATCGAGTTGCCTGTTATAAAACAGTCTCTTTGTAAGCATTTTTGGCTCTGGCCAGAGGAGCATCTATATGTTTGTTAAAATACAGATATTGATCTAGCCAGATCCCAAGGTATCTGACTTCATTTCGATAAGCAATCGGCTGCCCGTGTTGATCAACGATCTGAAACTTTCGCCAATTCTTTCTGGTATCCGCAGAGGCCCCAGACAAAGGCGTCCTAAACAGAATGGTTTCCGACTTCTGAAAGTTGATCTTCAACTTCCAGTGGTAGCAATATTGTTTAATTTTATCGAAGTCACATTGCAAAAGAATGTTTATAACCTCAATCTTTGGACCTGATCTGCACGCGATTTAGTCGTCTGCGTACGCTATGGCATGGTGAAGTGAACCTGTCAGATCGCTTGTGTAAATGTTGAAAAGGATTGGCGAATTGACCGCACCTTGTTGCAAACCGTTTTTAATGTTGAATATACCAGTAGAAATCACATCGCCATTCTTCACGGTGAAATGTCTATCGGTGAGCATATTGAAAAGAATATACAGCAGTGGTTTACTAATACCCAGCCTGTTTAGCTTCTAGAAGAGCCCCTCTAACCATACGGTATCGAAGGCCTGCTCCAAATCAATCAGGCAGGTACCAGTGTACTGCTTCTTGGCTTTGTTCCATTGGACATCAGAAACAAGTTTAGACGCGGCATGAATAACATCATGCCCCGCCTTGAGACCGAATTGATTATACGGAACTATACTTCTGTCCTCAAGCCATTTTGTCAGGACTCTATTGACCACTTTTTCGAAAACCTTACTGATGTTTGGAAGGAGACTGATCGACCGGAGATTCGCCGGAGTAGAGGTTTCCTTATCGCTTTTGGGGATGGGATGTACCACCGCAGTTTTCCAATGCACTGGATAGTGTGAATTATTCATTGTTGTTCCCTTTCATTGGCGATGACATTATTTGCCATAAGTTTCTCGTCACTGAACTGGGTGAAACCCGAATTCTCGATTCGCCAGTTCATTATTTCATTTCGAAGGTAGAAATTGTGCAGAAGGATCCTGAAATTCGTCATCTGACCTCGATGACAAAAGCTCCTCATTTTCGGTGACGTATTTCCATAGTTTCAAGTAATCACAACTGGTAGTAATTGTGATTGGTCCTTCGATTTGAGCTACTTTTTTTAAATCGTAACGGCCAGTCTTCTTTACATTTGTGATTTCGTATGGGCCTAGGTATTCACTCGCCAACTTCCGTTCCGCTACAAATTGGGTACGTCTCCAACTTTGTACACATATTCACTTTTGCACTTTCTGTCGTAATTCCTCTTGTATGTTGTTTGTGCCTGCTGTATCTGCATTCTAGCTTTTTCACGCATCTTTTGTCGTTCGTTGTTAAAATTCTCCAAAATCTCTTTCTCCAGTAATTCGCCAATTTGTTCGTTAACTCCATTCTTCCTTTTAATACCAAACATCAATTCAAAAGGCGAAACTTTTGTAGAACTGTGAACGCATGTGTTGATAACCTTGTGTACCTTGGCCACCCACTTATACCATTTCAACGGTTCGTCAGAAAATAGCTTGGCTAATATCGCTAAAATAGACTCATTAACGTGCTCTATTTGTCCATTGCCTCGTGTACCTCTGTTGTACCCAGTTCGTGCTCAATGCCATTTATTTTCATGTATTCTTCGAACGCTTTGGACGTGAACGCTGATCCTCTGTCGCTGACCACTCGAACAGGTGTACCAAATATATATATGGGTATATAGCTTAATTCATGCGGTTTTTTTTTTGTCAAAATTTGAACGTTTATTTAAGAAAAACATGTGCGATAGCATTATTCAAAGTATTGCCCATCTGAAGCTATGACTTTTTCCCATCTTTCTGGCAATTTGTAGGTCCCATCCCAAAAGAACTGAGCCGGCTTGGCAGCCAAGAATGAATCAAGCCATTTTTTAATATTCTGCTCTGATGTGAACCGTATTTCAGTGAGGGCATTCTGCATCGACCGGAACAAATGGTAGTCAGAAGGGCCAAGGTCTGGGATATAAGGCGGGTGGGCTAAGACTTCCCATCCACTGTTTTCCAAATAGTTCTTAATCGGAATAGCAACGTGGGGCCGAGCGTTGTCATGATGGAAAATTATTGCCTCGTGTCTGGTCGCATATTCCGGGCGTTTTTAGGCTACTGCTCTCTTCAATCGGATTAATTGTATTCGGTAGCGTTGTCCATCGATGGTTTCAACCGGTTTTAGCAGCTCATAATACAGCACACCCATCTGATCCCACCAAATACAGAGCATTACCTTCGCGCCATGGATATTCGGCTTTGCCGTTGATTTGGCTGGTTGGCCGGGTTTCACATATGATTTTCTGCGCTTGGGGTTATCGTAATGGATCCATTTTTCATCACCAGTAACAATCCGATGCAAAAATGATTTCCTTTTGTGGCATTCCAGCAGCATTTCGGACATGCAAAACCGACTTTCGACGTCTCTCGGCTTGAGTTCATGTGGAACCCAATTTCCTTGCTTTTGAATATATCCAGCTGCTTTTAAACATTTTGAAATGGCTGCTTGAGTGACACCCAAAGATTCTGCGAGCTCTTCTTGTGTTTGGCAACAATCTTCATGGAGTAATGCTTCCAGTTCTTCATCTTCAAACTTTTTTGGCTGCACAGGACGTTCATCGTCTTCCAAGCCAAAATCACCACTTTTAAATCATGCAAATCACTTTTGGCACATTCGCTCAGCTAGCACATGTTCACCATAAACTTCCACCAAAATACGAGGACTTTCGGCAGACGTTTTCTTCATATTAAAGTAATGAAGAAGAACTCCCCGCGAAAACACTTTCTCAGGCACAAAGTTCGACATATTTGAGGGAAAAAAAATTATTGTTCTTTACGCTTCAAATGAATGACATATACTGAAATGACGTATAATGACAGTAGCTTTCCAACGCATGTTCCAATGGAATAATAACAATGGAATAATACAAGTTACGCCATCTCTTAGCAAACCGCACAAATTAAGTTATAGACCCAATATATTAGACCATTCATCGTTCTTTCTTAGAACTTCTTCGTACCCAGTCGACTTTGTGGGGTACAAGCACACAATATTCGTACTGCTTCGATGTTGCGTCCATAGGACCCAGATGATCGATGTGGTTAGTCTGCAACGTTTTGTCTCTTTTGTCTATGCAGCACAAGTAACCCTCTTTTTTGCCCAATTCTTGTTACGGAATATGCATTTGATGCAGTTGTTAATGAACTGACTGACTTTGCCCTCCAGATGCGGAATCCAGGAGCTCTGCTGAATAGTATGACTGCAAAGTGACAATTGTTGTGCACGTTTGCGATAATTTCACGTTCCATTACTTTAGGCACAGCCAACAAGTCATTGCCATTTATAGTTTTGTGAATGAGGCCTCCTTTTGTTTTAACATTTTCATACGGCTAACTTAACAGAATTTCAGCAACAGCCTCATTCTGCTGAGCTCTCCTTATACGTGTTGATACTTCTGTGGAAATTGTCAAAACATTCTGCGGGTGGCGACTGAGACAATCGACATGTTTCATTCTTTCGCCATGTCGATGTTCAACGCTAAACTTGAAGATAAAGTATCCATCGGGTTACTTCTCGGGGTACATCTTTTTATTTGTTGTCTGCTTAAACGCTGCACAATCTGTAATCAACTTGAAGTGGATGCCAAGTAAATAATGTCGAAATTTCTTTATGGCGAGGTATGCGGCTATTATTTTAAGCATGTAGCCGTTGCGACTCTAGGTTGGATGTTTTTTTAATCCAGAAAAATACAGGGTGTAGCTGATAATCGATTTTTTATAGTAATACAGCACCAAAACCATTGTTCGATGCGTCTATGTGAACTTCAGTAAGTGCCTCCCTCGCGCAAATCCTCAAGAGCGGTTCTCCAATGAGTGCAACTTTCAATTGCTGAATTGACTCTAGCTCAGCTGGCCCCATCTCAAAGGGTACATCTTTACGCACTAAGTTTGTTAGTGGACGAGCGATTTGTGCATATTCTTTTATAAATCTTCGAAAGAAGCCAGTTAAAACCAAAAATGATTGCACCGATTTGACGTTTTTGGGCAAAGGAAACTTGCTAGCGGCAATTATTTTTTCTCTGCCCGGACGTATATTTCAACTGTAGGGCCCAGAAAGTTGACCGCCTTTTGGAGAAAATGACACCTCTGCCATTTTATTTTCAGTCCATACTTTGCTGCTTCGAAAAATATCCTTTTCATTTTGTAAAGGCATTCATTTGCTGACGCTGCGTGGATGATAATATCATCTATGTACAGTTCCATAATATTTTGGTTGATAAAATCTTGAAATACGTGATAGGTGAAACGTATGAACACAGCTGGCCAGTTGGAGTAGCCGAATGGTGCTCTGTTGAATTCGTATAAACCCCTCTTTATGACGAATGCAGTGTTTTTCTTGCTCGACTCTTCTATTGGCACATGGAAGAACCCATTTTCCAGGGCCAAAACTGTAAAATATTTGGCGTTTTGCAATTTCTCTAACACATCGTCGATTAATGGAACTGGAAAACAATCTCTGAGCGCCACGCTGTTTAGCTTAGGCGATCTGATCCGTCTTTTTTTTGTAACCACGACAACTTTGCTGGCAACATAAGACGTAGATTTGCGGACAATGCTTTTCTCAAGCCACTCTTCAACTTGCTTCTGTACCGCTTCTGCTTCATCAACTGGAAGACGACTTACTGCTTGACGAAATGGTACAACTCCTCCGTCTGGCGCAATCTTCAACTGTACTGGGCACTGTATTGTTTCCTTCGCTGGCTGGTGATTTTCGATTTTTTGAACAACGTCTTTATACTGCGGGGGAGTATGAATATCAATATCTGATTCAACTATGTTATAAATACTTATCTGAGTTATATAATTATTGATTTCCTCCGCTTACAACGGAGAAAATTGATAACCATTTCTGGAGGAAGTGAAGTTGAACTTTTTTATGAAATCATATCCAAGTAGTGCCTCACATTCAAGTGCATTATTTGGGACTACAACAAACTTTTGAAGTGTTTGTATGCCAACCACTGCAACCTCAGCTTCGAAATGTTCATTGGGGTTTGTTTCTTTGTTGCCTAGACCTCACAAAATAAACGAATTTTTTTGCAACTCGATGTCTTTAAGTTGTTTGTAGACACACTCTTTTATGATGGTCTCATCTGACTCTGCGTCGACTAAGCATTCAACTTCGATTTGTTTTACCATAATTTTCTTTAAGCGATTACGATCAACAACATTGACGCTTTTCAATGTTCGAGGACATGCTTTGGAGATGTGCCCATTCTGGTTACAATTGAAACATTTCGGTTCTTCTCTACAGTCTTTACGCAGATGTTCAGTTGACCCACAGTTAAAACAGTGATTCTTTTTATCAATTTGATTGATCCTGTTCTTCTTCCCACTATTATTCGGTTGTTTATCTGTTCCATCACTTTCCTTTATGCGCTCAAAAATTTCGTATTTTTCTTTGAGCTCTTTGTATGATTTGCAGCTGTACATATTATATTTTATTTCACACTTTATGTTTAAACCGACTACAATATAACGTATGACAGACTCCGTGTCAGTAACACCCAGCTATGCGATTTTTTTCATATGCAAAACATACTCCAGGAAACTTTCTTCTTTGTGCTTCTTTCTCTCTCTCAACTCTTTATGAATTTCTGCACTGCCATATGTACGTTCAAATTTATTTTCCAGTAACAACCGTAGTTCTCTGTACTCAAACACCGACACCGATTCTAAGAACAGTTTGGCTGCATTTTTCATCTTACTCGTACCTCGTGCCTGCACATATTTCTACTTTTCACTCAAACAATAGGCATCGGCATTCTGCTCAAAGTTTTGAGACCACTGTTTAACCGGAATCGTTTCTCCATCGAAATCTGAGATAATTTTTGCAAAATTTTCAACTGACACTTTAGAATCGTTGTGTTTTAGTTCGTCTGCTTGGATTTTTAAAGTAAGCAATTGAATAACTTGTTGTACGTTCTGATTATTTTGTTCGAATATTTGGTGTACAGTCATCTCACTATTACTTCCTACTTTTTTTCAATTATTGTTTTAGCAGCGTTCGACGTTCTGGCTCTGTTTCACTCATTAGCTGATGCCTCTTTTGTTTTAATTTAATGATTCTGTGGTAGAGCCCTCAAATGTAATAAAAAACAAATGTAATTAATAATGTTTCTTTGTTTAATTGAGTTTCATTCACTAATTTAATGTAACGAAAATATGAGATAATTCAGTTTTCAGAAAATAATTTAATGTAGGTGCTTCAACTTCAAATATGTGATAATTCAGTTTTCAACTAAGCTTCAACTTAGCGACTTCACAACTTCGAATTTTAACAACTATTGCCCTGGCACTCGCTCTCTTCTTTCACGTCGGGTAGTTACAAATAGATCAACACCGCTACTCTCTTTTACAGATATATACACAACAATATAGCACCGCCTACTTTATAAATTAACTGAATACGTTATTTTCTTTTTACATTTCATTAATATCGTTTAAAAATTATTATTATTATTTTTTTCTCCTAATTGAAATGAAATTATTTGTATTTCTTTTTATTGTTATTATAATAACGACTTTTTTCTTTTCCCCTTTTTTTAATTGAGTTATTTTTATTTTATGCATGTACTTATTAAAGACCATGGCTCTTCTTTGTACAAGCCACTATTATCGTTAATTAAATAAAATTTAAGTAAGTAAATTTGCGTGAAGCAAAGTCCTATTGCAGCGCTCTATTTGACCATTTGCTCGTGGAGTTTTCGCAGCCGTCATTATGTGCTTAATATCATGTTCATAACAGTATTTTTGAAATTCTCTCGAGCTGAAAGACGTTCCTCGATCGGAGATTATACGTGCTGAAGTTCCAAAGTTCATCGAGATTTCTTCAAAGACGCAAACCACAGGCGTAGAGGCTACGTTTTTGACGCTTTTAGCATGACATATTTCGTGAATCCATCAATTATTCCCAAAACATGCGTATTTCCTTTTTGTGTTTTTGGGAAAGGACCTAGGTGGTCTATGTGTGGAACGGCACATGAACATTTTCGATGCAGAAGAGCTCTCCTTCTATCTTTTCCGGGGGTCGACTCCGCACTCCTTTCATTTAAACGTACATCCGGATTCAGGGAAATACACATCTTTTATGACTCCCTTCAGATAGCACGAATTTTTAAGGATGCCGTTTGGTTTCAAACATACCCCGTCGACCTTTCAAAGGTTCATAAACAATTTTTTTTTTGATATGGTCAGGGAGGATAAATTAATTGTGTATTTAGATGACATAATGATTGCTACGAAAGACCTTGAGGAACATTTTTTAATTTTAGTAGAAGTATTCAAAAGACAAGTTGACAACAAACTCGAACTAAGATTAGATTAGTGTGAGTTTTTGCAGGCCAGTGTTCAGAATACACGGTTTCGGGGAAAGGATACAAGACTTATGAAAGTGCAGAGTTTCCTAGGCTTATGTTTTGACTTACGAAGATTTGTTAAAGACTTTTCTTCTATCGCCAAGCCATTGTTTGATTTCCTTAAAAAAGAGAAAAAGTTATTTTTTAGAGAACGCAAAATAAGTAAATTCTCCCATATAACCACTGTGCGAAGTTGGTTTCTGGGCGATTCTCATGCGTAGGAAATATGATGGGGAAAATGAATACTGCGTTTTACTTTTCAAAAAGGACTTCTGAGACTGAATCAAAGTATAACAGCTTCGAGTTAAAAACATTAACAAAAATATATGCTTTACAACGATTCCGAATTTATCTTCAGGGTAAATGTTTTAAGATTGTGACAGATTGTAACTCTTTGACTATAACTCTTAGTGAGGAAGTGTTGAAGCAAGAAGATAGCAAGAGAGCCCCTAAAGCTACAGAATTACGATTACGTTTTCGAATATCGGGCTGGTAGTAGAATGCAACATGTTGATGCTTTGAGTTGATCCACAAATGTCTTAGTCTTGGAATCAAATACGTTTGAGGAAAATGTAATAATATGTCAGGGTAAAGATATTGTAAAAATCTATTTAAAATACGTGGAAAGCTAGAAAAGTCTGAGGATAAATTTTACGAAATGGGTAACGGCATCTTTTATAGGAAAAAAGATGATAACACAATAGTGTTCCTCGTGCCTGAAGATATGGAGCAGCATATTCTGTTTATGGGTCATGTAGGCACAGAAAAAATGATTGATCTAATCTCAAACAGTTGTTGGTTTCCGAAAATGAAAAAAAGGTAATAAACCATATTAGCAACTGTTTAAAATGCATAGTGTATTCCTCAAAGCATACATACGAATACAAAATATGTGATTCGGGCTCTTTCAGACTACTTTAAATTATATAGTCGCCTGGAGTGCATAGTATCCGAAAGGGGAAGTGCATTTACTTCAAACGATTTCTAAGAGTTTTCAAAAAGGTAAACATCACAGTATACATCATATAAAAGACGCTACAGGCTCTCGACATGCCAACGGTCAGGTAGAGCGAGTTAGCAGAAGTATAGGACCAATGCTATCTAAGTTAGTCAAATCAGAAAAAGATGTATATTGGCATACAGTCAAAGGAGACGTGGAACACGTTCTGAATAACACGCTGCATAGGACTATAAAACAGTGTTAAAACGGTGTTAACTATAAGGAAAATATTTAATGCACTGAAAGAAAGGTTGGAACGAAAGCTGCCTTCAGAGAGCAACATATTCAGCCATATAATAAAGAGCATTTCGACAAGAGGCGTTGTAAACCTACAATATATAAGGTAGATGTTGTGAATAAACACAACCACAAGCATCGACGAACAACGCACAACTTTAAACTCTGCATATTTCTTGGAAACTTAGAAGTACACTCCAAAGCGCACAACTTATTAAGTTACTTGCACATGCCACATAACTGAATACCTTTTACGATTTGTTTCTTAGCCTACTTAAGGTGTGTAAATAATGTGAAATAAGCTAATTGTGGGCAGAATTAATTTAAATAAAGTTCAGCTCTTTGAAATATTTAGTTGTGTTGTAATTGACTTCCCCCACCAGTGGTAAGGCGTCAGAACCTTCTCAACTAAACATTGGTCCTCCAAAGCCATAAGAAAGGAAAGCGTTACCAGGGCAACAAACACTGGTACACCTTAATATAGCGTCAAACTACAAAAATTGGTGAAATTACTTACACAGGCATAACTAAAATTAAAAAAAAGCGTTACCAAGGCAATCAACACTGCGTAATTTTTTTTTATGTGAATTAAAATTATTAAAAAACAAGAGTAACAAAGATATGGAGGAAGTGGATGTTTACCTTATCGTCACAAGACAAAAATCTTTTGCAAAGGAACTGGAGAAAATACAAACAAATTTCAGAAAAGACGGTGCATCTAGAAAGACAAGTTGCTACATACAAGAAAGACTACAAAAAATCGAAAAAATCTGGAATGAATTCGAAATTAATCACCAAAAAGTTAAAGAGGTGATTAAACCGGACACCCCGTACATGCAAAGAGATACCGTTCAGGTGGTTAAATCTATTTACGAAAAATTGAAAAATCCTTGGAAAATGTATCTTCGGCTAGTAGTAATGAAGAAGAACTAGCTGGAAATGAGCAACAGACACAACAAAGAGCATCGAAGCTTTCCAGCAGATATTTCATAAGTATTCAAAGGAAGTTCATGAATACCAACAGAAAATGTTGTTGGAACAGTGAAGGAACCTAACTGAACTCAACGAAGAATTTTTGTCGGAAGCATCGGAACAGGATTATAAGATTCTCTACATGCAGGAAAGTCGTTTCGAGGAAGTTGAAGATGATGTACACAAGTGTCTTTTACAAATGCCGTTGAAATCATCAGAAACAAATAATCAAAACCACTTTTCTTGCACTCCAGAAATCCGCCTTCTCCAATTAAAAATACCAGTATTCAAGGGTAATTATCTAGAATAGCAATCGTTTTGTGACATTTTTACCACATTAATTAATAAAAAAGTTACTCTGGGCGTAACAAAAAAAATTGAGTATCTTAAAACTCACTTAGAAGGCGATCCTCTTCAGTTAATTCAACATTTTACAATATCAAGTGATAATTATCAAAATGCCTGGGAAACCTTAAAATGAATGCCAATAAAAGAAAAATCATTACCATGCATCTGGACAGAATGTTTAAAGGAAATGGTACTGGGAACCATCCATCATCAAATCATCTTAAGCAAATCATGGACGCAAATAAAGAAAGGATTGCGGCGCTGAAAACCATGGGCTATGACACCTCCTCATGGGGACCAATCATCGTTCATCTTATATTGAAAACATTAGTTCCAGAAAGTAGGAACTTCTTTGAGAGAATCATTGAAAACCCAAACAAGATGCCTACTCAAGAAGCACTCTTTGAGTTTCTAACAAGACGATACCGAGCATTGGAAGTATTGTCGTCATAAAAGCAGAGAGAAATCGAAACTTACCGCACAAAACTGCCATCTTCGAACAACAACTGAATGCGCATTCTGTGAAGGTGAACATGTTATTTACGTTTGCAATAAATTTTTGAGCTGTACCTCAAAAAAGTTTTATGAACAGGTGAAATCAGCAAAATTATGTGTGAATTGTGTACACCATGATAAACAGAGTGCATGCATCAGCAAGACACTATGCAAACATTGTAATAAAAGGCATAATTCACTTTTGCACATGGAACATTTCGAAAAACAAAAACCTAATTTAACTCAATCAGAGCAACCCGAAGTTAACCATGGCGCTCATAACCAAAGCGTCCTCCTTGCCACAACCATAATCATTGCAAAAATAATAACGGGGAAAGCAGGCAAATAAGAGCCCTTATCTATCCAGGCTCAGCAGCTACTTTGGTCACAGAAGAAGTAGCTCAATCGTTTAGACTATCTAAAGACAGAGTGTTTTTACTTGTTAGTGATCTATGAGCAACGGATGCAGGAACTGCACGTAGTAAAGTGAATTTCTCCACATCATCAAGAGTAGCATCAGAATTCAAGATACACGTAAAAGCCCTTCTTCTTCCAAAACTAACAAGATTGCTGCCAGCCGAGAAAACAATAACTTTAAAAACGAAACAGTTTCATGAGCTTGCCCTTGCCAATCTATCTCCAGGTACCATCGAGATGATACTAGGTGCTGACATATATGGAGAAATAATCATAGAAGGAGTGCGAAAGGGCACAAAAATCTCATCTAGGGTGGCTCATAACAGGTCGCACATCTCCCCAGAAAGGCGTCAGGCGTCTGGTGTCAGGGTAACTGGAATGGTGGTACAAGCCTCCTGAGAAAAGCAGCTTCGAAAATTCTGGGAACTGGAAGAATCTCAAGACCGCAACTATCTAAAAGAAAAAGACCGGAATGTGAGGTAATATACAGTGAAACACACTACAGAGATCATAACGGTAGATACGTGGTGAATATGCCATTCAACATAAGATTGATGCAAAACCATAGGAAACTCTAAAAATAAGGCAGTAGCCCAGCTACGTCAACTGGAACAGCAGTTTAGTAAAGATTCGAAATTAAAAGAAGAATACACAAAGGAGTTTTTAGACCTTGGACATATGGTCGAAGCGCCCCCAGCTAACAATACCATAAGTGATGTCTACGAGTACTACATGCCGCACCACGCAGTTCATAAACCTGATAACACGACGGCAAAGCTACGGGTTGTGTTTAATGCATTGGCTAAAACTATAACAGGCGCGAGTTTAAACTAACTCTTGCTGGTAGAACTCAAGCTGCAAGATGTTTTAACATCAATCTTATTGCGATGGAGACGTCATAAGTACAGCGGATATAAAGATAATGTACCACCAGATAAAGGCCAAAAACTTCCATCAGGATTATCAACGAATCTTGTGGCGAAACTGAGAAAGGAATACTGACTCACCACTGTGCCATATAGAACAGCGTCGGGACAGTACTTAGCGCCCAAAACCCTTCAACAATTGGCCATCGATGAGCAGCAAAGGTATCCAATTGCATCCGACATCCTCAAAACTGACTTTTATGCAGATGATCTGATGTCTGGAAGAAGCACGTTGAGCGAATGTAAGGAAGCAAAGGCACAGCTCATTCAACTTTTGAAAGAAGCATCATTCAATCACCGGAAATGGGCAACGAACAACACTAAGCTACAGGACAGCGAAGTTGATAATCAAGGGCAACGAGAAATTGAAATTAATAAAGAGTCTTTCGTCTGATACACTTCAATTCAAAGTGAAGGAAAACCAAATCAACCAACCTTACCAAAGCGTGCCACACTTTCGGAAATAGATAAGTTGTACGACCCGTTGGGTTGGCTGGCACCTGTCACTATTAGGGCAAAACTATTAATGCAAGAACTAAGGAAGACCAACTTATCGTGGGATAAGCCTTTAACTTCAGAGCCACAACAATTCTGGAATAGTCACAGAAATAATTCGAACACTACTGAAGACATAAATATCCGAAGATGAACTAACAAGAAACACAACGTTGACTTACACGGGTTTTGCGACGCTTCGAAATCCGCTTATGCTGCAGTAGTGTACTTGAGAATATCTCTTCAAGATGGTTCATACCGAATAACATCATTAATGGAAAAGACAAGGGTCGCACCTATCCAATCACAAATTACAGTTCCAAAACTGGACTTGCGTGGAGCTCATTTGCTATCAAGGTTGCTCTGGGAAACGCAACAGATTTTCTGGAAGAAATTGGGAGATGTTTTTGTCTGGACAGATTTGACAAATACCCTAGATTAAACGATGTATCCTATTAATAGGGTATCCTATTAGCTACAAATGTCTTTGACGTACAAAGACATCGCACAGTGGAGAGATAAAATCACTGAGAAGTTGACAGTTGATGGCATCAAATTTATTCCGCCTACTGTCCCACACTTTGGCTGACTATGGAGAGCAGGTGTTAAGTCGGTAAAGTACCATATCAAAAGAATAATTGGCGAAACAACGCTTACGTTTGGGGAACTTTTAACGCTACTTACCCAAATAAAAGCATGCCTTAACTCTTGACCACTTATCGTTTTTAAGCAGCGATGTTGAAGATGAGCTGATACTCATTCCAGGTCAATTTTCATTGGATCCGCGCTCAACGCCTTACCAGAACCAGTAATTGACTACCTTGCGTTCAAACACAAATTGCAACTAAAGATTTAACAAATTAAAATCAAATAAATATGCATATTCCAAAGCAAGGAAAGTGCTTGCACACCTAGTTCATTAATCGTTTCGCTAAGCCGCCTCGGAGTTGAGATTTAACGCCGTTGAATTTTGTTTTTGAGCTGCGTTTAAAGATCGATGATACACAAACAATCCAGAGACGATTGAGACACTCAAGAGCAGTACTGGTCAAGCTATTTGTGAAATAGGATCCGAAACCATCGACAATGTATTAAAAAATTGAGGTGGCAGGATTTCTCACGAAGCAACCATTAAGATTAACTCTTTTCAATAAAGCAACAATAGTTGAAAATATTAAAAAATGCCTTTCTATTGTATTTTGAAAATAATACCATCAGATGGCTTTAAAGAACGGTTAATGTACAAAACATTTTAAGTTCTTTTGCAGTTCATTTAAGGATCACTTTCTTAACATCGATGAAGACAACATGCAGAACTTTCGAAGAGTCCCGATATATCTCAATCAGTATATGTAAACATTGAATTGCATCATATGTAAATATGGTTGGCACTTAAACTGAAAAACGCGATTCACAGACACACGTACTCATAGGCACTGCACTTGGTGCATCCACTGCTGAAGAGGAGATGTGGCCTCAGCCAGAAAACAAAGTTGGTGATTAACAAGGAACTCATCAGACCTATCATTACCTATACCTGTCCCATCTAGTTCACCATTTCACCTACCGTCATGCAAGAGATTGGGGTATTCGAGAGGAAAATTTTGAGGTCCGGCACTGGACTTCACAGCAACCCTTCAACGCTGATATATTTCAGGAAAGAAAAGCTTTACGATGCAGTAAAGTGCCTGCCCATCGACCAATTTATTCATGCAGAATCTCAGTAAAATACAGGTGTTGCTCCAACAGCCTATGGAGCCAGCTAATAGATACCTCAGTGTGAGAGGAATCAATGCCCCGGAATTTGAGCAACTTATTTACAGTGATGTTACTCCAAATCTATGAAAAGAGCGTCAGTTTCCACAACAGAAACTAGCCGTATATTGTATATATGGAAATGTATATTTTTTTCATTCTTTTCATTTTTCCTCCTCCTTTCCTTTCTTCCTTCTCACAGCTATTATATTATTAGAAATTCATGAAGAATAGATTAGCAAAAAGAAAAACTGTAGTAACAATGTATCACCCACCATTTGATGTACTTGGTGCCCGTGTTGTTAAGCCGGCATATCAATTTTAGTTGTAAGGAAACAAAAATTTGTATCCACATAAAAAAAAATGTAAAATTATCACTCACCGATCAAGATTACAAGAGGAGAGCATGACAAAAAAAAAATCCACACCGTTTGAAATAATGTGTAATTCCACCTTCTAATAATAATCTGAAAACAAATTTTAAACGAACAAATGTAAAAATCGGAACAGGAGAAAAAGACATTTACCTATGAACCGAACATTTTTTATTTTGTCATGTAATGTTCTAAGCAGACTATGAAATACCAAGGATTGAAAAAAGTGGAAACTTTATTAGCAGTAGTTGATTATCCTCAGCCATCGATGACAACGTAAACTTAATGTTGACAGCAACTTAACCAACTCATTTCCACACCGGAAAAGGGTTACGAGCATAATAACTGTGCAAACACAAAATGTTTAAAAACAATTAGTGATGATAAGTGTGATATTTATGAAAATATAAGTTATCATCAATTCGGCAATTTATTAGGCATCCAGAAGTAAGTCATTCAATTTTTTAGTTATTTGTTTTTTTTTTTTTGTTTCAAATGAACGGATAATTTATGCTTTATTTATTTACTTTTTAAAGATTTATTTTAAATTTTTTGTTTTAATAAAGCATTTCAGAAATTGTTTACGAACAATTTTGCCTTTGGCCCATTCTATTATGTTCATTAAGCTCGAATGAAAAACCTCAAAACGGAATAAAAATATGCCAAGAGCGTTCTGCACAAATTTTCTAGCACCCGAAAGGTGTTTACTATAAAATCCCGACCTAGATAAAAATTGTACTTCGGAAACCTTTTGATCATATCATAAAAGCTTCTTCCAATTGCTTGAAAATTAAAAGTTGCTTTCTAATATCTCGATTCCTGTTCTTATCTATTCCCCTGGCTCCTATAACTATCCTGAGGACTTCCATCTCCATAGCTTGTATTTGTTCTTCTTGTCTTTCTGTGAGTATCAAGTCTTCAACTCCGTGTAGCAGCACAGGCAGGTACATCAATTTAAAAATTGATATATTTGTTATTTGTGTGATTTTGTTGTGGACTAAAAACTGTTGTTGTCTTTTCGTGTCTCTTTCTACTATTATTTAATCTATGATAAACTTCTCCCCTTTGTTTTCCATTTCTCTTGTGTATTTATGAATGTCCATATGTGAAATCATAGTATTCGTAATTACAGGATGATTTACGATGCAGAAATCTAGTAGTCTTTTTCCATTTGCATTTAATTTTCCTTCTCCATTTTGTCCCATCACTCCTCTCATTATATAATATCATTCCTCATTCTGGCATTAATATATGCGGCTTTGATTAAATCTCCTTTCTTTCTGCCACAGTCTTTTTGTAGTTTTTCTCAAAATTTTTCTTATTCATCCTTTATTTAATCTTCATTTGGTCCGTTAACTATCACTATGGATTTCTGTTTTTCGTTTCTTCCTACCTCTAGAAATAAGATTCTTTCATTTATTTCTCTTCTTTCATTACTTTTCTACTCTATTCTCTAACTTCACTTATATTTGTTTTTTTTTTTTAACTATTCATGCGACACCTGTCTTTGCTTGTTATTTTTCCGAAACTCTACAAAATATAATAAGGTCTCTTTTTTTTAGTATTAAACTTTCTATTTCTTCCTTTTAAGTCTCAGTTAAGGCAAGTACTCGTATCTTTATTTCAGCTTTGTTCATGCAATCCATAATTTCTTCCTTATCTTTTAAACCCTGTACATTCCATGTTCCTTTGTATTTTCCATATTTCTTCATAACAATAAAATTCTTAACTTTTCCATTATAATTTTTATTGTCATTTGTCATTCTTACCTTATCGTTAGTTTTGTTTTAACGCGAGTTCTTGTTGACTTCCTGTTTAACTAGTTTTTTGATGCTTGAATTTGATGCGATTCTTTCTTTTCCCAATGTTTGTTTCTTACTTTTAATTGCTCTGCCATTGTGATTCGTGTTCCATCTTCATTTTGTGCCATTAACAATAATTTTTTGACATCCACTTTTCAGATGATTCCCTTTTTTCCTTTACACATCTGCTATTTCTTTTATTTTAAGCAGAATTTCTAAATCTTGTCTTGCTAAATCGTTATTTATAAAATTTCTTTTCGATGATTTCTAAGCTTATATTTATTCTTCATGAATAACAGCTTCTCATTGTAGCTGTCTAGCTCAATTTTGTATGTTCTCGTCCTCAGCATCATTACTTTCCTGAATTTGATATTTTTAACTACATAAAAATTGTTTTTTTATTTCCCCTCTGTCTACTGTTTTAAAATCCATTTAGTACTATTGAATATACATATAGTACGATATGTTGTGCCTTTTACTTACTTTCTCTATTCTCTTTACACTTCTTCATTTTATCTATTCGATAAATAAACTTATGATGAGGTGTTGTTGCTCGCTTGACGTGCTGGATTGAGTCAGGGTTCTCTGAAGGCTCTTTGGTGTTGTTAAATCTGGTTAGGAAATGTGAGACTATTTTCCCACACCGTAGCTTTCTCCTTATCTAGCAGTTTTGAAAAATTATTTGTATAATCCGAGCCGCATTTGGAATGTTCACTGTAAGTGGAAGGGTAATGGCATTTTTAGGTGCAGTAACAGCATCTTGATTGCCTATAATGCCTACGTGTCCAGGTGGTTAGTACACTTCTGACGTCTGGAATGTAGGATATTTGTTTAACTCGTTTATGCCAACTAATATACTAAGATTGTCAGTGAATATCAATTTCTTTCTAGGTACAATTTTGGCAAGGGATAAACTTTTCTGGACTACTGTTAGTTCCGATACATAACTACCAGTTAGTTCGGGTAGTAGACCATGATGGAATGTTTCCATTTCTCCGTTAGATTTAATTCCACTACTGCTTATAACGAGATGGAATTTTTTAAGATAAATCAGTATAGAATATTCTATCTGCTTTAAATTCAGCGATCTTCCCGTAGTGAAGAGTTTTAAATTGCCCATCCGGTGTTTATTTTTTCCTGTGAATATAAAACGGAAATAAAGATTTAAGAACATTTAAACGAAATCTTCGATAGCGTTGCGGTCAACGATATTAAAATCGAAGAAGGTTTAAAGGCAGTGGAATTGTTAGCTATAAATACACCACCGCCAAATACGAGTAGTATGTTTGGGTAACGAACGTTTTAGCATTTTGACAAAACTCAATATATCTGAACGCGACATAAAAACTACGAAAAGCATTCTTGATTCGCTTCACAATTATTTTAAACCATCAGTTTACAAGCGCTATGAAGGGTTTATTTTTAGCACAGCAAATCAAGATGAAAACAAATCGGTAAATACATTTGCTTATCGCATACGTAATTAAATAAAAAGCTGTGATAATCCAGAAAACCAATTAGATGATTTCATATGTGCTAGGCTCATTCCTGGAATTGCTTGCAATGATATGCGAACAAGTCTTTTGCTCGATGGAAATCTATCGTTTAAAAAAGAAATAGAATATAAAGAAACACAGCGAACACACGATCTCGCGAAAGGAAGCTAATTTTAAATGCACTTTATTTTTCTAATCATTAATAACATACTAACAAAAAATGCTTAAATGCTAGCTTAAAATTACCAAACAATCATATACTAACTTACTGGCCCCACATAGGCCCTCTAAGCTACTCTAAATTCTTATATCTATGTCTTTCGACTTCATTATTATTTTGTTTGGGAATATTTATTTTCTACACTTAAGGCTAAGAAAACAATTGTTATCAAAAACTTGGCATATGGACATAATTTTTTTACTTTTTATAAAAACTTAATATCTAAACCATAGTCTAGCTAACCTACATACACAATACACACATACACACACATATACATTATACACAATAATATACATACATTAGTATATTACTTTGTATATACTTATATATATATTATTACTTAAATGCTTACCTAAATCTATGTAAGCTGGCCATCTCTATTTACAGAGCAAATAGATTGGTCAGCTCTGCCTCATTTGTGAGTGTCTGTAATTGGCGGAAACGACGACGAAACATTTTCTCCATCATTCAACCACCAGAAATGCTGGTGCTGCCGAATGGCATCCCTCTTATCGAGATTCCCCACCGCCCTACTGAATTTGAGATGATTCACACTGCCGTGTGCGACGTTTCTGTTGTAGTTGAGTCGCTTGTTGCCAGCTGTCCGAGCGACATGCAAGATTAACGGGACCGTTGATCTATCCTGGATCAAACCTATCTGATATAAGTAGAGGAATGCTTCCGGTGGAACGAAGCCGTCAGAACGCACCCTCTCATGGTAAAGGTAGTTGGGGTAGTATGCCCAGACATCAGGTTATTCGTCGAGGCCATTGCTCTTGCAATGTGCCTTCGAGTCAGCTTAATTACGAAGTTGTCCACTCGTATTAGGTTCGCCTCGTTGTAGGGGACCTCATTAGGATAAAATTTGTTGTACTCCGACTCTGGTGTTCTGTACACGCGAAGACAAGCCCTAAGGCAAGCCCTCTCAAACACCCGAATCTTATCTATAAGGCTTGCTCGTACATTGAACCACACAGGACACCCAAATACCAGCATGGGTCTGATAACGGCCATGTAGTAGCAGATTACCTTTACCCTCGCTTCGAGTTGGCTGCTACAAAACAGTCTCTTTGTGAGGGCAAAAGCGTCTTTAAATCTGGCTAGAGCAGCATCTACATTTTTGTCAAAATACAGAAGCTGATCCAGCCAGATCCCAATGTATCTGACTATACTTAGACAGGCAAGAGGCTGTCCGTGTTGTCCAATTATCGAGAACTTTCGCCAATTTTTTCTAATATCCCTAGAGGCTCCAGGCAGCGGCGTCCTAAAAAGAATGGTTTCCAACTTCTGAAAGTTGATTTTCAACTTCCAGTCATCGCAAAATCGTCTTATCTTTCGAAGACACGCTGTAAAAGAGTATTAATGACCTCGATGTTTGGACCTTTTTCACGACGAACTGTCTGTTGGTTAAAATATTATAAAGAATGTACAAGAGTGGTTTACTGATCCCTAGACCAGCCAGCTTGTAGAAAAGACCCTCTAATCATACAGTGTCGAAAGCCTTCTCCAAGTCAATTAGGCAGGCACCAGTACAATGGTTTTTGCCTTTATTCCATTGGATATCGGACACCAGTTTAGCATGTCACCGAAAATATATTCCAATAATTTCGAGTACAGCATCTCAAGAATTAAAATTGGTAACAGTCGATCAGAGTAAATTTGTCGTACCCAAAATGAGTCAGCTGAATAACTTGACAAGAGTAAGTAAAAGCATGAAAATTGGTGATACAATCAAGCAACAGGACCTGGAAAGTATTATGCTTAGTTTTAAGTTTTGATGGTGATGGTATGTTAGATAATCAGCTTCATTTACAGGTTGACAGGTCAGTAGCTCCGGTTCAAGCCTATCCACGTCGTATTCCATTTGTCTTCCAGGAACAGCTCAAAGAAGCTCTAGAGGACCTAGTACGGAGAAACATTGTAAGTCGGGTACACCAGCACACTCCGACGATAATCTACCAGCAAGGTTAGAAAAAATAATCTTAAATAAAATAAAAGCAAGTGTAGAATGGGAATGCAGAAAGTACCGTTTTTTGGATACCTACTCGCAAATAAAGGCTGAGCAATCGATGATAACAGAACAAAAGTCATCAGGAAAATGCCGAAACCTCAAGATGTGAAGGGAACACACAGGTTTGTTGGACTTTATACTTACCTCTCTAGATTCTTACCAAGCCTTTTTGAAATCCTCGAACCACTTAAACAAGTCCTGGCAATGGGGCCAGGAGCAGGAAGAAGCAGTTGCAAAACTTAAAAGTCTGATTTTATAGGCACCAGTCTTGAAATATTTTAACACCACTAAGCCCATTGTTATTCAATGTGACACCAGCTCCAGAAGTCTAGGAGCTGTATCACTCAAGATGAATGCCCCGTTGCTTTTGCATCAAGAGTGCTGACAAAGACGAAACAACAATGCGCACGGATTGAAAACGAAACATTATCGATTTTATTTGCCTGCAAGAAGTTTGATCAATACATATGTGGAAAGCCGAACGTAGTCATTCAATCTGATGACCAGCCATTGCAAACCATATTTAAAAAATCTATTCTGGAGTCTCCTCGTCGTCTACAGCAGATGAGACTAGGGCTTCAAAGATACGATCTACATGTACTTTACAAGAAAGGAAGTGCAATATAATGTTCTGAAAAGGAGCTAGAAGGAAAGAAGGAAATTTACTTAATGAACGATACAAAACAACAAACAAAATATTTCGCGAGCAAAGCATTAGAAGACTCGCGTTTATTTGAAATGCAACGGGAAACAAAGACGGACAGTACCCTACAGCAAGTCCTAAAGTTTGTCATCGCGGGCTAGCCAGAGTATAAAAACTCTCTGCCCGAATCTGTGAGACCTTATTGGAACTGCAGAGATCAACTTACATAGTAGTGATTCCAAGATCATTGCGTAAGAAGAAGAAGTTTTTGCAACGATTACATTACAGTCATCAGGGTGTATAGGCTTGCCAAAGACGAGCAAGTGATACTATGTTTTGGCCTAGAATTAGGTTCGAGATACCTGCAATAGCTGTGACGTCTGTATGTGGACTTCCGCTAGTCAAGCAAAACCACCGCTCCAAAGTACGGTCATTCCTAACTATCGATTTCAGAGGGTTGGTCTAGATATTTGCGAGGTTGTAGATGGCAAAAAAAGAGACAGATATCAATAACGGCAGACTTCTATTTTCGGAAGTAGATGAACTTTGTCCAACAACAGCAGAACAGGTTACCAAAATCTGCAAGAAGAACTTCAGCCGACACGGTATTCCGGAAGTTGTTGTCAATGATGGAGGAACACCTTTCATAAACCAATACTTTAGTCAATTTGCAAGACAGTGGGTGTTTAGCATAAAAAAAGTTCACCGAATCATCAACGGTAACGCAAAAGCATGTGTAAAAATAAATCCCTAAAGCGCAAAGCAGTGGCCGCTGCTTTTAGAAGGCTCTTCTAGAATGGAGAAATACCATTAACGAAATTGACTAAAGTCCAGTGCAACGTCCTATATCTCGTCGAAAAAAATGTGGTCTCCATGTTAGCATTAAGACGTCAACAACTGTGTTGCAGCCAAACGTAGGCAGAATATCAGAAGTAGACGATAGATGACAAAAAATTATTATGGAAGAAGAAGAAGAAGTCGTCAATTACCCGAGTTAAAATTCGGAGATGTTTGGGTTCAGCTTCATAACAAACCGAACAATAAAGAGTGGACGAAGGGCACCATTACAGCATTGCCACCGGATCGACAACCAGTGGATAGGGTTAAGGATGTTGATTATACCCCTAATTGTTAGCACATAAGCCAGTCTGCTGCGTCAGGAACTGAAGAAAACATTGTGCCTAATCAACCTGGCGAAGATAATCCTAGTCTTATACAGCTTGGAGGCACCTATGCTCGATGAAGAAAACATTGCTCCTCGGCGGTCTAAGCGTCTCCAAGAAAAATTGGGCCAAAAATCAAATTAGTCATAGAGGCCGCTCTCTCTCTCTCTTGTTTTTAATACATTTGGTTGTTTATTCTTTAATTTATGAATTTTTTGGAAAATCTTAATTTGCCATTTACTCTCTGAATTTAATGTGGACTATATATTTTGGCTTAACATTATTATTATTATTATTTTTTTACAGTTACGAATTTCTAGATGATCCATGAATTTAACTTTTTATACACATGTACTGTTCAGATACTCGTATTATAGTTAAACAAATCAAAAATAAAGAAAGGATGATGTTATAGTATTGGTCTAAAGGTTTTTAAGTATAAAAAAAAAAAACACTGTGGCGCTGGCAGCCCGGTAAGGGCCATGGCCTAGCTTCTTGACACTCGTTTGTGTTGCTCATGTTGTTATTTTTGTCACATCTGAGCGGGGCCTACGGTTTACCGCCGAGTCCGAACGGCACTCTTTAGAAGCTTTTTCGTAGGCAATTTTACTTTCGGGAGTTTGCCATTGCTCGCCGAAAGGGGATGGCGATTTTTGAAAAATTATTGGTGACCCAGCCAGGAATCGAACCTAGACTCTCTGCGTGATAGTCCAATGAGCTAACTATCGCGCCATCGCCATCGCCGGTTTTTAAGTATAGTGAAGGAAATAAAAGTCAGTTTCAATCGCAATTGGCGATGGCGATGGCGCGATAGTTAGCTCATAGGACTATCACGCAGACAGTCTGGGTTCGATTCCTGGCTGGATCCCCAACAATTTTTCAAATCGCCATCACCCTTTCGGCGGGCAATGGCAAACTCCCGAAAGTAAAATTGCCTACGAAAAAGCTTCTAAAGAGTGCCGTTCGGACTCGGCGATAAACCGTAGGCCCCGCTCAGATGTGACTAAAATTACAACATGAGCAACACAAATGAGTGTCAAGAAGCTAGGCCATGGCCCATACCGGGCCGGATTTGTTTTAATAAATCGAAACCGGTTTAATTAGTCATCGATATTCATTTAATTTCCTTCAAAGTAATCTCCATTGTAAGAAATACACATATTCCAACGCTGCTCCGCAAATTCTTGTCTCAAAACGTTTTCCGAGAAGTGGTAACTTGAGTTGTGGGAAAAGGAAAAATACACAAGGAGCCATGTCAGGTGAATACGGAGCTTGCGGAATGGTATGAACGTTGTTTTTGATCAAATAGTTGCGTACTAGATCAGATGTGTGCGCTGGTGCGTTGTCGTGGTGAAGAAACCACGAGTTGTTTCTCCACAATTCTGGCCACTTGCGGCGAACAATCTCAATCGTTTCTATATGCTCACGTATTAGTTCTTATTTACTGTCTGGCCTGGCGAAGAAATTCGGAGTGGATCACAACTCGGCAATTAAAGAAAACAGTCAACAAAACCTTGATTTTAGATCGGCTCGTCGTAGTTTTTTAGGTTTGGACTTGTCTAAGAAACACCATGATTGCTGGTTAGTTTCGATATCGGAGTCATAGACCCAAGTCTCAATATCGGTAGTGATGCCATCGATAACATTTTGGTCACCAGAAAGCATTTCTTTAGCGACATCAATGCGACGCAACAAATTTAGCACTCTCGGCAAAAGCCGCGCCTCAGCTCGTCTTATGCCCAAAACATCCTGCGAATGCTCGGTATCAATCCGAATTAGACACCAAAATCGGCTGTTATCTCCCTGATATTCACACGATGATCTGCAAGGACAATTTTCTTAGATTTTTTGATTTTTACGTCAGTCATACTTGTGGGTGGACGAGCGGAACGAGGCAAATCGTTAACTACAGAACGGTCCGCCTTAAAATTTTTGTACCACTCGCAGGCTTGTGTTTTCGATATTATCGAGTTCACATAGGCTTCCTTAAACATTTTCAACGACTCCGCACATGATATATTGCTAGAAACACAAAATTTCAGGCAATCTCTTTGGTCAACTAAATTTGACATTTCGAAATTCGCAGAACACAACAAACAATGACCAGTTTACAAAGCCATCACGCAAAAACTGCCGCAGATAATAGATGTACGAACCCAGAAAAAAAGCCTTTGATAATATCTCAAGCGCAGCCATGGTACATGGTATAAAGTATGGCACCATTTCCCCATCGATATATAGATTATGAGAGAATGTTCCAAATAGCAAGTTCTTTTCACTTTTCAAATCAAAAAGAAGTCTTAGGTCTGAAAATATGTCACTGTTATCCGTTGAACGTTATCTGATAAATGTATGATTTACTTTATAGAATCGAATTTGTTCCTACTTATACCGTTTCTGACTAACATGACTCCTTTTCCCTCATCTATCCAACTAATACATTTCTGTAGGTGGTAAAGTATGATAACCCGAGAAAATTAATATCCTTGTAAAAATAGTTTTATGCTAGTTTTGTCGTACTAATTGAATACATATTTGAGCATATTTTTTAGTATAAGAAATTATTTTTTGCAATATATAGGTACTCCTATCTATCAATTTGGTCTGAATTATTTTTCTATTCATTCGGTGGTTCTGTTGTATATGTTGGCTTTTCTTTTCTCCACTTCGAAAAAGTTTTTTTTGCTTATTTTTTGTACTTATTTTTGCTTTTTTCGAACATCAAGGTTGGGATTGATTATTTAAGTCTTCAGACTTATCATGTATCAGGTAAACTTGAGTGTATTACGTTTACAGTTTACAAATCAAAGGAAAGTTAGGATGCCTACCAGATTTCCGGCAAATATCTCTGCAAAATTAACAGCCGTTGAATATTGTTACGATACACACCACCCCAACAAGCAATACTACAGTGTAACCTAGACTGAAAAATACCAAAATTTTTTTTTTTTTTAAGTTTGGTGAAGCATACGTAACGGAAGCAATAGAAGTGACGTAGAGTGCATCGTAAATACTTTTTCAAAGCATCATCTTGATTTGCAAAACTCATCCTAGCATCGATAGTGAGCCCCAAATATTTACATTTGAATACTTCTTACACTAGGAATCATTTATTTTTACGGGTTGGATTTTAACAAAAAGAGGAAAACGAAAAAGCAGGATTAAAAAACCTTATTCCGCTCCTTGTATGGAAATACTGTCAAAACGCCAGCGAGATGCCGCTTCTGATGTTCTGGGTTTCACTCGTCCACCACAACGAAACCCCTGGTTCGATGATGAACGTCGGCAAGCACATGAAGCTAAACCAGATGCATATAAAGCGGCGCTGCATAGAAGGACCAGAGCTGCTCATGAGCTGTATGAGCCGAAGAGGAGAAACGAACACCGGCTTCTCAGGAGGAAGAAGAAAGAGCATGAGAAGCGCGCGATCGAGGAAATTGAGAGATGCTACTTCAGGAATGAGATTCGGAAGTTTAACTAAAAGGTAAAAATAACATGCCACGGAAACAAACCCCGAACCGAAGCCTGTAGAGATGAACAAGGGAACATCGTAGTAGAATCGCAGTCGATGCTGAGGATTTGGAAAGATCATTTCTGCAGACAGTATAATGGCGATGACGAACCAAATCTCGCTGTCAGGCAGAATCAACCTTTCAACCAGGACGATGATGACCAACAATTCCGTCCACCCGACCTGGATGAAGTGAAGATAGCTATATCTAAGCTTAAATCCAACAAAGCTGCTGGAGCGCACGTCCTAGGTGCCGAGCTCTTCAAAGGTGAAGGCAGGTGAGGAGCATACACCAACTCATCTGTAAAATTTGCCCGATGAATGGAACCTCAGCATTGTTTGTCCGATTTTCAAGAAAGGAGACCCTCTGAACTGCGCCACCTACAGAGGCATCAGTCTCCTTAACATCGCATGCAAGATCTTATCTGCCGTATTATGAGAGCGCCTGAAGCCGTTCGTCGACAACCTGATAGGTCCATATCAGTGTGGCTTCAGGCAAGTTCACCTTCGACCAAATATTCACACTACGGCAGACAAGGCGATGCACTGTCATGCGATTTTTACAACATGGTACTTGAGAGAATAGTGCAAAACTCACTAGCAAAAACAAGAGGCACTACCTTTCAAAAGTCCGTTCAACTACTCGCATATGCCGACATTATTGACATCATCGGGAGAAAGCTGCGTGATGTCAACGACGCTATAGCAAGTTTTGAGACGCAGGTGGCGAAAACGGGTTTAGCCTTCAATGAGGGCGAGACCAAGTATATGCTGTCAAGCAAAAAGGACAACCAGCACCGACGTCTTGGGCAGAACATCACCCTTGACAGGTATAACTTTGAGGAAGTTCAGGACTTTATCTACCTATGCTCCGCTATGAACTCAGACAATGACACCAGCGCTGAGATCAAACGAAGAATAACTCTTGCCAACCGCTGTGTCCGTGGGCAATTGAGTCGCAAGGCCCTCTCTTGGACAACAAAAGCCACCCTTAATAGGGCCTTAATAATCCCGGTCCTGCTCTATGGCGCAGAGGCATGGACATAATCAAAAATGGATGAGGGTGTTCTTGGTCGCTTCGAGAGAAAAATTCTTCGAGCGATCTTCGGTCCCGTCTGCATTGAAGGAGAATGGAGGAGGGGATACAACAATGAACTCTACGAACTGTACGGCGACATCGACCTTAAAAGAGTGAAGATCCAAAGACTGAGATGGCTGGGTCATGAAGAGCGTATGGACAACAATGCTCTGGTCTGAAGAGTCTTCGGATCCGCTCTCGAGGGACAGCGCAGTAGAAGAAGGTCAAGACTCAGGTGGCGCACGCACGTGAAAGGGGACCTCTGCCAACTTAGCGTGCGAACTGGAGGCAGCTAGCCAAGGATCGAGCTGGCTGGAGAAGTTTGTTGACTGAGCCCCAGGTCCAAACACCACGGCGCTGGTGGAATTTATCAAATGAAAAATAATGTTCACCATGAAATAAGGAAGCTGGCAAGTGCAATACGTGGACAACACAACTGTGTAGTCGAAGGCGAAAAGGATAAAATGGATAATATTAAAATATCTAAAGCCACTCAAACAAGGCAAACACCAGAAATGAACGAATTGGATTCCGCTCCCCAGGCATTGGAACAACTACCAAAACCCAAGCAAAAAAGGAATAGATCAAACACCGAAGAATCGACACCGTCATACGCTGAAACCGTCACGAAAAATGGGTCTTTAGGCGAAACCTCTAGACATTGAGCCAGGAGTGGACAAAAGTGGTGGAAAAAAGCCGAGACAAGATACGCGTCAAGCCGGATGCATTGGTAATTAAGAAGAGGGGCGAAATACCCTATTGTGAAATACTCAGAAAGGGGAAGACCAACCCGGAGTTAAATGGTCTAGGCTCTGATGTAACTCGCATAAGGAAGACGGCTAATGGAGAATTATTGCTTGAGCTCAAGAAAGCATCAGATGAGAGAACCTCAGGGTACCGAATAAAAATTGGATAAGTTCTCGGGGAAGTTGCGGAAGTGACATGCCTAACGCACAAGCTGCTTATTAAATGCAAAGATCTAGCATCACTACAAGGGAAGAGATCTGCCAAGTCCTGTCCGAGCAGAGTGAGAAACTGCGAGGTGCTCAGGCAGTCATCAGCCTCCCGATTAACGCTGCCAAAAATATTCTGGATGTAGGAAAGAATAAAAATCGGATGGACGGTATGTCGAATACGGGAAAAAGTAGTAACTCTTCGATGCTTCAGATGCCTTAACTTTGCGCATCCTGCAAAGGTGTGTAAAAGTACTGTGGACAGAAGCGAAAATTGAGTGGGAGCTGGAATACATGTACCGAACACAAACATATTAATTTCCATAGGCGAGAGTCCTAGTGTATTCCAAGCTGAAATACACGCCATTCAAGAATGTGCCAATCTGATACTCAATTCTGGTATCAAAGGTGCAAACATCCATATTCAAGGAAAGTCAAGCAGCTATTAATGCTCTTAGCACGCACGTAATTCAATCCAAATCCGTCTTGCAGTGTTTCTATACCCTTCAGAAACCAAGGTCAAGAAACAAGACCAAAATATGGTGGGTTCCTGGGGGTGGGTTCCATGAGGGCATTGACGGAAACGAAATGGCAGACAAACTGGCCAGGAAAGGTTCAGAAACGCCTTTCAACGGACCTGAACCCTTCTGCTCTACATCTAAAACAGCAGTAAATTTAGCCATTAAGCGCTGGGAGCACTCAGAATGCATCTTATACTGGGAGGAGTCCCCAGGACTAAGGCAGGCCAAACGAGCCATCCTACCCTTTAATAAAAATGCCGACAGATGTCTGAATCTAAATCGGCATGATATCAGAAACCTAGTAGGATACCTTACAGGACACAATGGTTTAAGATATCACCTCAGCAAAATACGAGTAAGACTCGCTGACTCCGCTGAATGTCGATTCTGTCCCGAAGACGAGGAAACAGCTGAACACATTTTATGTCACCACTGTCCAGCCCTCAATGGAATCAGGCGGAACACCTTCCTCAGAGAACAATTCGACATCTCTGAAATTAGGGAAGTTAGAAACCCTACTAGCCTACATTTTTCTTTCTGACTCCACTACTAAAAAAGATCTTTTAAGATCGAAGTGCTTTTCAATCGATACTAGCGAGTCTGGTATAAAAAAAAAAGTACTATAAATAAAATTTATATAAATTGTATAAGTAGATAAGGTATTCTCGGTTTAAAATATATATGTAGATGTTTTTAAATTAGTTCTTAGGTTTAGTTTTAAGTTTAATTATACCTAAATTGAAAAAAAAAGTCCATTCACTAAGTTTTTATTAAATAAAAAATGTTTTCTTAGGTTTAGTTATACTTAATATAACATACATACTCGTAGAATAATAATCAATGAAATAGTGTTCGTAACAAAAAAATTCCGAGATGATCTGTTTATTTATTTAAAATCGAGCGCCACTTAAAAACAAAATGTCAAAACAATTATAATAAAAGGAAACAAAGAATTTGTAGTAGTTTGTAATAGTCTCTGAATAAAGTCATTCTGTTTTTCATTGTTTAAGCGCGTGGTTGCATTTACCATTTTCTTCCGTATTTTTAGTTGCTCAATATTTAGACACCGATACCATTTTTTATCTAAATATCAGAATTCTTTGCATTAATGGTCCTTCGATCGCCGGATTTCGTATTGCCAAACTGTATATCAGTATAGATACCCATAGTCTGTGCTGAAATATTTCCTGCTCACTAAGTTTATTATTATTGTAGAGCAAACTGTATGCTATCACAGAGTGATGTGTGTTCACATGTAGTTTGCTTTTGAGCTTTAAAAAAAATTGAAGCAAACTACATGCTACAATAGAATATTCGGTGGGCATACAACAATTCGTTGTTTTTCAGACTGTTCTGTGGCCATAGAGTTTGTCTTAAAAATTGGAATTAAATAATGTTTTGTAATGGATTTCAAGTTAAATTTATCTAATTAAATTTTTCAAATTCATATTAATTTCAGGTTTTTTTATATACTATATAAACGTAAACATTATTTTAAGTATATATGTGACATAAACAATATTATATGGAAAAGAAATGGACATGAAATAAAGAATCGAATGATAATATTACAAGATATAACATATTTAATGCTTTTTGTTGATTTGAGTTGACATTTTTGCTGAGATTATGATACCTTTTTCTCGTACTGCTTGGAGCCTCTCTTCCATTTTGTATACTTAAAGACCACTAAAGTCTCGGTCTTTTCTCCTCTTTGCTATTGGTTGCACACAAATTTTTTTCGATGAGCAAAACTTAACTCTGTTCGCCGGAAAACTTTGTGCTCGTTCTATGTTTTTTATGTTATTACAAGTTTTGTTAAGTCGTTTAACAAGCATTGTATTAGAAACTGAGCTGTCTGTTTCCAAAATATCAGTTAAACGATCGAAGGGTTTTCTTAACTCGTCAACTTCTTTTATCTTGATTTTCCGATGAATTTTCAGAAGGAATAATATGCACATTGGACAATATTGTGGGTGATTCTGGTGGTAAAATATTATCTTGATTTTCGGTCTTACCTTTAAATAGTTCGTTTTCACTTATATCTTCAGTGGTTGCTCAATATTTGAAAAAAATCGTCAGATGGTACGAGTATATAGAATATAGAACGCCTTGAAAAGTTTGCATTACTTGTTTTTTGGATTTTTTTTTCTACATTATGTTCAGAAAGCCAGAGCCACCGCAATATACTAGTAGCCTGGCCAACATGAAAGCAGCAAAGCAAAAAACATGATCGTGGAAACCCGCATTTAAGAGCATTCCGTTCTGCATCACTGTCATCGGTCATTATAAAAGATGGTTGAAATCGTTTCTTTGTATCTTTTTCAAATTCGTTTTTTATAGCAGTTGAGGCAACAGTGTAGTTAGCCTCAGTCTTCGTTGTGTGCAATACACAAACTAATGGGGAAGCACCGACTTTTATTGCACAAATAAATGTTACACGTGTACAAGTCTGCTCACATGATCTACTGAAGTCTATATAGATCATTTCATCAGAATACCCATTCTGAAATAATCTTTTCATAATCGGTGTTATTACAACAATTACTACGAGATTTTCTTCAATTACAAGAAGACCTCCTTTTTAAGAAAATATGGGTATTCTTTCTTTTAATACACCCAAGACATCAGAATCGGATCGTCCTCCCAAACTATTTTTACGCCATGTGTCGTAAAAATTCCTCAATGTTGGATAAGTCGCATTTTTTGGGCATTTGCAGTATTTTGCGAACGTTTTTCATCTAACTGTAACAAATTTACCTCATGGTAGTTTTTGCTACTATTGGCGTCATACCTGCCTTGAAGTATTCATTATGTGTTTCTCTTATTTAAGTATCACAACGCAGGTACTTATAAGCCAATGCTACGTATATTTTGTGAGATTGAATTAATTTCGATGACCACATTCAAGCCCTATTTTAACAAAATATCGTTTTTAATCGTGTTTCTATTAATTTTCTTGTATTTGGGATCAATAGCGGCACTACAGTCCAAATTTCTTTATTTTTCTTTGAGTTTAGGAACTTTTTTATTGAATGACGAATGTTGGCATCCATATTGCTTGCGGAAATGTAAACGCTTTACTAATCAACATCTCTTTACAATCCAGTTGGTGTGCGAAAACCTAGAAAATTGTGTTACAAACCTTTTACATTGTTCTTGTGGAGAATCACTTGTAGGGAGTTTGTACTGCATTTTGGTCACAAAATTTGTACTCTCTTTAACATTGTACACTAATAAACAATCATCTGGACACACTTTTGACAAAAATAATTTAAAACTCGCTTGTGGGAACAAGTTCGAATGTCTATTGTTTATCCAACGTATTGTCACAACCCAAAAAGCAATACTTCATTTACATTTGAAAAACCAACACAGTAAAATTAACAAAAATTTTTAACCATAAAAAAATAACAGTATAATAACGTTAAACGCACTGGAAAAGATATATACATATAGAATGCATAGGCAACTTGCTAAACAACTCCCTGCATGAAGGCCCCAAGCTTCATGTGGATCTCCCAGATGTACTAACGCGGTGGCGTAAAAATCGATATGCTTTCTCTTCCGATGTTGAAAAAATGTTCAGTCATATTCTTATCCATTCTGATGACTAGGAATTCCAACGAATCCTGTGGTATGAAGATTCCCACCTTGCTGAATTTCGCGTTACCAGAGTAACATGAAACTAGTCCCGCTCCATATCTCGCCAACTAACTTTGCGTCAACTTGCAGAAGATGTAGGTCATTGCCATCCTGATGCGACGAAAATTATTGAGCAAAGTACGTACTTTGATGACATAAAAGCGGAGCAGAATCCATTGCAAATAGTAAGCAGAAAATTAAACAAATACTTAATCTCTTCAGGGCAGGTGGCTTTCCACTTCAGAAAGGGCTTCCAACGATGAACTACATTTGGAAGACATACCACAGCAACAAAGAGCTGCATACTCATCATCGCTATCTATTACGGATGGTCCCATTCATCGAACCTACCATATACACGAAGAGAGAAATAATATGCATGTATGATCAAAGCTTTTACCAGTCTTGTTTTTACCTCTACATATAAGAAGTGCCTAGTGGTGGAAAGACCTTGCGAACCATATATTTTTGCAACTACGCTACATATGTGGTCACTCCAAGACAGCGTACTGTTAAATACTAGGTAGTTAATCTTCGACACCAGCTTAACTTGGGATAGGTTTAACAGAATAGAAGGGAGATCTGCAAAGTGCCCTCCTACGCCTAAATATTTTGTTTTAGCAGGATTCAACATCAGCTGGTTTTGGTCAGACTTTAATATTGATGCCAGGTCCTCATTAATTTTCACCACGGCATCTTCAACAGGACCTACAGGAAAGTCGAAATAGAGCTGGATATCATCAGCATAAATGTACAACTCGCAGTATTTGATAACAGCTGGAACGTGAGTTATAAATAAAGAAAAAAGTAAAGGCATATTGAGAGCAGTTAGGTGTAAATTGTGAGATGCTGTTTTGTGTGACGGGGCAGGGGCTAGCCTAAAAAGACTATCGGCTAGGGACATCGCGCTGATAATATCAGCAGACATCCAAGGACACTCCACGCTTGCATCAACTTTTGTTCTAATTGGACCATACAGAAACATTATCGTTAAAAATGTGAACCTGCTCGTCTACGTTACGTGTTAAGTACATGCCATGCCACGGAAAGTTTTCACATTCGAGAAATAAATTTTCAGTGTCAATCAAGGATGGTAATGATGTGAAAAAGTCTCGCTGCCCCAGTTGGAATCAAAACGACACCGATTTGTTGTGTGACCTGGTACGTGGCATTGGACTGAAATGAATATTAAACTGTCGGACCAATGGCACTACCAAAGAAATCAAGAAGGCGGATTGGGTTTCGATTGCTGAGCCCTTTAACTCCCATCCTTCTCTGCATTCATGATTCCTATTCCTATTTTTACTTTTTTTTTTAAATAATTCATTACAAATCTTGTGATTCTTCTATGAAGGCCACTCAGCGAAATATCGATACCATCATTCGATGGAATTCAACGAAGCGTCAAATGATTCGATCACCGGCAATTTGAATGCCGAATGGAAAATTCCCCGGAACATTCCGCCGCGTCGAGGCGAACGACATCCTCCGATTCTAGTTCTACACCAATTTCACCACTCTTTACATTTTCATAGACCATGCCTGCTTCAAACACATTGGGCAGCCAACCAAGCAACCAAATCCAACAGCCGCGCCAATATTTTGGGACATCGCGCACCGATGTTAAGTGTGACAAGAAATGCGTCGACAGCTGATTGGTGAAGAGTGTAAACGTATGGTAGTATTTGGAGAACTACGAATGTAGTTATATCGAGATGAGTGTGGTGCTCGTTTGGACGAAATACGACAACGAAAAGCATTGAATGCTACTTTGCATCAAAAGCAGCTTGAATGTCAGTTATTGTCAATCGGCAGTATTATCAGTGCGCCAACTACTGGTTTGCGAATGTTGGCGGGTCATGTTTCCAATGTGTTCGGAGATTCCGATCAAACAACAACTATCTCCATGAGCACTGAACAACCGTCAGCATTTCGATCGGTCGTCAAGGAAGCATTGGCTAATCAAAGGGCTAGAAGAGATAACGACTATCTTAAGGACATTGATAATGCTCTTTTCTCTACGAATAAGAATTAATTTTATTTCAAATGAAGATTAAAGTTTAACTCTAAAATGTTTTCAAATAAAACAATAAAATGAAATGCAGTATTTTTGATTCTTCCAATTGCAAAAGAATTTTCTATCTGACTGTGCGTTGTCGATTTTCTCGGTTGCCACGGGGTGTATCGGGTATTTCATCGTCAATTTGTCCATTGACGGCTATAATATGTCGCAAACGATCTCCGTCTTCTGGGTTTTCTGGTGGCTGCAATTCGTTGGCATTGCTGCATATGTTGTGCAGTATGAGGGAAACCATCCTTTGAGGTTACGAAAACCTTCGCTCTGAAAAATTAAAAGAATCGAGCGCAAAATTACAACCGATTTTGATTGAATACTGTATATATGCACACATAAATTCCCACTAGGTGATGACAATTTAATATGGGTGCAGTCTACATTTGCAGTAAATGGCATTTGAATAAACAGAACTAAATGGCATACCAAAGCCATACATACTTTGAGATATTTCATTTGAGATATTTCAAAAACTTTATTATCGGCTTGAAGTACAATTACATTTATGAATGAAACTTCGTTCATATGGCCATCGCGGGCACGTTTGCAAAGGTCGATTCGTTGTACCCAATTTTCAACGACTCGGCCACACATTTTGGCCGAAACGGCCGCTATTTCGCGTTCAATGCTGGCTCTGAGCTCTTCCAACGTCGTCGGCTTGTTGCCATAGACCAATGACTTAACGTAACCCCACAGAAAATAGTCAAGCGTCGTTAAATCGCACGAACGAGGCAGCCAATCGACTGGCCCATTTCTTGAGATAACCCGTTCACCATACTTACTCTTCAATAAATCGATTGTAACGTGTCCTGTGTGACTTGTGGCACCATCCTGTTGAAACCACATGTCGTCCAAGTCCATATCTTCCAATTCGGGCCAAAATAATCGGTGATCATGGCGCGATAACTTCGACCATTCACAGTAACGTGACGGTCGTTATCGTCAACGAAAAAATATGGCCCAATAACACCGCCGGCATGCAAACTGCACCAAACAGTTATTTTTTGTGGATGAAGTGGTGAATTATGAAGCACATGTGGATTTTTACCCGACCAATAACGCATATTTTGCTTATTGACGAACCCATTGAGCGAACGAACCCAACGATCAAAAATTGGAATTAACGCTCTTAAAGTTGCAGTCACCGATTCCGAATTTCGGTAGAAAATTTTTATAATTTGCAGACGTTGCTCGTTCGTGTACTTTACGAGGATGAAAATGCTGAGCTTACTGAATAAATTGACAGTGACAGTTTGATGATTTGTGAAGGAGTGCATTCACAAATTAAATTCAAAGTTGTCAACTCCCTATTGGAAAACCCGATAGATGCTGGGAGACCATTCCAGAGTGTGATGATGTGAACGAAAAATTGTTAGACAAGTAAATTGCTTTGAAAATATTGTTAATGTCGACTGGAGGTGAACATATGAGTATCATGGAAATACACAGGCTTTCTCGTGTGAATAATGCGGGCGAGTTGGGATGAGGTTCCATATTCTATAAAAGTCTTTGGACTGCATCCGGCTATCTTTCTTGCGTATATAGAGGCAAGATCAATCCATGGCAAATTGAAAATGTATCGTGTTGTTTAATTAAATGCTCCATTTAAATTTTTTGTATGAGCTGGATTCTGGAGAAACAAATAGCTCAAAGCCATAAGTTTTTATTGGTAGAAAAAGTGCATTTACTTATTTGAGCTTAATAGGAATAGGTAGGTAGTTTATTGTTGTTGATAATCTCCAAAGGGTTCCATAGATTTTTGATGGTAGGTGCGTAATATGATCATTCTAGGTCAAGGTATAGCTGAATAAGATTTCAAAGTTTTTTACTTTTGCCAAAACTTCAACGTAAGTGTTGTTTGAAGTAATTGTTGGGACATCATTACTTATTTCATTCCATTAATTCTAAGAGGGTTGATTTGGAGAAGATTTGCTTGGAAAATATGTGTGTTTTGTAATATTTGCATTGCTATTAACATTATATCTGGCTTTCTTGAACTCGGTGTGCATTTAAATTCACCCAAATTGTTTCCAACGCTTATATACCTCGCCTATTATTGAGATTTTCTGGTGTTTTAGATACGGTGTTATTTATCCACTCTAGATCTTAGTGGAACATTGGTGCCAAAACCCGGGAAGAAAACTGAACGAGTGTTATAACACGATGTTTATCCTTACTTACTTAATTTAGGTGGCGCTACAGTTCGGGTCGGACCTGGGGCTTAATCAATAAGCGTCTGCAGCTAGCTCGATCGTTTGCTAGCTGTCTTCAGTTTCGCACGCTCTAGCCATCTCAGTCGATGCATGTTTATCCTAACGGGATTAATAATGTATTTGCCAATTCGCACTATATATCGCGGGAAGGTTACGAAAATCGGTTATAGCGCGGGCGTGTTTCTAAGATATGGAATTGATATGCTTTAGACTCAATTGAGATGGAGCTTAGCGTTTAATTTGATCGTATGCTAACAGCGCATGAAAGTGTGCGCAAAGTAAACGTTGATGTTCGTTGCTCTATGAAAACAGGGAGCTTCGGTAAAGCAACAAGCAAACTTATTTATGAAAACGCAATAAACATAATTAAGGAAGAGTGTGGTAGTAAAGAAAAAATAATTGATCACAATATGCAATATGCAGCATCAGCATCATGTTTGAGATATTTGTACAGCTCCGTTTTAGCATCCTCTCGATCACTCATTGCTCTGGGTATTTCGCTATCAAATCACTACGTAATGCTAAAAGGCGTGTTACTTGAATGCATACCAAACGAACTGAGAACAGGTTTCCACAGGTATTAGTGACCTTCCGACCAACATTCCAGAAGATAATTCTCGTATGAACGATGATAACGTAAATTTTTCAGCAAAGTCAAATATTTCGTTCACTAGGCAGATAATTCTTAAAATAATAAAACGATAGGTTGAATCTCTAGAAAAATCGAATGAGGCAAAACAGGGTTTATTACGAGAGCAACCGTTGCAGTCACCCATGTCGAAAACGGTAAAATACCTGTTGAACCATAGCTGTTATTTTTTTTGTAAATCGCTTGATCATCATCATCATCTGAGTGCAAAAGCTATATCACCAAATGCTTAAAGACGACGGAAGATGTGACCGGTTTCTGAGAGTATGCCAATATTATTAGCCATGTGCTAAAAACAATTTCAACTTATGTATGTGTAGAAGTTGCAGCGGCCGACACGTTACATCCACGACACGTTACATCAACATCTACTAATACTATGACGTTTTTCACCTCATCCACAGCGATAAATCAATTTGTGCACTACACAAACCCATTACGTTTTCTTCGCAACAAATGAACAAACAGCTCTTGCATTTGCTTAACAACTATATTGCAACAATGCATTTATGAAATCCAATATAGCGCGTCAACTTGATTTGGATATTATCAGAGTTCGAAATATAAATATTTTTCCATTCGGAAGCAATGAACCTAGAGCTAGGGTACAAGTAGTATTACGCAATCAATATGACATCAGAATTGTTGCATTGGAGTGGATAGACATCTGTTTCCAGATAAAGATATCATACGAAGTGTGTCGTCAATTGAAAATGGCAGATGTTCGCATTACTGATTTGCATGCAGAAAACAGAATCAGCATATTAATTGGAGCAGATAAATATTGGTAAGTTTCAACCGGAGATAATAAAGGGATTACATCACCTCTAAAAGCAATTAACACTGTTTTAAGATGCACTTTACAAGTTAGGTCGCCTTTCATCTTACAAAATTCAGATGGCGTGGAGAATCTATCTTGCGTTACTTCCTTGCATGTTTGTGGCTACGAAAAACTTGAAAAATTTTGGCGCCTTGAGACCCCGGGGATAACAAATGATAATTCAGTAAGAACTAATCCAGTGTCACTACTTTGCAACGTTAGAAATCGATACGAGGCATCGCTGCCATTAAAGGATATTGGTATTGGATTCCACGACGATCGCAGGTGAGCACTTTATCGATTTCATTCATTAGTAAGGAAATTAAGGGCATAAGAAAAACTAAAGCACTACGAAGCTTCAATGCTAGAAATGATAAGTGGCTGATTGGTTGAATGAGTGGACAAGAACGTCAAACATGGCTGAGTGAACTACATGCCCCATACACCCGTATTTACGCGAAGATAGAGACATCACCAAGTTATGGGTGGCTGTGTGAGATGAGTGGTTGTCTAAAATACAACAACAACAACAGGTCAATTTACACTAATTATTAGTCTCCCCATTAAATGTTGGATGCCACCCATGGAGCGAAATAACTACTGATCACAAAAGTTCTTTCTCTTTCTCTCTATCCCATTTTCTGAAAAACTTAACACGTGCTCCGGAGTTTTAAATGTATTCATACCCTCTTGAGTGTTAAGTTCCTTTGTCGTTCATTTGTCGTTTAATGATTATTTAGAGGTGGGCAACAACTCAACGGTTTTACTAAGCTTTCGATGTGGTAAAATAGGGTTAACTGCTGTTATCGAAAAGACCTTTCTACAGATAGTTTAAGCTGTGTTGAATTGGGGAAGACATTGTTTTTAAGGAAGGAACATTTCAATCCGAACGAAATGCGCACACAGTATTTTCAATGCAAGCTTTCCCTACTTCCCGAGTAAAAATTGGCATGACCAGTAGTCCAAATATATTAGGTGACGTCTTTTCCAAATTCTTAGACGATGGAGAGAATGGTATCAGAAAGAAGTTAAGATTCTACGCAAATGCTTTTACGTCAACGATTTCGTGGCCAATGCGGTTGTCTTAAGACATCAAGCGGTTCAGAATATGAAAGCATAGTCTCGAAGTGGAAATCCAACAGCCCATTAGTCCAACTGAATCCTCCATCAGATGATTCAGCTGATGCTTTTGCAGTTCGCTGGATTAAACTGACAGGCTATTTTTCGTTTTTCATTCAGCCATATTATTCTTTCGTTGGTGGTTACTTTAGTCAAATGCCGGTAGACAATTGATAATAAGACAAAGTTATCTTCATGGAATGGAAACAACGCTATTTAAAAGCACCCTCGATCCATAATATGGATATTATCAAATACGGATAGCAGAATAAGACATTCATGTGACCACATTCCATAGCACCATAGGTATATTCCGATTTAGACGCCAATGCCTTTGGGGCTACGAAATGCCCCAGCAACCTTCCAAACGCTTATTGACAAATTTCGCAATGGACTCATAGAAAGATCCCTTTCACGTACCTTGATGATTTAATTAGTTGCTCAAGCACAGTTGAAGAGCTCTGTAATGACTTGCAGTGAATTTTCGATCGCCTAAAAATGTTCAAACTCAGGCTAAACAGAGAAAACAGCAAACTTGTGTTGCGCGAAAGTAAAATAGCTTGGTCATCTGATTACAGATCGAGGCGTACAGGTTGATTCAGAAAAGACCTCGGCCATTTCAAATCGAAAAGAACCAGGAAACGCTAAACAAGTTCTGTCCTTCGACCAAACCTGCTCATGGTACTTGTGCTTTATCGAAAATTTTGCTGACGTATCTAAATCTTTAAGCGACCTCACAAAGAAAAATGCATTGTGGAAATGGGCAAACGAAGCATAAACATCGTTTGACACACTGAAATCGCTACAAACAAATGCGCCAATATTGCAGCAAGCTAGTGATGAAATACACTTTCGCCTTAAATCATATGCCAGCAATTATGCCATTCGCTCAGTTTTGGTTTAGAAAGAGGAAGCCGATGATGATGATGACATCCTATTGAACATGCTTCGAAATTTCTTACTGCCGCTGAAAGAAACTGTTTCACAACTGACTGTCAAGCATTGGCTTTTGTTTGGGTGGTCAACAAATTTCGATGCTACATTGAAGGAAGAAAACTAACCCTTGTAACTAATCACCAACCGTTAAAATGGCTAATGAGCCTGAAATCACAAAACGGCAGATTCGCAATATGGGCGATTCACAGGATCGTATCAAGATATAATTGGCCTGGAATGCGAAGAGATGTCACAAAGCATATAGCCAATTGTATTCAATGCTTATGATATAAGCCCAGCAATTTGAAACCAACTGGTCTTTTACAAACTGTCTCCAGGAATCGACGATATGAAATAATAGCTGTAGACTTGTTCGGACCATTACCTGCTATAGTAGAATAGTAGAGGGATATAAATGGATCCTCATAACCGAATATCTTACCAGCAGATGGTAATGAAGTCTCCTGCGTTATGAAACTTCTTGACGATTACTAACAGATAATGACACACAGCAGTAGCCTCCTCATTCTTTAGGGACTGAACAAATGCTTACACCCTTATAACATTCCGAGGCGAATCCTGTTCAACGCAAGAGATGTGAAGACTCAACTTGGTATAATCGTAGGTAATAGATATACGGCATGGGCTAACGAATTGCCCGCCTGGATTGGTTGCTGGGCACTCTTATCAATACGGGTGATTTCCTATTATCGATACCATTTAACACTCTCTGCGCATTATCCTTTTTATTAAATGTTGCTTTGGGTAGCTACCTCTTAGACCCCGTTTCAGGATTTATACACTTCAACGAGCACGGCTGACAGCTGAAATGTCATCATAAATGGGCGTTGGTACTGCAGTTCTCGACCTCATACTCGTGGCTCGATCTCATTTATTTGATGAATTTCAAAGGCATTTTCTTTTTTTTTGATCAAGTTACAAGACATTTTTTAATGAAGAAATTAATAGAACATCTCATTGTTTTCTTGAATGCGATAGAGTGTGCTACGGGTTTGGCGTGGAAAAAGGACGGACACTCAGCTCTATCGCAACAACCGAGCTACAAATTATGTTTTAGAAGTGCAAGAATATGATTTTGAATAGGACCAAATAGAAACAGATCTACTGAAAGTTTTCTATTGACATGAATCATTTTATGTCAGGATGTACATATACTCGTATACTTACACATATAAATATAAATATCAAAATGTATTGTTTGCCAAAACCAGATTTTGCAACAATCGACTGTGTTTTGACAATAATAAACGAAGAATAAAGTTGTTTGTTGTTGGAATCTTTAAAAAATGTTAATGCAGAATATCGGTACTTCGTCGTTTTGTAACTAAATGACAGCAATATCAGAATGGGTTCTTTGACTTCCATTGTGATCAAAAGGGGTTGCGGTGTGTATTGTAGTTGTATGGATATTGTTTCTACTTTCTAAGTTATCTTATTTTAAAAGTTAAGAATCCAGTGCTGGTAGTACAACCTGCGATCTGTTAGTCTTACGAAATATGTTAGGATTTGCTTTCCTTTTGCATCTTGTGCGGTTATACCTGCTGCATAACTAGTTTCATTAAACAAAGGTGCTTCATCATTTTCATCATTAACCTGTTAAATATACATTTATGTATTATTTATATTATTTAAGCTTTTTGAGAAATAAAACACACCATCACGGTTAGCGTTAAGCAACTTATATTTTTTATGGGTTCCATTCCACCATGTTCTTGATTAGTGACTCTTATTTTAAGAATATATCTTTCTTGTTCCTCTCTATCTAAGGTCTGAGTTAAACTTATTTCCCGACTTTCTTTGTTTATAATAAAATGATTCGCATCTTCTGGTCGAAATGTATCTGTAATGTTATCAAGTTTATAATTTTATTTCCACATTTTCAACATATGCTTACCATCAATAAAGTAAAACATTTTGTAAAAGTTTTTCTTGTTTTCTATTCCTTCGTTTTTTTGATCCTCCGCCTCTGGTATGAAACGTTTTTCGTACAAGCCTTTATCATTTTCTAAAAACAAAAGTATTTAATTTACTTAAAAGGTACTTATAAATACTAACCTGTAAAATTAGTTTCAAATTCATTTGTTTGAAAAAATGGGTATCCTTGCATGTCTACGAATACTACTTTCATATTTGTTACCTGGGTTGAAAATTTTCCATCACCGTCATGAGCATCTATATTAAGCTGAAATTAAAAAAATATAATTACTAAGGCAGATAAATGAAAAACAATTATATACTTACGGTATATGTCCGAATATCTACGGGTTTCTTTAAACGAAGATGGGTCTGATTTCGGTTTTCTTTTAAAAGAAAGAAAAGTTCGTGATCTCCATCTAGGAATAAAAAAATTTTTTGTTTATACGTATATGTTTCTAACTATATCACATTATTATAATCGTATTTAAATATTATCTAACTTGCACTACTAAGTGTGAAAGTAACTTCACCGAAGATTCCACCATCTGGGTCATACGCTTGAAAGGGCTTAAGCTGTGATAAACAATTTGCTTCTAGTAAAGGTTTTCCTGGTTCTTGTAAAATACTGTTTAAAAAAAAAAAAATATAGTTAAAAAATAAAATAAATCATTTCAACTTTACCATAATCGCAATTGTGTTCCATAATAGGGGTACAGGATTTTTGGTGTATGAAAATTATATGGTCTTACGTGCAAATCGTATACTGAGCTGTTCGACATGACTGGGTTACCATAATCAAAGGCTCTAATTTCAATTTCCCATACACCATAATAGCCCTTTAAATCTTTATTTGCCACAATTTGGCCAAACATATTGTCAACATCTTCAATTCCAAAAATATGATAGTAATTTTGGACATTTTCTTTGTTTTCAAAAGCTGAAATGCCCATATATTAATATTCAAAAATAGTTTTATTTATGTTGGAATAAGATCCTTATAACTACACTTTTAGATATAGATATATGTATCTTTTAAACTATTAAAAAGTTATACATTATTACAGTTATGAAAGTTAAGATAAAAGATAAACTTAAAATTCAAAACGATTTACAAAATAAATTCATAAAAGCTATATTGGTTCATGATTTAATTTCATGTTAAAGCTAGGTTTCAGTGAATTACCAAAGTACGAGTATTAACTAAAGATAGAAAAAAAAAGTTATCATAAAGTATTAATAGGAAAATATAATTAGTATATAAACATATGTAATAGCAAGTGAGAGTAAAACAGAGAGGGGGAAAAGGGTAGTAATAAGAATGTTATAAAAAACATCGATGTGCCATAATGAAACATTTCACGTAAATTTTATTGCTACAAAAATGCGCGTAAATCAGTTTTTAGCCTAGTTTTCTAGTTGTATTTTCTATATCTCTAAAAGAACGCGGCAGGGAGTTCCACAAGCGAGTGACGTGAACAAAAAATTGGCCTTTGGATGTAAGAGTGACATGATCCGGAAGAATAGGCATTATAAGAGATCTCTGAGAGGATGCCGCTCGTATTTTTCCAAAAAGTTATTTGATGGCCTAACAGAATGTCTGCGAGGAGAATTAGAACACGAAATTGAAGAAAATTATCGAATGTCATACCCAGTAAGCGAGTCAAAAAATTGGACACTCTGTTGTGTCTACGCAGGCCAAAGATATAACAAACTACGTTATTAAATGCAACATTTAGTTTCCTTCTACTGGCAAAATCACAGTTGGAAAAGATTTCACACTCAAAAACTGTTCTAAAAGGAGTGAATTATTAAGTTGTTCATAAAATTCTTAGAACACCAAAAGTTTTACCCAGAATACAGGTTATATGATTTCCCCTGGACAACTTACAGTTGAATACCACACCAAGACTTTTGGCTGTTTCGACATACGCTATAGGAGCATTAGTTAGTATAACGGGAGGAAAATGTGAAAGGTCAATATAGTTTTTATACATTATTAGTGATTCGGATTTCTTAGGGTTTGGTAAAAAAAATAAAAAATTTCTGAGACCGGCAATGCAGCTATGTTTTTTTACGAAAACCAAGTTGCTTTGTTTCTGGGTTACTAAGGTACAGAGTCGTTTGTTTCTGCAACAGTTTTTCAACAACGTTTGATAAGTATGGCAAAATTTAAATTGGCCTATAATACTCCCCCTTAGGAATTTTCAGCAATAGGTATGATATCCATGATATCGGATATATACCTGTTACCAGTATGACATGACGTTCAAAGCATGGGTTCTAAAGGAAAGTAAGATAGGTAAGATTAGTTTTAGGAAAAATGGGTTCATCTAATAGAAACTAACTGCGTTCAAATTGACTGAAAGAATGCTTTCAACTACCTCTGTGCTAAGTACGGCCCTAAAAGTGAAAGGAGATGTCGAGGCCATGGGTTCTAAGTTCAAATAGTCATCAAGTGAATATCTCAAGAAATTTGAAATTGGGCGGAACGGCAAAGAGACAAATTTTTAGTTTAACTCGTCATAGTCAATGTGAACTGCACAATTATGGTATCTGGACTATTAGCGATTTCAATTTGGCGAAGATTTTCCCATAGTTGTCGCCCATTCAAAAAAGGTTGAAACGATTCGAAAAATCTTGGGACTTCGCAGAACGTATTGCCATTATAACTTGATTTCTGTGTTAACGGTACATATCACGGTATTCCTCGAGACTGAATCATTTCCATCTATTATAGGCTTGACCTCGCTTTTGCATTAGTTGGCGAGTCCGAAGAGTGAACCAGAACTTGCTTTGGTGTGTACTACTTTTTGTTTTTAATGGGATATGTTTGTCGTATGATTTGAAGATGTTTTTATTAAGATAGTCAATTTGTTCATTAGGTGATACTTTTTTATTTAATAAATCCGTTCTCAGTTAACATAAGTTACATCTTCTTTCATAGTCGATGTGTTTGAAATCTCTAGTTCCTAGGCAAATATATACAAGCTCCATTAAAAAATAAACTTACTAGTTAAATTGTCTATTGTATAAATTTTAACAGTTCAATACAACAATTGCGTCGAAAAACTTTGACTTCAGTTCTAGACACAATTTCCGTGAGGTAAGCAATAAAAAATATTACACTTAATATCAGTGATTGCTGTATCCAATACAACGACTATTGCTCCTCGTTCACCTCAAATCCGAGTTAAAAAATAAAAACTTCGACGCCAGTTAAAGACTTCTGGACGCGTTGAGCAACGACCAACACGACCCAGATATCTACTCCTTTGAGTTTGACGAGAAAGAAAATATGAGTACCGGCAATGACATGTATGGTGTGATACAATTGATCCATCAAAAAAACCGCATAGGACAAGGAAAGGCCTCAGTAGAACCAAAGAACAGCTTCTTCTTCTTCTTCTTATCCTTTTATTAACCCTTTCCTCGTTATACGAACTTATGCTTAACGAGTTTCCCATTTTTACTGCATCGCTGCTGCTCCGCTTATGGGGAACAGCAAACACAAAAACATTTGGTCATAGTTAAAAAAAATTGCACATATTGAGTCTTTATCGAGCACAACGTAAGCGAGTGGCGCAACAGTCCCGAGTTTAAAAATAATGATCAAAATATTGAACCTCTTTAATCCGGATCAAGAGCAGCGTAATCCGATAGATTAACTAATTATCCACTCCCAAGAATATATGAAATTTTGGATAAGCTCCCTGAAGAGTGTCTACTGGCAGGTAGAAATTAACCGACATTTGAAGATGAACCCGACAAAAATTTGCCTTGTTCCTGTTGACAGTTAAATTTTTAAATCATATTATATAAAAAAAATTGGCCTGCCACAAAGATAAACAACAACCGATAACCTTCTTGGGTCTTAACGTGTATTACAGAATAATTCGTTAAAAAATTTTCTCATATTCCAAAGTCCACATCTAAGTCTACCCGAAACCCTGAAAAATGTTTTTAATGCACGTAAACGGTAGCAATGCTAGCGCCGGGGCTGTTATATCTCAAGTTCATGATGGATAAGATAAAGGGATTGCATAAGCATCTTCATATAGACAAAAGATTATTGATCTCATATTACAGTTTAAGAACCATTTAGGAGAAGTTCGCAGGGCTGGGTGCTTGCTAGATACGACTGGTAAGTGCAACACTGTAAGAGAAAACTCCATCCAAATGCCCATGTTCTTTCTATTCGTGCGGAGTCGAAGAACGGGTCATAAATAATATTGATCATATAAGAAGCTGGTAGGAGATATCAAACCGAAGTCAAACACTGAATGCTTTGCTGAACAGAAAAGAGGAATAACATTTCGTTTGCAGCTAATCGTACCAAGGTCTAGACACAGCGAAGTGTTCTACGAAATATATGATAGAAGCTTCGGAGGGCATTTGGGAATCAAGAGAACGTTGAAGAAGATGAGGGAATATTTGTGTTTTCCGAATACAAAGCAATATGTCAAAAATTTGTGCATAATGCGAAGTGAAGTGTGCCGCTACTTAGGGACCAAAAGTAAAGCCGCAGGAGATAATGCGATGAAAAAAAGCGGAGCATCATTTGAACGTATAGTATAGCCAATGTGTTTGCCGCTAGGACAATAAGCAAATAAAATGAAAAAAAAAGGAACACAAATTGTATCCTCCGCAGTCAAAGGTTGCGGAGTCAAATTACAGACTTTGCCGGAGAATGCAAAGAAACCAAAAAGAATTCATCGGACAACAACTAACTATTTGAAAAGTGCTTCAATTGTGTTTAATAATAAAAACTAAGTACTCCGCTTCTTTAAATTTCTGTTTTATTTTATTTTATCTCAGTTATACGGCTATCGGATTGGGAATGATTTGCCAGCATCGTCATCGTCTTCAAGAAATCTCTGGGTCAGCTGATTGCTCCGATGGTCCAGCTATAGGTCATTGAACCATCGCGGGATTCCTCGTCTATGCCAATATGTCGACAGGTTTTTTTTTATCATTGGCAATTGCATACATGCACAAAAACAAACATCGCATTGTGGGAGGGGCCAAAAGTTTAACTATTGAAAACCAATTTTCAGAGTTACCTCCCACAAATTGACAATGGGAATTGTGTCATCGTTTATGCCCTCCCAATTTTTGGCTAAACGATTGGTAAGCCTACTGATCGATAAGATGATAAAAAAAAGAGGACAATCCTGATAAGCCGTCGGGTTTTGTGCTATGCCGTCGGCGTTTCATGTGTGTGGATGTAGCTTAGGAATGATGCATGTTGCGCTGCAACATCCTGCCGGGCCACCGGAAAGGAAACGATGTTTGGTTGTAGTGGTGCAGAATGTAAATTGTCGTAGATCATCAGCTTGGGTGTGACCGATGTGTACATGAAAGAAAAAGCAGGTAGATCTCTGTTGCATTAAACCTGTAGCATCTTAGACGTTTGTGGATACACTGTTTGACAGAAGATTTCAACTGCAGAATCCAATACTCCGACCGTAGTGTAGCCATCATTAACTGCTGGCCGCCATGAAGAGTTTTCAGATGAGTATCGTGGACAATGATCGATGTAAGGAAATTGCTGGAAGGCAGTATTATTGGATGCTTTTGTGAATAGGGTAGCTCAGCGTTTTCCAACCGACCTCCAACTCGTAAAATACCCTTTTCATCCATTGTGGAGAAAATCCCGCTAGCTTGCTTCTTCGAGAGACCGTTTCACTGTTGTTTAGCTTCAAGATTTCTTCAGTAAAGTACTCCTGCTGTACAAGAGCAATCAAGCGCAAACGAGCTGAATACATCTCATCGACTGAGAGTGGTCCAGACATTCGGGTTTGTAATTTCGTTGCTTTGAATCTCAAATTAGTTAAATATCGACGCCAATACGCTGCAGCTCGATACAACCGGTTAAGAGATGAAAAAGTACTGAATAGATGTTGATTCAAATTGAATGTAGTGAAGTGAACGCAGAACTGAAAAATATTAACTATGGGGTACCCAGATGCGATCAACTTGCTCTTGATTTTTGAACTCTTCAACCCTTTGGTTTCGAGATCCGTAGGATTGGTTTCAAACGACGTATAAACAGCTAGAATCCGTGAGTTCCTGAATCTCTGCTATTCTGTTGGCAACGAACGTTGTTCTAATGTATGGTGCGCTTTGAATCCATGCAAGTGTAATTTGCGAATCACACCACATGAACTTTTTTGCCGAGTGGAGTTCCATCGTATCCACAGTGGACACCAACAGCTTTGCCAACAACAGGGCTCCACACAGTTCCAGACGAGCTAAGGACTTACTTTTAAGAGGTGCCACCCTGGTTTTTGACCCGATGAGGTTAATGAATGTTTTATTTCCGGTGGTGACTCGAAGGTATATCGCTGCAGCGTATGCCTTTTCAGACGCATAACAGAACCCGTGGACTTCAACCTTTGATTCATTGGTGAGATTAATCCAGCGAGGAATTTCGATGCCTCTTAAACAGCTTAGCTCAGATTTAAAATACTTGTTGCTGGGAGTTCAGAATCCCATGTTTGATTTTGCTCCCAAATATCTTGCATTATTATTTTTCCAACGATGTCGCAAGGTGCTATCCATCCCATTAGATCATAAAGGCGAGCAAGATCTGATAAGATAGTCCGCTTTGTAATCGTCTTGTTTTCCGGAAGTGAGTCTTTGAATGTGAAGATATCCTTTGCAGTGTGCCACTGGATGCCAAGTGCCCTAATCGCGTTTTTTTTATCGACTGAGAGTGGGATTTGAGCCTCTTTATCCTCCTCTGCAATTGACATCAGTAGCTTCTCGCAGTTGCTTGCCCATTTATGTAATGGAAAGCCTCCTTTCTTCAACATGTTTACGAGTTGCGTATGCATTTCCAAAGCTTCTGTTATTGAGTCCGCCCCATGAATTACGTCATCCACGTAGAAATTCCGCATGGCTATTTTTGATGCAAGTGAGAAGTCATCTCGTTCATCAGCCGCCAGTTGTTGAAGCGTGCGAATCGCTAGGTATGGTGCAGCCGCAGTACCGAATGTGACCGTATTAAGACGATGTGTTTTCACTTCTTCTCCCTCTACATCTTCCCATAGTACAAGTTGACACAGAGAATCAATAGGAGTGACGCAAATTTGTCTATACATTTTGTTTATGTCGGCTGTAAAGGCAATTTTATATTTGCTGAACCTTGCAACGTGATCGAAAATATCATCTTGCAATCTAGGCCCGACCAAAAGATGATCATTGAGCGACGTCCCGTCAGATGTTCTACAAGACGCATCAAAAACAATTCGCAGCTTTGTTGTTGAGCTAGATGCCTTTAACACTGCGTGGTGCGGAACGAAATAGTGGGGAGTGTTCCACGCAGTAAGTTGTACCTCTGTAATATGTCCAAGATCCTTATATTAATTAAAAACGCTTTTGAATTCTTCGTGAAACGACGAATTTGGAATTTCCTTTCTGATCGTAGGAACCTAAGAAGAGCTGCCCTTTGAGATAAAGCTAGCATGGGATACGTTTCTTCATTGAAAGGAAGTTGAACAACATATTTTCCATCCAACCGTCGTTGATCTGTTCTGCAAAAATGTGCCTCACATTTTTCTTCCTCTGGTGATAGAAGCTTTCGACTCTGAACTTCCTCAAGTTCCCAAAACTTACTTAGCAGGCTGTCTAAGTATTGAGTTTCTGTTTTAATGTGAAGCGACGTTACTTGTGATTCTCTGCTGGCTGAAGTGCGCCCAGAAAGTACTCAACCTAGTTCCGTCCTTTGAGCCATAGGGGTACCCGGTTTTCTTTTTATTATACCTTCAAGGATAATGGATGGATAAACATCGCTGCCCAATAACACATCGATCTTGTTAGGTCTGTTGAACTTTGGATCAGCAAGCTCTATGTTTCTGAGATGATTCCAATCAGAACTAGGCACCTTGTGCGTGGGAAGGATAGCCGTAAGTTAGTCCAGGACCAAAGCATTAAGCCGAAGCCTAAAGGTTTTGAAGATAAAACTGTGAAAGCAACCTTCCACTTTGAGATACTTGTTTTTGTTTCTCCAACGTCAATAATATTCACGCGGTTCCTTTCTTTTTTCAATTTAAGAAGTTGAGCGGCAGATTCAGTAATGAAAGAAGCTTCTGACCCAGGATCTAATAACGCTCGCAGCAGCAACGGTTGGCCAGCAGGTGTTAGAACCTTGATGAGGGCCGTAGCCAGAAGAACGGGTGCTTGAATGTTTTCGGCTACAAACGCGTTATATGCTGAAGTGCTTCCGGTTGAGGATTCAGAGTTTTCTGACGACACCGATTTTGAAGTGTCGGAAGAGGAGGGAGTTACCATGTTTGGTTGTGAAGTCGGGGCGTTATCGCTACCACGCATTGCGTTAGCTCCCTCGTTCATATGAAGTAACGAATGATGCTTCTGGTGGCAAGTGGAATACGTGAAGGTGCTTGTGCAATTTTGCGTAAAATGTGTACTAGGTAAACAGTTAAAATATAATTTATTGTTTTTAACAAATTCATGTTGTTTTTTTTATATTGAATGCCTTAAACTTAAAGCAATTTCGAATAGCGTGTAAGCCATGACTTAGCAAACACTTATTTGTAATCATAGAGTTATGAACTCGAGTCGAACTTGAAGATTTTTTAGATTTTTGGTGACTAACACCTGATGAGGAATGTCCAATGATGTCCAATGTTCTTGACTTCATCAAAATGAAATCTTCTAGAACGCTAAATTGAGGGTAGTCTACATGCGTAGAGATTTGTGATTCCCAAAGCCCACGAGTTGTGAAAGGAAGATTCTGCACCATGTGAAAGATGAGTACGTATTCCCATGACTATACAGCTACACCAAGATTTTTGAGTGATTGTTTCGCTTCGTTTGTCGTATCTAGTAATATTTTCAGATCTTCTTATGATTCTGTAGCAAGTTGAGGTTGATCAAATAGAAATTTGAATTGATTATCCTTTAATAACCTGATATTTTGAAATCTTTTCACCAACAGCGCCCATGCAGATTCGAAATTTGTATCTGTGTTCCTAAGTATGCGAGCCGCTTCACCCGTTAAATTACCTTTCAAATATTGTAACTTATGAGCATCGGATAATGAAGTAGTTTTATTTACTATGGCTTCAAACAAACCAGCTTAAGTTCTACCGACGGTGTGTTATATGCGCCTAGGGATTTGCTGAGGAAATTCTGGCTTTCAGTTGTCGATAGCTGCTCTTTTAATTCACAGGAGTAATTAAAGAACAGTTCTTTTAGTCTGTGAAAGGTGAGCGCTTCTATATAGTTAACCTTTAAGTCTTCAGTAGGAGCTTCAACAATTTTCCGTTGAAAGACACTTGCCTCTTCGAATGAAGCCTCCAAATCAGCTAAACGCGTCTCATTCATGTGTACCGATTTCTTTGTTTTTTCTAAATTGGAATAAGCTTTGTAATCAGCATCTATGCCTTGAAAAATCGTCTGAATCGCGTCAATTAAAATGGAAAGATTTACTTTGCTCATGATGAAACCAAAAGTTAAGTACTCAGTACCTCAAAGAACGCACAACACACGATTTAATTAAGATCAAATATTATATGAATGATTTAAAAACGAATAATGTTGTAAAAAAAAGCCATTCACCTGTAGTTTTGCGTTGCTCCTTCGCTGCACCAGCTTTTTCAGCTACAGATCCGCACAGTATAGTAAAATTCGACCGAATGAACTTCGAATGTCTCTTACCCTACGCACAAACGCGATTGTCTTTAAGATTTACAACGTACACGCATTCATATTTATTTTTTAGTTTCGTTTACCATCCGGCTCGAAGGACCAGTGTTTGCCGCTAGGACAATTAGCAAATAAAATGAAAAAAAAGGGAACACGAAATATATCCTCCGCAGTCAAAGGTTGCGGAGTCAAATTAAAGACTTTGCCGGAGAATGCAAAGAAACCAAAAAGAATTCATCGGACAACAACTTACTATTTGAAAACTTCTTCAATAGTGTTTAATAAAAAACTAAGTACTCCGTTTCTTTAAATTTCTGTTTTATTTTATTTTATCTCAGTTACACGGCTATCGGATTGGGAATGATTTGCCAGCATCGTCATCGTCTTCAAGAAATCTCTGGGTCAGCTGATTGCTCCGATGGTCCAGCTTTAGGTCATTGAACCATCGCGGGATTCCTCGTCTATGGCAATCTGTCGACAAGTTTTTTTATCATTGGCAATTGCACACATGCACAAAAAAAAACATCGCATTGTGGGAGGGGCCAAAAGTTCAACCAATTTTCAGAGTTACCTCCCACAAATTGACAATGGGAATTGTGTCATCGTTTATGCCCTCCCAATTTTTGGCTAAACGATTGGTAAGCCTACTGATCGATAAGATGATAAAAAAAAGAGGACAATCCTGATAAGCCGTCGGCTTTTGTGCTATGCTGTCGGCGTTTCATATGTGTGGATGTAGCTTAGGAATGATGCATGTTGCGCAGCAACACAATGCCATCGCTGACGTCTGATGGGGTCTCAATAGACCTACACTCCGATCAAGGACGAAATTATAAATCAAGAATCTTCCAGGAAGTGTGACAATATCTTAGAATAACGAAGGCAATGACAAAGTCAGTACATCCAATGCAATGGTCAATAGTCCTATTAAATAGTCAAGGGATTTAATAGGATCTTGAATTAGCAGCAGGAAAAACCGTGAAAAACCACCAGAAAAAAAATAAAACTAGCGAGAACTGCATAAGGACAAAATATGAAATCAATAATCAATATCTATATTTTCCGCCGTCAACAAAGCAGACCATATGTTTCCGTATAATGCAGTGCGTAAGAACAACAAATGTCCCGATTGGAAAAGTTAATACAAGATGATGACCCACATCTATGACGTTATTTTCCGGATCCAGCATAAAGATCGGAGAAAATGAAGTGTTTCACATAAATAAAATAAGTCACTTCAATGGATGTTTCGATGATAAACTGGAGGTTTAAGTAAAAGATAAAGTAAAGTAAAAATGGTCTACGAGTATAAAAATTTAATTATAAGTTTTTATTGTATTGTGATTTTGAATAGAACGATTATGTTGTAAGAAAAAAGTTATATCTTTTAAGCCCACACTTATATTCTACATAACTACTGAATCTCCTTAAGACAGCAAATTAAAACAAAAGTGGCTAAATATAAGCATTGGGAAAAAAACAAAAAATTAATACAAGTCAACACAATAACTAAATTCATAATTAGCCTTCGTCTAGTTTGTATCAATTTTGAACTGTAGAATTGTCGTTTTGCAATATCTGTTTTATAAGTGTGTATTTTATGGGTTGGTGTTCCACGATAAATTACATAGAATTTCATTAAAAAAAACGTATTTCTAATGCAAAATAGTGCGATATCGTCATCGCAATTTTATTGGTTGTTAACAACCCAACTTGAGTATTTTAATTTTTCGTCTGATGTTTATTTCTAAATATATATTTCTAAATATATATGTACCTCGGAAATCACGTCATTACCCACGATATTTAGACCCTACCGCCGCTGGAGTCTCCAGGTTACCCGCTTGGCTCTATTCACGGTACCTATATAGCCATACAGAAAAACTGGATATAGAGAATTTGGTGAATTCCATCTGTACAACAAAACGCAAGAAAATAGAGGAGTAAAACAGACAACAAAAAGTCCAAAGGGAGTGGAGGATTTGCACGCAACCAACTCCCGTAAAGAAATTTTCTGAAGCATCCACAAATGTCACCTTATTTCTATAACATATTTTTCCTGACTCCGCAGTTAATGGCTTTGTTCCAGAAAGAATCCAACCTTAATAGGATTTCTGGGCATACGACATTCCTTTTCGTAGACTTGCAAACTTTGCTTCCAATATAAAAAGGATTGGCAAATCGCGATTGAAATTTGAATTTGAGTATTTGAGTATTTGAATATTGCTGTCAATAGACAGAATTAGAAAGAATTAAGAGAACTGAGACACTATGGTTTCAACAACAATTTAAAGACAGATGCTATACAGCAGGAATTCCCAAAGTGGTCGATATCGACGCCTTATAAAATCGACCCCTATTACTTAAACCAAGTTCTTATTTGAAACGCTCATGATACTGCATAAGTTGTGTTACGTGTAGGAAGTACTTTTTAAAACTCAACAAGTCGATAAGCGTGTACATGTTCGAACAAGATAAAAACACTCGGCTAGTCAATATGCGTGGACAATTTCGTGCAAGATAATGTGTTCGAGCGTACAAGTCTTTCAGATACGTTTTGACTTGCTCTGTATTTGACGCATATACGCGATTTAACACGAACGAAATCATGACCAAGTCCAAGTCCAAAAATGCTCCTGATATTTTACTATATAACAAGCTTGACTAATGTTGTAAGTTCATTTGCGTTTTGAAATTGAATATCAATGATAATTCACTCATCTAAAAATTTATTTCAAGAGATTACAAAGCAATTACATAGCTAAATAAAATGAATTAAAATAAAGATAAAAAATTTACAAAACCTTTAGTTACCCAAGTGTCTTAATAGCGCAACCATACATTTCTGCAGTCTATGAAAAAGTAACAGAGTAAGTACCAAAAAAACTTTTCTGTTACTTTAGAAAAGTTTCTAGCTGAAATTATACATGTTCAGTTTTATAACGGCAGACACGAAGAAAAAATGCAGACAGTACAGTTGGGACTACTTGAAGATATATTTTATCTCTGTCAAATCAACAATTGCCGATGTGACTCATACGTGAAAAAGTATTCAGTAATGATGCCATGAAGCACATGATATTATGAAGAGAATTTCTTTGAGCAATGACACCGTTTAGAGATGAATAGACGAGATGGGTCGCGACGCGGAAAATATTTTATGCAATTTTTACAGACCAACAGATTCTTTATCCAGTTGGACGAGTCTAGATTACCCGGCAATGAAGCTCTGTTGTTAGGATATATTCGATATATTAAAGATGAAAATATTTGCCAAGAATTTTGTTTTTGCTACATATTTAAAGACTGATACCAGGGGAGAATCGATTTTTCAGGCCATGGAACATTTTCTTATCGACAAAGCTATTCCACTGAAGAACGTTATTTCTGTTGCGGTTGATGGTGCACCATATATGGTTGGTCGTCATCGTGGTTTTATAGCCCACTTAAAGCGACAACTGCTTGCTCAATCATTGCGTGATTAAAAGACAGCATTTAGTAGCTAAAAATCGGAGTCCTGGATTGCATCAGACCTTACAAAATGTTATAAATGCTGTCAATAAGATTCGAAGCAGTTTTTTGAACCCTCAATTATTGGTTCGACTATGTAAGGCAACGATTAGTATATGGCCTCGTAAAAGTAGCATCTTCCGACAGGTGCTGGTTCTCTAAATGAAGAGAATGAGCCTCTGCAGCCAAACATCTTGCAGCTTTGCTAATAAGCCCTACTTCACGCCTCTCCGTGGAGCCGTCTGGGAATCTCACTAGAGATTGCGAAGTGAAGGGGGCAAATGACGAGTTTCCTGCGCCATAAATCAGGATTAGTGTCAGAAAAACAAAACATGACTTTATCCGGGCTACTCCGACATATTTGGAGCTCAGGCCGGTAAGGATTTCCAGGACTTAGTCAGGGTCTTGGAAAAGAGATGGTGGCGGACGAGTCCTATAAGGGCCAACGGCAGCACACACATCCCGGAACGGGTTACTGGTTCGGTGTAAACGACCCCTCGTCCTAGGGGCATTTAAAATGGAACTCGTCCCCCAGCTTGGGGGTTGTGCCGCCGGGGTAACTGCCCGGCGATTTAAAAAAAACATAAGTTACGAAGCATCAACAAGCGTCGGATATGGACGGATCTACTGTTGACAACCCACGCAAACGATTTCAGGACAATGAGCCTCGGATATGCACGTGGAATGTTAGATCCTTTAATACACCACGTGCAGCCGAACAACTGGCGGAGGCCCTGGACTGCTGCAAAGCAGACATAACCGCCATTCAAGAAATGCGATGGGATGGGCCGGGCAAAAAGAATATGAAAAACAGCAATATCTACTACGGCAATTGCTATCGACGACAAAAGCAGCACTTATTTGGTTGCGGATTTGTTGTCGGAGGCAGACTTAGAAGTCTTCAACATCCGGCATGTGAGGGAGCGCCTCGTAGCAATCCGCATACCCCCACAGAGGAGAAAGATGACGACACCAAGGATGCCTTCTATGAGCTCCTTAACAAGACCTACGAGCAATGCCCTAGGTATGACATTAAAATTGTCCTCGGTGATTTTAATGCAAAGCTAGGAATAGACTTTGTGGCGGGGCGAAACATTGTCGTGACTAGCACGCGGTTCCCACATCTCGACATACACAAGGGGACTTGGAGAACTCCTGATCAATCAACAGTCAACCAGATTGATCACATTTCGATCGACGCAAGACACTCCTCCAGTATTATGGATGTCTGTACGTTCCGAGGAGCCAACATCGACCCGGACCATTACTTTATTGTAGCCAAGGTACGGTTGCGGATATCCCAAACTACGCGAAGTCAAACTAATGCTGTGAGAAAATTTGACGTCAGATGGCTACAATTGCAAGAGATCGCCAAGTCCTTTTCCGATCGAGTGTCTCTTAATCTCTTAAGAGGTCCTATACCGCCAGCATCAAGCATCGAAGACCATTTTAGACACTGCCAAAACGTCATCAGAGATGCCGCTTCTGATGTGCTGGGTTTCACTCGTCCACCACAACGAAACCCCTGGTTCGATGACGAATGCCGGCAAGCACATGCAGCTAAGCAAGATGCATATGACGCGGCACTGCTTAGAAAGACCAGAGCTGCTCATGAGCTCTATGAGCGGAAGAGGAGAGACGAACACCGGCTTCTCATTAGGAAGAACAAAGAGCATGAGAAGCGCGCGATCGAGGAAATTGAGAGATGCTATTCCAGGAATGAGATTCGGAAGTTTTACAAAAAGGTAAAAATAACATGCAGCGGAAACAAACACCGAACCGAAGCCTGTAGAGATGAGCAAGGGAACATCGTAGTAGAATCTCAGTCGATGCTGAGGATTTGGAAAGACCATTTCTGCAGACTGTATAAGGGCGATGACGGACCAAATACCGCTGTCAGGCAGTATCAACCTTTCAACTTGAACGATGATGACCAACAATTCCGTCCACCCGACCTAGATGAAGCGAAGACAGCTATATCGAAGCTTAAGTCCAACAAAGCTGCTGGCGCGGATGGCTTGCCTGCAGAGCTCTTCAAAGCGGCAGGCGATGACTGGGTAAGGACCATACCCCAACTGATCTGGAAAATATTGTCGGACGTAAGTATGCCCGATGAATGGAACCTCAGCATTGTTTGTCCGATTCTCAAGAAAGGAGACCCGCTGAACTGCACCAACTACAGAGGCATCGGTCTTCTGAACATCGCATACAAGATCTTATCCGCCATATTGTGTGAATGCCTGAACCCATTCGTCAACAACCTGATAGGTCCATATCAGTGTGGCTTCAGGCCAGGAACGTCCACCATTGACCAGATTTTCACACTACGGCTGATCTTGGAGAAGACCCGTGAGCTTCAGATCGACACACACCACCTATTCATCGATTTTAAGGCCGCGTATGACAGCATCTATAGAGACGAGCTATACAGAGCAATGTCTAGTTTTGGCATCCCTGCCAAACTCGTCCTTTCATTATCTTTCAAAAGTCCGTCCAACTACTCACATACGCCGACGATAGTGACATAATCAGGAGAAGGCAGCGTGACATCAGTCGAGCTTTCGCGAGTATTGAGACGGAAGCGGTGAAAATGGGTTTAGCGGTCAATGAGGGCAACACCAAGTATATGCTGTCAAGCTAACAGGACAACCAACACCGACGTCGCGGGCAGAACGTCACACTCGACAGATATAACTTTGAGGAAGTCAGGAACTTTGTCTACCTAGGCTTTGCTATATATATAGACAACGACACCAACGCTGAGATCACGCGAACAATATCTCTTGCCAACCGCTGTTTCTTTGGGTTAAGAAGGCAATTGAGTAGCAAAGCCCTCTTGCGGACAACAAAAGTCACCCTTTGTAAGACCTTAATAATCCCGGTCCTGCTCTATGGCGCAGAGGCATGGACGCAGAGGACCTCAGCCAACTTAGCGGGCGAAATTGGAGGCAACTAGCCAGGGATTGAGCTGGCTGGAGAAGCTTGTTGACTGAGGCCCAGGTCCATCCCGGACCGTAGCGCCACCTTTAGTAAGTAAGTATGTAAGGAAAACGACGAATTCTTTACTCGGTTACTTTTACACACTTACGTTCCCTGGCTATCAAGGGGCTCTTGCTCAGCAAAATTTTCATCTATTTTTGAATATGCGTTGGAGTTTTTACTAGAAAAACATCCGAATTTGAAAGAAAGTCTGTACAGTTGTAAAACAGATATTTATTACTTGACTGATATCTTTGGTATGTTCAACAAAGTTAATTTGCATCCGCAGGGTGTCGGTCTCAACTTGATTTAAACAAAATAAGTAATATCGGCCTTTGTGGGTAAACTCATCCGTTGTAAACAAGATTTACGCACATAAGAATATTCAATTTCCGCATTTGTTAAAATTACCAGAAATGCTTCAAGACGATGTTATTTTAACGTACGAGGGTTGTCTGAAAAGTTTCCGAGCGCAATGTAAAGATAGCTGCACTCGTCAATGAGTGGATGCTAGTTGTGCATATTTTGACAGTTACTTACCGAAGTTTCAGTCATTTTGGATGCGCAGTTTTTAGTTGACAGTCATTTGAGTGAGTCGATGTTAGTGTTTTTTTGTGAAAATGGAAAAAATTGAGTACCGAGCTGTTATTAAATTCTTGTTTCCTAAAGGCAATGCGCGTACGCAAATCAAAAATGATCTAGACTCTGTGTATGGGGACTCATTTACCACAGTGAAGTTTTGGCCAGCTGAATTTAAACGTGGCCGTAAGAGCTTGGGTGATGATGAACGTTCGGGACGTACAAAAACTGCAACCACTGACGATAAAATTGTTAAAGTTCACCAAATAGTGTAAGACGACCGCCGAATTAAAGTGAGAGAGATAGAAGAGGTTATGAAAATATCCAAAGAACGTGTTTGTTACATATTAAATCAAGATTTAGGCATGAGAAAGCTGAACGCGCGTTGGGTGCCGCGTTTGCTTACGTTAGACCAAAAACGTGTTCAAATGAACATTTCCAACGCTCTGTTGACGCAGTTTAGGCGCAATAAATCCGAGTTTTGGCGCCGATTGACATGTAGATGAAACTCGGATACACCATTATACCTACGCCCGAAACGAAAATTCAGTCAAAACAGTGGACTTCAAAGGGCGAGTCGGCTCCAAAAAAAGCAAAAATGTGTTTTCGGCTGGGAAAGTGATGGCGACTGTTTTTTGGGATAGTAAAGGAGTTATCTTGATCGATTATCTTCAAAAAGGAAAAACCATTACAGGAGCATACTACGCATCATAACTTGCCAAGCTGAAGGCAGAAATTGCGGAAAAACGGCCACATTTCACCAATACAACGCGCCGTCTCACACCTCAGCGTTTGCCATGCCGAAAATCCGTGAATTACGGTTTGAACTGCTTGACTATCCGCCTTATTCACCAGTTCTAGCCCCGAGCGACTTCTTTTTGCTCCCTTATCTAAAAATTGCGCTCGGAGGACAGAGATTTTCGTCAAATGAGGAGGCAATCACCTTCTTGAACAATTATTTTGCAGAGAAAAACGCCAAGTACTATTTGGACGGGTTAGAGAGATGGGAGCATCGCTGGGAGAAGTGTGCAGAGTTACAAGGAAACTATGTAGAAAAATTAAAAATAAATTTGAAATAATGTCTTGTATCTTTGTTCGGTCGGAAACTTTTGAGACAACCCTCGTATGTCACTCACTTGGACGCATTACAAAAAGATTTTACTAAAGGGGATTTGATGATCTCTTAAATTTACAAATTCCTCAATGGATAATAAGTCCGTACAAAATCACAGCCGGTAGAAAGTCACAATGACACAGAATTGTTTATTCTTATTTTTTAATTTACTATTTCAATGTTTTTTTTTTTAAATAATTACCTACCTACTTAAGTATTTTTACTTAATTTGTATTAATAATTATTAATTACACTTGATACTTACTGAATTATATGTCTATTTATTTTGTTAAATTTTGATGAGAAAATTATGTCAAATTAACTCACTTAACCAACCGCAAAGTTTTTAAATTGGTACATACATATGTAAGTATTTTGTATCAATAGGAAAAGAACATGAGATGAGATTTTTAAAGTAATTTGGCTATGGGGGTCTGAGGTTTCAGTTCATTTTGGAAAAGGGCTCTTTTGCCCAAAATAGTTTGGGAATCCCTGCTCATTTTATATAAGAGATACTTACTTACATATATTATGCCTTGAACACAAATGTCATTGTTATAGCAACAAATTAAAACAAAACAAAGTATTCAATTGACAAATATCATAATCAAAGTAACTGCTATTCTTAAATGAAGGAGAACCTAAAGTATAACATTTTTTTTAAAAATGGAATAGATATACGACAAAATAAGTAAATGAAGAAAAACCTAAAGTATAAAATTTTTTTAAAAAACGGAATAGATATACGACAAAATAAAAATCGATGGGTGATGAGTATGCTCTCACAAACACTTGATTCAAAAAATAATATTTTCATCTATCGGGACTTATTAAATAAATAGTGCTAAACAAATTGAATAAAAAGACGCACATAAGTGGGTTTTTTCAAATAAAGCTGATTTTTCCTGTTGCTTTTTATATACAGAGACGGACATAATTATTCACACATCAGCATATGCCATACTAAAATCGCCAATAAAGCAAAACTAAATCATTATTTTTTTATTTGCTTTTGCAATTTTCTTATTATTTTGTTTATTCATTAGAAATCAGTTTATTTTTTACTCTTTTGAATAAGTCAAGACAAATTGAGAAGTATGTATTTGAACAACTCTTCTCTATAGCATGGACAAAATTATTCACACAGTTGCATCTTTTAATGCTTCTATTAAGTTTTTTTTTTTATGGCGACACCAAATGTCATGGGTTTGGTGTTGATTGGAAGGATACCGTTATAAATTCAATGTTTCGTTGGTTTCTACGAGTGGAACGCAGACACGCGTCATAGCACTCGCAATGGGTTGAAAACAAAAGGAAACAACAGAAGCTGAGCGAAAAGTGATTTTGGAGCTGCGTAAACAAAACAAATCCTACGCAGAAATTGGCAAGATGGTTAAAAGAAGCCGATACACGATCTGCAGCATCATAAAACGTTTTGTGGAATCATCGAATCTTACAAGCCGTCCTCATAGTGGACGTCCACGAAAACTGACTGCAAGAGAAGAAACCTTATTGGTAAGAAAATTAAAAAAATCTTAAAATTACATCATCTGAGATAGCTGCGGAAATAAGAGAAGAAATAGGTAAACAAATTCATGCGAAAACCGTGCATAGGAAGCTGCATCGTGCTGGTTACAAGTCCAGAGTGGCTAGGAAAAAACCTTAAATAAGTAAAGCAAATAAAAAGAAGAGGTTAGAATTTGCAAAATCTTACTAAGACAGGCCTACAGATTTCTGGAACAGTGTGGTTTTCTCAGATGTAAGTAAGTTCGATATATTCCAATCAGACGGGAGAATAAGAGCATGGAGAAAGCCAAATACCGAGCTTGAAAATAATAATATGGTGAGCACGGACAGACATGGTGGTGGGGGGGTTATGGTATGGGGCTGCATGGCGGCAAGTGGTGTGGGTAACCTGGTATTTATTGATAGAACAATGAACAAGTACGATTACCTCAATATTTTGAAAGAGAACCTTCACCAAAGTGTGCAGAAACTAAATCTTGGGAACGATTTCTACTTTCAACAGGATAATGAAGCATACTGCTCACGTAGTGCGTATGTGGATCATTCACCACGTCGCCCATATTCTTCCAACTGCCCCTCAATCACCAGATATGAATCCGATGAACATCTCTGGGATGAACTTGGTAGAAGGTTGCAAAAACATACAATTTCGAGGAAGCATCAACTAAAGCAGCTTTTACTGCTAGAATGGGCAAATATTGGATCTGAAACCACTCAAAAACTAGTCCATTCAATGCCAAAAAGGTTAAATGAGGTTTTGAAAAGGAATGGTTTTGTCACAAAACATTAAATAGATTTTAATACTCGTAGCTTATTATGTAAACATTCTAATGACTCTGTGAATAATTTTGTGACCTTAGGTATTTGAACAAAATTATATATTTTTATTTTTATTTTCTGTGAATAATAAATGTTTTTTTTTTTTGTTATGTTTTATGAGGTATTTAATCAGTTAATGTTTTTTTGTAAATGTACTTGAAGTTAGCACTTTCTTTTAATAAATATTGAAGTTTAATTCAAAAACTGTTTGATGTGTGAATAATTTTGTCCGTCTCTGTAAATATGGTTTTTAACAACTAACGGATCCATCCAATGTCAAATGAGCTTCATCACTGAAGATAATTTTGCGTAAAAAACAGCACCACGTTCTAACAACCAATTGAGTAAGTGTGAATAATTTTAATCCGTTATTCTAGCATGTAACTATCCATGGTGAAACTGTACATCAGTCTTCTCTTCTACCTCAACCCCATCTGAATCAACAATCAGATTAACATATTCGCCTCCTGACTTTCCTGAAACTTTGATTTTCACCGCAGAAAAACACAATGTTTTAGTTTCCGATAATGGGAGACCATTCCCACTATCGGTACTCCAGCGGAGATTTTTTTGTTTATTCTCTATTCGCTGCTTTTTCGCTATCCTTATGTGTAGTAGGGGGGAGCCGATAGTGGGTGGCAGTAGGGTGATGTGTGTTTCCTTCGATTTATTTTTCGATTATACATATCTACATGCATGCTTGAAATAAATTATGACATTTTTGTGTACGATACCGTTGTGGTATATACAGCTAAGTACTCGTACCGAAAGTAGCGTCTCTGTTGAAACAAATTAAGCGTTTTTAAAAATTCTGGCTAGTTAAAAAAAGAAAAGCGTGCACTATTGTCATTTCATTACATGGGAGCGTTCTAGAATAAAATCGTAGATGTACTAACATCGCAAAATTTGCTCAAAAACGAAAACATATGGAAACCTACTTTACTAAGAAAATTTGGGTGTGTGCATTCCTGATAGAAAGTGTCGCGGTACGTTATCAGAGGATATCATCGTTGCTGATTTTCTGCAGTCCCACGGGCTACAATAATTCACATGAAAAGGAAGAGTCTCATGAACAAAAACACAACACTCTCATCGGCATTCCAACTCATGGTTAATGTGAAATTTGATAAAAAAAAGATCTGTTCGCACATCTTTTTGAAACATTCACGGGCATATAAGTATTGCTTATACCGTAATATTCGTAATTCGCTTAGCTTATCTGCAAGATCTCGGCCACAGCTCCAGACAAGTTTGCTGTTGGACAAGCTGAAATAGGAATATGCTAATTGTCTAACCGGCAACGGAAAGCACCGACAGCATCGACAACGCTTTTCACCGAATACATCTTTAGCTGTCCTATTTGAATTTAAGTGCGTGACGTTTAATCTGCGAAACATTGCACAAACATTGCTGAAGTACATGCACGAACACTTACAAATCTATGTATTCTCATACATTGATGACACCATTTTCGCTTTCACGGACTACGAAAAATATGAAATAACATTCCAAGAGTGATTTCGCAAGTATTGTACATACTATACAATTTAACTTAGTTTTATTTTTATTATTCCATTATATATAATACGGACTTATTGACCCGCCCTCGTACATATGACCATAGAAACAATTCTTTATTAAAAAAACATGTTTTCACTAGATAAATTCAATTAATATAATAGAAATAATGTGATCACATTTTATATTTTCTATACATAAAGTATTTAAATAGTGTCAAATGCCACTTCAATTAGCCTTATACTTAATATTATGAGTTATGGGTCGGTTGATTCGATTTAAATACACTTAAAAAAAGAAAAAGTAAAGTAAAGATACATTTATAGAAAGCAAAGCGAAAAGTGAGAAATACAAATTAAAAGTACATGCGAGGTGCAAAGAAAATAAAAACGGTAGAAAGAAAAAAATAAAAAATCCAAGCCTGCACCAGAATATCAGAAAGGTATTCTACGTTATGTAAATCATAATCAAAGAGCCAATTCCTTACAATCTTTATAAAACTGCTAAAAATTGTTATTGTTCCAATATTTAAAGGGGGCTTATTAAATAACCGGCATGATTAGACCAAATAAAAGTTACAATATGCAGTTGTGCGGAAAACAGGTACAGTAACAACAAAATTAGAAAAGTTTCTGCGTAGATTGTAGTCAGAAATTAATCTGTAATTTAAATTTTCTGACCTCTTAAAGAAAGTTTTCAGCACTTTAAAACAATACAAATGACGGACTGGGAGAATTTTCATATCACGAAACAATGGGAAACTTGGATGAGGCCGATGCTTGTTACAGATTTTCCTCACTACACATTTTTGCAATACTAATAAGGGCTTACATTTATTCATATCTGGAGCTTTAAATAAAGCGTAGGAGACTCTAAATTTCTGTGTTGCTTAAGTCACTTAAGTCATTGTGGAAGACGGCTCCTAGGTGGAGATTTCTTCTTTGGGAGAGAGCTGGACATGTACAGAGGAGGTGAGGGATTGTCCTTTCCTCCTCCTCGTCCAGTGTCCAGTGATGACACCTATAATTGCGTTATGATGTTTTCTATTTAGAAGGATTAAACTCATGAAGTGATTCAGATCTCATTTTGGCTGGATTTGTTTGATCGCTAAACTTATCGATCCAACCATACACCCATGGTTTGTTCTTCTATTGGCATCCAGTTTTGGTTCTAGGTAGTTTTCACGTAGCGATAGGTAAACCTATGTTTTCTTTTTCAGGTGTGATAGGTATAGTGGTTCCAATTTTGGCAAGTTCGTCGGCGCTCCATTCCCTGGAATGTCTATATGTCCCGGCACCCAACAAAGTTGAATGTTAAACTGCTCCGCGATCTCCATTAGATATCATCGGCAGTCCCTGACTGTCTTTGAATTTAGAGAACATGAGTCTAGGGATTTGATAGCGGCCTAACTATCGGAAAAGGTTTCGATATCCGTTGCAGATATTACATATTTCTTCAGTCAGGACAGGGCTTCCTTAATTGCCAGAATTTCCACCTGGAACACGCTACAGTGGTTGGGGAGACGGAAGGAGAGGCTAGGGTTAAGCTGATTGGCAAAAACACCACCACCCACCCCACTAACGGTCTTTGAAGTTAGTCTGCGTAGGGGTCTGCTTATGCCCAGACATGCTGTATTTTGGACCTTACTTAGCTCTATGCTTTGTCCTAGGCCGTCCAGCAAACAACAACTCCGTAGGTGAGTGTCAGTCTTTAACCCGAGATATGTAGCCAATGGGTGATACGAGGTTGGAGGCCCAATTTGTTCCCGTGGCTTTTGTGCACGAGAATAAAGCTACTGAGGCTTTCTTTATTCTTTCTAGAATGTAAGGTTTCCAGCTTAGCTTCTTATCGAAAATTAGACCCAAATATTTCGCTGTATCAGAGAAGAGCAAGCTGGTACTGTTAGTTGAGGGAGGGTCTTTAGTGGGAATTTTTTATTTCCTACAGAAGAGGACAAGATCGGTTTTATGGGGTTTGTACCCAGTCCACAACAATGCGCCCAGCTTGTTAATATGGCCAGATTAAAGGTCATCCGCATACCCAACCACCCTGCTACCACCCGTTTCCAGGTATATCAGCAGTTAACCACTAAGTTTCAGAGAATGGGTGAGAGAACACCGCCTTGCGGCGTATCTCTGCTGACACTTCTTTTGACAGAGGTGCCACCCAGTTAGTTAGTGAGCGTAGAGCCATTTCCACCGACTTACCTTTACAGTAGGTATGTTGTGCCGTGAATAGGAGTATAGGATTAAGGCTAGATCGTATATGGGTATCAGTCAGTCATTCTAAAGTTTTTAGAAGGAAAGATGATAGACTATTGAGTCTTAGGTCCTTTCCGCTTTTAGGGATGAAGACTGCATTTACTTTGTCATGATATTTTTAAGCGATGGCAAGACTATATCGGAGGATCTCTGAAGCTCGGCTGGAATTATACCGTCCGGCCCAGCAGACTTTTATAGTTTGAAGCTATGCAAAGCTCAGAGCAGTTTGTTCTATTGTGATTATTGCTACCCATGAAAGGGGAGCTACATGGAAAATGAGTATCCAGTGGCAGGTTAAATGATTCATCATTTGAGGTCGTATAAGAGCCGTCGTTTTTTACAAGCAGCTAGGCATCGAAGGACTTGTTGAGAGGATTTTTGTTAGTCGCGATGCCTCAGAGGTTTCAGTAATTTCTTCACAAAAGAACCTCCAGTATTCACGCTTCGCCGTCCTCAATTCTTTTTTATATGTTTTAAGGGATTCTTTGTATGAGTCCCAATCTGACGCTTTTCTTGAGGTTTTCACTTTATTGAAAAATTTCTTGTAAGCGTGTCTAGGCAGCCCCAGTGTGGATGTCAACCAGTCTTGTCTCGAGTCTTAATTAGAGGACAGGAGGCGGCCAGTGCTTGGTTGAGAGCCCGGGTTAGAGCCTAGAGTTTCGAATGAAGCTTATTGGTGGTGTCCGGGGGCTTGAAGGATCGGGGGAGATACTTTTTAAAAGTATTTCTGTATTTGCGGCAACCAGTTTTCCGATAGTTACGAAATGCTGTTTGGAAGGTGTTAAATTGAACTAAATTGAAGTCCCTTACTAGACATCAATTCGGATTTCAAGAATGCCTCTTATAAAGTGTTTTTACATTGAAGCACTACGTGAGGCCAGTAGGCTACGACCGTCTTTAAATTATAAAAATCAACTATGCTGGAAAATTTAATCGCACCTGCGCTTGGTCTAATGAAGATTCTCAGCCTCTTAAGAAGAAGAAGATACACTTCTCACTAAACTAATTAACTCAGCACGCTGTAGTTGGTATACACGTACATATATCATCGTTTGTTATTTGTTTTAATTTAATTTTTACTTCTTTTAAATTTTTGAGGGGGCTGATGACACACTGATTAGGCTTAAATCTTTAAGATTTTTTAAGCTGAAACTAGGACTTTTTATTTATTTATTTATTTTATTTATTTCACTAACACATACGCAATAAGATAAATAGATATTTTATAGAGCAGTGAAGCTTAAATTTGCTAGTTACAATTTTGAAAATGGCTTCTGAGTAAACATACTAGTAAAATAGACAGGCAAATTTATGATGATGGTAATTATATAATAATAATCATTAATAGATAATATTCAAACATTGCCAATTGCAAGCATACATTTCCATGGAATAATAAAACGACATGGCCTCAAAATCAAAAGTCGGGGTTGTTTATTAAGAATTGTTTAAGCTCCAAATGAAACTGTCTGGTGCCACCAGTCTCTCGAACATGCTGCGGTAAAGAGTTCCATAAGCGGATGGAGTGGATGAAAAACGGTCGCTCGGATGCAAGACACGAAAAATGAGGGTGAATTATTTGGTGTGAAGCGCAAAAAAAGGTTGCTGGGCTAGTTGGTTTGAATCACATTTGAGAGCAAAATGAGTCTTCTATAGCGGAAAAGATGATCGACTGTCATGTTATAGAGTGATTTTGTAGTACATGGAGGTCCTATCGAACCGTCGAAGGCTGAAAACATAGCGCGCAATATTGTTGAATGCAACGTTAATCTTTCTTCTGCTTGTTGCATCGTATTTACAGAAAAGTTCTCAGCCGTAGCTTAGGATAGGAATTATAAGCGTTTTTGCTAGCAACATTCGGGTTTTTAGGGGAGTAAAGTTACATGTCATCCAAAGCTGGCGTAATACGCCATACACTTTGCCAACGACAGCGTTTATATGATTGTTCCAAGTTAATGTTCTATTAAAAGTCAAACTTAATTTTTTTTATAGTATCCACGTTGTCTATTTTTGAGCCGTTTAACACAAAGTCAGGAATATATGAGAGCCCAACCGACCTCTTGCTGATACCTATACATTTTGTTTTAGAAGGATTTAGAAAGAGCCCGTTCTTCTTAGATCATGTGGATATTCTTTCTAAATCGATATTAATGGCGTTTGAGCAGTCTTCGATCATCCCTAGTCGGCAACTTCGATAGAGTCGAACGTCATCGGCAAACATGTGAATGGAATACGTTGCGATTGAAGGGATTTCGTTCACGTACAGCGAAAATAGAAGACGGCCCAAAATATAGCCTAGTGGAACGCCTCTACTTTTGTGGAGGAAGTCGGATGTATAAGGTCCAACAGAGACAACTTGTTTCCTGTACATCAGATATGACGACATAAGGATCACAGCCGAATTTGAGAATCCAAACGGAGTTGATAATTTATTGCAGAGATAAGTATGACTAAAGGCATCAAAGGTCTTTGAGAAATCCACGAGCACTAGGAAAGTGACCTTATCCTCGTCCAGAGATTCCCTGATGTCGTCAACCACTTTTGTGGTGCTATGGTGCTTCCTTAAACCTGATTGTTTTGGTTGGTAGTATGGTAGTATGGTAGTATGGATGTAAGCATTGATTTGTCTCTGCAGTATCTTCTCAAATACTTTAGAGAAAAAAGGTAATATTGAGATGGGCCGGAAGTCGTTACTACTTCTACTTTTTGGAACAGGTAAAATTTTTGCATTTTTCCATTGCAACCCGTGGTCAGGATAAAGTTGAATTATATAAACGAATTTGGGTTGAATTCCTGTCAAACAAAACAGCATTGGATTTGATGGACAAAACCGACGCAAGAACTTCGGTATCATCAACACAAGTAAATTCAAAGAGTCTATCAATGTTCATGAGTAACGAACATTGGAAAAAGTTTATTCAGTTCATTTACATATACGACTTGATCAGGACTTAGTTTACCTATTTGTAAGCCAATTTCAATCCATCGGATGTTTTTCCAAAGCTGGTGTCCTCTGATAGTGGGGCTTATTTTGGTTTGATAGAAACTCTTTTTAGCGGTCCTTATTTTACCGACAACTTCATTTCGCAGCCTACGATAGATTTGAAAATGAGAATCTAGTTTGTATCGCTTCCATATTTTATATTCTCGGTTACGTTGATCGATTACAGTCCTATAGTTAACGTTAAGCTTTTTTCATCACTTAACAAAGAGTACGATCAAGCTTAACGCTTTGTGATATACCGAACTATGATTGACCTAATCTGATCTCTCATGGAGATGGGAGAGCAGTTCAACACCTTTGCTGTATGCCGGGGCATAGAGATATTTCAGGGAACTGTATGGCCGACCAACTTCCCAAAATCGGAACTACAATACCCATTCTACCTGAAAAATGCAGCATCGGTATACCAATCGCTACGTGCAAACAAAACCTTAAGCTAGATTTTAATAGAAGGACAAACCTTTCGCAGAGGTGTCGTGACTGGACACTGTCTTTTAGGTATACATTCGAGAAGGCTTGGGGCCTCTTCTACAATGACTTAAGCAATCTAAGTAATACAGACCTCACAAAACTCCTATGCTTCGTCAAAAAGTTAGATTGGTCTCTAGAGTAAGAGGCTCTTTAGATTCATATTGCATCACAATGGATTGGTCTTTCTCCAGCAGATTTTCTAGCCAAACCTATGTTATCAATATCTTTCTTGTTCGATACTAAATTATTTTCAACTTCAATTTCGAAGAACCTATTTACGAGTATATTTTTCTCTCTATTTAGGATTCTAATTCTAATTAATAGTTGTTTTACGTTTATCAAACTAACTCAGTTCATTATGTTTTTTCAACAGCCTCATGTATCATCATACTGAAATTGTTATTTCAATATACACTTCGACATTCTGGACAGACAACACCTGAAGGAGTTTGTGTTGCGACCATCGCTGCTGAAAACAATTTGACGCAGCTTGTAAATGAGCTCAAGCGAACGCCAGACGTCGATAGTAAAACACCGCCAACACCTTTAACTTGTTTCTAACTTCTCACCCTAATACGTATACCACTGATGTGTTCTCTAGGCTCGCCGGACCATTCTAGTACATTCTCATATCAGATAAATTCTTGTACATAAACCACATAGTAAGAGAAAAAATTCCTTAAAGAATCGTATGGCAGTACGAGAAAGTCAATTGGAGCGGACTTTATACCTTCTTTAGGAATTTTAACTGGCCGTTATGTTTCCTCGATAACGACGTGAAGCCGCTGCTGATATGATCACAAACATAATTTTCCTTGGAAAGAGAAAACTTATCCCTCACTGGATTAAGAGTATCAGACTAAAAAAATAAAGGCGTGGTACAACTCGAGCTGTAAAGGGTAAGAGAAACGCTTCTTGCTCCTATAAAACTAACCCGAGAGAGGAAAGTTGTGAAAATTTCAAAAAAGCATTTAATGACTTCAACGCTATCTTAAGCGAACAACATTCCTATACGACTACAATGTCGCAAATATTTTAAACAGTTTTGACCAATACTAGAAATTCTGCCTCATCATCCATCCCAGTGCTCATTTATAATGAGCTTAACACTTCTGGATTGTGCATTGTCTCCACCTACACTTGAGTTCGCCAAGTCTTCAATTGGACGACTTCACTTTCGCTCTCATGTTGTAGCAAGAATACTTTAGGATCTTAACAATTCCTATGGTTCATATGGTATATCCCCCTTCTTTTAAAGGGGTGTTCTTCTACACTGGCAAAACCATTACGTAAGGTTTTTCATCAATCCTACTCTTTAGAACACTTTCTGAGCAGATACAAAACAGCATTTGTCTAGTCTGTCCCCAAAAAAAAGGTGAATTTTCTTTTTTCATAATCTCGAATCACGAAAACTTTTTGATAACCGGCAGTACGGTTTTCTTAACAACAGGTCAACTGGTGGTGTCTCACCGAAAAGTGGAGCCAGAGTTTACGAAAGCAGGATATTTGAACTTGATACTTCTGAGCCATTTGACAGAGTTTGATATCAGGTTCTTTTGTCAAAAATATAAGGGAAACCACTTTAAAGCTTCCAAAACATTTGGTTGATGTAGAAATAGGGTAGGCACTAGTAGAAGTCAACTTGGCGATATCCACTGTAGCAACTATTTTCTACACATCAATTGTACTTATAATACTTCCGCGTGGTATACATCGGATACTGGTCAATGTCCACCAGGACTGGACTTGCTGAACTTATCAGCGCGAGTACTATAAACGGGACAGCGGACGAATTCTCCAGATAAAATTAACGGTAGAAACAATTCCGCAATTCCGAAAAAAGTGAGACCTTATCCGGGCTAATCAGACACATTTGGAGCACAGACTGGTAAGGATTTCCGAGACTAAGTCAAGGTCTTGGAAAAGAGGTTGTGGCGGAAGGTTTCTTAATAAACCAACGGCAGCACTCACATCCCAGAACAGGTTACTGCCTTTCGATCTTACTGACCTCTCGTCCTAGGGGTATCAAAAATGGAATTGGTTATCCAAGAAATTCAATGGGACCGGCCGGACAAAAAGAGGGGTGAAAAACTGCGATATTTACTACGGCGGTTGTTATCGACGGTAAAAGCAGTGCCTATTTGGATGCAAAATTGTAGCAATCGGCATTAAAGCTAAATTTTCCGACACTAGCCTGATGTGGACACACGCCCCCACAGAGGAGAAAGCTGGCAACATTACAGATACCTTTTATGAGTTCTTGAACAAGACCTACGAGCGATCTCTAGCCACAAACTGATAGAGACGAGCAACGAACATAGGAGTTCCTTGAGATTTGGAAATAGCATTTATGCAAACTGTTTAACGGCGAAGTAAACACCGCTGTCAGGCATAATGGATATTCCAACCCGGACGATGTAGACCAACTATTCCGTCCACCAGACCTGGATAAAGTGAAGATAGCAATATCTAAGCTGAAGTCCAAAAAAAAACTGCTGGGGCGGACGACCTGACTGCCAAACTCTTCAAAGAGGCAGGCGATGACTTGGCAAGGAGCATACACCAGCTCATATCTAAGATATGGTCCGATGGAAAAATTCCCGATGAATGCAACCTCAGCGTTGTTTGTCCAATCGTCAAGAAAGGAGACCCTCTGAACTGCATCAACTACAGAGGCATCGCATATAAGGTCTTATCTGCCATATTGTGTGAACGTTTGAAGCCGTTCGTCAACAATAATAGGTCCATATCAGTGTGGCTTCAGGGCAAGAAAGTCCACTATCGATCAAATATTCACACTAAAACAGATCTTGGGGAAAACTCATGAGCTTCATATTGATACACGCCATTTAGTTATCGAATTTAAGGCCGCTTATGATAGAATCTATAGGCGCGAGCTATACAGAGCAATGTCAAGGTTTGGCGTCCCTGCCAAACTCGTCCGTCTGTGCAGAATGACGATGGAGAATACACGCTGCTCCATCAAGATTAATAAAGATCAAAATGTCAGAAAAGGATTTAGGCAAGGCGATGCGCTGTCATGCAATTTCTTCAACATAATACCTAAAAGAATAGTGCAAAACTCACGCACAAACAAAAAAGGGCACAATCTTTCAAAAATGCGTGCAATTACTCGCATGCGCCGTAATATTGACAATATGTAGGTAGCGCTTTCGCGAGTGATGAGGAGCAAGCGATGAAAATGGGTTTAGCGGTCAACGATGGCAAGACCAAGTAGAAACTCGGTTAATTTTTATGTCAGAAAAAAGTCCACATTCAACGAATCAATAGAATAATTATTTATTCAAATAGTGAGTTAATGTGGTAAATTTGTAGTTGGTTGCATATATATGGCACCTGATGTAGCGCATCCGACCATAGTAAGAAATCTTTTAGAGGAGTAAGTTCCTCTGTACACAGATATTCTGATCTGCGGAGATCTAAATCTCTATTTATTAGACAATAAAAATAAGCATTTTACCGTGATGATGGATTCTTTTGGCTTAAGTTTTACTAACACCAAACAGCCCATATATTTTAAACCAAATTGTACACCCACCTTGTTAGATGTTTTTTCTAGATTACAGTCGTTCGCAGATCTACGCGGAGAATAAACGTCTTTCGGCTTTTCCTTAAGGAGAAAAAATTATTACAAAGTCCCTTGCAAACATATTTAGTTATAATTGGATTAATTGACTCGGTAGCCAAGCTGTTAGCGGCGTCGGTCAGTCGTTCATAGACCTCCGTGAGGAATCAACGTGTTTCGGCTACTCGTAAAAGTAATTATAAAAAAACATAGTGATTTTACATAGACAATTAGAGTCGATAGTGACAAGTGTTTCGGTAGCCCAGGTGGTAGTGCCGTCGAACACCAGTCGTTCATAGACCTCCGTGAGGAATAAACGTGTTTCGGCTTTCAAAGTGAAATAAAATAGTTATCAGCTTTCGTAAAACGTACATTAAAAACTTCTTTTTTTGCAAGTGCATCGGTAGCTTAGTGGTAGTGGCATTGAACCGACAAAGCAAGGGTCGTGGGCTCGATTCCCGAAAAACCCAAGTTCATTTTTATTTTTAAAAGTGTTTAAAAAGACAATTCAACATAGCAAACGAAGTACAATCAAACGATGAGTGGCAGTGAGCGGCCCGATACACCAATAGCGGGATCAGAAGGTGGCACGATGTCATCTGATGATGAGGCCGTTAAACCAGCCAACCAGAAACCATTAAAAGCAACTACAACAACAACAGCAGCTGTAACATCAGAAATAACAACAAAAAGGAGGAGGAAGCTTAAGCCAACTCCGAACCGGTAAAGCGCCCTTCTCTTTCAATATCTATCGAAAAGCTGTCAGGTAGAGCAAGAAAAGAGGCGCCAACAACATCCAAAAGGGCTGCAGCGGAGTCAGACCATGACAATTACCCATACGTGTCTGATGGTGGAGAAGGCCACTATATGGGTAACAATACCTTCGCATCTCTGGCGGCTTCCGAGTCAGAGGACGAAGACGAGGAGGTTGCAGCTCTTAATAACAGCATCAAGGAGCTCCAACAAAAAGTACTTACCATTAAAGCTAAGCAAATGGCAAGGAGGGAGAAGGATCAACAACAACTTCTGACCTCTCAGAAACAATCGAACAGTCCTCCACAACAACAACAAATCCAAAAAAAGCAACAGCAAAAAAAGCAGCAGCAACAGAAACAACACCAACAACAGCAGCAACAGAAACAGCCACAGCAGAAGCAGCAACAACAGCAGCAGCAGCAACAACAACAACGACAGCAGAAGCAGAAACAAAGGCTCCCACCTATCAACACTTTCAAGATGGAACTCAAAGAGGCGATTGATCTGTGTAAGACGGCCATAGGCCCCAAATTTTTTCATTAAGAGGCTTACTGTAGATAGGCATGCGATCCACTGCAACACAGCGGAGCGCTACCACAAAATAAAGAATTTGTCAATGTCCTAGACTACCAGGTGGTTCACTGGGAAAAAGTAAAACGGCACGAAAACGTTTTGCAATGTGTTCGTTGCCAAAGGTTCGGGCACGCCGCGTCGAACTGCGAAATGCAGCCTCGAGTGCGGTAAGAACCACAGGTCTGAAGAATGCTCTAGGTTGGGATGGAGCGTCAGAAAAAAGCCAACTCTCTTGTGTTTTATGTAAGACCACGGAACACACCGCAAAATATCGGGGTTGTCCCAAGTTCCAATACATAAAAAGAGTAAATCTGGCTCGACAGCAAAAGGTGGAAGTTAAGCGCCCACCTGTTCTACCACAAACACCAGCCGTTACTCCCCAGGTTACCTACGGCCAAATGGCGGCAGGTAGGGGAAATACGGTACAGAAACGAAGGTTGCTTCTCAGGCCCCAGAGCCTAGAGCACCGGAACCGGAAAATGACATGTTAGCTATCTTGCTTCTAAGATCTTGATCCAAGGCCACTCAATCTACCCTATTCATCTCAGAGCTCGAGACACTTTTTCGATTTCTGAGACTGGAGTTAGAGGAAAACTACTTCATTATCGGCGGAGATTTCAACGCCAAACATAGCGATTGGGGAAATAATACACCAAACACTAGAGGGAACCTGCTATTCAATTGGTGGGGTCAACACAGTGTGATGTACCGACTCGGCATAAGGGCTACGGATAGTCCGTCGTTTCCTAGACACGGCTCCTATTTGGATCTCCTGCTGTTTGACACACGAATACAACTTACAGGAACGAACCAACAAACTGTAAACTGTCTTCGCACTTTTGTGAATGACAGTGACCATTGCGGTCTTAGTAACGAAATAACCGTTCCGAACGAAAATGCGGAATTGGATGAGTATGTTCAAAGGCATTCCTACAACTATAGTAGAGTGCGTTGGACACACTTCTCCAGAACACTGACTAGAGCACTCTCCTCGAATTCGCTCTACCCACCGTCCAGTAGGAATATGTGAAACGAGGAGATTGACAGGTATTTAAAACTAATGGACGAGACAATTAAACGAACAATGGACACAACGATACCTCGGTATCAACACACTGACAACGAAGACATATTTCGCAACGCAACTATTGACGCACTTCACCGACATAAAAGAAGGCTACGCTCAAGACTGAAGACCTTGTACAGACAGTTTACCGACAGACACAATTCGGAGATATTGACATTAAAGTCGTCGATCAAAAATCTCCAAACATTAATAAAAGAAAATTACAGGTCTTCTGTAAGTTTGTATTGGAACAACAAAATTTGGGCTGTAAACACTAGCAACCCGAATATGTTCACGCAAATAAATAAAATATATCGGAGAAAAGATCAAAACGACCTTACATGTCTTAAAATCGCCCGAATGACAGACAATGAACGCATTCTTTCAACAGCAGGCATAGACCCAAATGAAGCTGTTGATGATGACAACTCCTTTGTGATCGAAGATCCGCACTAGAAGCTCGAGGCTATAGGAGCGACTTTCCAGGAAGTGTACAAGACAAATGACATCATTGGTCCCAACCACGACCTAGAAAATCGAGTCCTTGTGCACAATTTCTACCTTCGAAATGAAATAGTAAACTGGCGAATCGAGAACACGGGTTTCACCCAGTTGAGTGACGAGAACATGGCAAATAATGTCATCGCCAATGAAAGGGAACAACCCCCGTTCATTTCGAAGGAAGAGCTTCAAACGATCTTCGACACAATAAGAAGTAAGAAATCAGTGGGAACCGATGGAATACCGAACATTGTGCTTCGACATCTCCCACTAGAAGCGGTGGACATTTATACCACCCTGTTTAACAACGCAATGAATAATGCACATTATCCAGCGCATTGGAAAACTGCGGTGGTACATCCCATCCACAAAAGGGATAAAGACACCTCCAATCCGGCGAATCTCCGGTCGATCAGTCTCCTTCCAAACATCAGTAAGGTTTTCGAAAAAGTCATCAATAGAGTCCTGACTAAGTGGGTTGAGGACAGAAATTTAGTTCCGGATAATAAATTCGGTTTCAAGGCGGGGCATGACGTTATTCATGCCGCGTCTAAACTGGTTTTTGATATCCAATGGAACAAAGCCAAGAACCAGTGCACGGGTGTTTGCCTGATTGGCTTGGAGAAGACCTTCGATACCGTATGGTTAGAGGGACTCTTCTACAAGTTGAACAGACTGGGCATTAGTAAACCACTGCTGTATATTATTTTCAATATGCTTTCAGATAGGCAGTTCATCGTGAAAAATTGCGATGTGACTTCTACTGGTACATTCAGCATTAAAAACGGTCTGCAACAAGGTGCGGTTAATTCGCCAATCCTTCTCAACACTTACACAAGTGATTTGATAGGTTTACTTCACCATGCCACAGCGTACGCAGACGACTTAATCGCGTACAGATCAGGTCCAAAGATTGAGGTTATAAACATTCTTTTGCAACGTGACTTCGATATAATTAATTGCGACGACTGGAAGTTGAAGATCAACTTTCAGAAGTCGGAAACCATTCTGTTAAGGGCGCCTTTGTCTGGGGCCTCTGCGGATACCAGAAAGAATTGGCGAAAATTTCAGATCGTTGGACAACACGGGCAGCCACTTGTTTGTCGAAATGTAGTCAGATACCTTGGGATCTGGCTAGATCAATATCTGTATTTTAACAAACATTTAGATGTTGCTCTGGCCAGAGCCAAAGGTGCTTCTGCCCTTGCAAGGAGATTGTTTTATAGCAGGCAACTCGATGCGAGGGTAAAGGTGATCTGCTGCATGGCCCTTATTCGGCCTATGCTTACATTTGGTTGTCGCGTGTGGTTCAACGTGAGAGCAAGTCTTTTGGAAAAGATTCGGGTGTTTGAGAGGGCTTGCCTTAGGGCTTGTCTTCGCTTATACAGAACACCAGAGTCTGACTACATAAAATTTTATGATAATGATGTTTTGTACAATAGGGCGAACCTAATACGAGTGGACAATTTTGTTATTAAGTTGATTCGAAGGCACATTGCAAGAGCAATGACCTCGTCGAACAACCTGATCTCTGGGGCTTACTACCCAATTATATGTATCACGAGAGAGTTCGCTTTGACGGCTTTATTCCTTCAGAAGCGTTCCTCTACCTCGATAAAAAAGGTCTGATCCAGGATAGATTAGCGGTGTCTTTAATCTTCCACGTCGCTCGAACAGCTGCGACACACGGCAGTGCAGAGCGTCTCCGGCTTAGTAGGGCGGTAGGGAGTCGCGACATGAGGGATGTTACTCGACAGTACCAACAATTTTGGTGGCTTGAAGAAGAAGGGGAAGCTCCATCGTCAAATTCCTCTAGTGCAGGCCAGCTCCATTAGGGAGCAGAGTTGGTCAGCCTAATTTTTCTTAGCGGTGGCCGGCTCACATATATATAAAAAAGAGAAATAATGCTTAAACAATGCAATTAGTTAGCTTAAGTAGGTAAAGTAGGCTTAAGATTTATTTTTTAAGTAGTCTGTAAGTTTTAGTTTATAAGTTTTGTAAAAAGAGAAAAAAAAGAGTCCATTCACTAAGTTTTTTACTTAATAAAATTTATTTTCTTAGTTTTGGTTTTAAGTTAATGAAATAAAAGAAAGTACTGTCAGGAACGTCGAAAGACATTAAGACTAAGAATAATGTTTAACTTAGAGTGCCCGCATGGGGCCAGTAAGTTACAATAAGACAGTTTTAAGTTAGTTAAGCTAATTTTGAAGCGTTTTTTTTGTATAGCTTGTAAGAATTTCTGAATTTAAATTAATAAAAATGCTTTTAAAATGAAAATGAATGAATACGGCGTCAGTCATCAAATCGTAGGGCACGGGTTCGAGCCCCGCCAAAACTCGGACATTTTTCTTTTTTTCTCTTCAAATTGTGTAGACATAAATAACATTAACACAAAATCAAAAAGTAATAAGGAAATAACGTGATGGGTGGTGGAGAGCGTTCCCCTCTTTCGATAACGGGAGTCGCAAAAGAAAACAATACTGTTGTCGGTGCCGTGGCGAAAGCCATCAAGAGGAGGAGGGGGTTGAAAACCACTCCTAACTTAACTAAAATAAAAATAAGTGCTGCGTTATCAGCTGAAACACCAAAACCAACACAACAAAACAAAAAACAAGCAGATGATGCGTTAATGTGCATCTCTAATGAGGTCCATTATGAGGGGGGCAATGACAACTTTGCCTCTCTAACGGCATCCGTATCGGAAGATGAGGATGAGTTAATAAATTACATCAACAGCAGCATACAAAAGATGAAGGAAAAAGTGCTTGCTATTAAGCAAAAGCAAACTGCACGCAGGCAGAGGGAGCAATCAGAAGTAGAGAGCTCCCAACAAAAAAGCAACAAGAGCAGAAACAGCAAAAGCGGCAGCAGCAGAAACAACAACTGCAGCAAACAAAACAGCAGCAGCAGAAACAACATTAGTTCCGAAAACAACAACAGCAGTTGCAAAAACAACAAGAGCTGAAACCACAGCAGCTTAAAAAAACAGAAGCAGCAGCAACCACAACAGCAGCAGAAGCTGAAGAAGAAGGAGAAGGTGCCTCCTATCAACACCTACCAACTTGAGGTAAATGCTACCAAGGACCTATGCAAGTCCGTCATTGGTAATAATTTTAGTAATAAGAGATTGGGAAACGATCGCCATGCCATCCACTGTAGTACAGTGGAGGGCTATGCGAAAGTGAAAGAGCTCCTAAAAGAAACGACGACGGAGTACTACTCATTCACACCGAAGTGTGAAAAGCGGCAATCGATGCTGCTGAAGGGGTTGGAACCGTCTTCTGATCCTGAGGAGATCCTGGCACTGATCAAAGAGAAGGAGTGCGAAGGACTCAGATTTGTGGGGGTAAAGCCATTTACCACGGCTAGAACCAGACGGGAGAAACGGGGTCTGCCGTTCTTCCTGGTGCAGCTCAGTCCCGAAAGCCGTCTGGATAGTCTAAGGAGTATCAATGTCCTACACTACCAGGTGGTTCACCAAATCTCCTACGCCCAAATGGTGTCAGGTAGGGCGGCTACGGCACAGCAAGCGGCTGTTGCTTCTCCGGCGCCAATGCCGAGAACAACAGAAGCTGCACCTAATATGCTGGCCACCTTGCTCGCAATCTAATCGCAGATGGCTCAGCTGCAATAGCAGGTGCAAAAACAGGCCAAGCAGGTGGACCAGATCTACGCACTACTGCCGGGCCTAACGCAAGACATGTCGTAATGGGTACGCACATGGTGGAGCAAACTTTGAAGGTCCTTGCGGTGAATGTAAATTCACTGATTAGGATTGAACGAAGGGCCGCGATGTTTAAATTCCTACAAGACCAAACTCCTGATGTGCTTTTCGCTAGCGAAACCAAGCTAACTGATGAGCACGAACTGGAGTACAATAATTATATTGTTAAAAGAAAAAACCAGCCTTACTCCCAACGTGGAGGCGGTGTCGCGATCTTCATTAAAGAAGGCATAGAATTCCACAGAGTGTACAAGGGAGTGTTACGCAGGTTCCGGGTGTTAGAGGCAGTCGTCATTTACATCCCGCTCCGCAGTGGCTGTACTTGGCCTCCGTTTATGCATCTGGGGCATCACAATCCACCTTATTCATTACAGAGCTTGACACACTTTTTCGACTTCTGAGGCTGGAATCGGGGGAGAATTATTTTATAATCGGCGGGGACTTCAGCGCTAGACACAGAGATTGGGGAAATAATTTGCCAAATACTAAAGGGAACCTACTACTCGATTGGTGGGGTCAGCACGATGTATAGAATCGGTCTTTAAGCGACGGATAACCCGTCATTTACCAGAGGCGGGTCTTATTTGGATCTACTGCTATACGACGAATTTACAAACGCTTTACTGTCTACGCACATTCGTGTATGACAGCGACCATTGCGGTTTAAGCACCGAAATCACAGTTCCCAACGAAATTGCGGAATTGGAGGAGTTTGTCCAAAGATACTCTTACAACTACAGTAAGACTCGGTGGACACGCTTTATCGATAGGAATTTATCAAACGAGGAGACGGATAAGTACCTTAAACGAATGGACGAGACAATAAAACCAACTATGGACACCACAATACCGCGGTATAAACAAACGACTAACGAAGATCTGTTCCGCAATCCTACTACTGACGCACTGCACCGACAGGAAAGGTGACTTCTGACAAGACTTGAAAACTTATACAGACAGTTTACAGACAGACAAGACCCAGAGATTAGGACACTGAAGTCGTCGATTAAAAACATTCAAAAATTAATCAAAGAGAATTACAGAATTACTGTAAGTTTGTATTGGAACAACAAGGTACGGGCTGTAAACACCAGCAACCCGAATATGTTTCAGCAAAAAAATAAATTGTTTCGGAGACAAAATAAAAATGACCTTCAGTGTCTTAAAATAGCCCGGACAACAGACAACGAACGGTTACTAACAATAGCAGGCATTGATACAAATGAGGCCGCTGATGGTGACGACTTCTTTGTGATCGAGGATCCACAGGAGAAGGCGACTTTCCAGGAATTATACAAGGCCAATGATATCATTGGCAATAATTATGACCTAGACAATCGTGTCTTTGTGCACAACTTCTATATTCGAAATGAAGTAGAGAACTGGCGATCCGAGGGCTCTGGTTTCACCCGGTTCAGCGACGAAAATATGGCAAATAATGTCATTGCCAGAGAAGGTGAGCTACCCCCGTTCATTTCGAAGAAAGAACTCCATGAGATCTTCGACACAATCAGAAGTAAGAAATCAGTCGGGACCGATAGTATTCCGAACATCGTGCTTCGACATCTTCCTCTAGAAGCGGTGGACATTTATAACACCTTGTTTAATAATGCAATGAATAACGCACATTATCCCGCGCATTGGAAAACGGCGGTGGTTCAACCTATCCCCAAAAAGGGAAAGGTTATATCCAATCCGGCGAATCTCTGGTCGATAAGTCTCCTTCCGAATATCAGTAAGGTGTTCGAAAAAGTAGTCAATAGAGCTCTGACTAGATGGGTTGAGGACAAACATATAGTTCCCGATAATCAATTCGGTTTTAAGGCAGGTCATGCTACTCGTACTTCACATGCCACGTCTAAACTGGTGTCCGATATCCAATGGAATAAAGGCAAAAAACAGTGTACTGGTGCCTCCCTAATTGACTTGGAGAAGGCTTTCGACACTGTATGGTTAGAAGGTCTTTTCTACAAGCTGGCTAGTCTGGGGATCAGTAAACCACTCTTGTACATTCTTCATAATATGCTTACCAACAGATGTCACTAGGGCTTAACGTGAATACCTGTCATGGAGACTTAACCTCACGGGATGCCCATACATCCATGGGAGCAAGGGTACGCCTTGCCATCGCTTATTTGCTACATTAACAATTTATACCAATGCGGAAATGTGTTGAGGGCACAAATCCACCCTTGATATGAGTCGAGGCCCACCTTAAACCTCTTACTGATCTCAGGGCCTCAGCACCCAGCACTTATAGCCACTCCACTCCGGGTATTGAGCCCTAGCAGGGCCACCCTCCCTGCGATTTAGGTTTAAACCACAGCCACCTTGACGCTCCCACAAGGGGGCCTACCTCAACCAGTTAGGCCCGGACCGAAGTCCGGGGGCTCCTAACTCCCACGGTACCGTGTTTTAAGTCCTGGTATGGACTACCGGTGTTCTTGCCACTCAACAAGACCTATGACCGGCAGGTTGTTACTGGACAAATCATAGCAACCATCAGAGGGGAAGGGCCTGATAATGTTTATGATAAGTCCAGTATTTACTCTGCCCCCGCTTTATATTAGACAACGTCATTGATGGGCGAAGCCTTAATAATGGGGCGGGGGCCCATGCCAACCAACAGACAGTACATCGTGAAAAATGGTGATGTGACTTCTGTTGGAATATTTCAGATTAAAAACGGTCATTTATACAAGCGACTTGATAGGTTCACTTCCCCATACTATTGCATACGCAGACGACTTGATAGCGTTCTGTAAAAAATCGAGGTCATTAATACTCTTTTACAGCGTGACTTCGAAAGATAAGACGATTTTGCGATGACTGGAAGTTGAAAATCAACTTTCAGAAGTTGGAAACCATTCTTTTTAGGGTGCCGTTGTCTGGAGCCTCTAGGGATACCAGAAAAAATTGGCGACAGTTCTCGATAATTGGACAACACGGACAGCCTCTTGCCTGTCGAAATATACTCAGATACATTGGGATCTGGCTGGATCAGTTTCTGTATTTTGACAAAAATATAGATGCTGCTCTATCCAGAGCTAAAGGCGCTTTTGCCCTCACAAAGAGACTGTTTTATAGCAGCCAACTCGAAGGAAGCGAGGGTAAAGGTAGTCTGCTACTACATGGCCATTAGCAAACCCATGCTGGTATTTGGGTGTCCCGTTTGGTGCAATGTACGAGCAAGCCTAATGGAAAAGATTCGGGTGTTTCAGAGGGCTTGCCTTAGGGCTTGTCTTCGCTTGTACAAAACATCAGATTCGGAGTACAACAAATTTTATCCTATTGAGGTCCCTTACAACGGGGCAAACCTAATACGAGTGGACAACTTCGTAATTAAGCTGCCTCGAAGGCACATTGCAAGAGCAATGACCTCGACGAATAACCTGATATCCGGGGCTTACTACCCCAACTACCTTTACCACGAGAGTGTGCGCTTTGACGGCTTCTTTCCACCGGAAGCATTCCTCTACTTAGATCAGATAGGGTTGATCCAGGATATATCAGCGGTCCCGTTAATCTTCCATGTCGCTCGGACATCTGGGAACAGGCGACTCAACTACAACAGAGACGTCGCACACGGCAGGGTGGATCATCTCAGGTTCAATAGGGCGGTGGGGAATCGCGAAAGAAGGGATGTCGTTCGGCAGCACCAGCATTTCTGGTGGTTGAATGATGGGGAAGATGTTTCGTCGTCGTTTCCGTCAATTACGGACCAGCCTCACTAATGAGGCAGAGCTGACAAATCTATTTGCTCTGTAAATAGCGATGGCCAGCTTACATAGGTTTAGGTTAGCATTTAAGTAATATATATATATATATTAGTATATACAAAGTAATATACTAATGTATGTATATAATTGTGTATAAGGTCTATGTGTGTGTATGTACGTATTGTATTATATATTAGGTCAGGTATTGTATTATGTATTAGGTCAGGTAGATTAAGGTTTATTTTAAGTTAGATATTAAGTTTTTATAAAAATCAAAAATCATGTCCATATGCTAAGTCTTTTATCAGAAAATTTTTTTTTTAGCCTTAAATTTAGAAAATAAGTAATCATAAATAAAATGTAAATAAAGTCGAAGGACATAGATATAAGAATTTAGAGTAGCTTAGAGTGCCTATGTGGGGCCAGTAAGTTAGTATAAGATTGTTTAGTAATTTTAAGCTGGCATTTAAGCATTTTTTGTTAGTATGTAAGAATTAATGATTAAGAAAATAAAATGCATTTAAAACTAAAAAATGTTTTTCTAGTTTCTAGCACCAACTTGATTATGCATTATGACCAACTTCTGGCACCTGCTTTCTCACATGACGACTAGATTTTCGTGGCAATTAATGCGCTTTTTACCAATACAGTGGATACGTTTGCAATCTACTACGATTATTTGGGAATAAATTTAGTGGATCTCTTCAATTACAGTGGAAGCGTGATGTTAATAGACAGATTGAACACTCCAACAATAAATAAATAATAATAAATAACTTTTTAGCAATCATATGAAAGTTAAACATAAAAAAGTTAAGAAGAATAGTTTTTCCATGGATAGCACAAGAAGTAAGAGAGGAGATACTTTCTCACCTTCTTGTGTTGACAAAGCGGAGGTTGGAAATGAAATTTTAAAAATGGAGTCAAAAGCTATTGGTTCAGATAACATCCAACCAAAATTTATTAAGATTCTCCTACCCGTTTTGCAACACCAAATAACGTTTATTTTTAATACTATTTTGCCACTTCTGTTTTCCCTGATATCTGGAAAGTTGCTAAAGTTTTGCCATTACCTAAGGTTCGACAAGGATTAATTGTATTCTTGGATTTTTCAAAGGAATTTGACAGCGTCAATCATAACATTTTATTGAATAAGTTAATGCTAAGTTTTTCTTTGAAAACTCTTTATGCAACATGATCAAATCATACCTTTTTAATAATAGGTCACAGTATGTGTTTCACAAAAATAAGTGCTCTCGCAGATTAAACGTTCCAATTGGCGTCCCGCAAGGCTCTGTGCCCCCTTTTATTTTCCTGTTTCATTAACGATATAATAGAATGTTACTCAGATTTCGAATATCACATTTATGCAGACCATGTTCAAATTTATAAAATGTTTCCAAAACCAGATACAATACCAGCCTCCAGCTGAATGAATCAGGAATTGTGTAAAATTTCATTTTGAACAGTGTTAAATGAGCTGAAGCTCAATCCAACACATATCAAAGCCATGATTTTAAGCAAAAGCAGATGTGAAGAACACTTCCCTACTCTCTTCCTCAACCAGAACCTAATCGCATATGTGGAAAACATAAAAAATCTTGGGGTTTACTTTACGTTCGACCTTAACTGGGATATACATAAAAATCTATGGTGAGCTTCGAGGCTTAAGTCAGACAGTAAAGTATTTACCAACCAATGTGAAGCCATTATGCTAACATGGACTTTGAGTCCAAGAGAAAACTTACTGTTGCATTTAACAGCTGCGCAAGATACATACATGTATGAAAAGAAACGACCAAATTTCCGTCTACTCCAAACAAACAGCAGATTGCTCCTTGTCAAGTGTTTTGAAATATCGAACTTGTTATTGTTGCAAAAAGTAATACAATCTGAGGAACCAAAATATGTTTTTGACCATATCAAATTTGTGAGAAGTAATCGGACATTACGAATAATTCTACACAGATATACTGGTAAGTACCTTATGACCTCAAGGCAATTTTTTGTACATGCCGTTAAACTTTGGAAATAACTTCCACTCAGTATCAAACTTATAAGTAACACAAACACTTTCGCGAAAAAGGTTTTTACATTTTTTGCCGAAAATTCCTAATTCCTGCATTTCTTTTTTTTCTATACCTGTACTTTCTTACGTTTTTAAATTTTCGCTCTCTTCCCTTTCTTTTCTTCATTATTTCATTTAATATTCAAAACTGAATTTCTTTTTTAATTTTTAAGTTTATTATTTAAAATGTGTGTAACTCTGAAATATAATATAAGCATGTGCAACTTAAAAGATGTATAATTTATATATAAACTAAATACTAGGTATATGCTGTCAAGCAAAAAGGCCACTCAACAATGACGTCTCGGTCAGAACGGCACCTTCGACAGGTCTGACTTTGAGGTAAGACTTCGTCCACTTCGGCTCCGCTATAAATTCAGACAACGACACCAGCGCTGAGAACAAAGGAATAATACCTCTTGCCAATCGCTGGGCTAAGAAGGCAATTAACTAGTAAAGCCCTCTCTCGAACAACATAAGCTACCCTATATAAGACACTAATAAGACCTCAGCCAACTAAGCATGAAAAACTAGAAGCAGCTATGGAAAAATCAAGCTAGCTGAAGACGCTTGTTCACTGATGCCAAGATCCACCCCGGACTATAACGCCACCTAAAGTAAGTAGGTTATACACAATCATGTCTGCTGTAGCTAAAACGAAACTCAAATACCCAGCCATTACCCATAAATGGCACTAGCATCGCTTAAACCAAAAATCTTTCAATTCTCAGTATGTGTGGCAATAACAATTTAAGTTGGAATAACAACTAGCCATGTGAGAAATATCTCACCCCCTCTGATCTGGCTTCAATATATAAGGCTTTCATATGCCTAAAATTGGAGTACATATTTGGGCAGATGCCCCTTCGACTTATTTGCACTTGCTAGATAGGATTCAAACCCGTGCATTAAAATTTAAAAATCGATTAAAACCCTCGACCACCGACGCATGTCTCTTGCCTCACCTTGTTCTATTGCTACCAACCAACAGTGCTTATCAGCACAGCTCAAGCCCGCTTTCGGACGTACCCTCAACTATAAAAAAAATAATTTTTTTTCATACAACATTTTTTTATCTAATTGTTTGAGAAGGCCTCACTGATCCACGGTGTAATTCTATTGCGTTTAGAACAATTTAGTGGTAAACTTAAAGACTCTGCGTCTTTGTAGAGCTTTCCATATAGCTTTATAAGACTATAAAAATCGTGTAGTGAGTTTATGTATGATAGAGTGACTTTTCACACACCTGTTCCCAATAGTTTAATTAAAGACTTTCATTTGGTTCTTCGTAGTTAATTTTTTGGTTTGGGACTAATTCGTTAATTCCCCAACATTGTGTAAACGAAACAATTGGATCGTTTTTTAAAACTATGTATGTCATCAAATGAAAAAAACAATTTCCTGCTAGAATTTATTCTCAAAAACACGAAAATAATGTTCCTTAAGAAATGCGTCGACTTAAAAAAAAATTTGAATTTTTGTAAATTATGAACTATGACCAGTTCTAATTATTTGACAGAGAATACAATGCGATACATAAAAGGATGTGTTACTAATGGTTTACAATTTTGGGATTCCTAGAGTATTTGTGAATGCGTCGAGCCGTCATCTAAATTAAATACACATTTATTGTGAAATCAATGTAGAGATTTATTGGTTAATAGAGCTCGGTCTATGTCAATGAATTGTACGCAATACTCATGTCACCATCATGGCTTCTGTTGCAAGCGACTTTCAATAAGTCAAAATTATCGATGACTTTTTAAAGTACAGAGTCAATGGCCGTTATTAGGCTGGGTTATTAGCATGGACCTTACTCTTCAAATACCCCTGCAGGAAGAAGTCTAAAGGTGTCATATCGCATGACCTTGGAGTCTAATCAACTTATCCTCTAAGCGAAATAATGCGAGCTTCAACTTTCGTACGCTGTAGTTGATTTAGAGAATGCGGTGTACTCGTATGTAAAAAAAAACTCTAATTTAATTCGAAATAATAATACTCCATGTTTTTCTTAAAACGTTTAACGAAAAGATGTTTAAATCCGTTTTTTGCCTTTTTCTAATTTCTGCTGGTGACGTCATAGTCTCCACCATTTTCTCCCCCCTCGATGGAAGAAACCGTTCGTTCAAAGCCTTTGATGCCGTTTCCCTTCAATCAGGTTTAGCAAAGAAACTGTCGAATATCTTTGGGCTTCACTGCAGCTGGTATTCCCTTTCAAACATACATATGTACATACATATGTAAGCATGTGCATCAGTCCATCATGCAATGAAAGAAATTATTAATGCACTATATGGTATGTATAATAAACAGAGAACATTGAGGTACACAGGACCAAAGAATACCTCTAAAAAGAAGGATCACTCCCCCTGAGGTTGACAAAATCCACCCGTCGTACTAAAAACCAACAACAACGTCTCATTAGATCAAATAGCGCAGATCTATTGCTTTGTTTCAAATTCCAAATCCCATTTAATTTTGCCTCAGTAAGAATGCATACGATAGTCTGCCCGTCATTTTTATAGATGTATATAGATGTATAGTAATTACTGAAGAGTAGCGCGCGAATTTATTCTTATTATTTTATGTATTTCATTTCCATGGAGTGTGAAGAGAATTTCAAAGTTTGCATGGTATGTACATATATACTGAATGTGTATATTTGGATGGCTCGTGAATGTAGTTCATTGAATTAAGTATGTTCGTGTTGTGTTGTTTATTGAATTGTTGTTTGTACGGACTGTGTATGGAGAGTTTGCTTTTTTTTTGTTTTTTCTTATCTTTATTGTTCGGAGTGTGTAATGGGTGGATATTTTGTGGATTTTCACTAAACGGAATGTGTATGTTAATTATATATGGTGTCTGCATACATATGAGAAGTGCGTTTGAAAATTGGTTTTTGTATTCATGATATTGAGTGCGTTTAAGTGAAGCGTGTATGTATAGTAATTCCATGTGCAGGAGTTTGAAGATTAAGTTTTTTTTTTTGTGAGTGGTATGACAGTTATTGCAAGCAAAATTGGATTTGACTGTTCCCGATGTGTGTGGAAGGGATTATTATTATTATTTTCATTTATTTATTTATAATTATTTTATTATGATTATTATTATTTATTTATTTATTTTTTTCCTATGAGTTAGGAGTGCGTAAAGTATGAATGTTAATTTTATTATTTTGATATGAATTGATAATGAAATTGATAATTGTGTATCTGAAGATTGTGTTGTATACATGTATTATAATGTAGAATTATTAATTTGAACAATACTATCAACAAAAAAGTCATTAAATTTATTTGCTATGTCTTTAGATTGTGTTGTATACATGTATTAGAATTATAGAATTATTAATTTAAACGATACTATCAACAAAAAAGTCATTAAATTTATTTGCTATGTCTTTAGATTCCTTGTAGACAACTCCGTCATATACTATATCTTTTATATCACAACGATTCTCTTTCTTTAGCACATATTGTTTCACGTTTCGACACATATCTTTTTGGTTTCTTGAGTTTTTGACTTTACGTTTGATAGATTTACCTTTGTACTCTTTAATTTCAGCTTTATACTTGTTTCTAATTATTCTATACTCCCGCCATCTCCCGACATTTTATCCATTACTAAATAGGGCCTTATTAAAACAGGTAGTTTTCCTTCTTTTCAATTCTTTGAGTGATCTTCCAAACCACTCATTCACAGAGGACTTCTTGCGTTTTACATGTGTAAAATATTTGATTACTTCGTTTATGACTTCGCGAAACATTTCACCCATTGTATTAGCTTCCATACTATAATTAATCAGTCTCAATTTGCTATTCGCTAGAGCACACTGGAACGAGTCGCTCCTTGTGTTGACCACTTTTACCCATTTATCAATCTCCTTTTGCTCCCTTCTGGTTTCAAAATTCACACTAACACTACTTTCGCCTCCACGTTCCTGGCATTTGTAATAGCATAATCAATCAAAGTTCGAGACTCTTCTGTTATTCTGGTTGGAGACTTAATAATTTGCTTACACACGTTCTGTATAATAATGTCGAGCATATTTTTTCTATAGGTTGTTTTATTTATTTTATTGTTGAAATCTCCCAAGATCACAAAATCTTTCTTCGTATCAGTTAATTCTTTCATGAGGACCGAGAATTCTTCACAAAATGTTTTTTTTGACGAAAAAGAACCAGCACTAATCAAGTTTATTAGCCACCATATGTCCATATTTTTGGAGTAGTTTATTAAATTTCGTGACTATATAATTTTCTTTGTATAAATTAAGACACGGCTGGATATGCTATTACATCTGTGGACATTATAATTAGGAATGCATATTTCTTCGTCAAGGACATCTCTCGAAACATGCGTTTCCGCCAGAACCAATATGTCACATTTTTCGTCAATAACAATTGCTTGTACTTCGTCAAAATTGTTTATTAGTCCTTCGACATTCAAATTAATCACAGTAATATATGTTGGTTGCTAATACTCTACACGGTTTCTTTGGACTTCAAGTTTTTTGACAAATACTTCACACTGATAACTTCGACAGTCATGATTTACGTTAAGATTTAAACCTAAATTTTCGTTCGCCATCATACAATTATTGCACTTAAAGTTTATAATATCACAGCTTTATGATTGTATCCGCAACAGTTGTAACACCTTATAATTGGCACATGGTCATATATAAAACATCTGTCCCATCCAATATTCAGTCTCCCTCTTTCCATAATTTGCTTACAGTCTTCTTTGTCTACCTCAATTATTGCTCTGTAGTATATAGCATTATTCTTTTTAACACTAAACATTATTGACATTATTAACATCATCATTAACATCATTGACAGTATTATTCTGCATTTTTATTGCCGCTTCTAATTCTCCTTTTTCCCATTCATTCCTCATTCTACTCACAGCCACACAAGGTTTTTTTAATTCAGGAACCATTACCTCATACCCACTTCCTAGTTTCATTTTAGCTTCTCTTTCCAAAATCTGCCTTGATTGATTATCATCACAGTTGATTATTATCGTACCGTCTTTTTTGTTTAATAAGCCATTTACTTTTACTGCCAATGATGCCGAATTTATTTTGTTTTTTATATCGTCTTTGGTTTTTTTATTATCTTGGGACACTTTTGGTCTAACTATTACGGGTGGCTCGTTTTTTAATGATTCCGCATATGATACCTTATTATTTTTTGCATTGACTTTTTTTATTTCACTTATTACTTCATTTTTTTCGTTACTTAATTTATTTACACTAACTAAAATTTTCTCAATATTTTTATTTTGCTTCTCCATCATCACCTTATTTTCTGTTACACCCGTATTGTTTCCCCTCTGAACAGCTTCCAATTTTTTCCCCATGCTGTCAACGACTTCTTTAAAATTTGCACAAATTTTACCACTTTCAACCTTATAACTTTCCATATGTTCATACATCAACTCTTTTAAATAATCACTATTTCTATTCATATTTAGTTGTACGTCCTTTAAAGCAATATCGACGTTCTTGAATGCAGTCATCACACATGAATCTTACCATATTATTTGAATTCAGTACACCAACCGTGTATTGATCCAAACCACAACAAACCAAACTGCAACATGGTATTGCTTCCCACATACTCCCTGGCATTTCAAGCCAGACTCCCCTCTAATCGCTGCTTTGCAATGGCTACGCTGATCTGGCATTGTCTAACCGAGATGTTTATGTAAACAAGCCCATGCAACACTCTCTTAAGACACTGCCCATGCAGCACAGTTATTGGCAAGTGACAATTTACTGCAATTTATATATTTTTTTTTTTTTGCTTTCTTGTTGTTTTTACTAAATCGTTATTTATGATAAACGCTCCACGTTTATTTAATGAAACTTATTCTGTAAATACGCCGGCTTTCCTTAATAATGAAAATAGCACTTTTTCAACTAACAAAAGCTACTAATTATTTTGCAAATAACGATTAAAAACGCATCGACTTTCACCACACTTTCGTGCAATTAAACGTCAAACGTTTTTGTATTGGTCGCTTGAATTCTCCCTGTTGCGTTTTGATCTTGACGACTCGCGTTATATTGACTTTACCTGGGTAAGTTTTCTTGATGCCGTCTAGACTCCATTTTTCCGATGCTAGTCTTTCATCTTTCAACAAAACCAAGTCTCCTTCCTACAGCTGATCCTGCGCTTTAAGCCATTTCGGCCTTTGCTGAAGTCGAGATAGGTACTCTTGCTGCCAATGCTTCCAAAAACTTTGCAAGTGCACTTGAATCGCCTTCCATCGTTCGACATGGTTTCGTTTGTCTGTGGTCAGATCTGCTTCCGGGACAATGAACAGAGCTTCTCCAATAAAAAAATGTGCTGGTGTTAGCGTCTGGAAGTTGTCGGGGTCTTCAGATACGGGAAAAAGGGGGTGGGAGTTCAATCACGCTTCAATTTGGGTAAGAGGCATATCAAGCTCCTTATACGTGAGGGTCCCATTCCCGACAATCCTTCTGAAGTGGTGTTTGATGCTCTTGACTGCCGCTTCCCACAACCCTCCGAAGAGAGGAGAAGTTGAAGGAATAAAATTCCACATCGTTCCTTCGTTTGCTAGCACTGTGGCTTATTCTTTCCAATCATGCGAAGCTTCTTTGAGAAGGCGATTGAGTTCTGCTTCTACTCCCACAAAATTTGTACCGCAATCGTTATAAATCTGACCACAGACTCTCCTGCGTTCTGAGAATCTTCCACTGCTTCCAAGTGGACCGGCTTAGTTACCAGGCAGACAAATATTGCTAAGTAGCCCTTAATGCACTTCGTTCCAAGACATTTTCATGTTCGTAGGCTGATGGGTCCTGCATAATCGACCCATGTGTGTGAGAAAGGTCTTGATATTCTAACTCTCGCTGCAGGAAGTTCTCCGATCAATTACTGTGCTGTTTTACTTCGGTTATACAGTTGTGTAAGTGCTTCTTGATGGCCCGTTTGATTGGAAGGATCCAATATTTTCTTCGAAGAAATCCGGTCATTAGCTGTGTCCCACCGTGAAGCGTCTTTTCGTGTGCCTCCTTGATAATTAGCCTTGTTAAATGGTTTCTTGGTTCCAATATCGTAGGGTGCTGCTGACATATTGGCGTTTGCATGCCTTCCGCCTACCCTTAGAATGCCTTCAAAATCTACAAAATGGTTCAGTGTACCCATCCCTCTACTTTGTTTGACATCCTTGAGAAACATTTCCTGCTGAGCATAACGAATGATGATTTAGTTGGCTCCCTTAAGTTCTTCTGAGCAAAGATATCCAGAATTAAGCTGATCTCGATCTTTACTACAATTTTCGATAAAACGTTTTGTGTAGGCTATAATTTTTATGAGACGGCTCAATTTTGAGGTATGTTCTATCAGCTGACAGATGATTTTGTCTTGGTTTTCAATGTGATGCGCCTTTATAATTTCTGGTCCTTCTTCAGTGCTAAGATTTGCTGGTTGATCTGAAATCTGTAAATCCCATGTTGATTGTAAGAATGAAGGACCATTCTACCATAGATTTAACTGAATTGGGGCCGATGGTAACATGCCACGAGATACGAAATCTGCTGGATTGTGTTATGTTGTGACGTGTTTCTGTATGTTGACATCTGTGAGCCACTGAATTTCATCAACTCGATTTCGCACAATCGTTTCCCACCAATCCAGCCCAAGGTGATGGTTGGATCGGTCCACGCAAAGGTTTCCACATTCTTCCAGCTAAGAATTTCGTGCACATAGTTGAAAAGTTTTGCCAGAGTAACAGCACCACATAATTTAAGACGAGGAAGGCTTACTGGTTGTACTGGGGCGACTTTCGACTTGAAGATGAGCAGATTACTAGTTATCTTGCCATTGCTGTCTTCTACTCGTATATTGCTGCTCCGTACGCCTTTTGTGAAGCATCACAAGACCCGTGCAGCTGAACTCCCCAACGAAGGCTGATTCAATATTTACCCAACGTGGAGTACTAATATTGTTTATCTGCTGTAAATCCTTATAAAAAAAATGGCCCATTCTTTTAGAAGATCATCCCAACCTAGCTTTCGAAGCCAGAGTTCTAGCATAAACAACTTAGCTTTAGTGATGCATGGGCTGATCAAGCCCATAGGATTAAACAGGCGAACTATTGCTGATAGGATCGTTCAATTTGTAGACTGCGGACTTGGAGAAAGAGTACAGCGAATAGAAAACTTATCGGCCCCTGGCAGCCACTGAATTGCTAAGGTTTTAATGCTGTCTACACCTTCGGATTGAAATTAAAACGAAACCTCATGCTCAAGAAAAGAAAACGTCAAACAACTCATCACAGTTCGAGGTCCATCTTCGTAAGTGAAACCCAGCTGAATTCATCACATGTTTGACTTCATGAATTCTTCTTTTACCTTCTCGGATGGTGTTTGGTCATCTACGTACATTTCAGTTGTCATCATTTTCGCTGCATCCGGGTTAAGCTGTTCTGCCTCTTCTGCTTGAGCCTTCAAAGTCCTGATTTCTTAATATGGAGCCGATGGTGTTCTGAAAGTGACAGTTTAAGTCTGAATATTAAGCCAAAATATTAGTTGGTATTTTGTATCCTGTTCGGACACCTAAATCTGCCGATACATCTTCTCTATATCTGCTATAAATGTGTATCTATATAATCGCCATCTCACAAGGGTGTCAGATTTAATGAAACGCCATCCGCTGTTTTAAAGAATGCGTCAAATACAACGCGGAGTTTTGTCGTGGAACTTTCTTCTTAAAAAACCGCATGATGTGGCAAAAATAGTGATTTTAGGCAATTTCATGTCTACCCTTCTTGATGTGATCGTTGATTCCGCCGTTGTATCATCTTCCTTCTGTGTAGAAACCTGAACCTTGTCCAAAAAGTGTAGTAAATAAGTGCAGAAAAATAAAAAAAATAAAAAAATTTCAAAAGATCCGGTTCTGATCGACCAAAATGTAGTTAATTTAAAGAATACTGTGAATGTAAAAAAAACTGTAGTTTAATTCGAAATAAAAATACTCTGGCTTTATTGGAAAATCGCAAATTGGATGACGAACTATCCCGGCAATACAACATCCAGCTAGCAAATCGAAGACGTCGTAGAACGTCCAAATGTTCAATTGTTGTGTAATTTAGATTTTATAGACGTGTTAATGAAGATTAACTTTTGAAATTGTTGACTTCGGCGTCGTATTGAGGTGCCTGGCTAACACTTTCGCCATATGCTAATATGGAGTTTGACCCGTCACATAAACAGTTCCTTCAAAACGCTTCACCATTGCATGAATTTCGGAATCACTAGAGCGATTATGTTGACCGAAAGAGTAACAAATTTCACTAAATGTTACTTTTACAGATCGCCCATTTTCGAAATCAGATTGAATAATAAAAACGCGTTATGACTAGAATTCCCAAAGATTGTGTGACATCTGTCAAAAAGATCCAAAATTCACAATACTGTTTGGTCACCCTTTACCATCGTCATAAGTCATAAGTGGATCACTTGTGTAAATATTTATAGTGAATCGTAATACGAATCAGTCACAAAAGATCAGAGTTGATCAGTTAAGTGAAGTTTTTGAAAATTTTCGAACTGAAGTAAGTAAAGTATGCAATTTATATATAAAGGCTTATATTATTCTATTTGTTTGGTTACTCTTGTTCGAAAACAAATTTGTTATGGTAGTGATGTATTCGACAAACAAAACACCTATATCAACTGCCGATCTCTTAGCTATATTAGAGGAGAATGACGATTTATTGCAGGCTGATACAGTTGATGCTGTGTACATTCTGCCGCATGAAGACGAAGTTGCAGGTAAAGAAGAACTTAATAAGGGCGTATGTGAGAACGAGATCGATTCCCCAGGCATCGTAGGGATCTTAGAAATACATGCAAGTTCACAAGTATGTCTGAAGACTCAGACAATAATCAATCCTTTTGGTTCGAAAAAAAGCAAAATTACTCGTATATAAAATACTCTTTCGAAATGGAAGAAAGTTAACCCAACATATACAACAGAACCAGAAAATAAATAGAAAAATAATTTAGAGCGAATTGACAATAGTATTTGTGATAAAATCCCTTTTGAAGTTTCTTCAATGTACTTCAGGGAAGATGTATTGCAAAAAATAATTTCTTATATTTAAAGACACTTTACTTACTTACTTTTTTTAAGTGGCGCTACAGTCCGGGTGGACCTGGGCCTCAGTCAACAAGCTTCTCCAGCCAGCTCGATCCCTGACTAGTTTCCTCCAGTTTCGCACGCTTAGTTGGCTGAGGTCCTCTTCAACTTGCGTGCGCCACCTGAGTCTTGGCCTTCCTCTACTGCGCTGTCCCTTGGGGGCGGATTCGAAGACTTTTCGGACCGGAGCATTGGTTTCCATGCGCTCTACATGACCCAGCCATCTGGATCTTCACTCTTCTGGCTAGATCCATGTCGCTGTACAGTCCATACAGTTCGTCGTTGTATCTACTCCTCCACTCACCGTCAATGCAGACGGGACCGAAGATCGCCCGAAGAATTTTCCTCTCCAAGCAACCAAGAACACCCTCATCCATTTTTGATAATGTCCATGACTCTGCGCCATAGAGCAGGACCGGGATTATTAAGGTCTTATAAAGGGTAACTTTTGTTGTCTGAGAGAGGGCTTTGCTACTCAATTGCCAACAGACTACCTCAAAGTTATATCTGTCGAGGGTGACGTTCTGCCCGAGACGTCGGTGTTGGTTGTCCTTTTTGCTTGACAGCATATACTTGGTCTTACCCTCATTGACCGCTAAACCCATTTACCCCGCTACCATCTCAATAATCGCGAGAGCGCCACTGACATCACGCTGCATTCTCCCGATTATGTCAATATCCTCGGCGTATGCGAGTAGTTGGACGGACTTTTGAAAGATAGTGCCTCTTGTGTGTGCTCGTGAGTTTTGCACTATTCTTTCAAGTACGATGTTGAAAAAAACGCACGACAGCGCATCGCCTTATACAAATCCTTTCTGGACATCAAAGGTCTCGGTGAGATCTTTACTGACCTTGATGGAGCAGCGTGCATTCTCCATCGTCATCCTGCACAGGCGGACGAGTTTGGCAGAGATGCCAAAACTAGACATTGCTCTGTATAGCTTGTCTCTATAGATGCTATCATACGCGGCCTTAAAATCGATGAATAGGTTGTCGGTATCGATCTGAAGCTCATGGGTCTTCTCCAAGATCTGCCGTAGTGTGAATATATGGTCGATGGTGGACTTTCCTGGCCTGAAGCCACACTGATATGGACCTATCAGGTTGTTGACGAACGGCTTCAGGCGTTCACACAATACGGCGGATAAGATCTTATATGCGATGTTAAGGAGACTGATGCCTCTGTAGTTGGCGCAGTTCAGAGGGTCTCCTTTCTTGAGAATCGGACAAACAATGCTGAGGTTCCATTCATTGGGCATATTTTCGTCCGACCATATTTTACAGATGAGATGGTGTATGCTTCTTACCAAGTCATCGCCTGCCGTTTGGAAGAGCTCGGCAGTCAGGCCATCCGCTCCAGCAGCTCTGTTGGATTTAAGCTTCGATATGGCTATCTTCACTTCATCCAGGTCGGGTGGACGGAATTGTTGGTCATCATCCAAGTTGAAAGGATGATTCTGCCTGACAGCGGTTTTTGGTCCGTCATCGCCATTAAACTGTCTGCAGGAATGGTTCTTCCAAATCCTCAGCATCGACTGCGATTCTACTACGATGTTCCCTTGTTCATCTCTACAGGCTTCGGTTCGGGGTTTGTTTCCGTGGCATGTTATTTTTACCTTTTGGTAAAACTTCCGAACCTCATTCCTGGAGTAGCATCTCTCAATTTCCTCGATCGCGCGCTTCTCATGCTCTTTGTTCTTCCTCCTGAGAAGCCGGTGTTCGTCTCTCCTCTTCCGCTCATAGAGCTCATGAGCAGCTCTGGTCTTTCTAAGCAGTGGCGCGTCATATGCATCTTGCTTAGCTGCATGTGCCGAAAGCTGAGGACTTCATGTCTTAGTCTGCCTCCGACAACAAATTCGCATCCAAATAAGCGCTGCTTTTGCCGTCGATAGTAATTGCCATAGTAGATATCGCAGTTTTTCATCTTCTTTTTGTCCGGCCCATCTCATCGCATTTCTTGAATGGCGGTTATGTCTGCTTTGCAGCAATCTAGGTCCTCCGCCAGTTGCTCGGCTGCGCGTGGTCTATTAAGGGATGTAACATTCCACGTGCATATCCGAAGCTCGTTGTCCTGAAATCGTTTACGTGGGTTGTCAACAGTAGATCCGTCCATATCCGAGGCTTGTTGATGTTTCGTAACTTATGCTTTTTTTAAATGGCCGGGCAGTGAATATATTTACCTATAAAATAGAGTAAACACATCAAAAGTGTTATATTTTGTAACCTCAGGAACTAATTGGTTAACAAGGAGGGATATTTACCTACTAGCCTAAGTGCTTCATGCTCAAAATAATAATCCAGTCATCATCCTGTGTAAGGAATTTTTTTTACAATATTACAAAAAGTGGTCGATAAAAGTAAGTAATAATGAACTACTAATGCTTTTAAGTACATATTTTAGTATACTATATGTGTTTAAGTCTATTATTATCAATAAGTTCTTGATATTCTCATCCTTTACAAGTCTACTTATTTGCTCTAGAAACACACTAAAATTTGAGTTTTGCAGACGGTATTTGCAAAGAATATCAGCACTATTGAAATTAATGGAGTTGTAAGGATCAGCGGGTGGGGGGACGATCTTACCCGCTAAATTTTGAAATTTCTATGCACAAAGTAAACTTTTGTAACAGAAGGAGGACATTCTTTATTTCTACTGGGGGAAGGACATGAAGAGGCTGAGGAACGTGACTCTACCGTACTGCACACTGATCACAATCTTGTAAGCGTTAATCAACTTTTTTCAAAATTAGAGCTTTTTCTTACAGCAAGTTCTAACAATATTACAAAAAAAGGCTTTATACTTCAAGTTCTAACAATATTATAAAAAAAGGCTTTATACTTCAATATATGGCATTGCCGGACTTGTAAAATCAAATTGAAACAGTAGTGTCAGTATGGCAAAAGAATAAAAAAATAATTTAAAATTATTCAATAATTTAATAAATCAATTTATAAAATGTTAGAGTGTTACAGACTTCGTTGTACACTACTACACAAAAAGTTTCTGACGCGTGTTGGGGAGCACGCATTGTTATCACTCTACACTTTATGCATTATTTACACTACTCGATTAGTCAGTTTTTTTTTATTTTTAACAACAAAAACAAAAAAACAAAAAAAAAACAATATAAAAAAGTACATTCAAAATGAAGTGCGGTTCATGTTGCCTAAAAATAGATCATCCCGATCTTAAAATCCAATGTGCGGGTTGCAAAGAATTTTTTCATACAAAGTGCGCTAAAATCGACGGAAAAGAGATTGACTTCTACGTTAAGAGCAATCAACCTTCCAAATGTTCGTCGCGTATTTCTCTGCGTAAAAATTCTATTCGTGCGGATTCTCCGGTCATTGCACTTTCTAACGTCAGTACATCGAAGAGTTCAACATATAATCGCGATCATCAAAACAACAATGTTGTGTCACCACCATCCAACAACGGTGACAGTACTAAAGAAGAGAAAATAGTGACAATGCAAATGCCCCTTAGTGAAATTATGGAGCTTAAGATTGCAATTATGAAGGCACTGAAGAAAATTCAGGTATTGGAAGCAGACAATGCTTCGCTATGTAAGAAAGTGGTGTGGCTTGGAAATAAAATAAACTTTCTGGAGCAGAAAGAGAAACAATGTGCAGTGGACATCATTGGTCTCTCTGACGTTAATACTTCTAACGTTGGAGAGAGTATTGAGAAATTATTTGCTGTTATGGGAGATAAATCCACCTCAGAAGCCATCGTCTCATCATTTAGAAAGAATGCACATTTACGGAGCGGTAAAAAAAGCAACATTGTGTGCAATAAGTTCTCATCTTTCTCGCGTAAGACCGATGAAATAAGGAAGATGCGTTTGCACAGTGAAAAAATTGCATATGAGTTTCTAAGAAATAAAAATAACTGCGACAGTGGTGATCGAAAAAAAAGTGACACCAGCAGGAAAATTTATATGAATGATTGTCCCACTCCCTTTACAAGATCTCTACTCTATAAAGCAATTGAACTAAGGAACAATCATAAATGTAAGTTTGTTTGGGTGAGAAATTCAACCGTTCTCATCAGAAAAAAGGAAGGTGATAGAACAACAAAAATATACTCTTTTGAAGATTTACAAAGAATCGAGGGGATAGATAATTAGCTTTAAGTATTCTTTCTTTTCCTCTTTTAAATAATGTTTAATTGAAATAATAGTCTTAGTAACAATTTTTGTAGATCTTCTCCAAATTGCTATAATAACAATGTTACTCGTAACTTTCCTATTGAATCCGAATATTTCAATTGCTTTTGTATAGATCATTCAAAGAATGGACAATCTTCTGGTTTTTCGGTAATCCATCAAAACATTCGCAGCCTGAGAAAAAATTTCGATGCATTTCCCACTCACCTTTCATCTCTAGACCATTTACCAGATCTAATTTTTGTTTCAGAAATCTGGATGTTTGATGAAAAAATCTCCAACTTCCATGTTCCTAATTTTTTGTTTGATGCAGCATGCAATAATACATATGCAGCTGGTGGTGTTGGTGTATTTTTTTGTGCCTATAGTTAATCATAACTCGGAATATTATGATTCGATAACTTATTGCTGTACACCCAATTTCAGAAAAAGGACGCACACATAAGGTTTACGGTATCTTCAAATCAAAGATATTTCTCATGCTGCGTATATGTGTAATGTACGAGGGCGGGTCAATAAGTCCGTGACTTTTGGATTAAAACACAGATTTTTTGATAAAAAAATAATTTTATTTTTCAACGTAGTCTCCCTTGAGCTCTATACACTTTGTCCAACGCTTCTCCAATTTTTTTATCCCTTCCAAAAAAAAAATGATTTGTCGAGGTCCTCAAAATAGGCCTTTGTTTGCGAGATGACTTCATCATTGGAGTCAAATCTTTTTCCACAAAGCCATTTCTTCAGGTTTGGTAACAAGAAGTAGTCGCTCGGAGCCAAATCTGGAGAATAGGGTGGATGAGGGAGCAATTCATAGCCCAATTCATGGATTTTTGCCATGGCAACTGCACATGTGTTTGTGGTCGACTGTGAGCAAACGCGGCACCCATCTTGCGGAAAGCTTTCTCATGCCCAAGTGATCATTCAAAATTGAAACCACTGAGCCATGCGAGATCCCTACGGCTTCCACAATCTCTTGCACTTTCAATCTTCGGTCGGCCAACACCATATCGTGAATTTTTTCGATTGTTTCGGGTATAGAGACCTCTACTGGGCGTCCAGGACGTTCGGCATCTTCAGTGCTTGTACGGCCACAACGAAATTCAGTAAACCACTTTTTTACCATTGAAATCGATGGTGCAGACTCCCCATAGTATTTATCAAGCTTAGCCTTGGTCTCGGTAATGGTTTTTTTTCGCAAGAAATAATGCTTAATAAGCACACGAAATTCACTTTTTTCCATTTTCTCCTCAAATTAGTGAGTAGTCTGATAAAAATAGCTGTCAAACACAAACTAACTGACGCAGCAAGTTTAAATTTTGACAGGAGTCAACTGACAGATGCCTGTTGACAGGATCAGTGTTGCTGTTTCAGTAAAGAGGTCAGAAATTCAAAAAGTCACGGACTTATTGACCCGCCCTCGTATATAAAGATATTCAAGATATTGTACATTTCGTAGTAATAATAATATAATGTAAATAATTGTTTGCAAAATAAGAAGAAGGAAGTTTAATAATTAGCATTACGATTGCATCTTTAAAAACATCCAATAGTATTTTTTATATGTGAATAGTTATGAAGATGAACGATATGCACGGGCAGACTCAACAATTAATGGCTATAAAAGCAATCAATCAATTACGGGCAGAAGATCAATACTCCGTTTATAGCCATTGTTGATCGCAGCGACGCTGAAGACGGCGGGTCATCATAGGCTAGATTAGATTAAGATTTTGTTTTTAATAATAAATGAACGGTCCCCGTTGACCGATGAGAATAATTCGTCGAATAAGAGGAAGCTACAAAAAACATAAAATAAAATCGTTTTTTTTTTCGCAGTTTAAGAACAAGTGTACAAATTCAATAAAAACTGCGTGAGAAAAGAAAATGTGCGAATTAAGTGACGGTATATTGTGACAATCACTATACGAAAAAGTTAAACAGTAGTCTTGAAAATTCATGATAAAATCAAATCACTACGAAATAAATGAGCATATCATCACAGTGTACAAATAGTTGAAGGTCAGGATCGCAACACAGTTCGTAAGACGGAACAACGAAGTGTATTGAAGTAAAATTTACCAATACACGAAGAAACGGGGTAAAGAACTTAATAGTGAAATAAAGTGAGAGTCAGTGCTTCAATGGAATAATGTCTATTGATGCTAACAGAATTGTTAGTGAGTCAAAACCAGCCACAGAGCAGGAGAGCCGCAGTGAAAAAAGAGATATATCGGGCACGTTACCCTCGTTTTTAGAAACAATTGATCAAATTGTTTTAGAATTTGGTAAACAAGTCCCACAAGTTTTTCGGGTAATTTATAATGAAAAAATAATTGGTGCCGCGAAAAATTACTTAGCAAGCGATGTTCTAGCAACGTGGGATGAATGCAAGTAGAGGCTTAAACTGCACTACCGACCAACGAAGGACCAGCTCAGTATCATAAAGGACATAAATAGCACTAAGGTATTTACTATTAACCAATTATTAAATGTAGTCCAAAACATTGTTAATAATATTACCGAATGTGCCGCCTTTAGTGATCAGGGTCTAGAAATAGCCGCTTGTTTAAACAGTACATTTATTTTAAAAGTCGAAGAAGTTACAGCCGGTGCATTAGCTGCTGAAATTCAGAATAAATACTCTTCGTCGAGCATTAGGGCTACATTACAGAAATACATAGGTCAGGATAAATATAACCTTAATAAAGAAAAGGGTTATAAATCACACAACAACCAACATAGGGCACCAAACTCTAAAAACCAAAAACCACAAACGCAAAATGATAGCAATTTTAATGGCAATAGGCCTCAGAAGTCAGGACAAAAGGGAGGAGTGCAATCAAAGCCACATCCCTATTCAAATCAAGTAAGAGTCCAAAGTAATTATGGTTATAATAACAATAAGAACTCCGGACAACACAGATCAGGACAGAGTAGCGAGGGTCAAATGGAAGTAGATACTCTTAGTACTAAAGAGGAAGAGAATAGGATAGAAAACAAGTTTTTTATCAATTAACCTCGGATGTAAAAAAAAAAATTCATTTAAATAATATTAGAAAGCAATAATTTTGTAGCCTTAATTGGTACAGGTTCTATAATCCGCCTTCTAAATTCCAATAGAGTACTCAATGAGTTATACAAGAAAATAGCAGAATTTCCCATACAAATTAATACTGTTCAAGGTCTCGCAAAAGAGAAACCAGAACAAAAAAAATCCAAGTGTCCCCAACAATTAAAATGCCATACAATGCTAGAATGATATGGACAAAAATAGCATTTGACAAACCATACGATTTTTTAACCGGGATGGATTTGATAACGCAGCACGCTCAAATAATAGATTTGCAAATCCAAGAAATTTTACTGACGAAAGATATCCATCTTCCCTTCTTATCCAAATTACTCAACGACGTAAATACGTTATAAGCATGTGAAGCTAGCTAAATTTAGAAAGATCATCTCAAAGATAAGGAAAACCAATGTATTGAAACACTTCTTAATAAATATTGATATTTCGGGAAGGACACCAATTGACAAACACGAATACAGTGGTTATGACATTAGCACTACTACATATGAACAAATCAATTCTAAACTTTATAGATATCCACCAAAACATGAAGCAGAAGTCCGAAAACAAATAGATGAAATGCAGAAACAGGGTATTACTAGAAAACACAATAGTCGATACATAATTCTGCAGAACAAAAGTACAGAATTGTGGTGGACTATTGAAAATTAAATCGGGTAGCAGTAGATGATAAACGTGATATTTAAAAAACTGCTTTTGTCACACCATCAGGCCTTTATGAATATGCCAGAATGCCATTCGGGCTTAAGAATGCACCTGCTACGTTTCAAAGGATGATGAATATTATATAGTATTTGCGAGAGTACATAAGCAAAATTTGTATATCTTGATGATATTTTAATATTCTCTAAAAATCTTGAAGAACATTAAAAGTCTTTCGAGAAAATATTTAAAAAGTTGCAAGAACACAATCTAATAATTCAGGCTGATAAATGTAGCTTTATGAAACAAAACCATCCATCAATACAACGTAGTCCAACAAGTTACTATACAGCTATTCTCACGAGGTGCAAATGTCAAATTCATTAAGTGTTCACAGAGGGCTGCTGAAATCTAAACCGAGGAGGGGGTACACACACAAATTTCCATCAATCACACATTGGTGCACAGTGGTGTTAATAAGACGTATTAAACACTAAACTTCATGAACAAATTCAGTTACTAATTGGCGATTGTAAAAATGTCAAGAAATAAAATACGACAGGAGGCCAATTAAACCCAAATTTCATATTACAGAAACTCCGACGAAGGAAGACGAAATTCAGGAATAGAAGACAAAGATCTCTCAGTCGAAATGAAAATACAATTAGTTTCAAACAACTACAATGATCGGTTTCATTCAACAATTAGGGCAACACCTAGAAAAGCTAAGGGCGAAATTAATAAACAAAAGTTAAGTAATAGAGTTCAGGAAACAAAAAATAAATAAACTTAATGAAAAATGAGAAGATTACACAGAACAAAGACAGGTAGGTCCGATTAAAAATTATAAACACGTTAGACAAAAATACGAGTAAGCAACTAGATATAAGATCAGGAATTTAAACAATGTGTACTTAACAAATATTAAAAGACCACATAAATTTACTGGTAATACTATTGATCATGCTATTCACAATACCAACGGTACATGCAACACTTCAGATAACACCAATCAATGAGCAGTCAGGGTATTTGAACAGAGACAGTTCAAATCACTAACCAAACTAATATTATTTTACACCTTTTAAACCCTTAAGAAATATTACGAAAACCAACTACTCTAAGAACTAACCTTCGGCATATACAAATAGAAAATATAGATATAGTTTACAAAAGATTAGAAACTTTAATAGCTAAGACTTACTCAATAATACCTAAGAAAGCAAAAAGACAGACAGACAGAGGTTTATTGAATTTTATTGATTTATTGAAACAGACAGACAGACAGAGGTGTATTGAATGCAGTAAGAAATGCAGAAAAATGGCTTTTCGAAACTATGGACGATATAGATAGACAAATTATTTTCAATCATTTTGGAAACATCGAAGAAAACACACACAGCGCAATTTACACAATTAAAAATCAAATCAAAATTAATCAACATTTTAATGAAACCATTCATTCCTTACAAACGGTTTTACTGAATGATAGACAAAAAATACTACACACTTACAATAAAGTAGATAGCGTTATAAATAATATTTTAAAACAACAGTTATTCTTAGATCAGATCACTAAAGTAGGTTTTATTGACAATAAAGTCAACCAAATTCAAGATAATATAGTATCAGCCAAACATAATATAGTTCATCCAAGTATTCTCACAGCACAAGGAATTAATGAATATAAAATCGATTTTTATAGACTCAAATTGTTAAAGGTAGGAGTTACCGAATATAGAAATAATTTTGTTGTTATCGCAATAAATATTCCAAGAAATTACATATCAGTAGAAAAAATGTTAATAACTTCATTACCAAATAAAGAAAATTTTGAAATTGATAATAAAGATGAATACTCGTATATTGTAGAAATAGAAAATAAAACTTATGATTATCAACCCGATGTTACATTAAAAAATTTAATATTAAGCAAACACTGCATTGTAACGAAAAATTGTAAACCTAGATATAATAATGAGACGCAAATTTATCGAATAGATGAAACTACCATTGTTATTAAAAATGCTAATCAAAACTTACTAAAGCAAAATTGTGACGAACGAAAAATTGTACTTAATGAAAACTACCTTTTAAATTTTTACAACTGTCAAATAACGTTACTTAAAGAATGATTCGAAAATTAACAAAAGATATTCCAAGATAAATAAGTTCATCCTGATAATAATAATAATATTAATATTCCCAAAACTTTGAATTTAAGTGTCTAGTAATTTCCAAAATATTTAAGAAATAAAAGAATTAAGGCTACACACAAATATGGTTATGGTTTAATCTTAAGCATTGTAATAATTTGTATCATTGTAACATTTATTTTAACTTTTTATTGTACTAAACCATATACAGTAAAAATATCGAAAAATAAAATTCAGGAGAACTTTTACTCAAACCGAGAAGGAGTATGCAACTCCGCAATTCCCGGTCAATCCACCCAAACCAGCGAGAATGGGGTCACACAATGCACGTTCCGCAATATCAGCAAATGACACCAAAAGCAATACCGCAGACTCAACAATTAACGGCTATAAAAGCGTTCAACCAATTATGGGCAGGAGACCAATATTTCGTTTATTGGTACCGCAGCAACGCTGAAGACGGCTAGATTCGATTTTTTTAGTTTTTAATAATAAACGAACAGTCCCCGTTGACCGATAAGAAATTAATATTTTTTTTTTCACAGATGGCTCGAAAATAGAGGAAGGAACAGGTTCCGGTGTCATCTGGAAAGACCCAGAACTAAGCGCATCTACAAGGCTACCGGACACTTGCAGTGTCTTCCAATCAGAGGTTCTAGCTGTCCTCAGGGTGACTGAGCTGATGCAGATGAGATCGGCATCGACAGCCAGGCCGCTTTTAAGGCAATGGAATCAACCGACATCAGCTCTAATATAGTCGGGGGCTGTCGCACAATGCTTAGTGCATTATGCATTCAGAACCGGGTGAGACTGTGTTGGTTGCCAGGACACTGCGGTATGGAGGGAAATGAACAACCAGACGAGCTTGCAATGAGAGGAGGGCTGCTCGACTATAGCAAGGTTGCTAACATCAAACCAGCCCTCTGCACAGAAGGAGACACTATCGAGGAAAAGATAATAATAATAATATAGAAGGACAAAAGGTATCCACCTGACCACTTATCGATGGTAAAAGTTCTAGAATACCGATTCAACAGAACAGGGATAAGCTTAAGGCTTTAATAGGAATCCTGACAGGACACTGTGGTTGTTCTCCTTTTATTAACCCTTTCCTCGTTATATGAACTTATGCGTAACGAGTTTCCCATTTTTACTGCATCGCTGCTGCTCCGCTTATGGAGCATACTGCTCGGTCCTGGATCGCTGCAGTGGTTAGCCCCAAGCGTTGTTGTGCATTTACCATCTGAGAAATCCAGAAATTCTTTTTCTGACCTTGTTTTCTTACAGTTGGAGTGACCGTAGTTGATAGTGCCTTTTTAACCGGATTTTCCGCATATCTTCCTTAAACGTGGCAATACCACCTTATTTTTTTCGCCTCAAGCTGTTACCTAATTCTTTGTTTGTAGACTTCCTCTTATACTCGTAGATCTTATGCAATCGCGTTTAGTGACTCCACTAGACATCCTTAACATTTTCATTTCCACTGCCGTCATTTTGTTTCGTACATTGTCCAGCACTGAGAACCGTACATAAGAGCTGGCCTTCCAACCGTGGTGTATAGTTTCCCCTTCCCTGTCCCAAAAGATTCCCGAATTGTCCCGCCATTTCATCCACCCCACACTCACACTGTGGTTAACGTCGTCGTCACAGGACACTTTCTTATGCTGAAACACGCAAAGACTAAAAATGACAGATACAGACATTTATAGATTCTATGGCGATCTACAAGCGGTCGAGGACTTAAGACACATACTCTGTGAATGTGAGGCAATATCGCGTAGCCGAAGGAAATTTTTAGGTAAATATTTCTTTGAAAACTTAGAGGAAATAGGCGGCACGGACTTCTTGGTTTTTGTAAAGAAATCGGATGTTTACCAGGGAGATTGTTTAGATTTTTGCCACATGAAATAATTTCAAATGGTCCCACAGGGATCGGGATGCGCCCGTTTAGGTGCCTAGTGATGTGTCTTATGACACACCCTGTTTTTACCTTACTAACCTTACCATAGGAATTAATGTGGGTGCGTAGAAATGACTTTTATGTTTACAATCAAATTCAATTCAGAAATAACAGAATCAAGAAGCCTTAGTTGGATAGGAAATAACGAAGGTAAGTATAAATTTGGGTTACAAGGAACTCTTTTATATCAATTATGTTAGCGAAAGTGAAGGACGTAGGGAGAGTGAAAATACAAACTTTGAAACAGAAGTTAGTAGAGAAAATACTAATGAAAGGAATAACGACCCAAGATTTGTAGAGGAAGCGGTAGTGGAATAAAATCGGAAATACTTCTTGAGAAAACACTTATTAAGACAGAAATGACCGAAGTACCGTCAATCCTTAATACAAGCTAAGAAGATTTTGATACGAGTCAAATTTGCATTCTTGCTAGAAATGCAGAAGATTTTGTTGCAAGACAAAGAAGAGTCAATGAAGTATCAGGAAATAGAAAAATAGAACTTATTACAAATCATTAAAAGCTACAGCGACATATTTAGCATAAAAGATGAAAAGCTTATGCACACAAATGTGACCAAACATCAGATTAGAACATTGGCAGAGTTGAGCAGGGCTGAACAGAGCTGTATGCAAAACCAGATTAACGATTTATCTGAAATTATAATGAACATACGAGTATTTGACCATATTATAAGCATTAAACATGTCCTTGAACTAACAATGGTTGACGGAAAGGTATGCAATGCTTTGACACATACTGTTTCACAGCAGGTGTACTATATTTGCTGAGCAAAGCCAATTAATATGCATGATTTTCAAGACTCCTTACATAGAACCATTAACGAAGATTGTTTAGATTTTGACAAATCTTCACTGCACGCGTGGATAATGTTCTTTGAATTTTTCATTCATCTAGCATATAGATTAGATTTCAAAAATTAGAGGACAGGAAATAATGAGAAACCTTCTATGAACGCAAGGAAAAATAGGAAATACAGGAAGCATTTAAGAACATTGGATTGATAATTGATAAGCCAAAACATGATGGTTGGAATTCATTCGATGGAAATACAGCGCGTAGATTTTTTGTAGTTCCTTCCGTATTCGTACGTTAAGTTTTTCAGATCGAACAATACTCGAAAAACATCTAGGCTATCAACAAATACTGATATGTTTAATAGATAACTTCTAACCTCAGATCCGTTGCTTTCTAACGAAAGAAATTTGAAAAAAGATAAAACAAAAAATTGATTTTATCTACAGGTTTTTTGAACTTATTGCTATAAACTTTAATTAATCTACATAAAAATATGTAATTTTAAAAGTTTTTTTATTTTCTATCATTTCAAATTATATTTTTAGTTTTGACCATACAAATGAAACCACTGTGAGCGGTTTTAAACCTGACCGTAGACGAATAGAGGTGTAGTGTAGTTAATTAGCAAGCTCCTCAGAAAGAATAAAGTCGTTCGTCGGAATGGTAGGTCACAACCGAAAATTTTTAAAAAATTTAGTGAATGAGCAGAGCTTCTGAACAGATTTCTTAAGAAAGATTTCCAATTCGACTAGGGTAGTGAGCAACAAGAATTGTTCAACAAACTAAAGGAAGCCATTATGAAATTTCCGGAAATACAATTGGTACTACGATTATAATAGGACATTTATAATCAAAACCGATGCGTCAAATAAGAGTATTGGGCTTTTCTAAGCCAACAACATGACGGAAGGGATCTACCCATCTAATTCATTAGCAGAACTTTAAACAGAGCACCATCGAAAAGGAAAGCTTAGCAATCGTGTGGGCCACTAAACACTAAACAGGCCATCATTAACGGCAGGAAATTCATGGGCCATGAACCAGGGTCTTCAACGTGAAGGATATCGGATCTGGGTTAGTTAGATCGAGACATAGTGTACTGTATTGTACGGTGTTGTGTTGCGTTGCTGTATATTTTGATATATTTAAAAGTACAACTATTGTTTTCTACGTTATAAATTGGACTGTGTTTTACAAATTCTTTCTTTTGTTTTTATATATGTTAGTTACAATATGTTATAAACAATAAGTGTCATACAAATTCATTCTATAAGTAATTTGGATGGGTGTTGTGGATTGACGTATGTGGTCGCTGTCTTCCGTGACGGTACGGTCTTCTGGTGTCTTCTCCCACATTCTCCCCCTGGTGAACTGTGTTCACAAAATCGGCTCGGCGTAACTACTTAATCCGAAACCTTTTGCTACATTTCGTATTTCGAAACGTGATATCACTGTTTAGCTCATAATCCATGATTACATGAAACGAGAAGGAAATGTTAAGTACATATAAAAAAGACCAGGTCAACTACTACGACATAACACATAGAGTGAACAGTACAGCTATGTATTTCATATTTTTGTTTCCCCCATAAGGTTTAGTAAAGAACGTTGTTGGTTTCGCAGGCTATTACCAGCTCGGTGTGGATTTCTCCCTTTTTTTTTTAATTAATTAATGTATTTTCTTTATTTATTTATTTTTCGTGTTTCTACCGTGGATTTAAAGTGAGTTATTATATTATATAGATGTTATTATCTATAATATATTTATTATTACCTATAATATATTTCTTATTACTCGTATTATATTTGAATATTTTATTCGCTGCATTTAATCGCACGCGCCTTTATGTGTGTTGGTGCGAACGTACGCGAAATTCCATTCCGGGGCCTTGAATGAGACTTCCAGTAAAGCCATGATTTGATTACGCCGATTTTCGAGTGGTGTTTTGAGTGTGTTGTGTTGTTGTCATTTTGTTATTACCATCTTTTATTTACAATAACGAATAACATTTTGTTTCTTTGCCTTTTATGATTAATTTATTTTGTTTAAATTATAGAATTTTGTTGTGTTAGGAATCTTAAATGTTGGTATATAGTATGGATTAATTGTGTGGATTTTCTGTTCAATGTACACATGTTGGATTTTGTATCTTGCTGTATTTGTTATGTCTATTATTGTACTTCATTTGTTATCCCCTTTTTTTGTATAATGGAGATGTATTCTCATGTGTATGAATGTCGTTGTGCAATTCACAGTTTGCTTGGTAATCATGAGTGCGGGTTCATTCGCTACCCCCTGATACAAGTAGTGCCAAGGAGGGACCCTTTGGCAACATAATATCCTCTTGCTCAGCGATGCAGTTGACAATTGCTGTATTTTAAGTATTTCACATAGGTTGGAAGAATTTGAATACGAATAAGACAATCAGTCGTTCCCTGACTTTAATAGTGTGTACAAGTGTTTCTATTTTCCTCCAGAAAATTTTAAAGTGTGTTTGTTATTTCTTTAGTAAACATTTTGACATATCCCTGTTCGGAAGAAAGTCAGCCGAGTGGTCGTGGGATTCGGCTACCATGTCCTGGGTCACAGGTTCAATCCCAGCAGCGCAATCCATGTTTTCTTTTTATTTATTAAGTAAAAAGGAGCTAAGTAACGATCTATTGGAAAATCACACGATGGAGCAAAATGAGTGTTCTGCTACGCCAATAGCGATACCGACAGGCTCAGCCGACAATCGATTGATAGGGTCGGATCACAATTTCTACCTTCGAAATGAAATAGTGAAATGGCGAATCGAGAGCTCGGGTTTCACCCAGTTCAGTGACGTGAATATGGCAAATAATGTCATCGCCAATGAAAAGGAACAACCCTAGGCTATTTCGAAGGAAGAGCTTCAAACGATAGTCGACACAATTAGAGGTAAGAACATTGTGCTCCGACACCTCCCACTAGAAGCTGTAGACATTTATTCCACCCTGTTTAAAAATGCAATAAATTAATCACGTTATCCAGGGCATTTAAAAATTGCGGTGATACATCCCATCCCCAATAGAGATAAGGACACCTCTAATCCGGCCTATCTGCTGCCGATCAGTCCCTTCCATATAATAGTAAGGTTTTCGAAAAAGTTATCAACAGAATCCTGATGAAGTGGGTTGAGGACAGAAATATTATTTCGGATGATCAATTCGGTTTCACGGCGAGGCAGGATGTTATTCATCCCGCGTCTAAAATGGTTTCTTATATCCAATGTAATAAAGCTAAGAAAGAGTGCACAGGTGCCTGCCGGATTGACTTGGAGAAGGCCTTTGATACCGTCTGGCTAGAGGGACTTTTCTGCAAGCTGAAAGGTTGGGTACCAGTAAACCACTGCTGTACATTCTTTTTTATATGCTCAGAGATAGACAGTTCATCGCGATGTAACTTCTGTTGCATTTCACTTTAAAACGGTCTGCAACAATTCGCGATTAATTCATCGATCCGTTTCAACACTTACACAAGTGATCTGATAGGTTAATTTCACCATACCATAGCGCACGCAGACGATTTAATTGCGTTTAGATCAGGTCTAAAAATTGAGGTCATAAACATTCTTTTACAACGTGACCTCGATAAAATTAAACGACATAGGTATTGATCTGAGCGGAGCTTTTGCCCTTAAAAAGAAACTGATTAATCTGCCCTTATCCGGCCCATGCTTGTATTCGGTTGTCCCGTGTGGTTCGACGTGAGAGCAAGTCTGGAGGAGAAGATTCGGGTGTTTGAGAGGGCTGGCCTTAGGGATTGTCTTCACTTATACAGAACACCAGTGTCTGAGTACACACAATACATTCTTAATGAGTTCTTGTACAGTATGGCGAACCTAATAACAGTGGACAATTTTGTTATTAAGTTTACTCGAATGCATATAACAGAAGCAATGACCTCGGCGAACAACCTGATCTTCGGGGCTAATTACCCCAATCACATGTATCACGGGAGAGTTCACCTTGACGGCCTTAATCCTCCACAAGCGTTCCTCTACCTCGACAAGAAATTTTTGACGTCGCTTGAACAGTTGCGCACGGAGCGTCGCCAGTTAAGTAGGGCGGTAGGGAGTCGCGACATGAGAGATGTTGGAACAATTTTGGTGGCTTGCTTGCAGAATAAGAGGAAGCTCCATCGTCGAATTCCTTCAATACAGGGTAGCTTCGTTGGGGAGGGAAGCATGTTAGTATAACAAAGCTTAAATAGCTTTAGGTAGGATTAAGGTAGAAATAAGAAAAGAAAATAACAAAATAAAAATTTTTTAAATGTAAAAAATAAAAAAATTATAACAAAATACAAAAAAAAAATAAAAAAAAAATAACAAGATGCGTAACAAATTTTTTTTTTATCGTTGTATTGTATTATATGTACGTACAATAAATTAGTATAAGTAGATTAAGGATTTTGGATTCAAAATATAGAATAATAATCAATGAAATAATGTTCGTAGCGTCGAACTACATATTTTAATTGTTAGTTTTAACTCAGTGTCTGCATGGGGCCAGAAAGTTAGAATAAGATAATTTTAAGTTAATTAAGCTAAATTATAAACGTTTTTGCACTTGTATGGTGTTGCCTTACTGAAACAACGGAGGGCCAAAGAACTGTAGCACACTTCAGCAAATTTGCGGAGTTGCAATTGCAAGCTATTCTCTCGGGTTTATCCAACTGGAATCTGAATTTACATGGAATCCGATGCACACATACAAATAACGGCCATAAAGACAGGTATTGCAGTGCTTTTTTTTTGCTATTTGTTTTGAGCGAATTGTTACAAATAGTTCGTATAAAAGTTTAACAAAATTGGTTTTTCTGAATTCTTTCAAATTTCCATATATAGTACATATACCATTATATTTTCTTATACATGGATCCATTTGATATTTTGTAAGTGTATTTGTTCTCGTTTACATTCTTATTTTCATAATATTTTGATTTCTATTGTACATACATATACTCGTACATTGTCATTTGTTTTTCTAAACAAAATTTTTCGGACTAATTTTTAGTGATTTATTATTAACTTTTTTCTTCGGAATTGGTGAAACATTTGTTTCGTAAAAGGTTTCTTCTTGCTTTCACTTGGAAGCTTACTTTGTTCTTAGGTCGTGTGTTATTGGCTTGAATGCTTGCGCTGTTTAATTGTTGTTGAGTGAGTGTGATTGAAATTAATGGAGATCAATCGGTTGTCACAGGAGAAACTGACCTATGAGATGGAGGCTCGCGGACGGCATGGACGCGATGAGGAAGTCGTTTACGAGTTTCCTTCAGACAGCGAAAGCGAGTGGACGTGTTTTTTAGACAAAAATAAATAGTAAATAAAGTAAAAAAAACACAACCAAGTAATAGAATTTTCAAGTGAAAACTGTATGAACATAAAAAGAAATAGAAAAATAAATAAAAGGAAAAAGGACTTCTGTTATTAACTAAATAAAAGTGAAAAAAAAATAGAGTGCAAAGAAATCAGTCATAAGCCTATAAGGCGATTTTCCTTTTCATCCACAATATTCTATTGCAAACGTTTAATGGATACAAATAAAGGACGAAAACCTAACTGGGGCAGCCCAAATAGCACAGCGAGCATCAGGACAGCAAAATACCTCATCGATATGAGGAAGAGCATATTACGCGACATTGAAAATGTGATAAAAAAAACGTCACCAATACCAAAAAGATGGCAGGAAATAACATCGAAAAGTACACGGAAAAAGCAACAACAAGTAAGCCAGGAATAAAAAACAAATAGCGGGCGAGACAATGGAATCTTCTATGGAAATTCCCAATGAATGGACACAAATAAAAATCGGCCATAATAGTCCATCCACAGATAATGTACAGAAACACTAATAACAATAAAACAACCTAAACAAATTTGCAATACTGGGTGAAGTAACCCTAATCAAATCCAACAACAGAAATAAGAATGTTAATATTATACCAGGAGACTGATGCAATATCAAACATAAATGGAAATTTGTCCAATGCAGCAACAACCAACAAGACATCAAATAACAACAACGCTTCCAGCATGTACAAAGATGCAGACACCAACAAGCAACAAAGAACTCAAATAAGTAATCCAGGTAAGTTTTTTGCCCACCTATAATAATATTCAATGCAAATGTTACAGAACTAGTTAGCAGTCGTTAGCAAAAACAACTTAATTCTAATTTTAAAATTATTTATATTGGGAGACATTTGATAAAAAAATTTACATATAAATCTAAAATCCATCCACCATTTATAAAGGATTATCTATTCAGTCTCGGTGACAGATATAAGCTGTACAAAAAGAGTTAAACCTACCCAAGTTGTGCAGTATTTTTAAACGGTTTTATTTAGCTTGCCCTGTTTGTTTGTTTGGCTCAAATTTAGTAGTTGAAATTTAACCCCCTTCCTGGCAACAGATTAATCTGAAATTTGGTACACACCTTTAATTCTGATGACAATACAATTTAAGTCTCTCGTGAGTGTTGATGGGGGCACATGCGCTGAGAAACTGAAGTCTAATTAAAAAACACTTTAAAAGTAAATTTAAAAAAAATGAAGTGTCGCATTTGTGTTCTTAAGATCTGAGCACTGATCTGAAAATTAAGTGCTCTTCCTGTGAGGAATTCCTCCACGCCAAGTGTGCCAAATTGGAAAAAAATGAAATTGATTTCTATGGAAAAGTGATCAAGGTTACAGATGTGATAGCTGTGTTAGTTTGCGAGGGAGATCTATAATGCGTGATGATGCTCTTTTAAACTCGCCCACTCTCGTGACTGCACCAAGGAATTCAACGGTCACTCTTTCTTCAGCTGTTTGCGGTGTTGTGAGCAAAAAAAAACATCAGTTCGCTCTCTCTACAACTACATTATCAGGGGGCAATCCTTCATCGCCGGGGTCATCTGTGGAAATGCTGTCCATCGAAATAATTAAATTGCAACAACTTAATTCCGACGCACTCTTAAAAATCAAAGCTCTGGAAGAAAACAATGAAATTCTCAACAAACGGGTCGTTGACCTGGTGGTGAAGGTGAATTTTTCGAGCAAAGAGACAAGCAGTGTGTTGCGGATGATGAAAATGCACACGAGAAGGTAATGAAGCTCTTGACTAATGGTGTTGGTGTGCAGATCGCGCCGGAGGAGATTGACTCTGTCTACGTTAAGCATGCAAAGAAATTGAAAGAAAAAAAACACTCAACGAGGAACATTGTGTGCATACGCTTCTAATCTCTTAATTCGAAGAGGAAGGTTATGAATAAGATGCGGGCGGAAAAAATTAAGCTTTCGGCGAGCATCCTTAGTCATGAGAGCAGCGGTATCACGCGTCGGCAGTGGCGGCAAGATTTTCATCAATGACTCTCTCACTATGTACACAAAATCTCTTCTTGAAAAGGCGAATCAGTTGAGACAAGACAAAAAATGTCAGTATGTTTGGATAAGGCATTTATCCGTGCTCATCAGGAAAAAAAGAAGGGGACAAGGTAATTAAAGTTATAAGTTTTGAGGACTTTAATAAACTTGAAAATTAATTTTATATTTTTGGTAATTTCATGGCCTATGTGTATAATTTAAATAATTCGTCAAATAGTCCTCGAAAAGTCCTTATTCTGGTCTTTCGGTAATTCAGCAAAACATCCGTAGCCTTAGAAAAAACTTTGATACGCTTTTAACTCACCTTGCTTCCTTAAATCACTTACCGGATCTCATCTTTCTTTCTGAAATATGGATCTTTGATGATGAAGTTGCAAATTATTACTCGTATATACCTTATTATACATTTAAAGCAGCATGTAATAACTCTTATTCTGCTGGCGGTGTCGCAGTATTTTACAGAAGTGACTTATCGTCTAACGCTGTTATTGAGCGTTTTAATTTAAATAGTGTTGATTTGATTTCGTTAAAATGTGAGATTTCTGGTGCTCGATACTGCTTTGTCGGTGTTTATAGATTTAATTATTGTCCAATAAATGCCTTTTTAGATGAATTTTCTGGCATTCTGGACAGAATTATGTGTAAAAATCTAATAATACTGGGTGATTTTAACATCGATCTTCTGTCTAGCTCAACTGATGTTGACAATTTTTTATCGGTTATGTCCTCATTTGGTCTCGACAGTTTGCTGTCCCATCCTACCCGTGTAGTTGCAGGCCACATATTCATTAGGTTGCATAGAAACAATTACTCTAATTTTGAGACGGCGTCTTTTGACCTTAAAATAAGTGATCACAGCACTACCACTATTCAACTTGATATGAGGATTTCTAGATCTAAACGGTTTGAAAATCATACACTTACAAAAATAAATTTTACTGCTTTAAAGTCAGCTTTAACTTTTGAGTTTTGGGACGAAGTTTATAGAGAACTGGATCCATCTACTGCTTTCCATTTGTTTCTGAATAAATTACAATTGCACTTGTTTCGCACAAGTTTAAAAACTAATAAACGCAAGAATTCGAAAACCCCTGAAGTAGTGGATGACTAGTTCTTTGATAAATAAAATCGGAGTTAAAAAAAATCTTTGTGAAAAAACATCCTTACAACTCTAGGCTAAGGAGTTCTTATGATAAGGTTTGTCAAGAGCTGAAAACTGAAATATCTCTTCAAAGAGATACTTTTTTATAGAAATAAGCTAGCTCGCTATACTGGTAATACCAAAAAAGAATGGCAAGTTGTCAATGAAATTTTGAACATTTTGAATACGGAGAATTTCGTAGCCACTTCAAATAATGTGACAATATCTGATCCTACAGAAGTCGCCACAGCTTTTAATGAATATTTTTCTAATATAACAAGTACTATTCGAGATTATGAAATAAGTAATAATGCAAATTGTCCTTGTGATAGCAACACTAATGACCCTTTACAAAGACAAAGTTTTTTCTTCGATTTATTTTTACCATATGAAGTACATTCTTACATTCAATCGCTTAAGTCATCAACTTCTTGCGATCAAATTTCAAATTTTACTTTGAAAAGAATATCTTTTTTTGTTTCTGATGTCTTATGTCATATTTTCAACCTAAGTATTCAAAAGGGTATTTTTCCTGAATAACTAAAAACGGCAGTTGTTATACCACTGCATAAAAAGGTGATACTATGTCTTTAAATAATTACCGACCAATATCTCTTTTATCAGTCTCCTCAAAAGTTTTTGAGAAGGGAGTCAGATCAAGAATGCTATCTTTTTTAGACAAAACGAAGTTCTTCAACGAATTGCAGTTTGGCTTTCGAAGTGGCAAATCCACTGAAGATGCATTGTTAAAGTTGTGCGGAAAGATATATAGCAGTCTTCATATTTATGAAATCCCTGCTACACTGTTTATTGATATCACTAAAGCCTTTGATATGACGGATCATAATATATTGCTTCAAAAACTTTATAGAGCTGGTTTTAGAGGCTTTATCCATGACTGGTTTACTTCTTTTTTAACTAATCGGAGTCAGAGAGTAAGGATTCGAAATTGTTTGAGTTCAAAGATTCTCATTGGCATTGGAGTTCCACAAGGCTCTGATTTGGGTCCTATTCTCTTTTTGATTTTTGTAATTTCTCTTTTCAGTCAACCTTTCATGGGTAAAGTCACAGCTTTTACCGATGACCCTGCTTTGTCGTATTATGGTAAGAGTTACTTCAACATCTTTTTAGATGTTAGCTTTGATCTAGGAATAATGCTAAGATGGTTCAAACTTCACAAATTGGTCATTAGTAACAAAACTAAGTTCATGATTTTAAATATTTTGGGAAAAATTTGAGATGATATGCCTCTATACTATCATTCATCCAATTGCAATAGATTCCGTTTGATCAACAGTTGTTCACACGAACTTGACCTACCCACTTTTGATTGTCATGCCCGTTGCGCAACTAACTGCTTTGAAATTGAACGGGTAGACAGCTTCAAGTATTTAGGTATTACTCTTGAATATAAGCTCAGTTGGATGGGGCATACTACGTCTCTAAAGCATTATCTTAACAGTGTTATTAGACAGATTTATCTACTCAGTCAATATTGTAGTTTGCCTATCTTAAAGCTAGTTTATAATGGATTACTTAAGTCTAAACTGCAGTATGCAAATTGAGCCTTTGCTAATTAAACAGAAACATCCTGTTCGCATCTTATGCAAGGTTGACCGCCAAACTCCCAGTTTTGTATTGTTCAGGAGGATTGGATTTTTACCATTAAGGCATTTGTACTTTTTTAAGGTTTTAAAAGTATTCTTCCAAAGGTCTGGATATAACTCTTCAAAAGTTTATGAAAGCCGCAATCTACGTGTCAACTCTAGAAATCTCGTCCATATACCGTCAGTCAATAAATCACATTTTTCTTGTTGTTTTTTGGTTACTGGACCCCGTTTATTTAACAAATTACCCGCAAGTCTAAGATGTGAGCTAGTTAAATCCGTTTTTCTTAAAAAAAGTTAAATGTTGACTCTTTTAGTTAAGCTAGGCTATGGTTGGTGAATTATTGAATCCGCTTGCTTAATGCCTTTTTTGTGTTTTTTTTTCCTTCTAGTAACTTTGTAATTGAATTTTCATAGAAATTTATTTTCTCTTCATTTATTTTTATTTTCCATTTTATCGCATCCCCATCGATATATTTTAGATATTTTATTTTTTTCTTTAATTACGAAATGTAAATTCGCCACTTGTCATTGTAACAGAATGTACTCAACTATTTCAAATATATTTTGAAAATCTGTAATATGAAATTTGTACACCTAGCTTTAAGCTTTTATTGAAATAAAGATTTATAATAATAAATAATAATAAAAAATAATAATAATAAATTTAATAATCAGGATCATTGTAAATCCAAGATGGCCCCCTCCACAAAATGATGGATTACATATTTTCTCACACCTCCTCAGTGTGAGTATCAAATGAAAGGGCCTTACAAGTAGAACACAGTGCATGGCGCAAAGTTCAACTATGGGACAGCTGAAAAATGATTTTGCCCCTAATTTTGTCATGGGCTTCCATTGTCCACAAAATGCAAGGCAGCACTGTTGACCACGCAGTTGTTTGTTTAGGTTCAAAATTGTTTGCAGAAGGACAAGCATACGTGGAAAGCCTTTGGAAGGATAATGTATCGAGGAATTAGATTACAACAAATTGTCCGGAAAGAAACCCTGTAATAATGAGGCACTAAATAGACTAAATAAAATATGAAATATATAAACTAAAAACTTGAAAATAAAATTAGTAAAAAATTATATTATTATAATTATATAAAAAGTAGTTAAATGGTTTTATTGGAAATAAAGATAATAATGCTATAGATAATGTACTAAAAACTGAACAATAATTCAGTAGGTACCAGTCATCACACCACTCCCCTCACCATTCTAGGGCATTAATCAGACAAATAATTAAATATAGGCAATATAAAACGATAGAGAGTATAAATTAAATGGAACACTGGGATGGTGAAAATTTCTTCCAAGCTTTCGTTTGACCAAACCTACAGTGGCTAAAGTACTTGCGACTTTTCGACCAGACTTAGAGCACTCTCTAGAACAGTAAATGTTTACAAAATACAATATATTAAAATTTAAATTGAACTTGAACTTCTTTTAAATCACGTTATATTCGACCAATTGCTCAATTTTTGTTTGAATCGATCAATGCAAATTTCTGTTCCTAATTTTGCTGGGGTAAGCATTGCTTCTGTATGCATTTTAGTGCTAGAAGTAGCACTTGCAATCGCTAAACACCGATCGAGATTCGTTGTGATTCGTTCAGGAAACAGCTCATTCGAGCGGATGTTGGTCTTAGGTATCGGTTGCCCTGTTGTTCTCCGGGTTTCATGTTGCCTGTAAACCCTAATGATCATTTTTAACGTTTTAATGATGGCTTAACTGATTACGTGCATATGTTTTCAATAACTGCTATATGTCATAAAATGCACTGCATAAAACAATTCATCTGTCACAATGATGTAAAAAATCTCTGGGACTTTTTTAAATCTTATTTTAAATCCCCAATTACAAGCGGACCATTTAGTTAATCATGAATGAATAAATTGAAAATTGTTTTCTGTTTAATTGAGGTTACTTAACGACGTCAATAGCTTAATGACGGAATTAGCTAAATCTCAATTACCCACATTTTATTTAATTATGAATAAATTAAGCCTTAGCCAAAAATTGTGGCAAGAACTTTAGATGCGTCAAATGCGTGGAAGATCATCCGCAAGGGCAATGTAAAGTTAAGCAATCTGATAGCTCAAAAGCGAGTTGCGCAAAATTCGAGGGACAACACCCAGCTAGCTGGAGAGGCTGCCCAGCTTTTCAAAAATTTGCGGAACTTCGAAAAAAAACAATAAGACAAGCGAGGGAGAAATATCGAAATCTTTCTCAATCTTCTTTAATAAGAGCCCGGCTGTTGATCCAAATATTAGCTTCGCCAGCATCTTGAGGACATCTAGCAAAAGCCAACTTAACGCTTTGCCAGCTTCAAGTTTATCTCTTCCAGGGGAGAACCATGTGGGGCAATTCCTTGACCGCGTGAAGGACCTTTTTTAAATGGGGGTGGACAAACTCTTCCAAAAAATAGAAAACTTCGTTTAAAATTTCAATATTTCTAATAATATTCAACAGAAAAGACTGGAGTACTTATTTCTTCTTAACCAACTCACTTCAAACAAATAATGAGGCTTAGTTTAAAAATATTCAATACTCAATCATTAGTGAACTACGACAGAAGAATGGAATCAGCTAAAATCCGACTCATGAACAATAGCTCAATCGCACTTATACAGGAAACCTACCTTTCTAAAAAACACAAAGTAAAAATGTTACATAAAATTTCATACCGAGCAGTATTGATCAAGGTGTGGCAATTGCCATAAGAGATCATATCAAATTCTAGCACGTGGATATCCCCAATCCTAGAATCCATGAAAATTTATCGAAACAGAAATAACCAAGACACAAAATCTATTATTTATTAGCCCTGACAATATTTCCAACTTCATTCTCAAAAAAGTGTCACGAGTTTCAATTAAATACTTCTATATAACAACTACATTAATAATGCATACTTTCCTGATGAACGGAAGGAAGCCAAAATTTTCCTTACAATTAAAAAACCCCATAACTATGACATTAATAATTTTTGACCCATATAACTCCTTTCAAATTTTGGAAAGATATTAAAAAAAAGTCATAATACATAAATTTGACATGCATACCGAAGAAAATATACCTATACAACACATTCTAGACTATCAGTTCGGGTTTCGCAAAAGACACTCAACAGTGCATGCCCTATTAAAGCTTCCTAATGATGAAACTATAAAACTGAGAGAAAAGAAATGCACAACAGATTTTTCCCTTGATATTGAAAAAGCATTTGATATTGTGTAGAGAGAGAATTAATTTAACGAATTTTATAAAATATGGGGTATAAAAGTTAACAGAGAGAAATTAGAAGCTATATGTTTTCGGAATGCTAATCGAAAAAGAATTACGGGAGTAGTAAGCGAAAGTAAAAACTGTTATTAGATAATATAGATATTAAATTGAAAAAAGATATTAAATATTTGGGAGTCAATCTCAATATGCTTCTTAAATTTAATCCTCATGAGAAGCTGGTCAAAGCTAAATCCAGCAAGGTATCCCTTATGTTAATGCCTTTTTAAGGAACAATATGCTAGGAAAGAAAACAAAATCTCTCTTTTTTAAAACGCTCACTAGGCCAGTATTCACTTACGATTTCCGTGTTTGGTTTACCATCTCCCCCTCAATAGCTAAGGATCTTCAAAAATTTGAAAGAAAGATATTAAGATTATGTATAAATAAAAACTTAAAAGAGAGAAATAAAGATACTCAAATAAATTCTTCTACGATAATGTCAATACAGTTCCCCTTATAAAATACACCAAGACCCTATGGTACATAACTGTCAACTCAGCGTGGCTTATCAAATGGTAATAAATGTGCAGTATTTGTAAGACAATCAGTATTTGTATATAATATTTTATCTGCAATGAGTTAAGCATCGTCGGACGAACTGGTTTGGTTTCAGATTTGCTTAACTCCACAATGGAGAGCTCAGCAGAGAACGAGTATTTTGCGTATCTGGCAAATCCATTTACGTCGGTCGAAATGCAAAATAGATACCCAACTGTAAAATCAACCATTTTAAGATACAACAAGCCTCTACCTTCATCCGCGGCTGCGGAGCGCTTATTTTCATTCGCCGGGTCGATAAATCTTCCCCGCCACGGATTACTTGCAGATGGTAATTTTGAGAAGTTGGTATTACTGAAAGCCAGCCAATCAGTTAGAGGGAATGTAAATATTGAAATATATTGTAAGAGCAAATGTTTTGTTTTCGAAAATGTGTCTCTATAAATACAAACTTACTTTCTACTTACATCGATTTAGGGACGAATTTAAGGCGATTTGTTCCATGCAGTTTGGTTTTTGAATTACTTTTTTACTAAATATTGTAAAAAAATGATTTTGAGTAATGGAAATCTTTATTTGGACCTCTACATTTTTTTCTGTTAAGTGGAAAATATAATATTCCCCAAGTGGCTTCCACCAGTGTTGATACACATTTGTGCCCATTTTATCGCATTTTCCATGACTTTTCGCAAGATTTCTGGTGGTAACTGTTCGCATTACCGTCGAATATTCTCCTTAAGGGTTGCGATTGTCTGAGGCTTGTTGGCATAAGCCCGCGACTTCAAGTAACCCCAAAGAAAGAAGTCTGAGATGGTTAAATCGGGCTAATTTGCGGGCTATGCCATATCGCCAAAACGGGAGATCGCACGACCATGAAATGCTTCCCTTAACAATATCCATTGTGACCCATGCAGAGTGTGCATGGCTCACCAAGCCCCGCTCATCCAATTCCGGCAATAAGAAGTTGTTTATCATGACCCTGTAGCGTTCGCCAGCAGCGCTTGTCTTTTTGTATTCTGCAGCCGTCTAGCTCACAAATGTCAAATATGATTGACGCACGACGACATTTGCAAAAATTATAAGATCTTTCGATAGGATGACTAATTTTGCTCCACCTTGTATCTATATTATAATCTATTAGTTTTATTTAATCGAAAACATTTTTTATATTATATATGTTATTTCTTGATTATGTAATAAAATACCAATAATACAATTATTTCCTCGTTTACTCAAAAAAAAAAAATAAAAAAGAAATTTTGTTTTTGGGAGGGATGGGATTATATACTTTTGATAAAAATGCTAAAGAATGTAAATATCTGCTAAAGAATTCGAAAAAATTGAAAAGAATGCAAATGAATGCCAAATAATGTACAAATTCGTAAATGATTGCATTCAATTCAATGGTAAAAAAAGAATGCAACCTTTTGATTCTAAATGAATGGTGATTGCATTCTTTTTTTTTAAGTCTTAAATGAAGTCAATGATTGCAATCATAAAATTGCATTCATAAAAGTATGCAATCCAAAACGATTGCATTCTTTTACAACTCTGGAAGAAACATCGAAATGATTAACTACTCAACAAATAATATAACCAAGGTAATAATGCAATCCTAGAAAAATATCCCTTGGTCTGGCTCTCCCTATCCATCTCCCATTGGAATAATATCTGAAAACCTGTAACTAACTCCAGAAGGAGAAATCACCTCTTTTAATCACACCTTGAATAATCAAAACCGTGGCTAAAATGAATAAAAACAAGGCAAGAGAACAAAAAAAAACGATAAACAAGAATATATATACGAGTATGTATATAACTATTATGTATATCATGATAGCAGTATGCAAAAAATAAAATAAATAAACAAACACAACAAAATAAGTATAATTGTGTACTTCTAGAATAAATATCTTATTAATTATTATTATCATGTTATTCCCTATTACTGTGATTTAGAAACTTCTATCTATTTGAGTTTAAGTGTATAAGCATATGTAAACATAATATAAAACCATGTACATAAAAAATAGAAAACCAGTATAGTAATATAATAATAAAAAAATGCACTCGTAAGTGTCAAATTTGAACAAGGTATGCGCTCTCGCAAAGTAAGAAGATAAAAAAAAGGAAAACTAAAACTGCATTCATCTCTTACAGATAAATCGTAAGAGAAAAAAGAAAAAAAAATGTAAGGAAATATCCTGATATTTTATAAGAAAAGGAAAAATAACTAATAGAAACCGGTCATTCGCTTAATAAAACCGCTGCTATTCTACCCTTTTAAGCCTTGTATAATGTACGTTATGACAGTTTACTTAAAAAAACTAAAGAGTCGAACGTAATCACTTCATAAAGCTCCATGAGCAAGAGCTATTTCTGTAATGTTATAACAAAAAAGTCGCGCCATATTGGCATTTATTTAGTTAAATTACTTTAACCTGCAAAAAAATAGGATGGCCATACATTACAGCCGGTATAATACGAGTATAGTATATCTCTATATGGTATATCTCACATGTTGTCAGAGATAAATGCATTCATATTCATGTTATTGAAAAAAACCTTAAAGTCTCAATAAATATATAATACAATACAATACGAGGAAGTCCTTTAGTTCAGTTCAGTTCAGTTCAGTTCGGCTTTTGGAACGTCTGGGTCGATGGGTTGTACCCAAAGGGACTACCCATATACCTCCAAATAAGAGCGGTTATAGCGAAATCGTTAAAACTCAAAAATCTTCTTGAGGACCCACCAATAGATCCGAAGTATTCTGAGTACCTGAATGTCTGCACGAAGATAGAGTGGGCCACGGGTATAATTGACAGACCGAGTGCACAGTCTAAAGAAAATATTGCTGAAAGGGGCAATATCAAGAGTGAGTTACTTCTTTGCTTACGGCGTGAAGAAGATGACCGGGAAGAAAAAGAAAACCAGTAGGGTAACTCGGGCGGGATTTTTAGTACTGCAATTCCATCACCTCGAACCCACCCCCCAACCTCGACAGTTACCCCCTGCGATGGAATCTAGCGCTGTACGAAACGACTCGAGAAGTGGGTGTGAAGTTTACTGGAGAAGGGTGTGGTTTTTTAGTTAATTCATTCCACGAGTAAAAGAGCTTCGCGCGGTGTATCGGAGGTACATTTATTTAGGGCAGCGGTGACTTTTTTCACTGGGAAGGAAGAGGAATTTTGCTCGCTCACAGCCTTCACGGTACCAAATAGAGGACTTTTCGACGTGGCAAAGATTCATCGACAGCTTTCTCGTTGCCGATTTCGAGCCACACGTTTTTGTGTACTTAGACGATATCATCATCGTCAGAAGTTCTTCCGAGAAACATCTTGAAATACTGGACGGGAATAATGCAACTTCTGGCGGTTGTTGTTGAAATTCTTAGGGTATGTTTTCGATAGGAACGGATAACACGTGAATGAAGTTAGAAGTTTCGTAGGGACAGTGTCTTGTTGAGTTGAAAATTTTCTTGGACAACAGATTGTGAAGAAAGTTTAAGGAAAGCGAAAGAGTGTTTGGTAATGGCCCCCGTATTAACATGTCCGAATTTCGAGCGATCTTTTGAGGTGCTGACGGATGTTTCGGACTTCAGGATAGGAGCCGGCCTTTCGGAAAGCTGTTGGCTTCTTGAGCAGGTTGTTGAAAAGATGTGAGTGGAACTTTTTTTAAGTTAAGTATTATAACAATATTCATAAGTATTACAGAAAATAATAGAAATCAATCTTTAACTTAAGAGTTAGTGTGGATTGATTCAGCAAATAATAACTAATTAAAGAGGAAGTTTGCTATGGGGCAAAACATCGAAATATGAAATAAAGAAAATTATAACAAAATATTCAGTTTATCAATTTAAGTAATTCAAGGTAAATAACGATAAATAATAACAGAATATAATAAATATGGTGAGGTAATAAATTAATTAACAATTTTATATATATATTTCTTATTTTTATTTTTTTTTTATAAGGCAATAACTTGTACTAATACTGGGATAGCCTGTCAATTTTGAGAAGCGATTCAATATTATTGTGATTTATCGTATCGTCTTTAACTCTTTTTGAGAAGGAATTTAAATGTGTTTTTGTTCTAATAGTAAGAGGCAATTAATTAAACAATAAGAGAGCTGTAACAGTATAGAAATTAGAGAAATGGGTTTTGCACACATTTGGGACATTGACAAGATGCAGTGCATTTACATGAAGACTATAAAGCTGATTACATCTACTAGGAATGCTTCCATTTCTCTTTAGTACTTTAAAGACAAAAATGTGTTTCAGTGGTAGTATACGTAGTTCTTTAAATAAAGGCCTGCTAGAAGAAGTGCGGTTTTTATTACACGTAATTCTGAGAAGATATTTCTGAGCTGTTAGTAGCGGTTTTGATGAGGTGCTATAAGAACCACCCCAACTTGAGATACCATACTGCAGTTTAAAATGAGCAAGGCCATAATAGATTGTTTTTAAAACGTTTGTGAAACAATATTGCTTGATGAGATACATTTTACGAGTAACCAGTAGCAAATGCAACTTTATGGTATGTATGTGCTCTTTCCAATTTAAATTTTGGTCAATTACTACTCAAAGGTATTTAAAGTGACGTACTGTTTCGATTTTAAAACAATTACTAGAACAACATGACGTATCGATATAATTACTTTTACCACAACAGTGTAACGGAAAGCTAAATTTTGTACAATCATGAGCATGAAAACATAGATTATAATCTTTTACAATAGTGTTTGTTAATTTAAAGGGCATAAGTTTTGTTTTTTCACTAATAATTAAGTAGTGTAGTGTGAACCATATTCCTAATTTTTCTAAATCCTCCGATATTTTTGCTATACATTCGAACTCAGTATCTAGTTGGTAAGTAAGGACAATGTCGTCTGCGAAGGCCGTAGAAGTTCCGTTTAGGTTTAAGTCAAAGATACGAGGGCGGGTCAATAAGTCTGTGACTTTTGGATTAAAACACAGATTTTTTGATAAAAAAATAATTTTATTTTTCAACGTAGTCTCCCTTGAGCTCTATACACTTTGTCCAACGCTTTTCCAATTTTTTTATCCCTTCCAAAAAAAAATGATTTGTCGAGGTCCTCAAAATAGGCCTTTGTTTGCGAGATGACTTCATCATTGGAGTCAAATCTTTTTCCACAAAGCCATTTCTTCAGGTTTGGTAACAAGAAGTAGTCGCTCGGAGCCAAATCTGGAGAATAGGGTGGATGAGGGAGCAATTCATAGCCCAATTCATGGATTTTTGCCATGGCAACTGCACATGTGTTTGTGGTCGACTGTGAGCAAACGCGGCACCCATCTTGCGGAAAGCTTTCTCATGCCCAAGTGATCATTCAAAATTGATACCACTGAGCCATGCGAGATCCCTACGGCTTCCACAATCTCTTGCACTTTCAATCTTCGGTCGGCCAACACCATATCGTGAATTTTTTCGATTGTTTCGGGTGTAGAGACCTCAACTGGGCGTCCAGGACGTTCGGCATCTTCAGTGCTTGTACGGCCACATCGAAATTCAGTTAACCACTTTTTTACCATTGAAATCGATGGTGCAGACTCCCCATAGTATTTATCAAGCTTAGCCTTGGTCTCGGTAATGGTTTTTTTTCGCAAGAAATAATGCTTAATAAGCACACGAAATTCACTTTTTTTCCATTTTCTCCTCAAATTGGTGAGTAGTCTGATCAAAATAGCTGTCAAACACAAACTAACTGACGCAGCAAGTTTAAATTTTGACAGGAGTCAACTGACAGATGCCTGTTGACAGGAGCAGTGTTGCTGTTTCAGTAACCCCGTTTTTTAACAATCGAAGATCACTGAAGCTTCCATTTACATTGACCATTTGCTTCCTCCCTTTAAGGTAAGAAGTAAACCAATTAGGTATTACTCCTCTAAAACCAGCGTTGTATAATTTTTTTAATAGTAGGTCATGTTGAACCATGTCGAAAGCTTTCGTCATATCAATGAAGAGCGCCATTGTGGATTTATTACAATGTATACTGCCATATAACTGGCTGCAGAGTCTCAGAATCGCATCTTCGGTGGACTTGCCTTTCTCAAACCCAAACTGATTTTTACTAAAAAAGTTAGATTCGTCGAGGAAGGATACCATTCGTGATTTTTTAAGTTTCTCAAAAATCTTTGAGAACAAAGGAAGTAGAGAGATAGGTCTGTAGTTACACATATTACTTTTATTGCCTTTTTTATATTTTTTTCAATAACAAATTAGAGATACCATCACTAGTACATGAACTTTTGTTTTTTAATGACAAAATAACTTTAAGAATTTCTCTTGAACTAAAGGGTTGGAGTAGGAAACTATTTGGTTGAGTGTATGTTGAAGAAGCCGAACAAATGCAGCTAGATGATTTCTGTGAAGTTGGTTTCAGTTTTTCAGAAATTTCAGTAAAGTATTCATTGATTGTGTTGGAGATCGTTACTGAATCAATAAAAACAATTCCATCTATTTCCAATTTACTGATACCTATTGGTTGTCTACATTTCCCTAGGATGTTGTCAACTACCTTCCACTCTTCTCTAACATTTCCTCTGGCTCGTCGAAACATATCAGAATAATACTTGTTTCGTGTTTCTTGGATATTTTTCTGAACTGACTTACATAGCTTAGCATAGATTTCTTTAAGTCTTACATTTTGTGGATGTTTTTTTAGCTTTTCTCGCAAACTTGTTTTTACTTTTGATCATTTGCAAGAACTTAACTGTCATCCACGGTTTTAGAAAACTTGTTCTTGTTTGTGGATGTAAGAGAAACGGAAGTACTGTTTTTTATGTGATTTTTTAGGATTTGTAGGAAGATATCGAATGCAATTGATGGGTTAGGTTCAACATAGACTGGTTCTCAGAACTCATATTTTAAGGATTCCCTTAGCTGAGCATAGTTAGTGTAATACCTTTTTTTGGGAATATGTGTGATATTACAACCAGGACCATCGATATTGTTACATACATTTAGGGTAATCATACAGTGGTCAGTTATTTTTGAATCAAACATAGAACTGTTGAATATTGTATTGTTATTTTTGTGGGTACGCATAAATAAATGATTAGTGCAGGTTCTAGTGGACTCTGTTATACGGGTAGGCTCATTAATTAACTCTTAAGACCAAAGGACGCCATAAGTAACAGATAACACTCAGTATCTTTATCATATTCATTGAGAATATTAATATTGATGTCACCAATAACTATTAAATTCTTGTCTTTACAAGAAGTCAGGACATCGTTTAATTCAGCAATGAATACACATTTAGCAATTGTATAACCAGGAATGCTATAGAAATCTAATTCATTTTCATAGAGCCAAATCTCGCTTAGAACAATGACAACAGGTAAATTCTTTAATGTTTCTAAATGTGCTACCAGGGAAGTAAAGTTCTTCCTAGCACTACGAATATTTTGGTGTAAGCATACAACGTCGACGGAATTTAAAGAATTGATATTGCATGTATTTGAGACAGGCGACTGAACAAGAGACCAATTCATAATCTATTTAAGCTATCAGCACAAGTAATTCTTACTAAAATATCGCCCTCCTTTTTCCTCATATATACAGCCTCATTTTTTTTCCAAACATATTTATATTCCTTTTCTTTCTTCATCAACAATGGAGCATTAACTAAACGACGTGTGTAATGTGTTAAACTATTCGACGATGGGAACTGGAGTGCTTAACTGTGCTATGGGTGATTGAAAAGTTACATCGAAGGTGTTCGGTTCACGGTCGTGACTGATTACTATTCTTCGGTTTGACTAAAGAATCTAAAGGACCCGCAGGGTAGACAAGCTAGTTATGCAGTGCGGCTACAACAGTTCAACTTTGGCATCGTCCACCGAAAGGTCAAAGAACATGTGGTACCCAACATGTTGTCGCGAGGAGACCTGGTAGTGGCCGAAATCTCGCTAAGGTATTAAGAAAGTACTTTCGGCCGAAAATGAGGTGTGATATTTCGATAAATGTAAAAATTTTTACAGTTTTTTTTTTTTTTTTTTGTTTAAAAAAAAAAAGAACTTAACACTCAAGTGGCTATGACTACACTTAAAGCGCTTGAGCACGTGTTCAGTTTTTTAGGGTAGTGGGACAGAGAGAAAGAAAGACGTTTGGGCTCAGTGGCTTTTTCGCTCTATAGGTGGCATCCAACATTTAATGGGGAGACTAAATTATTGGTGTAATTGGACTTGTTGTAATTCTAGGCAACCACTTCATGTGGTTTTAGTCTCCTGAAAAAAAGAATGTCTTTCGAGCGCGACTTGGATTGAACACCGAACCGTCCGATTTGGAAGTCAATACACTACCACTTGACTCACGGCCACCCATCTGCCAACAGGTGAAGACAGTAAATGAGAAGCTGGCTGGTAGGATGGACATTTTTCAGGGATCGAAAATACTGTAGTAGTTAAGATTGTAAATTAAAAAGAAGTACATCTGGGTGATGCTGATGAAGCTGCCTGTCGATTCTTGTTATGCCTATAAGAACTTAACCCATTTTGAAAATGTGCCAAATAAAATTAGTATTTTTGTCCACATAACATAAGTGGTCAAATGAACCAGTTATTTCAACCTTTTATATTTATTGAGCAGATGGAAACTAATTGAGTTAAACATTTACTTTTCTAGCCGAAACAAAAAGGTTCATTTGACCCAATATTATTTATGGTGAAAATAAATCGATTTATTAGACCCAATATATTTTTGGGCCATAGAAAATGGGTAAAAAAAATAATGTACTCCAATTGCGCACGTAGACAAGTGCTAATATTAAAGGTCAAGTGTTGGATTCGTTTGAACTGGAGATATGGTAGGTATAGATAGATAGGATAGATATAAGGGTGGCCGTGGTGTAGTGGTACTACCCCTACGCACTCGGGGGGTCAAGGTTCGAATCCTAATCATGACAAGTTTTTCATTTGTGTAATTGGAACTCAGTCAGAAAAATCTGCGTGTGAAGGCATAACACTGGCATGTAGATTTGGCTGTTGTAGAGTTTCAAGCACAAAACAACCGTTAAAATTTATTACCTGAATCATTCCGAGTGAAGAAAAACTCTCCGTCCTAATCGGACTCCCACCACTGGAGAGTCAATATCGAAACCAAATATACTGAGTTTCAAACCACTAACATATCACAACAATGCTTCCCTTTCTCCACCTTCTATCTTTTCGCCCGCGCCCTGGCAACAGTAAAAGGGTATCATAACTCCCTTGAGGCGCGCGTAAATTATAGAAAAAAAAAAAACATGATTGTGGAACCTACTTTTTCGACTTGTATATTATTACCATATCGGAGTTCATAAAAATTTCGAGATCAAAATTTTTCCGAAAACAAAACTGACCCTATATTTCGTATGAGTGTATTCTAATAGAATAAACTCGGGGCTTAAAAAATAAAGGGTATTTTCTATTAATTTTTTTTACCCAAAAAATTTAACCAAAAAAAATTGTGTTGATTGACCCCATTATTTTACGCCCGAAAAATTATTGGGTCAAACTAACCCATTTGTTCTGCAAAAATGAACATTATATTTTATGTATCAGGTTCCATTGGCCCAAAAAAAAATTGGGTCGAAAGAACCGATTTTCTTATACCTCTTTGGTTTTAGAAATTAATTTTGCCGTACGTTCAATGCACAATCACTCACATAATCGATTACTGTATTACTGCTAAAAAAGCCAATCCAAAAGAACCCTCTCATTTATCGACCGATAAGTGAACTGCCGACTTTGCCAAAGGTATTTGAAAAGTTAAGGGCAAAGCAGATTCTTAATCATTTTGATTTGAACTCACTGTTTTCTCCACATCAGTCTGGTTTCAGGGCTCAACATAATTGTGCTACTGCCATGATTAAAGTGTTAGATGACATAAAACAAGAATTTGACAGTCTTGTGCCTTCTTGATTTCTGAAGGCTTTTGACAGAGTTAATCTCGAAATATTATGTAAAAAATTACATTATTACTTTGGGCTTAGTAAAAATGCAACAAAACTTATGTCAAACTACTTCTTTGGTCGAGCTCAAAGGGTTTATTGTAGCGCGAGTTGCTCGAAATACAAACATTTACATATAGAGCACCCTCACGGTTTTATTTCGGGTCCAATTCTTTTATGTATATATATAAACGAAATTGCTCAATGTTGCAAAAGCGTCTCCTTCCATCTTTATGCAGATGACTTAAAAATGTATCTTTCCAGGCCTTAAGGTTCGGTAGAAGACCTTTTTTGTAGGTTAAATGAAGACCTTCATAGAATACAAAACTGGGCTATTATAAATGGATTGACCTTAAATCCATCCAAGTCCCAATCAATACTGATTTCTCAGAATCAATATGAAACTAGAAATCTTCCTTCTCTTTCTTTAAAAAAGGCGAGGATCCCATTTGTATCTGAGGTATCGTGTTCCCGCTTTAAAATAAATTGCCGTTTGTCTTGCTCTGATCAAGTAAACTACACAGGTAGTCGTGTCTACGCTTGCCTTCAGAAGCTCTGGATAACCGCTCGTCTTCTTCCAATCGGAACTAAAATACGACTAATGAAAGCATTACTGATACCTATAATATCTTATGCTGAAACGATCTATTGTCAGCTTGATTCTATATCAAAAAATTAACTTCAAGCAACTTTTAATATTGAACGTTACGTTTATCGATTACGCAGGTATGATCATGTCTCACCTTACACAAATAATATCCTTGGATACAATATAATAATGCTCGCAATTAAAGAATTATATACTTGAAATCACCCCCATTTCTGTTCTCAAAGTTGCAGTTTTCTTGATACATAAGAATACTTAATACTCGTATTAATAGTCAACCCTATAACTACATAAATTCATCTAGACTATTTTTTAACAGCACCACTATACTATGGAACTCATTGCCAAAACATATAAAAAGAACGTCGAGAACTTCCGAATTTAAAACGCTTTGTCTTTCTTTTCGCTTAAATTCTTTTTTCTTTTCCATCTTCTTCTTTTATATATTTGTATATAATTAAACTGTTATTTTATTTTCTTAAAAAAACAAATTAATGTAGGAATTATTATTTCACTATTGTTGGTACGCTCAAAAGGCTATGTCTTACTTGTACTTTATGTATTAAAAATAAATCAAACCAAATCAAATTGTTGGCTCTGTATGCATACAGAGCTTATTCCATACGCATCCCGCTGCATATAAAGCCATATAAGGATTATCTTTGGAGTTGTGGAAAGAAGTATTTGCGGAAGGCGAGGCCTCAAAATCGTATGACATATTTACGTATATCCTCGATACGCATATAAGCGGTTGTACTTTCACGGTTAGTCCAAAAAAATCTGAAAAACGCCTTAAACTTTGGATTACGCTGAGCTTATTGAAAAAAGTTAAGTTTTAAAACAAGTTAAGAATAAAATATTCAAAGCACCCTAATAACCACTATCTAAAAATAAAATACAAAAAAATATGCTCCGAATTGAAAAGAGAAATCCTAATTTGTCGAGACACTTATTATAGTAACAAATTTAATCTAGCTAGAGGCTAGATATGAATGGCATTTAGTTAATAGCATCCTCAATAAAAAAAACAGCCAGTAGACATCAAAGTGCGGTACGTGTTAATGATATTGTGGTGACGGACAAGCTTGTCATTGCTAACTCCTTTAATAACTATTTTGCAACCATATCTGATAATATGCAAGTTAATACTACCTAATCTAGTTGCAAGCCTTGTAGTCCTGTTTGCAATCCCGTTGAACCCTCTCAGTGACAGAGTTTTTTATCTGAGCCGATAACTGGCCTTGAACTCCTGAAAGCAATTGCTGAGATAAAAAATTCAAATTCTTCTGGGCTGATGGAATATTAAACTTAGTTCTTAAAAATATTGCATGCTTCTTAGTTGATGTGCTGGCGCATATTTTCAATAAAAGCATTTTTTCTGGGATATTTCCGGATGCACTTAAATGTGCGGATGTTCTACCTCTCTTCAAAAATGGATCGACTATTGAAATGTGTAATTATAGGCCGATCTCACTCCTACCCACAGTCAGGAAAATTTCCGAAACAGTTATGAAAAGTAGAATGGTGAGTTTTTTAAATAAAACAACTTTTTTCAGTGATGTTCAATTTGGTTTTCAGAAAAACAAATCTACACAAGATGCCCTCTTACACTTTTATTCTCAAGTATTTGCCAATCTTGACAAAAAAAAGTGTACCGCTGGGTTGTTTGTTGATATATCAAAAGCGTTCGATATGGTGAACCATGATATACGAGGTGTGATCAAAAAATGAGGTGACTTCTCATTTTTAAAAAAATATATTTATTTAATCATCCAAATTTATTTTATCCGCTTTAAAATAATCCCCCTCTAAAACAATACACTTGTGCCAGCGCTTTTTCCAGTCGTCAAAGCACTTCTGAAACGCACTTTTTGGTATTGCCTTGAGCTCCTCCAGCGATGCAGCCTTGATCTCCTCAATCGTTGCAAATCTTCGTCTTTTCATGGGCATTTTCAACTTTGGAAAGAGAAAATAGTCGCAGGGGGCCAAGTCTGGTGAATTGAGCAGATCAGGATCATCATTGACGTCGTTTAACATGTCTTGGGCAATGTTCATGCGATGCTGCTTTTGATCAAAATTAAGCAATTTTGGAACGAATTTCGATGACACACGTTTCATACCCAAAACATCCGTTAAAATTGATTGCCTTGAGCCAAACGATAAGCCAAGATCATCCGCTATTTCCCTAATCGTGATTCGACGATTTTTCAACACAATATCTTTAACTTTTTTAACATTTTCGTCTGTGTTTGACGTGCTAGGTCGTCCGGAGCGAGGTTCATCATTAACATTTTCTCGGCCCTCTTGGAATAATTTATACCACTTATAAACATTTTTTTTGTTTAAAGTTGACTGTCCGTACGCTACTGTCAACATTTCAAGAGTTTCTGAGCACTTAATACAATTTTTTACGCAAAAATTAATACAAACTCTCTGCTCCATTACTTTTAACCACAAAAAATCGCTTAGTAAACAAAACACGTCCAACTTTTATGCCTCTCACATAAAAACAACAACTGCTTTATGGTTAAAACTATAAACATATGATCGTGACAAGTGAACCAACACAACAACAAAAAAATTTTGAGTAAGAGTGTACTGAGCGCGCGAAATTTAAAAAGTCACCTTACTTTTTGATCACACCTCGTACTGCTATGTAAGATTGAAAATGCTGGTTTTCGGGGCTTTGTATGTGATTGGTTCAGATCTTACTTGAAAAATATAAAACAAAGAGTGAAAATTGGTGATACCAGGAGTGAATTAAAAAATTTACACCTAGGAGTTCCTCAGGGATCTGTTTTGGGACCGATCCTCTTTTTAATTTATATCAATTCCTTGTTTAAATTGGATTTTCTGACAGCTTTTGCGGATGATGTTGGTTTTGCCTATGGTTCAGATAGTGTTTTGAATCTTACCGCAGTTATGTCTGGGATCTGTTTTTATTAAGAATCTGGTTTGCAGAGCATAAGTTGGTTATAAGTTCTAAAACTAAAATTATGTATTTTAATTTGTCAGCGCATTACAATTTTGCTGCTGAGGTTTACTTTCATGCAACCGACTGTCGGAGGCTTAAACTCTCTTATTGCTCTTGCAAGCCCAGTTCCTCCGCTCAGATTTTTAATAATTGTTTCGGTTGCAGCGATAAATGTTTTCAAGTTGAAATTGTGAACAATTTTAAATACTTGGGACTTATCATTGATTCTATGATGAGTTTTTATAACCACACAGAGTATTTGATACATTATTTTCGTGGCACACTAAGGAATTTGTATTTTCTGGACAATGTTTGCTCTTTTAAACTGTTGAAAAAAAATTATTATGGTATATTTCATTCGAGACTAAAATACGGGATTGCCTGCTGGGGAGGTATATACTTCAACAAAATTAAGCTACTTTTGATACTCCAAAAACAAATCTTGAAGAAACTTAGCTATAAGCCCCGCTTTTATCCCAGTTTTCCACTTTTCAGAGATTTGAGAGTTCTTCCAGTCCGTCACTTGTACAACTATAAAGTTCTAAAGATATTTTATTTAAGATCAGGAAATCTAAACTTCAGACAAATCGCCAATTACAGTTAAGGTGGCAATTTATTAAATCATGTCACTGTACCCGTTTTTCGCACAACCGCGTTTCGAAACTTTTATAGTGTTTCATCGTGTCGGCTATTTAACAAACTTCCACTTTTTACCCGAGTGATTAATTCTCATCTTGTCTTTGTAAAACTTGCAAAAATTGGCTCTTTTCCCTTGATGTTGGGAGTGTTGAATCTTTGTTTAAAATTCTCTGATATTTTGGTGTAATGTTCAGTTTTCGATTTGGTTTTCATCAAAAATTGTATAAACTAATTGTTAATTTTTGTTGTCATAATATGAATAATTTAATTCATGGGACCACCGCACCCATTCTATTTTTTTCTTTATTAAAGCTTTAACTACATAGCCTTAAAATGACATTATCTCTATTTTCCTTTCAAAAATACTTATGTCATTATTATTTCTTTAAATGTTAATGTAACTGGTAAATTGTAACTGGATTTAAAGAAGTAAATAAAAGTTATCTATCTATCTATCTTGTGTGCATGTTTGCATAATCTCTTTCCATTTTCTTTGTGATATGTGCTTCGTATTTAGCAAAACCGCATTGCAATCGTTTTTTTACACCTGTCCTGAGATATATCAATTTTGGCTTCCGTAGTCCCGTAAGTATTTTAATAAGTTTATTGTTATGAATGTGTTTTAATTCGATTATTTATGAGTTATAAGTGATTTTTGTTCAAGCAAATATGCAAATAACTGCAGAAGAATTCGCCAGGGGGCTGGCTTTGGTTGAGGATTGGCGGAGAGTACAGTATGTGATTTTTGTTCAAGCAAATATGCAAATAACTGCAGAAGAATTCGCCAGGGGGCTGGCTTTGGTTGAGGATTGGCGGAGAGTACAGTATGCCGCCAATATTATTGGCAAACCAGAAACGACCTTAAGAATAGCCCTAAAAAGGTACAGGGCAACGCACTTCTTCATTCGGCGTCCATGATCAGGTCGCCCCAGAATGACTTCCTGCAAGTATGACCGATATTTGGTACGAAACCAAACAGAGGTTGAGCTTTCCCACAGGTTACGAGGCGTTAGAGGCACAGCTGTAAAAGCGCAAACGGTGAGGCGACGGTGGGTAGAAAATGGCCTTCACCACGATTGGACCAAGGCCGACTGGTGTAGAGTTCCAGATGGATGCAGCAGAGTGTGACGACGGCCAGGTGAGAGATACTCTTCAGCAACAGAAGTACAGCGGAAATTTTTTTTGGGAAGGAGGAATTTCGATGTCCGGATAAACCGAGTCATGCGTTGCCGAAGGATCGACAAACTCGAGCTACTACATCAGCAACATCTTGGAGGAATAAGTGGTTCCCTTCGCACCATTCATTGGACAAAACTTCTTGCTGATGCAGGACAATGCTCGACCGCACGTGGCCAGTTGTGTTACGGAGTATTTTCAAGAGGTAGAAATCGAAACAATGGATTGACCTTCAATGAATACCATTGAACATGTTTGGGACATACTAGGGAGAGAGATAAGGATGCGATATGCCCTTCCGGAGACACTCAGCAGCCTGAGAAGCACTTTGACTGAGGAATGAGACAATTTGGACGAAACATTTGTCACAAACCTTATCCGAGGTATGCCTTAGCGAATAACGGCATTGTTACATGCTCGCTCAGGCAGTACCCACTATTAAACCAACGTAGACTTGTTGGACAAAAAAATATAAGAGAAAAAAAAAACATTTTCGAAGCTTTTGCCCATTTTTCTGAATTTGTGGCTAATTTTTTTTCTTTCCTACTTCATTTTTTTGAACATGAATTACTTACTTTTATATAAATAAACAAGACAATAATAAAAAGAAGCGTTTTTTTTTAATTACTTAAAGTTATCACAAAATTTCAAGGTGCGTCAGTTTTTTTTAACTCAGTGTATTCTATCTACTTAATTTTTTATCATATTTGAATTAAAACGGAATGTTTTTGTGAACACTAAGTACGAGTATTTTTTGTAAGACGATATCTGAATTTTGTCAATATTTTTATTATAATTTGGAATCGCACCTTTTCACTTTATGAACGGAAGGATCGCCCAAAAGAATTGTTAATAGATACAAAAGAACATTCCCTGATGCACAACAAAATACATCGTTCAGAAAGAATAAACCATAAAATACAGAAATGCAAACCTTAATTTTAACCGAGAAAACTGTCCCCAATCGTGAAAAGCCATATAAAGGTATGGATCCGAATGCAATAAAGGGTTAAATTAATAAGCTTGTCAGACTTTTCGCATAGGAAGAAAACATAAATCATTTATCATAAATTTATAAGTTAATTTATAACCAACATAATAATAATCCTTATACTTCTTTTTAAATACAAAGCTTACCTGGTTTTATGCTTACTATTTCGTAAGATACTCTTGAATTAGGTGTATTTGGTTTGTCATTATCTGGAGCGAAAATTCTATCTGCACACACCGTTCCCTATTTAAAAATTTCAATTTTAATAAGCATTGTTGATACTCAGTATACAATTTAACAGTAAGTATTTGTATGAAAGATGGGAAATAAGATGAAGAAAGAGAAGTATATACAGAAAATATTAATAACAGTAGTTTTATTTCGGTTAAAAGAAAGTAGGACTTTTTTTTTTTTTTGAGAACTTAACACTCAAGAGGGTTTGAATGCTCTTAAAATGCCGAAAATAAAGATCTTTGGGCTCAGTAGTTATTTCGCTCCATGAGTGGCATCCAACATTTCATGGGGAGACTAATTATTGGTGTAAATTGACTTGTTGTTGTTGTATTTTAGACAACCATTCATCTCACATAATTTTGGTTGCATGAGAAAAGAATGTCTTTCGGCCGAGGTTGGGATTGAACGCCGATCCCTCGGCCACGGCCACCCAGTGCTTTTGTAAATCAATTTTGATTGGCAATAGCCTTAATGCGAGATGGTAAGAAATACCTAAATTGAATCGGGTAGACAAAGAATAGACGGGATGGGTTTAGGTATCGAATGTTATAATATTAAAAATTATATATGTAAATAAGATGGCGTTTTATAGCTAATTAATTTGTGTAAGAACATGCAGTTTGTAGCGTTGAGGAACTGTTGAAAAGAACAACCGAGTACACTCCTAGAGAAAGTGGACATATCAAACCTACGTAGACCATGGATGTAACGCACCGCAATATTGAAGAGCACTGCAACTTAAATTGTGACAAAGAGTCTAGACTGCAGTAGCCATATTCAGCGTATTGCTGAATAATATATATAATAAGCATGTATACACATAATAAGCATATTGTAATGAAAACGCACGTACTTCCTTAGATGGTTCAACTAGAACTGCCTGGCGTTGATCAAGCATTGAAACAATTTGTGCCAAAATGCCACGTCAGCAAACACGCGTGCATGAAGCGACGTGAACAATATGATACACCCGGAGAACCATAGGTAGTGACGGTTCCCAAGGTGTAATTGTATGCTGCTTAGGAGGTTTCATATTGGTCACCAAGGGAATCATAATCGACTTTGGTTTCCAAGACAAAATATGATGAGGATGTTATTGCACCTTTCTCCTTCGGAAGTATAATTTTATTTTCATTAAATTGAGTTCCCTTTTTCTTTATTTAAAAAACGGAAAAAATATCTTATAAAATGTATTACAAAAATGAAAGAAAAAGGATATTAAAATAAAGGTATAGTTACATTTTGAATACTCGTATATGTACGTACATACATGTGTAATAGGTAGCCAGATCGACGCGCAGATACCCTACTGAATGTACGACAAGGTTTTACATAACACACACACATAACTACGTAGAAGACGCATACAATTCATACCCACAAGACGACAAAACTGTAAAATCATCCGTCGCCAAACGGAACGAAAATTACACGAAATACATCAAAAAACACAAGATAACATCCGTCTTAACGGTACATACATAGTGAAGGCACATGACAGATAGGCCGACTACACCGCGACCAACGAATACACAAACAGAAGGAGACAAACAAGCCAGAGTCGACAGTTACCTTTTTAAAAACCCAGCAAGCAGGTAGAGTAGTGTATGAGTCTTATTTGAACCGGTCGCTTCTATGATTTAGCAATAAAAGTCGATAGTATTTTTATTGGGATTGAAATCCCACAATTGGGGGCTCGTCGGGGATTCCCATTATAAAAGTCCGCTAAGATTTTAACCCGAGCGGGGAAAAGTGAGACACATTATTCTGGAGTTACGGTGCGATTCCCTTAATTCGGTCGAATCCAGTAGGTGCGTGGGACAGTAAAACATTACCACGAGGTGGTGAATAAAAGCGACAGTGATATATTCGGTGGCACATGCAAATGTAAGCACGGTGTGGTTGTTTGTGCTAAAAACACGATAGATAAGCAAGACAGTGCAAGTGTGACAAAAGCATTGTGGGCATTTCTCGTCAGTCCGTGGTAAAGAGAAAAAACTTTGTACAGTGTACGGCGTCGCCAAACCCGTAGTATTGCCAATAATAATGGAGAGAAAAGCAAAAACATTTCAAGGCGTATGTGCTTTGCAGTGGAGTGAGAAATACAAAAAACATGAGGTAAAAGGACAACAACAAGTAGTAAGGCGTGGACATAAATCTTGTTAAGAATTTAACGGCACTGCCGTTGTGTGCTCCAACGAAGCAGCGCCGTGTCAAGGCGAGGAAAAAGGGTTGCCATTTCCGGGCGAAAGGGCCCAGTGCTGCGTCCAGGCAAAATGGGAAGGTAGCAGCGTGGTGTACGTGGAAGCATTAGAGCGTGCCAAGGCGAAGCAGCAGCGATAGATAAGACTGTACTAAGAGGTAAGGGACCAAAGGCCACTTGTTTTTTTTCTATTTCTTTTTGTTTGTTCATTTAAATAAAAGCTGGTAAAGATATTTTGAGAAGAATAATATTGTAAAGTAAATATGGACAGAGACGCGATTTTGGCTCTAACCGTGGACGGGTTGAGCGACAGACTGACGGGCTCAGGGCTAGAGACGACGGGCCTGAAACAGGCATTACAGGAAAGGTTCCTAAACTATTTCGCACAATCTCTTGACGACGGGGTCGATGAAGAAAATGGGCGTCAGGAGGTCCAGAGTGAAAGCATCGGGGCTCCGGTGTGACAGCTAGGGCGGTGTCGAGGTCGCTGTTCACGCTACGAGACGTGGAGAACTAGTTCTCGTCATTCAATGGAACCGGGCACACAGGCGTTAACCAATGGGTCAATGAGTTCGAAAAGAACACTGCTACGGTGATCTGGGATGATCTCCAGAAGTTTGTCTATGGGAAGCGGCTGCTCAAGGGTGCCGCCAAGCTTTTTGTTAGGGGGTCGAGTGGGATAAATAGCTTGGTCAAGTTAAAGGAGGCGTTGAAAGAGGAGTTTGGTAGTCCGTTGTCGGTGGTAGAGGTGCACAACCTGCTAAGAAATCTCCGCAAGTGGACATCTGAGACCCTGCGTGAAAACTTGTATTTCCCGATGGAAATCGGCAAGGCCATCAATTTAGACGAGGAAAGCCTTGTGGGGTATTTCGTGGACGGGATCCCTGACTCCAGGCACAACAAGTCCCTTTTGTACCAGGCCGAAACCATCGACCAACTAAACGGCAGGTGAAGGCGTACGACAAGCTACGCGGTTCCGGTTAAGAGTCGACATGCTCGAGAGGGAACCACCGAACGTTGACCAGCGGACACCAGGCGGCATCACACAGTGGGGTTCAGACGGCCGTCAAACCCGAGAAGAAAAGGGGGGCCTGTTTCAAATATGGGGTCATGACACATCTTGCGGGCGACCAGGCCATAGGGCGAGAGATTGCAGGGTGGGTGCACAGCCATGGGAGGATCAACCGGAATCAGCTGCGGTCATACTGCCGCAAAGGGGGGCCAAAGCAGGGCTTGGCCAGAAGCAAGGGTTGATCTAGCAATCGGATCAAGTCGAGTCTTCAAGGATATCTCGGTGGGTGGTCTAACCTTATGTGCTCTATTGGATACGGTGAGCGATGTATGTCTGCTTAGGTACGATAGTCTGTTGATGATGGACTACCAGGTGCTGAAGGCTGAGAAGAGGAATCTGTTGGGTATTGGATAGCAGAAGGTGACGACGATTGGCAGCTTAAGCTTAGAGCTTGTGGTGGATGTAATTCCGTTGGAATTAAATTTCCATGTGGTGCGTGAAGGCGAATTGCCGTTTTCGGCCGTACCAAGGAACGATGTTCTGCAACAGGTGAATCTGATGATCTCGGATGATGGGGTTGAATTCAGAGACAAACAGAGCTCGGTAGAGGCCGAGGATGAAGAACGACCGAACGAATTAGTTGCTGAATTGGGCAAAAGCCAAGAGTACACCGCTGATTGTGGCAAAGTTGGCCATCAAGCAGAAGTACTCCAGTTGAAGTTGAACAAGTTGGGTGGTGGACAGGAGTACACTGCTAGTTGTGGCAAGATTGGCCACGAAGCAGAAGTACCCGAGTTGATAAAAGCGTTCGGAGAAATCTGTTTGTTTGCGGAGGAACAGACGTTTCGAGGGGCTGAATATGTAGCTGGAGCGTTTGAGCGGTGAGGTGCGAGAAGAGTTGATGACAATCATTGAGGGGTATGAGCCGACTGAATGGGAGCCATCACCGGTACTTAAGAATGATATCCCTGTCTTCCAAAGGCCAGGGCGGATGTCCTACGCTGATCAACTAGTTTTTCGAGAGCAAGTGGAGCAATGGCTGGCAGAAAAGATCGTGCAGCCAAGCACATCTGAGTATGCGTCACCAATTGTCCTAGTAGCAAAGAAAGACAAAACGAAGAGACTGTGCTGCGACTACCGGAAGTTGAACGAGAAAGTGACCAGAGACAACTTTCCGATGGTTCTCATTGACGAGCATCGTATTTACGACCCTGGACCTGAAGAACGGGTTCTTCCACGTGCCAATGCATCCAGACTCGCGGAAGTATACGGCGTTTGTTACCCAGGATCAGCAATACGAATTCCTCTACGTACCTTTTGGGATAAGTAACTCTCCTGCGGTGTTTGCGAGGTTTATCTCTGCCATTTACCGGATGCTAATCCAATCTAGCACTGTCAAGGCCTACATGGACGATCTAATTATACTCTCGAAGGACGAAGGGGAGGGCCTTAAGAAACTGGAGCTGGTTCTCGGGGTTGCGGCAAATTATGGATAGCGGAAAAATTGGAAGAAATGCCAGTTCCTGAAGAGGAGGATTACGCTTCTTGGTAACATCATAGAGTACAACATAATCCTGCCGTCGGACGAAAAGACTAAGGCTGTAAGAGATTTTCCGGTCCCATCGGATAAGACAGGGCTCCAACGGTTCTTAGGGTTGACTTAATACTCCCGTATGTTTGTGGAAGGGGATCGCCAAACCTACGTCAGACCTGCTTCGTAAAGAAGTGAAGTTCAAGTGGGAGCCCGAGCAGATGACAGCGTTTATGCAACTGAAGCAGCTCTAACCAAAGCTCCTCTCCTTAAGTTGTTCGATCCTAAGGCGGGCACCGAGATACACCCAGACGCTAGTAAGTTCGGGTATGGTGTTGTTACAGAGAGACGCGGGTGATCAATTGTTCTACCCCGTCGAGTACAAGAGTCAGAAAACCACGCCAACTGAGGAGAAGTACCACTCGTATGAATTGGAGGTGCTCACCATCATCGGGATATTTAAGAAGAGGAGGATGTACGTGACCGGGTTGAAATCCAAGATCGTCACGGACTGCAACGCGTTCGCCATGACGATGCAGAAGAGGGATGTCCCGCTACGGGCATCCCAGAATTCCCTAAGTCACCGAATAAAGGAGGCCCAATTTGAGGACAGTTGGATCAAGGCGGTAAGCAAGGTGTTGGAGAGGGACAAGTACGAGGATTTCTACTTGAAGGTGGGAGTGTTGTACAAGGACCCTCTAAAGGAGCTAGTGGTAGTGCCTACGCTGATGGAGAATGAAATTATCGAGATCGCGCATCGCCAGGGACATTTCTTGTCAAAGAAAACCAAAGACTTGGTGGAGAAAACCTTCTTCATTCCCGAGTTGGCCCGAAAGGCGACGAGAATTGTCAGGGGATGCGTGAAGTGCATCATGGCAGAATCTAAGGCAGGTGAGAAGAAGGAGTGCCTCAGGGCCATCGACAAGGCGGACCGACCCTTGGGCACTTACCATGTCGACCACGTGGAATCCATGGAGCAGACCCACAACAGATACAATCACCTGCTCGTGGTCATAGACGCATTCGCCAAATTTGTGTGACTGTATCCGACGAGGAGCACCGGGGTAGAAGAGGTCAAAAACCGAATGAAGGCGCAGGTCTTCGGGAACACCCGACGCATTATATCCGACAGAGGTCCAGTGTTCACGTCCAACCTGTTTGCGGACTATTGCCGGGAGGAGAACATCCAGCACCTCCTCATTGCAACAGGCGTTCTCCGAGGTAACAGGCAGGTGGAAAGGATCCACAAGCCCATCATCCCAATGTTGACGAAGTGTTGTCTGGAAAGCCCAAAGGACTGGTACAAGCATGTGGATAAAGTGCAACAAATCCTCAATAATTTACCGCCGAGAAGCACGTGGAACGGGCTGAATTCCGCATTCTTACGGGGCTAGAGGTGCGTATTCCAGACTATGCAGATTTGCGGGAGTTGCTCGAGGAGGAAGTGATCCAAAAATTGGACGAGGAGCGCGACGTCACCCGCGATGTGGCACGCGAGAATATTTCAGAGATCAAGCGAGAAAATAAGAGGGAATACGACAGAAACCGGAAGCCGAAACAGGAGTACTCATCAAATGAGCTGATCGCCATCAAGCGCACCGAGTACGGCACCGGGATGAAGCTGCGTCCGAAGTTCCTCGGACCCTATGAGGTTACGGGAAGGTTACGGCGAAGGTGAACCACGGTAGATACATTGTAGAAAAGGTGGGTGATCGCGAAGTACCTTTGAAGACCAATTCTATAGAATTGGAACCCTTCATTCGGGTCGAATGAGTCGTCAGGATAGCCGAATGTGGGATAGGTAGCCAGATTGATGCGGAGATATCCTACTGAATGTACGACAAACTTATAAATAACACACACACATAACTACGTAGAAGACGCATACAGTTCATACCCACAAGACGACAGAACTGTAAAATCATCCGTCGCCAAACGGAACGAAGACTACACGAAATACATCAAAAAACACAAGAGAACAGCCGACTGAATGGAACATACACAGTGAAGGCACATCACAGATAGACCGACGACACCGCGACCAACGAATACACATACAGAAGAAGAAGAAGAAGAAGAAGAAGACAAACAAGCCAGAGTCGACCGTTACATTTTTGAAAATCCAGCAAGCAAGTAGAGTAGTAAGTTAGTCTTATTTGAACCGGTCGCTTCTTTGATATCTTTTTAAATAAATATAAAGTATAGCAATAAAAGTCGATAGTGTTATTATTGGGATTGAAATCCCACATACATGTATATTTTGAACAAACACTGTTGTTTTTAAAGAAAACATTACAGTAGAAAATGATATAAACTTAACTAGGAACATTACATTGTATCTTTTTTTATTACTAAGTCTTGACATTCTTTTGGTCTAAATATTAAAATTAAACATTCTTACTATGTAACAGGTAATTTTTATTAAACTATTTTTTTGTATTAATATTAGCTTTCTCTGTTTTCTTAATTATTTAAATTAAGGTCATATATAAAACTTATTTTTCTGTAAATTTCTAAAGCCTATTTTTATGAACTAACAACCGTTTACTCTGTCTGTCGTCTATGCGACAATTTTTTTTCCATTAATTTTTAGAACCCTATATGGACTTACGCAAGCACTATCCAACTTATGACCTGGTGTGTTCTCTAACAACACCAAGTCTGTAATTTTTGTTTCGTTTTCGCTTTTTTGATAAACGTTTGGTCCCGTAAATTTACAGCCTGTAACTTAAACTTAACTTCCTTATCATAGGCGTCAATATTGTACACTGGGTCTATAAAGTTTTCATTTAAACACTTTAGGGACTTTGAATTCTTACCAAATACTAACTCAAATGGACAGTAGCCATGTAGGACCGATGGAGTAGTGTTATAACAATATGTGAAGTATTTTAACCATTCATCCCAATCGTTTCCTTATACCGATATGTAGGACCGTAAATATTCATTAAACGTTTTATGGGTACGTTCTATAGTGCCTAGGATCTGGTGATGCGACGCTGTTGAAGTTTCCTTGTCAATCTGCAGTATAGAGCAAAGTTCAGTTAAAATTTGATTTTTATATTCGGTTCCCATGTCTGTTATAATTTTCTTCGTAGAACCGTACTGCAATACACAACCTTCAACAATAACTTTTGCTACTGTTTTTGCGGTTTAATTTGGGATCGATATTCATTTGTTACGATTAATTCCCGGCAACTGTCAACCGTTGCCAAGAATCAAATTTTTACTTATTCTAGATGTGGGAACGCCAGGTAGCGCTTTGATTGCAGCTAGAACTGGGAAACAAAATCAAACGTAGTTGAGCGCCACGTCTTCTTTAAGGAATCACGAAACCTTGGATAAATGCTCCGTTGGAGCCCGACGATTTTTTTTGCTTCTGATTTTCTACATTGCACTTTTCTACAATACACAATACTTAGCTGTTATTCCTGGCGGTTCCTGTGCCCTTTCCTGATACCGTTTTCCTCGTCCAAATACTCCTGAATAATTCCTTTTATCTTCTTCCTTTCTCCTTATCCTCTTTCCCTTACCGGCCGCCAGAAGCCAACAAAAAAACTCGCAACTCTACTCTACCAACTCACAAACTTTTTTTTTTAAGAAGAGATATTGCTTTTCGCAATTTAACAAAAAAAAATCCAATTTATCGCACTCACAAACTATAGCTTGACCCTCTCTAATAGCTGGTCGACACAAACGTGACTTCCAGATCTTTTCCATTCCACAAACTCTCGCCAGATTCACGCACTCATTCTCATCCACACTCACTCACACATACATTTGACTCTAGCGGACCCAACAACGGGTCTTCCAGCTACACGACTAGCAAACTTTGCTAGTGTGTGCTCCCGTGTCCTACTAGGCCTCTCATACATTCCAATTGTTTCCAATTGTACACTCTCATACTAAACTCCTCAGTCACTGAATTCTCTCCCGCTTCCAGTGATACCTGGGAACTCCACTGAGCGAGTTTATGAGAGTTTGTGGATCCTAGCTATGCCTAGCTTTTTCGCTAGACAATGGAACTAAATGGAAAATTGCGAGAAGCAATGTTTCTCTCATTGCTGATCCCCTGGTAATTTTCCCCCATCGCACTAGACAAAATTGCCTAACAAAACAAACGCGAAGGAGAATGAAAGTCTGATCGATGGAGTGTTGGGACGAAGGAGGAAGGTTGTGTGTGTATAATCCTAACCGCCGCCCCAAGCAAAGCTAAGTATACGTGCCTCAGTGCTACTTTACCCCGGGTCCCTACTGACTCCCGTGAATCGGGGTTCAGATTTGGGGGGAATGGGGGACTGACCAGTAGCGGGTCATTCATTGCAATTATGTCTTTTATTTTTTATTTTTGTTTAGTTGCATGTTGTGGGCCTTTCTGCGGGAAAATTTACCGCAACACATTATTTTTCTCTGTTAAAGGTAGTGGGCAAATGGTATCTATTATCACAATATCGAATGCTTTTTCTGTTGTGGGTGTTATTACCATTGGTTCTTTCGAGCAGGGTCTTTTCGAAAAAATTTTCGTTTAGTGATAGCTGTACTTTTGTTACATTTTTGATGTTTGCTTCTTTTTGAAGCACTGGAAAGAATTGATCTAAACAAAGTTTTCCATTAACATCGATTTTTTCTAACTTGAGTGAACAAACAATCTTTCTGCCACGTTTAAAATAACAATAATGTTGATCAAATTTAAGTTGAGGATATTTCTTAACATCTCTTGGATAACGTATTTCATAAACTCTTGGTTCATTTGCGTAATAAGTTACATTCGTATTGGTGGAGTCTGGTGTATTCAGTTGTTTTTTCCGAGTGTTTTGACGAATCGTTACTTTGATTATTTTATTTTCTGTTTTAATAGCTTTAATATCATTAAAGTCTATTCGTGATAGAGCATCGGCTACATAATTTTCCTTTCCCCGAAGGTATTGTATTTCAAAATCGTATTCCTGTTTATCTAGTCTCATACGCATGAGTTTAGATGATGGGTTTTTCATTGAAAACAAATAGTATAAAGGTCTGTGATCAGACCTTACTAAAAAAAATTTCCGATAAATGTACGGTTTAAAGTGGGTAGTTGCCTAATGTATAGCTGTTAGTTCCTGTTCAATAGTAGATTTATTGCGTAAGCTATGGGCATGTACTTTTCGCCATGTTGTTGGGCAAGTACTGCCCCGCAGGTATGTTTGCTTGCATCTGTTATTATACAACATTCCTTTTCAAAATTAAGGCATTGCAATACGGAAGGAGTTACTCATTGATTTTTTAAATATTGAAAAGCAGTCTCACAATCTTCGGTCCATGAAAATGGAACATTCCTTCTGCTTAATTTTGTTAAATGACGTGCATGTTCCGCGAAATTCGGGATGAAACGTCTATAGTAATTGGTTAAAGTGTGGGATAAGTGGGATAATGTGTTATTATTTCAAATTTACTTTCATCTGACAGTATACCTTTATCTGTGCACCTAAAAGTCTCTTCATGGCCAAAGAATGAGCATTTGTCTGGATGCAGTTTTAAATTATATTTCCTGCACAGACAAAATACATCTGATCAATTCTTAAGAATGTGGTTTTCCGAACATCCAATAACTACCAAGTCATCCGTATTTGGGGCTATTTTCAATCCGTACGGTAGTCTTTTAAAACGAAATGATCCCTTTTCTGTGGAAAATGATGTTATATCACGTGAGTTTTCTTCCAATTCAATTTGATGGAATCCCGACATCAAATCAAGGTATGAAAAGTATTTCGCCCTTGACAAATGATCGAGAATATCGTCAATACGTAGAAGTGGATATTTATCTGGAGAAAGTTTTTTATTAATTTGCATGTTATCAATAACCAAGCGCCATTGTTTTTCAGTTTTACGTGGCAAGTTCTTTTTTTGAACCAAAAGTACCGGGCTATTGTATCTGACATTGACGGTTCTATTATATTGGTATCATCTCTTAGCATTTTATCTACCTGTTTATTAATCTCTTCTTTTTGGCTATGAGGGGTTCTATAATTCTTTATATAAACAGCTGTATTATCTTTTAATCATAATTTTTGTTTATAAAAGTTATTTGTAGAAATTTAATCATTTCCTATCGCGAAAATACATACATATATACGAAATAGGAACATAGTTTATTTAGTTTTGATTTAGCAGAAGCTGGAACATTTTTGTTGAATTTTTGAGGCGTTTCCCTGCTCCTGATTGGTAACCAATCGGACTTGTCCTTGCTGTCTATATTGAGACTCTTGATTCCTTCGTCCGCTGTTATTATTATTATTTAGTCGGCGGTTGTAGTTTCCGCCATCAACATATCTGCCACGACCACGATTTTTGGTAGCCTCTGTTTCGCCCTCTATATCGACCTTCAGATTGCTGATTTGGTGCGCTTCGGTGTCTATAGTATCTGATTTCTCCTTGCCTTTTAGTTACCTCCATATCAGTTTGGACGTACTTGGCAACTGCCTCACTTGCGTTTGTAAAATTACTGGAGCGCATGGTAATTCGCCGATCGGAATTGGTTGCAATAGTCCTTACTGCAGCCTGTGTAGATATTTTCTTAGCTGCTTCAGGCTTCAGGCTGAAGCTTTTTGATATATAAGCGGAGTTGAGGGCCTTCGTCAAATCCTCTATTTTAGTGGCAATATCATCTGTATTACGTTGTACATGCTGTGTACTTGTAAGTTTTGCCATTATAATCTCGGATGACGTAGCCTTAATTCCTGATGTTAATTTGCTTATGATCCGCTGTAGAGTAGTTTCTCCTACGATGAGATCGCGAGTCGGTCCCTTTAATTTAGTTTTTACCAGGGTATTTGTTATAGACTCATGTGTTTCCTTTATTGTCTGAATTAGAGAGATCGCGTTAAGGATACCTTTTAGATTACTAGGGCTGCCGTCAAATTCCGGCAAAATCTTTGAAGCCGAATTCATAAACTCTATTGGTGTGACAACCATTGTGAATTTATGTTCGTCTTTGTTGGATAGATTCAATTCCTGGCAGTAAGTGAATTCCTCATGTATGTAGGATTCACTTCCCAAAACACTAAAACACTTTTTTATCTTAAGTTGAACTCAATATTCTTTATTCCGTTAATACAATGTCATAATACACAATGAGATCCCCCTCTCGAAACGTTTAATGACGATTGATTTCTGTGCCGTTCGTTTGTCTTGTCCTCTTTAGTCCATGTACTGTCTGTATGTTCGTATGTGTGTATGGCTGCATGTAATTCTCTAGTCTCTGTGGTGCGTTCTGCATGGTCGTTGTAACTGTTTGTACTCTGTCGTCTGGTGATTGATCATGAACCGTTTGTCCTGTTGTGTGGTTTGTATTATGTTCTTAGTGTATCGTGCATTGGTCTGGCTCCAAAACCCACATGTATACTCAAGGGAATATCTACTTCTATCCAGTACTTGCTACTAACTTTAAGCAATTTATCTCTAAAACCATGAAAGAGTTTTAAGGCTTCGTTTTTATGAGCAGATATTAATTTACTGAAGTTTGCATTTAGAAAACTTCTAACATTATTGTAATTTCCTACAAGTATGTTAATATGTAGTTGAATCGTTTTATCTGTAGTTGAGGCATTTTTAATTATACATTTGTAAGATCTGTGGAATTCTTATTTCTGATTCTATCAAGAAGTTTGGCCCACTTGTCCATTTATAACCTCATTTTATTAAAACTAACAGTATTCAAATTAACTTATTTAAATATTACATCGGATATTTCAATACTTTAAAAGGATTTTTTCTTAAATTAGTAACTAGATATTAAATTACTTCGTTCACATGCTTTAAAAGAAGCTTGTCTCAAATTAAAAACTAACTCCAACCTTAAAGATTCATCCGGTCTGGTTGCCCAGCATAGTCGCTCTAGGGTCTTTCATCTGGGATGGCATTAATGCTTGAAACAGGTTTCTGCTTTTCTGATTTAATATTTTTGATGATCCCATGTGGTATTTGTACTTTTAATTTTAATTATTTTATACAATTGATTGAGATACATCACGCACTTTGAGTTCATCTTAACAAACACGTTCGTAAATTTATTGTTATATTTGCTCCCATGATTGACCAATGTATTGTTTTTTCAAATTTGTATGCCACATCTTATATATTATGATGGCCACATTCAATACTTGTATAATGCCAATTACATATATGTGGGATGTGTCACCCACCACATAGTAGAAGCTAAGTAGTATATTTAACATAGAGTAAACATAATATTGTTGAGTATCATTTTCAGGTCGTCGCCCGCCGACTGGAATGTTTTATGCTCGCCACATATTGCCATGTCCACTAATGTCCACAGACCCATCTGATTGATTACGAATCGAGTTACCGCCAAGCAAAGTCATCGCTTCAGTATCGGTAACAGACGGTAACAACGCTATCGGTGAGTAACTGATGCTGCATGATCCGTCGCACAGTGAACCTACCTACATTTGGACGAATACTCGTATAAAAAGCGGAGGCAATTAACTAACAAAAGCAATAACACAAATGTTGTCCTTAAGAGGAATATCGATTGTGTTGGGTCTGGGCGGTTGCGCACTTGTGCTGACGTTGCTGATGAAGGTGTGGACATGGTGCAATGTACTGAACGGACTAGGGGTCTGGCACTGGTTGGGATAATATGGCGAGGGGATTCTAGTCCGAGTCTTCAACACGACTGGCGGCGATGCCAAATATTTGTTTTTTTCTTTTCAATTCGTTGTACTTAATAAATATAATATCAATCCTTTTCCAATTCATCGTAACTTAATAAAGATTATATCAATCCTACATATATCCAGAAAATGATATCTCCGTTCCGTTTTACAATAACATCTTTAGATTGGGTCTTAACTTTCTTCAATTCTTCTTCTTATCCTTTTGTTAACCCTTTCCTCGTTATACGATCTTATGCGTAACGAGTTTCCCATTTTTACTGCATCGCTGCTGCTCCGCTTATGGGGTTGGCTAATGTCGCAGACCGCAGACCGCAGAATGCATCTACATAATGCTCGGTCCTGGATCGCTTCAGTGGTTAGCCCCAGGCGTTGTTGCGCATTTGCCATCTGAGAAATCCAGGAATTCTTTTTCCGACCTCGTTTTCTTACAGTTGGAGTGACCGTAGTTGATAGTGCCTTTTTAACCGGATTTTCCGTAGATCTTCTTTGAACATGCCAATACCAGCTTATTCTATTCGCCTCAAGATGTTCGGTTACCGAATTCTTTATATGTAGACTTCCTCTTATACGCGTAGATCTAATGCAATCGCGTTTAGTGCCTCCACTAGACATCCTTAACATTTTCATTTCCGCTGCCGTCATTTTGTTTTTAAACGCTTCGTACATTGTCCAGCACTGTGAACCGTATATAAGAGCTGGTCTAACAACCGTGGTGTAGAGTTTCCCCTTTAATTTAAGTGGAAATTTTCGGTCGCAAAAGATTCCCGAATTTTCCCGCCATTTCATCCACCCCACACTCACTCTGTGGTTTACGTCGTCGTCACATTTCGCTTCCATGTTAACGATTGATCCTATGTACTTAAAGATAGTGCTTTTCGGAAGAACTATTCCGTCTTTTCATTCACACAATTTCTAAATGAACGGATTTAACATCAAAGAATAGCTCTCAACGGACAACTATATATGATGATACCGAATAGCCATTTAATAAAAACGCCTTAATAATTATTTTCACGGTCAAATACTTCCATTTGTCACGATCGCCATGTAATGAAAACGCACGTACTTCCTTAGATGGTTCAAGTAGAAATGCCTGGCGTTGATCAAGCATTGAAACAATTTGTGGCAAAATACCACGTCAGCACGCGCGCAGGCAGCGACGTGAACAAAGTGTAAGGTGTAATTGTATGCTATGACTCAAGTGGGAGGGTTCGGCGTTCAATCCCAACAGGAACAGAAAGGTATTCTTTTTTCAGCCAACTAGAATCAAGTGAGATGAATGGTTGCCTAAAATACAACAACAAGTATGTCAACACTAATAATTAGTCTCTACATTAAATGTTGGATGCCACACATGGAGCGAAACAACCACTAAGTCCAAATCTCTTTCTCTCTCTCTCTATCCCATTTTTCGAAAAACTTAACACGTGTTTCGGTATTAAAAACCAAAGCCCAAAGAGGTTTTAATATTTGCAGACTTGTTAGATACATTTTTGTTTCTAGTAAGTAGTCAATTCCTTTCCTCCCATTTCGATTTTTTTTAAGGAATTCTATTCAATCTTAGTAGTAGTAAGTAGTAGTAGTAATAATCTTTAATATTCCATTAATTTTTTCTTTGAAATTTACAAAATTTACGTTAACATTGGCATTTGCCGTCAGCCAGAAAAGAGATTTGATTTCTTCAAATTTTCATTCAAAATTTGTTGCCTGTACTTCAAAGCTATTCTCAGAAAAAGGAGTGAAAGTGCCTTTAGGACGTATATAAAGTGCATTTTCATGGTGAATAAGTACAAAGACGATAAACCGGTTTCTAGGTGAAGCATGTAGTTCGGTGTGTTCACTGGTAGTCTAAATATTTTATTTATGAAATATCTCAGTAATTTATCTACTTCTTCATATTGAGAGTTACCCCAAACTTTTGCTGCGTAACACATAAGAGATCTGACTACCGCTTCGAAAACTTTATACTTCATACTCAATGCAATATCTTTTTTACTAAGTACTCCTTTCCAACTGAATTTTATGGCCTTTTTTGCTTCTCTTAATTTTTCCCCAAGATGCTTCTTAAATGAGAGTTTTGGTGTTACTATAACTCCAGGGTACATGTATTCCTTAACTCTCTCAATTTCTTCATTTTGTCGTGTCCAATTTTCACCCCTCGCATAACGTCCAGTACCATTATTTGAGACTTACTTGCATTCACCTGTAGATTCCACATACTGCAATAATGCTGTAATTTTTTATCATCAATTGAATCATTGTCGGTATTTTTGCTAGCAATACGATATCATCCGCGTACATTAAACGTTTTATTTGAACTCCCGCAAACTCAATTCCTCCTCAATCCACTCCTGGTAAAAAAGTTGGCAAGTCATCGAGGAATAGAGAGAACAGAAGAGGACTTAAGAGGCAGCCTTAAGTCCATGTGTGACTCAAACCATTGTGACAAATTTTTTTCATCCCATACTGATGTTAAATTTTCACTGTACAAACTTTGTAGGACTTTGAGGTTTTTTGTTGACACACCTAAGTTGATTAGTGTGTAGAACAGCGATCTTCTATCAACGGGGTCAAAAGCCGCCTTGAAGTCCACAAAAAACGCGTACAGCTTTTTTCCTTTTTCCACGTTGTACCCCGCGATACTAGTGAGCGAGAATAAATTGTCTACCGTTGAGTACTTACTCCGGAAGCCCGATTAAATTCGCTCAGAATGTTGTTTGCTTCAACCCATGTGGACAATCGATGCAGAATAACTCCCGTGAAAATTATAGAGTTTAAAAAGAATATAATTCAACTATAATTCTGAGAATCTTTATTGTCACCCTTCTTAAAAAGAGGGAAACCTATGTTTTTCTTAAAACTTGATGGCACTTCCCCTACCTCAAGTATATAATTGTACAATGCCGTTAGCTTCTCCAAAAATTCCTCCGCGGTATTCATGAAAAACTCGTAAGGTACTCGGTCTTCTTCGGGAGCCTTGTTCGGTTTACATCGTTGAACGACATTACAGACCTCCTGGAGTCAAATTTTTCTGTCCAACACCTCCACACTTTGGAATGGCAACGCGTAGTGCAAATGAGTAGCACTGGTTGGTGGGTTAAATAATTGCTTAAAATTTTCTGCTAGGATGCCCACCTCAACGTGGATACCTCGCGCGAATGACGTGCCATTGAGAAGTCTGGCATGTTTCCAGAAAGAGCGATTGTCGGTTATTTCCGAAAGAATTTTCGCTAGTTGATTCGAAAACCTTTTTTGTTTTCCTAGGCATATTTTTCTATATCTTGGTTGGCATGTTTGTAAAGGCTCTTTGCACAACTGCTGCCGGTTTCCCTCAATAATCGCAAATAAGCAAAAGACTTCTTCCTGGCCGCCTAACACTCCCAGTCAAACCAAGGTTGCTTTTTTACGCTTGTATAAGATTTATCGTCTTGGAAAAGCCTAGCAGCGTCTAAGATGCAGGGCGTAAGAAGGTTCACTCCGTTTATAGAACATAAACCATTTTCGTTTGTAGATCTGAGTTCTTCATTGAGCTTTTTTTTATAAACATTTTTAAGACAGTTTATCCATCCTAATTTTGGCAGCAAGATGTTCTGCCGGGTTTGTTCTTGTGGCCGCGCTCCGAGAATTATTTGGACGCTAAATAACACATGAATAATAACACCAAGGTACTTGTATTGGTTAACTATTTCTATTTTAAAGCAGTCAGCATTACAGTTCATATTTTCATTATATACGATGTCTGGGTTTTCTCCAACACAAGCAAAATTACACAATTTAGATGAATCTTAAGTGATTTCAGCGGTCAGTGCTTCTTTCACAACAAAACTGAAAAACACTAACTTTGTCTTTATTGCTCACTATAAGCTTGTGTCTGGCAAACCAAAGGCGTAACAGATGTACATCGTGGTTAATTTCCGCAACTAAGTTTAAGGGGGTAGCGAAGCTATAAGCAAAAGCAAAGTCATCCGCAAAAGCTTTAACCTTACCAATAAAGGGAATTAGAAAAATAGAGTTGACGTAAATTAAAAATAATATGGGACCAAGGACGGATCCTTGGGGTACACCTAGATTGACTATCTTTGAACTACTTAAACTATCCCCAATTTTTTCTAACATATAACCGCGGAATCTCACGCAATGTAGTTTATTTAAATGAATACTGTGCTCAACCATTCCAAAAGCTTTTGAAATGTCCACAAAAAGCCAGGCACAACGATGTTTAGCATCAAGTCCTTTGTACAAAAAAAACATAAAAATCAAGGAGAGCATCTTCTGTGGAACGGCCTTTTCTAAATCCAATCGGATTCTCGCTAAAAAAGTTATTTTTTGTAAGATATTTTAGTATTCTACTTTTGATAGTCTTTTCGAAAATTTAAGATAATGAGGAAAGTAAGGAAATCGGTCTACAGTTGCTCTTTTCGGTTTTGCTGCCCTTTTTTAAAGAGGAATTATATTGGCACATTTTAATTGATCAGGAAAATTTCTCGAGACAATACTAAAGCAAATAATGTAAGCCAAAATATCAATTATATTGAAGGCTACATTGTTTAGAATAATGTTGGATATACCATCATAACCACAAAAGCTCGAATTCTTAAAATAATTTATTGTTTTAAATAACGTAACACCTGAAATTGGGTCAAAAAATAAACTATTACTTACAGGATTTTGTTGCACAAGATCAGGTGTACAACACAGATTGCAGACATTTGGGAGCACTTTAGGAAGAGGCATTTGTACCAATTAGGAAAAACGGGATCTGTGATATGAGTATCTCCTTTCTTAATTGTAATAGATTTATTACGGTCATAAGCTTTGCGATTTAATATGTTGTTAACCACCCCCCCATACTTTTTAAAGATTTCCTTGGGAATTACGTATCCTACTTTGATAGTAACTATCTCGACAGTTCTTAATTTCCTTATAATTTTTTTTGCACATACGACTATGACGATTTTTTAAGGCTAAGTTATGTGAGTGTTTGCAACATATTTTATGCAAATTGTGCTTGAGTTTAATTTGTTTTAACAGGGAATTTTTCATCCAGGGCTTAAGTCTAATTTTGGATTTTTTTTAACACTGTGGAGACGCTGGAACAATCAATGTAATTTTTCAGAGTGTTTAAGAATATCTCATATGCCTGAGAGGCAACTTTCGCTCAGTTGACTGTTGTTCAGTTGACTGTAGTTAATTTTAATTACCTTAGATGGAGCGAGGGTAGCAAGTTTTTTGCTGTTTAAGCTATTTAAGATGATAGCAGTAATCTGTAATTCTAAGATCGAAGTTAACACCTGTACATGAATTAGTTGGTATATCTCTAAAGCGAGAAAACACGTGATCAAGACAGGTGTTAGCGATCAGCCTAGTAGGACCATTTACAAACTTTATAAGCGATGGAAAATGATGTTCCGCAAATAAGGATAAGTATGCGTCTACTGAAGAGTTAGATTTTAGGATATCTACGAGTACATTCAAGTCACCAAGAATGATGAGATTATTCGCAATGAGCATACCGCAAACCGTAAACTCTTCTAAAAACAATTCTAAGGGAATGTAATGAACTCTGTGAATGCAAATTATGCTAAATATAGCCAAAGTCAAAAGTCACATGTAATTCTAATGACATCAACGCTACTCAGAATATACGAAGCAATCTCACAATCATATGAATCATGCACAGATACTCCTACTCCCCCGGACGAATACGAATCATTAGTTTTGGGATAAAAATCATAATTTGGTAGTCTTCTTTTTCGCAAGAATAAATCCATATTTCAGACAAAAAAATTAAATCGGGCAGATTTGCAAACGCCACTTCAATATAACAAATTAACAAATCGACATTTTGCCGCAGGCTTCTTGTATTTTGATGTACAATGAAAATAGGCTTTCTACATACAGATAAGAGCATACTGTCGTATGTACTTGTTATGGTTTTAATCGTAGAGTCATCGTCTAAAGGATCGAAGCTGTCATTCATATTGTTTTATCTTCAATTGCAACTAAATCATCAAACGATCCTATAACGATAACTCTACCATTATCAACTTTTCTCATCAAAATACTAGACTTGTTAGACCATAAATATTTAAATTTTTTTCAGCTTTAACTTTTTTTGCTGGTATAAATAAAGCCCTGGTGTAGCTTATGAAATAATCATTTATGAATAAACTTTTACAGCTTCCGTCTGCAAATATCGAGGTGCTAAGAGTTTTCTTCACATTTTTTTTGCTGCTCAAAATCTCCTGTTTGACGTCACTGCTGAACTGCTGCTTCCGCTAGGTTGTTGACACTGTCCTTTTTCATTAGTACTTGCACTTGTCTCCTCATTTTCTTGTCTTCGCTTGTACAGAAGACCAGAATCGGAGTACATAAAATATTATCCTATCGAGGTCCTGTACAACAGGGTAAACCTAATTAGAGTGGACAATTTCGTAATTAAGCTGACTCGAAGGGACATTGCTAGAGCAATGGCCTCGACGAACAATCTGATGTTCGGGGCTATCTACTATCTACATATATCACGAGAGTGTGCGCTTTAACAGCTTCATTCCCCAGAGGCGTTCCTCTATTTTGATAATGAAGGGCTGATAGAGGACAAATTAGCAGTGCCGCTAATTTTCCACGTTGCTCGAGCAGCTGCAAACAGACGACTCAACTACTACAGATTTGTGAGTAGTTTTTTTTATAATATAAACAAAGTGTCTTTTTACCAAGTTTTTGTTAAAACAATTTATATTTTTTTAGTTCGAAGTATAATGTACATAAATAAATAAATATATATAAAAAAAAATCAATTAGGTTACGTCGAAAAATATACTCGTAGTTAAGTTTTATGTTTAGCTTAGAGCGCGGGATGTACGTCGTCTGCTGGGGAGTCGCCATACTGGCAGGCTGGTCTATCCGTTTTGCCGATCTTTCCACACAGCCACATTTCTTATCAGCCTCGCTGTCTACCTTCCTCTGCTTTCCGAGATCTAGCGCTCTTGAGCCTTGTTTTTTTCCGCCTTGTTTTCGTGGACGTACTTCCTTTGTGCTGCTAGGAGATCAATGGGAGTCACTCCTGCGACTACAAGGACAGCTAGTTCCGACACCGTTCGGCAAGAGCTAGCCACGCTTATAGTTCCACGTCTTTGCACTGCCGCCATCTGCTTCCGGTACTTTTCTTGTCGAAGCGCGTCTGCCCAGATCTCACTTCCATATAGGAGATTGGCATGCGTTGTCGACATTAATAGCCTGCGCTTACTTGGCGTTGGACCACCTATGTTAGCCATTAATCTCCTCAGTGATGTTGTAACTCTAGGGCTTTTTCCGCTGCGTACTTTATCTGTTGCCAGAAAGTTAGTTTTGTGTCAAGCCTTAATGCCAAATACCTCACCGCGTCCTTGCTCTTGATGACATCAGAGCTAATTTAGAAGTCTATTTGTGTCGGGATTTTCTTCTTCGTCAGAAGGACTATCTCAGTTTTCTCTGTTGCCAAACTAAGACCGTGCTAATCCAGCCAGAAGGTTGTTCGTCGCATGACTTGGTTCAACTTTCTTTGGGCGTTTTCAGTATCTCTTGCCGTTATCACTGCCGCAATATCGTCTGCGTACCCAACGAGAAAGTTGTCCTCGGGCATCTCCATCCGCAGTATATCATCATAAGAGATGTTTCAGAGGTTTGGTGCCAGAATTGATCCCTGTGCTGCTCCAAATATTACTTCTTTCCCTCTTAGGCCTTCTGTGGTCTCGTAGATCAGCTCCCGATCCCTGAGATAGTCATTCATCATATGTTATAGATAGGCTGGGGTGTTAAATCTATTTTCTAGCGCATTTAGAATATCACTCCACCTGGCTGAGTTGAATGCATTTCTTATAGCCTCATCACTTCTTCAATAGCTCCGACCACGGAGCGTCCTTTCCTGAATCCGTACTGCCTTCCTGCCAAGTTTTCCGCTCTTTGTACTGCATCTGTGAGCCGTGATTTGACCAGCTTTTCCATCAGTTTTCCCACAGTGTCCAGCATACATAAGGGCCTGTACGCTGATGGGGAGTCTGGGTCTCCTTTTCCTTTGCTGATCAGTACCAATCGTTCTGTTTTAAAGCTCTTTGGGAAGACTCCTTCTTCAAGCCAACTGTTGTACATGTTGAGCAGCAGGTTAGGGCATGATTGGGCAGTCACTTTTATTACTTCTGCTGGAATTCCATCTAGGCCGGGTGCTCTTCTGTTTTTCATTGTCTACACGGCTGATCCCAACTCTTCTTCGATAAAACCGGGAGTTTCCTGTCGTCGGGCTTGTGTGTTGTCGGGAGGCCTGAACGGATGAGTTGGGAAAAGGGTGTTTACAATGCACTCCATCTTGTCTTCGTTTAGGATAGGCGGTGCTGATTGGGCTCCCAGTTTCCGCATAACGACCTTGTAGCCTAGCCCCCAGGGGGGTTCCCACCTGGATCTTTTGGTTCTGAACTCCGCTAGAGCTCCATCTATATTTTTAGCGTGTCTCCTCCTTCCCCTGGTGACTATGCGCCTAAATTGTAGACATCTCCTGCGGAGTTCAGCTATCTTGTTTGTCCACCTGTCCACCAGTACACTTGATTTCTCTTTCTGTTGTTGAAGCTTTTCCTGGGCATTGTAGCATCGCATGCGAGCCGTATCAGTTGCATCGTAGCTTCAGACCGTTTCACATTAAAAACACTTTGTGGAAGACAACTTATTTTCACAATTTCCATACATAGACAATTCCCAATTCCATGAAATATATAACGTAATACACCTAGCGAACAAATGTTTAACACAGCTCTTTGAAAAGCAAATTTGTAAATGATAACTGTAGACAATGAAACCGTATTTCAATCTTTGAACCGAATAACATTTTTGAAGTTTATTTTTTTTTTACTTGTTTACAACAATACTGCATTTAAGAAAAGGTCTTTTGCTATCATATATGTACTTTTTATCTACTTTAATTAAACAATTTACAATTAGGTGCTCTACATCATCATTTACAAGACCATGGTTTTCATGGCCAACATGATTTTCAAGTATTTTTTCGTCATAGCTTAAATATAATACCTTTTTTTTCCATGTTCGGATGATATTTCTTCAAAACCTTCCTTGTTATAATTGGTCTGAAAGGCAAATAAACTTCCTAGTTGCTGAAGCATTTAGGTTAAAGTTTAAATATGCAGATGCCCCAAAACACTTGGATGGTAAAAGTTGATATGTTCACATCAAGATATGGAAATTATATGATGGTGTTGTAAAAATTGTTTTTACAGTATTTATGTCGCAAATAATATTTAGCAATTGAAGATTAATAATATTTTTTAATAATGGACTTTTTTATTTTTAAGACATATGGCGTAATTATAATTTTACTATAATGCAATTTTATATGTGAATTTAATATTATTATAATTATTTGTTGCATTTAACCTGAACATCCCGATATTCAAATTTGAAAATAGTTTTTTAATTTCAATGCGAAGACATTTGAGTGCTGAACAGAATATGAATCTGAAGCTTGAACCTTGAATCTGTATCTCGAAGTTGATACAGATTATATATCTTATATAGTATATACACTTCTTACACTTTTGACAGTTCGATATCAGATATAGATTTAAACTTCAAATTCACATTCTGGTCAGCCCTTAACTCCAATCCCATTTGTCGGGAGCCGGAAACGACTCAAGTCGATAAAAGTTCTAGATTGCATAACTAATTTGACCGCAAACACGAAGGTGAAATAAAAAAAAATCTTAATAGCAGTAGCGAAAAGAATAAGAAAATGAAAATAGTGACTTTTACGTTTAATTATAAAAAATGCTGTGAACTAAATCAAATCTCTTTAAATTGCCAAACATGAATAATATTTTCATATTAAATGGTTAAACAATAAACGGTCCCGTCTCCTCAATCCGTTTGTCTAAAAACATAAACATTGCTAAGCGCGGCCTTAACACATTTGAGGATTCTTTATCCTCGACTAATAAATCCAGGAGAACGACTGCTCCTAAAATGTCGCGTAGTGGCAATTATTTCAGTCCTCTGGAATGTCATCCTGACATGGACAATGAAGACGTATGTCTCCGAGTGTTAGTGAGATGCCTGTAAAAAAGATTAATTTTCCCCCCATTAAAATACTACACAAAACTAGTGAATATGTGCATCAACTACTGAAAGATCTGAAAATAAATGACTACTCCATTAAAAAAAATTCAATAGGAATAAAATTGTTTTGTGAATCAATTGATTCATTTCATACTGTGTACAGTGGCTTAAAATGCAGAAAGTGTCAATCCTTTTCTCAACGACCTTAAAGTATAAAGATATTAAAATGATCATCCAAAATTTGTAAATTTCCTTTACGTTGTTTATTTCGAAAATGGATCTTTTCGGCTATCCGATCTCAAGAAAAATGTGAAAACTATATTTCGCACGCAAGTGAGATGGGAATTCCATCGCGGTCCAAAAAAACAAATTGACTCAGTGTCATAATTGGCAAATGTTTGGGCATGGAGAAAAACACTGCTATGTCAAAACATACTGTGGTAATTGCTCGGGAAATCATCCAACAAACACCTGCACATCTACCGCCATCTCAAAATGTGCAAACTGCGGCGGTAATCATAAATCCACTGATTTTACTTGTGAAAGTCGTGAGAAATATTTTCAAATTAGGCAAAATTCATCACCAAGAACAAATCGATCTCATGTTTTGACTCGCACTGCTTCATCACATAGCCAACAACCTGCCAAGAGCTTTAACTTCAGCAGCATGAACGATTTTCCATCGCTCCCGAAGACGCGTCATCAGCAAGTGACTCCTGAGCCCGAAAAAGCTCTTCAACGAGGTGTGCAATTAGCGCACGTAGCCGTACCCCAAAGCTCTTCATCTGCGGAAAGCTCCTTGTTCTCTCATGAAGAACTTACATCCCTTACAATGGAAATGATCACCAAACTTGGAAAATGCAAATCAAAACTTGAGCAATTTAATGTAGCACGCCTTGCAAGTAAATATCTATATTCCATTGTCAGTATCAAATAGTATCAAGCTTTTGTGTTGGAATGCAAGAGGCATCCGCAAAAAAAAGCGTTGAATTCTTCAATTTTATTTCAAATCTTAATGTTGATATATGTTTGTTATGTGCGACTAGGCTCAGTAACAAAATAAAGTTTTCATGTCGTGCGTACAATTATCTGTGCTATATACTTGATCGTATTACCAATACTGGTGACGGAGTTGCCATCTTAGTAAAAATTGGTATTGTCCATTGTCTACTGCCCAAAGTAAATACTACACTCATTGAGTATATAGGCATTGAAATCACATTTGAAAATAACTTTAAACTTAAAAATTTTCGCTGTTTACTTCACTGGAGGAGCATCCAATGCTCACAAAGCCCAATGCTTGAAAAACGACTTAAGGCGATTAATCAGTAATGATCAGTTTGTTATTGGCGGCGATCTAAATTGCAGGCATCGTAACTGGGGCTGTGTAAGAGCAAATTCGTGAGGTAACGTCCTAGAAAATCTACTAGCGTCGCATAATTTTGCAATTTTACACACACCCAGTCATCAATGCTTTATGCTCTGATTATCTTCCAGTCACCTGTGATATTCTGTCTTGTCCACAAACTCTTAATGTGAAATACTTAGATTTTAACAAAGCAAACTGGGATGTATTTCGACACCACCTCTCATTTGCTCTCAACAATTGTTCCACAAATTTAGAGTCGACAACCACTTGCATGCAAGTTGATGATTCAATTCGTTTTCTAGAGGCCAAAATTAAAGATAGCATACAATTTGCAGTTCCAACAAAATCCCAATGCAATAGGTCTGCTATTCTTCCTAGATCTATATTAAGTGTAATAAAAACCAGAAACTTTCTTAGACGAAAATGGCAAAGATTTCGGTTGATCTATGATTTCCGAGAAATGATTACACGATTAATTCCAATGAAAAATGCAGAGTTTAGAAACAACAGATGGAACATGAAACTTAGCACACTCGATCCCAATTCCAAGCCATTCTGGAACATTAACAAAATAATTTTAAAAAAACATAACCAGATTCCCAGTTTGGCTGTTAATAATTCGTTAATCACAGACAGTGAAGGCAAATCTGAGCTTTTAGCAGACGTTTTCTTAAAAAACCATTTAGTATGTATATTGTTTCTGTAATGAAATCTGAGGTTGAAGCTGAAATGTCGTCATTTAACGTAATAAGTCCGTTATTTCCGCCCGACGAGCTTGTCACCTTAGATGACGTAGAATTCATTATCTCCCATCTGATGGTTTCGATGGCATAAATACGAGTAACATTAATATTAAAAACCTTCCCTTAAGTGCAATAAAGTTCCTCCAGTTTATTTACAATGCTTGTTTCAAGTTAAACTTTTTTCCCTTAAAATGGAAAAAAGCAAAAGTAATTGCATTGCTAAAATCAGGAAAAGACCCCAGCAATCCAAATAGCTACAGACCCTTACTTATTAAAATGAAACTGGATTCTTTCCTGGAAAACAGTAGGCTTCTGCCCCAAGTGCAATTCGGCTTCCGCGAACGACATGGCACTTCTCATCAAGTTTTAAGAATTTGTAAGGAAATAAAAGAAAGCTGAAACGGAAAAAGGTCAACTGGTTTAGTACTACTAGACATAGAAAAAGCGTTTGACTCGGTTTGGCACAATGCCTCAATCTAAAAACTTATAAAATTCGGTTGCCCCGAATACATCACGAAAGTTGTACCTGCGGGTGTCCCACAAGGCTCGGTTTTGGCACCATCCTTATTTAATATATTCACCAGTGATTTTCCTGTCATTCCAAACTGTCATAAAGCACTTTATGCTGACGACTCGGCTTTGTATACGTCTCACACTAGTGGAACAGTCATTGCAAATCACTTACAAAATGGCCTTAATAGTTTATTTGAATATTTTAAACATTGGAAAGTCAAAATTAATGTTGAAAAATGTCAATCAATCTTTTCCAACAGAAAAAGATCACGTTGCCATTTTCCTCCAAACAATTTAAAAATTAATAACTGTGACATACTGTGGGCTAATTTCGGCAAGTACCTCGGGGTGTACTAAGACCCGAAATTAACCGTAGACATAAATAAATTAACGGTATACATACGAGTATAAAGAACACCTTAAATAAATTAAACATTGCTATCAAAATATTGTATCCACTGATTAATCCAAAATCAATGCTAAGTCGTCAAAACAAACTGATATTGTTTAAAGTCGTTTTTCAAGCAATAATTACTTATGGTTGTCTGGTTTGGGGGAATTGCGCAAGAACACACATTAAAAAACTACAGATAGCACAAAACAAAATTCTTAAAATGACGTTGAAACTTCCTTGGGACCTTATTATTCCTTTATTTATTATTTATTATTTATTATTTATTATTTATTATTTATTATTTATTATTTATTATTTATTATTTATTATTTATTATTTATTATTTATTATTTATTATTTATTATTTATTATTTATTATTTATTATTTATTATTTATTATTTATTATTTATTATTTATTATTTATTATTTATTATTTATTATTTATTATTTATTATTTATTATTTATTATTTATTATTTATTATTTATTATTTATTATTTATTATTTATTATTTATTATTTATTATTTATTATTTATTATTTATTATTTATTATTTATTATTTATTATTTATTATTTATTATTTATTATTTATTATTTATTATTTATTATTTATTATTTATTATTTATTATTTATTATTTATTATTTATTATTTATTATTTATTATTTATTATTTATTATTTATTATTTATTATTTATTATTTATTATTTATTATTTATTATTTATTATTTATTATTTATTATTTATTATTTATTATTTATTATTTATTATTTATTATTTATTATTTATTATTTATTATTTATTATTTATTATTTATTATTTATTATTTATTATTTATTATTTATTATTTATTATTTATTATTTATTATTTATTATTTATTATTTATTATTTATTATTTATTATTTATTATTTATTATTTATTATTTATTATTTATTATTTATTATTTATTATTTATTATTTATTATTTATTATTTATTATTTATTATTTATTATTTATTATTTATTATTTATTATTTATTATTTATTATTTATTATTTATTATTTATTATTTATTATTTATTATTTATTATTTATTATTTATTATTAATTATTTATTATTAATTATTTATTATTTATTATTTATTATTTATTATTTATTATTTATTATTTATTATTTATTATTTATTATTTATTATTTATTATTTATTATTTATTATTTATTATTTATTATTTATTATTTATTATTTATTATTTATTATTTATTATTTATTATTTATTATTTATTATTTATTATTTATTATTTATTATTTATTATTTATTATTTATTATTTATTATTTATTATTTATTATTTATTATTTATTATTTATTATTTATTATTTATTATTTATTATTTATTATTTATTATTTATTATTTATTATTTATTATTTATTATTTATTATTTATTATTTATTATTTATTATTTATTATTTATTATTTATTATTTATTATTTATTATTTATTATTTATTATTTATTATTTTATTATTTATTATTTATTATTTATTATTTATTATTTATTATTTATTATTTATTATTTATTATTTTATTATTTATTATTATTATTTATTATTTATTATTTATTATTTATTATTTATTATTTATTATTTATTATTTATTATTTATTATTTATTATTTATTATTTATTATTTATTATTTATTATTTATTATTTATTATTTATTATTATTATTTTATTATTTATTATTTATTATTTATTATTTATTATTTATTATTTATTATTTATTATTTATTATTTATTATTTATTTATTTATTATTTATTATTATTATTATTTATTATTTATTATTTATTATTTATTATTTATTATTTATTATTTATTATTTATATTTATTATTTATTATTTATTATTTATTATTTATTATTTATTATTTATTATTTTATTATTTATTTTTATTATTATTATTTATTATTTATTATTTATTATTTATTATTTATTACTTATTATTTATAATTTATTATTTATTTGTTTTGTTGTTGTTTATTATTTATTATTTTTTTTTTTTTGTTGTTTATAGTTTATTATCTATTGTTCACAATCTGCTATTTATTATAAATGCATACGCTCATTTGTATCGCGCATAAATATACTTTTAAATTTATTTATTATATTTTTTTTCTGTTTTTTTTTTGTTTTTTGTCATCTTTTAAACAGAGGTTTTCTCTTATAGTTTTTCCTCTGACTTTATTATTATTATATAAAAAATGAGAGCACGTATAAACTAAACGATTTTTTGTTCAGTAGTAAGACTTATAATTTATCATATCTCTGTGCAAGCTGTGCTCAATTATTGTAAACACTCTATTATACTATATAAAATAAAGTATCTATCAATCTATCTATCTATCTATCTTGTTTCGAATTCCGATTTTAGCTGATGGAATAGATCTAAATGTTGAGTTGGATTATACTCGGCAAGATAATCACCGTCCAAAAGGAGAGTAAACGAAGAAAAATGTTGAAAATTGTTCTCCTCTAACTGCCTCTTACAAATTCTTGAATGCTGAAATTGCGCTCATCATGTCTGCTATGTGTTTTTCTCTTGCATGCAGTGTTTTGTTGAGGCTATTTAGTTTTGCAGTAACATCAGTTAGAAAAGCCAAGTCGGCCAGCCATACTTTATCATCGAGTTTTTTTCGTAGCTTTCTTTGGAGTGCAAACATATTTTGATTTCTTCCATTAGACCCACAAATCTTGTCAGCACTTTACCACGACTTAACCACCTTACTTCCACGAAGTGGATCAAATCACCATATGCACTGTCCAATTCATCAAGCAAATCTTAAAAAAACGGTGTTTTAAAGCGCTTCCACGAATGAAATTTACAATCCGCACTACTATCATCATTACATGGCCAAGGTTAGGTTTTTTTTTTTGCAACCAAATTTTCCTTGTGTATGACACAGTGACAGGAATTACATTTTGGAAAATCTTCATCCTTTTCGCACAGTCCAATAAATACAACATTTCTCCGATCATAGCAAGTGCTCCGTCTGTAGTCATGGCAACCAGTTTCTGCATGGGTATATTCTATTCAGCATACATCTCTTTTATGGCTTTTTTTGATCACCGTTCGCAGATGAAATATTTTGTTTGATCACATTGATTGTCACAAAATGTGAAAATCACAGATCACCTTAGCCGATTCCACCCCAAGATGACAAGGAGAATGCGGCCTGCTTGCTGGCGGGTGCCTAGAAAACAGGCCGCGGGCTACCAGGAGCCCGCGAGCTACGTGTTCGGCACTACTGGGTTGAAGCACGCTCAATGTAATACATTAAAAAAACAAATTTTCATTTGTGAAACCAATTTTTATAGCAAAGATGTAAAGGTGGAAGCAAATCGAAAAATGCTATCTAAAAATGCCCTGCCAATATCATCGATGTCAGTGTGCAGTTGCTCTGATGTGTCTATCGACCAGTCTTGCTTTAAACATGAGAGAAACAAAGCATTTTGCAGCGGTCATTTCAGACAGTTCTAGTGCATCCAAAGTACTAAATACGAGCAATACTGCGATTTTTGCAACTACACTTTGTGTTAATAGAGTTCCCAACCCTATGACCCCCTATAGGGATTTTTCTCTATCTAGCTTTGAAAATAATAGTTTGCAAATTTCTCCTTTACAGTTTCCTTCTCCCAAATCTCGTTTTCATAATGATCGAATAGTAAATACCATACCTCGGTACGTTTTCTATACGCCAAAACGACTAAAGATTGATAGGAACTATATACTATAACTTGGAGAAAAATGTTGACATGCAATTGCAAAATAAGTCAGTCGACGTAAAAACTTTTGTAAATATACAACTTTTTCATAAGGCAGATGCACATTGGACGAATGGCGAAAAATATTTGTTTGAAGTTTTTTTTATATGTCTCCCTCATTATATTCCCATATGGTAAGCTCGGGGTTTAGTTTACCATCTATAAGCACAATCTATCGATGGTATTCTTCCATGAGTTTACCGGCCGGGTTTTCCAAACCGAATGATTAATCTTTTAAAGAGCAAGGTAGAAACGGTGTCAAGCATAGAGAAAAGGTGCGTATTAATTTTTAAAGAAATGACAATCAAATCTAAACTTGATTATAACATTAAAAATGACACAGTATACAGCTTTTCTATCTTCGGGGAGCTGGGTAGACGCGCCACTGTAGCCTCCAAAGTAATGGTTTTTACCTTTAGGGGATTAAATAAAAATTGGAAGCAAACCACATCTTATTATACAGGATGTCCGAAAGGTGATGAAATTGCCGAGATATTGAAATTAACAATTTCAAGAACTTTAGAGTGTGGTACGCAAGTTATTGATGTTTGTTGTGACCAAGGCAGTTATAAAAGAAGATCATACAAATTACTTCGGACAAACGAAAACAAGCCTTTCTTCGATGTTGAAAATCAACGAATTTTTCTTCTATATGACTACCCTATTCAAAAGTGTGCGAAATTGTTTGCTTAAAAATCCAATTATAATATCTGAAGATATTGTTTTATTGGAAATCCTTGTCAAACTTGGAAGAGGATTCCAAGAACAACTGTCAAATGTCCTTTAAGCTAACCAAGAGTCATATAAAACCGAATAATTTCGAAAAATTATCAGTGGGTGCTTGGTTTACCCAGGTTTTTAGTGCTAATGTTGCTGCTGGAGTCTCCAACGCAATGTCAGCAAATTGTTTCAAAACTGAAGCCAATAAGAAGATTGCTGCCTCAACGGCTGCTTTTTTAACCAAGATAAAGAATTCTATTGGCCCAAACATGATTAAAACCAGAAATCGCCCTTTTGCTTATAATATACAAAAAATAAACGTTTCCTGTAAAAATAATCATTTGTTGCTTACAATAAATTTTCGGAAAGGGTTCCAAATATTAATTTCTGATAAAGGCTGTTATTTTCTTTCTTGACTTCTTATCAGTTTCTTTACTCAAACATGATTAAAACCAGAAATCGCCCTTTTGCTTATAATATACAAAAAATAAACGTTTCCTGTAAAAATAATCATTTGTTGCTTACAATAAATTTTCGGAAAGGGTTCCAAATATTAATTCCTGATAAAGGCTGTCATTTTCATATACATACTCGTATATTCTAAGACATAGTTCTTGACTTCTTATCAGTTTCTTTACTCATTTCCTTGGCAAAATCATTCACTCAGTTGCGTAACGATGTTAGGTAAGTTCACAAAAAAATGATCCATCCCCGCTTAAGAGTTCACCATAAAAACTTGGTAGCACAGACATCTATATGGCATTTAGTGGTGGCTCATCTGTCGGTTGGTGAACAAACTTAAATTGTTTTGAAAAAAAATTGTAGGCGAATTGTTGACATTTTTGCTAATTTATGGGAAAAATTCATCGGAAACGAAGATAATATGATTTGGGAGCACTGTTTTATATCTGCTTAATAGATAGCGGGGATAAACTGACTTAGCGTTGATCGCTATGTTATTGTCGTAACTAACATGCAAATTGCTTTTTAAGCGGATTAAGCGGATAGCGGATTCACAAAAAAAAAACGACTAATGTAGGTAATATCAACTGGAGAAAAAAATCCATTAGTAAAGTTGGTAATTATTTAGAAAAGGTGTCACCACCCCTGATTTCGATGAAATGTAATATGTGAGAAAAGGCATTTTTCTGATAACTTTTTTAATGCCGGGCATTTTAGTTTCAGAGATATAAGTTTTTGAAAGTTCCCATACAAAACGCAACTAAGTTTCGTCTGGGAGTATGCAACTATGTTTTAGTTAATAGTATTGTAATATTTCAGCTAGGTTTCGAAATGATAAAACGTTATTCTGTTTCAAAACACTCTATTTATTATTATTTAAATACAACTTTCAATTAATTCACAAACAATTTCACTACTACAATATTTCACAATTCAAATTTCTTATCTTTCACTTATTAAGACTTAGCTCCTTTTCTATCGCTTTCCAAAAATCAACTTATCGTCCGCAGTTTCTCATCCTATATTTATACCACATTTGTCGGGTTCTAGTTCTTTCTCGTAACTTCTGGTTTGAAACTGGGGTAATAACTGAACTCTCCAACGTGGAGAGTTTGTATGATCCTAAAGTTATGCAAGACTGGATAATTGATTTAATCACATATATACCACAATATCCCCCTCTTAAACTTGTTCGTCCCCAACAAACTCTTCGACATTCTGCCCAATTCATTTTGCGATGTATTCGATCCACATGAACCACTTACATCTTGCCTCTTCCTCGTTGAATGCGATAGACAACATCGTTGATGCGTTTTACGACTTTATATGGTCCTTCCCAGTCTTGCTGTAATTTGGGTGATACGCCTTTCCATCTATAAGGGTTATATAGCCATACTAGATCTCCTTCCTGGAATCCCGTTGTGGTCGCCTTGACATCGTACCTCGTCTTCATGCGGTCACTAGCTATCTTGATCTTATCCCTGGTTCTTTGGTGCACGTCCCTAATAATCTGCCTGAGGTCTGCGACACAGTCATCTTCATATCTGTTATCTTCAGACGGCGGTGATCCAAACATCAATTCAGTAGGTAATCGGACTGTTCGACCGAAAAGGATTTCCGATGGAGTGTGACCTGTGGTGTTGTGTACTGCACTCCGATAGGTCAACAGAAACATTGGAATTTGCCTATTCCAATGGCATTGCTTGTCGCCAACGACCTTGGATCGGTGTTCATTCAAGGTTATGTTGAAGCGATCCACCATCCCGTCCGATTGTGGGTGGAGCGGTGTTGTTCTCGTCCTTTTTGATACCCAGTAGCTCGCATACCCCTTGGAAAATCTTGGACTCGAAGTTGCGCCCTTGATCCGAGTGCAATTCCATCGGTTCACCGAATCTGCTCACCCAGTTGTAAACGATCTGTTCAATCACGGTTTTGGCTTCCTGGTTGGGGATAGCGAAATCCTCAGGCCACTTACTGAAGTAATCCATAACAACAAGAATGTAGCGATTTCCCTTTTCGGTTTCAGGAAACGGTCCTGCCATGTCAACTGCGATTCTCTCGAAGCGCGCTCCAACGTTTTATTGCTGCATTCTGCCGTGAGTTTTAACCCTCGGGCCCTTACTGGCGGCGCAGGTAACACACTTTCTGCACCAATTTTCGACATCGTCCTTGGCATGCACCCAATAAAAACGTTCTCGCACCTTTTCTAACGTCTTATTCACTCCCCGGTGACCTCCGGATATTCCGTCGTGCACATATATGGGCGAATGTTAGTCCTGCCAGATTGATCGCAAGAAGAACCTCTCCATACACCTTCGCCGTAGATCCTGTTGCTGTTTCCAGACAGTTCCTACTAGTATTGTGCATGCATGGCCAATGTGGGCTTCCATAGTAAGACTCCTGTTACTTCGTTTTGTTTGGGAGACTTGGATTTTGATCCTGGGGGCGTCAATTCCAGAAACCGACTTCTGCCCCTCGAAGTTGGTCCTTACACGTATTCCCGCCTGTTGACTTGATGATACGCTGCTTGCAGTATAGATGTTTTCCCTGCTACATGCTTCTTTGTTACGCCTCCCAGCAGCGCATGTTGACAACTGCGTTCTTTAAGTGGAGCCCAGCACTGGCGCTGCAGATGTCCTATTTTGTTGCATTTCCAGCAACGGACTTGTCCTGCACGCGCACTGTTCCGCTCCACGACGTCTGTTCGTTGGCATGAGCATTCCACGGTTGTCACTTCTCTCACGCGGTGGATTCCTTGAGATGCTTGGTCGGCAGCTTTCATCGTCAGGGCAAATGCTAGGGCCTCAGGGAGGGTTCGCTTTCCAGCCATTTTTACAGCCATTTGCAACTGCCTATCTTCAATCGCTTGGGTAAACGCCTCTACAGCCATTTCATTGATAAAGTCTTCTCCAGCGTTAGGATAAGACAATTGCGCAAACCGTTCGATATTGGCCTGCAACTGCTGAAGTGTTTCGCCCCTCTTCTGGACTCTGCTGCGCAGTTGGACTCTGTATACTTGCTGCATATGGTCAACTCCGAAGCGCATTTCTATGGCTTTAACCAAAGCGTCGTAGTTGAGTTGTTTATCTTCTGAGATGGTTTGCAGCAATTCCGCAGCTGTTCCTCTCAGTGCCAGCGTTAGCGCAATCGACTTTTCTCCGTCGTCCCAGTTGTTGGTCATGGCAGCTGCTTCAAATTGTCTTCTATATATTGGCCACAATGTTTAGCCATTAAAAACAGGCGGTTGCATCTCTTTCCTTCTAGGGCAGTCTGTAGAATTTTCTCGGACCTTCTGTTTCTTTACTCCCTCTAGTTCTTTCGAATTTCACTTCTAGAGAATTCTTGAACTCTTCGACAGTGTCTTTCTGTGCGGCAATAATGGAATTCTTCTGTTCTTCTAGGGAATTCTTCTGTTCTTCTAGAGAATTCTTCTGTTTTTACAGCACTCAAAATAAGTTTTATCCCAGTCCTAACAACAGCCTTGTATTTACCAAAATTACAGCACAACTACAACAACAATTGCTGGAAACTGGGAGCATAAATAAAAAAGCATAGGTACAGGTTGGCCATTCATAAAGCAATCCCCGAACAATTTCATCGGCACGACGCAATGAAGATATTTGGTATTCCGGATGAGGACTTTGTTCATAACATGACTAAGATAATCACGTTATTGACAGCCTTCACAAAACAGTAAATGAATCACAAGTTTTCAACTCAGTCAACATAAACATATTTATAGACAGTTTTCAGTGAACTCCACTGTCACGTCTAGAGGCTTCTGCCTTCAAAGCACTAAGTTCACTAATTGTGAACACCAATCTACCAAGTTATGTGATCTACTAGGAGTAAACATCAGTGTTACTTCATCTGCATTTCTGTTTCTTATGACGCCTCCACTTTTAAGCGGTCATGTATTTCAGCTTTATTACATTGAAAAAATCAATATTTTAAGACATTTTCTCATTAATATTCATGTGGATCCAAAAAACTCTGCACACAATTGTTTCAAGTTGGACTATTAAAATTAGTTGGAAATTGTGTCATCGACTTTCAAAGCTACCAAAGCTAGAGCTTTGCCAAGGCACAACTAAAAAAGAATAATGATTTTAATATTCAACAAATTCATCGAATACTGCTGAACTCAGTAACACACCATGCCATACATTAATACTCTACTGGCTATATATCGCTATTTACAGTCCTGTCGCTAATAATCCCTATTTTTCACCACAGAAGAAAGACGGAGAAGAAACTTAACCCGAAAAACATAATATTGGGGTTCCAGGGTCTCAACACCGGCGATCATGTTGAAACCTAAATTTTCCCACTCAAATATTCTTCTAAGCTGTTTTTCAACCCTATTTAATTCCAAACATATCCACCCAAAGCTGTTCTGCATCGCCGGACGAGAGCAGCTCGTCAGCTCTACAAGAACATAAAAAAAAAGAAAGAGTACGAGAGGCACGCGGTCGAGGAAATGGAGAGATGGTACGGCAGGAATAACCAAAATTCTATCAGAGAATAAAAAGAATATGCCAGGGCTATCAAGTCAGAACAGAAGCCTACAAGGATGAACACGGAAACGCAGTAGTAGAATCACAGTCAGTGACAGCAGAGAATTCAATCTACCCGAGCTAAACGAAGTTGAGATAGCGATATTGACTTAAGACTAAAGTCAAACAAAGCTCCTGGCCAAGACGGCTTTAAGCTGACCTATTTAAAGCAGCTGAAGATGATCTGGCTAAGAACATGCATCAGCTCATCTGCCAACTGCGCCAACTATAGGGGAATCAGTCTCCTGAACATCGCATGCAAAATCTTCTCTGCCGTATTGTGTTATCGCTTGAAACCGATCAGGAGCAGTCTGATAGGCGCATACCAGGATGGTTTCAGGCCAGGGAAGTCAACTATCAAATCGACACTCATCACCTGTTTTTTCGAATAAAAAAATTCTCTCGTGTAAATGGTGCCCTGGATATTTTGCAATGGAATTCGGATTATTAACAGGATTGTTTGGGTGACGTTCATGTTTATTTCCCTTGAAGTTGCTCTTCAAGTGCAATTTCTATATTTTGGGAAAATAAGACAAGTGAGTTCTTTTTTGTTCTGTAATGGTGATTTCTTCTTATTGATTCTCATTTTTAACAACTCTAATAACTGAATGTGTATCGGATTTTATAATTTTTGAAATCAATTTTTTTAAATCAGCTGCAAAGAACCCATTTATATATGTTTATCTCTTCAGTAAATTAATCAAGTCAGATATTGTGAAATTTGATTACTTGAAAATGTGTCCCATATAAGTGCAAAAGAGGCTTATATTCTTAAAACTACTTTCACTGTCTAGTTCAAATATAAGTTGATTTTGAAAAAGATTTGTGGGTATCCTGACAGTTGCTACAATTTGTGAAGAGAGCTTTCCGCACTTTGTTGGGTGATATACAGAGGATTGACTAATAGTGATAAAGAGAGTCATGAAATTAAGTACTCGTATGTAACAATATTTTTTTTTTCAGTTTTGTGTTTGAGCTAATGGTTGTACTCTCAAGAATAGGCTTCAGGCGCTTCATTTTGTTGTTCCTATTTTTACTGCCGAGTGTTTTTACTTTTCTCGATCCGTAATCGCAAGAAATTGAGTTACAAAATAATTGCCAGCATCTATTTTTCGTTAGTTGCATACCTTTCTTCGGTTTTATAAAACGTAAGTGGGTAACTCGAATTCCTGCTCAAAGTTTGGGTAAGATCATACGACTACTTTCGAGACAGGTGCTTCAGTTCAAGTGCGTATTTCGGCTTTGACTGTTGACTTGTATGGTTAGCACGGTTAGCGGTGCACATGAACCGCTTTTCCAAACCATTGTCTGGATTTCTGCACAATTGCATATTGTCGGTGGTAAAACGTGGTTGAACGTGGACGGGGACGTGGAAATTATAAATATTCAATTAAATCTTTCGTTATATCTACTGAAATAAGTACATAAATCTAATGTGAAATCTAATGAACTAACTCAACTATGGAATTAACTAATTTATTGAACTAACTAATCTATTGCGTTAAATCTATGAAATTGCCAACTAACCTATTGAACTCAATAAACTACTAAAGGTATTGTCAAATATCGTCCGTACAATCTCTTTTCTTTATTAAAAGATCCCACATTTGGGGTCTCAACCTCTAACCGATTTTCTCGCATGTGTTCGCAAAATACATGCATACTCGTAAACACACAAAACTATTTCTTTTTTCTCTGCGTAACTGCAAAGTTGCGAGACATCGTGATCAATTATTATTTTTTCGTCGGAAATCCTCACATATGTACGAAAAAAACTTTGCGGTAAAATTGTATGCAGTGGGCCGCCGGTCGGAAAAGAAAACAAAAAACGGAGTTTGCATTACTGCAGCCGCACAACACATAATGACTATGCGACTAGTCGGTGGTGGACCTGCACTCGTGTTGTCAAAAAAAAAAAAAAAAAAACCTGTGATAAAGATTAAAGAATATAACTATAAAATTATGAGTGCAAGTGCGAGTCGCAGAAAAAATTGACAACGGAGTGATCAGTCGGTTAATTTGGACGATGTACGTATGTGGGTGCCTCCAAATTGTTCGTGGAGTGTGAAGCGAAACCGGTATCTTTCAACCAAATCAAAGTAGCTCTAATGGAAGAATGCGAACGGAAGATTTCTAGTGGCGATGTGCATAAGAAACTACGTGAAACTAGAAAACAAAATGGAGAGACTTGTCGCGAATTTTTATACTGTATGCTCGACATTTCCAGTCAGGCAAGCGTGGACGAGATTTCCATTTTTACACACATTATCGAGGAAATTCGAGACTCGGTCGTTAATAAAACTATTTTATACGGCGCGCGATCGATAACGGAATTTAAAGACAAGCTCCCGATGTATGTGCGAATGAAATGCGTAGAGCCGACGTAACAATAAAGAAAACACGCGGTACTTCCGTTAAGAATGTGACAAGAAATTCATAAAGAAGCAGTGGCAACCGGACACGCTACTGCTGCAATTGTGCCTCCTCGCAGCATAAATTTCACTCATGTCCACAGAAAACAAAGGGTCCGAAATGCTTTAGCTGTGGCAACTTCGGGCATAAGCGTTTAGACTGTCCGACGTTTAGACAGACAACGAATCTAATTCTAAAAACGGACATGCTCCGGCAAGTGATGGTGAACGATGTTGTGGTTTATGGACTAATAGACACAGGAAGCGACGTTTGTATTTTAAAATGAAGTCAGGTGAAGACAATCCGACAGTGTTTTTCAAAAGATTGTCGTTTTTCGCTGACAGGTATTGGGTCGAACATTATAACTGACGGAGACTGTAGAGCTAACGTTTGCATCGACGGTGTTGTATCCAACGATATCGAGTTCTATATCGTAGAAAACCCATTCCTCAAGCCCGATGTCATTATTGGTATGAGTCTCCTGAATAAAGCCGTTTCAACAATCGATCGAGGTGCAGTTACTATCTCGAAATTTACCGGACAGGCGCCGAAGGAACAGTTAGTGGAAGATTCTAAGCTGCCAGACTTATCTCACCTTCAGAATGCTGTGGTACTTAATACCGTTCGCCAAATAATTCTGAGTTATTCCCCAGAAAAGTCAAAACAATAACCTGTCACAATGAAAATCGTGCCTATTACCAATGAACCCGTTTACTTTCTGCCAAGAAGATTCAATAGAATGGAGAGTGCAATCGTGAGAAATATAGTGCACCATTGGTTGAACGATGGAGTGATTCGGGAGAGCGTCTCGGGTTATGCTAATTATACTTATTGGGTGACCTGGTGGGCGCTTTTTCTCGAGGAGTTTGATTTTCAAGTGGAGCATCGTGCTGGGACCGGTATGAGGAATGTAGATGCTTTAAGCAGCAACCTTGTGCCTGCAGTTATGTGTTTGAAGAACAATAACGGTTTCCTCAAAAAATTGGCTGATGCTCAGTGGAACGACGAGGGTATAAGTGCCATTCTCAATGTTCTTAAGGAGGGCCTTTATAAGGACTACACAGTCCAACATGGTTTGTAATATAAGAATGCCAATAGTTCTCTTGTCCTTGTCATTCCAGAATCCATGAGGTGTTCCATCATTTGAGATGCTCACGAAAGAGAGCATTTCCGAGCTCGACAAATGAAGGAGATTGTGGAGAAAGAGGTTTTCATCACATATTTTGACCGACGTATAGAGCGATGTGTTTCCAGCTGCGTAAAATGTATTTTGGGGTATAGAAGGAGTGGTAAAGAAGGGAAGGGCTACTGCATCCAATACCAAAAGGCGACACACCACTTGGAACTTTTCATATCGATCATCTGGGCCCGCTGCAAGACACGAAGAAGGTTATCGTTACATTTTGGCATTTATAGATGGGTTTACCAAGTTCTGCTGGCTTTTTCTAACAAAAAGTCTGAGGTCGGATGAGGTCATAATGAAGACGGAGGTTATTGCTGAGATATTCGGTTAATTGATTTGATTGATTTGATTTGATGATTTTTATTATTTTCTTATGATTTTATGGTACAATTCAATATATAATACATACTTATAATTCATTTCACAGGAAAAAAAAAAGAAGAAAAGCTGGTGACATTCCATATTTTAATTTAAAAAATAAAATAGATTCGAATGCCACTTCAATGGACACATGTTTAATAAAAGATAAGTTTTGGGTGGGGTGACCCTCAAAAAGCAACACCATTAAAAAGTGAGTAATAAGTTAGTTCATAGAAAATGGAAATCAAAAGTAATTGCTGAGAGCAGCAGTATCAAAATAAGAAAAGCAAAATATATAATTATACCAGAATATCAGAAATAAGAGATTATAAAACAACAAAATTAAAACTAAAAAGCCACATTTTAGCGCATTAATATTGCCCTGGGTATTAATATTTCCCTGATTGACTGTGGGAGTTTATTAAACAACCGATAAGATAAAACAGAAAAGAAATTACGATACGCAGTGGTGCGGAAAAAAGGTACAGATAACAAGTTAGAGAGGTCTCCCCGTAAATTAGAAATAAGACGAGAGTTACGGTTACCAGACTTCATGAAAAACGTTTTTAACACTTTAAAACAATACAAGTGGCGAACTGGAATAATTTTTTGGTCGCATAAAAAGGCAAGCTTGGATATCTACTAGGTTTACGACAAATTTTCCTTAAAATGAATTTCTGTAAAATCAGCAACTGCAGTATTTTATTTAGGTAGATACCTCCCCAACAAGTTATTCCGTATTGCAGCTTAGAATGGAAAATTCCATAGTAAATTATCTTTAACAGCTTATTTGAGCATGAACTACGCAAAAAGTAAAAATGTCTAAGAGTGCATCGGAAGTACTTTCTCAATGAGTCTGCGTGTTTCAAAAAACTCATTCTAGAATCAAGGGTGAGCCCCAGGTACTTAAAGTCGTCGACTATCTCAATTAAAAAAACATTTATCACTACAATTTAGACTACTACAAAAAGTGGGAGAGGGAGACGAACAATTACAGTTAGACAGTCTGTATTTTTCACACTAAATTGCGTGAAAGTACACATTAGCCTCCAATTAGTGCGCAGAAGATAAGTTAAGAAACATAATTTTAGTTTTGGGGCTTATAACTAAATTAAGTCTTGCAAACCAGATTTAGATCCCAATTGATATCAAAAACCAGGTCCAAAGGACTGTTTAGACCATAAGAGAGGCCTATGTCATCCGCAAATGCCGTGGGTAAACCTTTAAAATTAAGATCAAATAGCGAATTGATATAAATTATAAATAGGAATGGACCGAAAACAGAGCCTCGAGGTACACCCAGTTTCAAGAACTTAATTTCGCTCCTGATTTCAACTATCTTAAGTCTCTGCGACCTATTTTCCAGATATGACCTGAACCAATTAAGGATAAATCCATGGAAACCAGCGTTTTTCAGTTTTCTCAACAAAAAATTGTGGTTAACCATATCGAAAGCTTTGGTTATATCAATAAATAAACCAGCCGTACATCTTTTTCCATCGAGGTATGGCATTATTTGAGAACAATACTGTAAGAGCGCGTCCTCCGTCGACATTCCTTTTAGAAATCCAAATTGGACGGGATTAAAAAAAATTTGTTTTAGTTACAAAACTCGCTATCCTGTTTTTCATTAGTTTTTCAAAAACCTTGCTAAAAGTAGGAAGGAGTGAAATTGGTCTATAGTTGCCGATCTCAGTAGCAGAACCTTTTTTAAACAATGGAATGACGTCTGCGCATTTAAGGCCAGCAGGAAAGACTCCCACAAACACGCAACGATTAAAAATATATGCCATAACATTCACTATGAAACATCCAATTTGTTTAAGTGCAAAGTTAGTAATACCATCAGCACCACACGAATTAAATTTTTTTAAGTTACCAATAACTTTTAATATTTCAAGAGGAGTTATGGGCTGAAAAACAAAACTCGTATATTGCAACGTTTCAGCACAAACTGACGGACAAAGAGAACAATATGCTTGGACTGAGCAAGGTTGTAAGTTTCAGCCTATATTGAAAAAATAGCAATTAAATGCATCAGCAACAGTACGCTTATCAGATAAATCATATTCATTGACACGTAAAATAATAGGTTTTTTTGAAAATGTTGATTTATTTAGTATGCTGTTTGCTATCTTCCATTCATCTTTCAGGTTACCCTTTGCTGAGCTGAATTGAGTACAGTAGTAGGTAACTCGACAAATCGGAATCTCCTTCTTAAGTTCCACGCACTATTTCTTATACCTCCTACTTAAACCCACGTTATCAGGATACTCATTGCATTTTAATCTGAGTTTATTTTTTCGTATAACTTTCTTTAACAAGAGCCTCGATATCCAAGGGTTAAGTCTTTTTACCAGCCTTTTACAGGGCAGCAATGAGGAACAACCTTACAAGTGCTTTCTTAGAGAACCAATAAAAGCTTTATAAGCAGAAGAAGCATCACTACAAGTGTAAACATTCTCCCAATACTCATAAGCCAGCTGGTGTTTAAGCTTTCTGAAGTTAATTTTCATTTTTGTTTGAGAGGATTCTGAAATTTTATTTGATATATTCACTAAGAGTCCAGTCAAAGTGTGGTCAGTAATCCACAAATCATAAATGCATTTTTCGCACCCACTGACTGCCATGCTTTATTATCCTACAATAATTAGGTTTTTGGTATTTTCCTTTTCTAAAAAATCTGAAAACTCTTTTACAAACATTGCAACATTGAACATATGCAATCTATAGACACACAAAAAAAACATATATTTCACGATTAATTTCAAGGGAAACCTTTAGAACATCTACACTCATAAAATCAACACACAAGACATCGATAATCTTGTAGTTTTCTTTAATAAAACACCCAACACCACCAGCAGCGTAGTTTTCATTTGGATTAGCAAAGAAATTGAACCCGGGAATAGAATAATCGTTTTTTTTTTAACGTCGTATATCCAAATTTCGGACACAAAAACAATATCCGGAGTGCACGCAAAAGAATCAAGATGTGTGAATCTCTCCAGCTTCTGATATTCTGGTGAACAATGACAAGTTTATTATTACAATAGGAACTATTCATAAAAAAATTATCACAATTTGTACTACAAGGAATAGGGGTGGAAAAGTCATCGATAGAATCAATACCAAAATTCATTTATTACTTGATGTAAATTAATGCACTAAATTAAGTGCGAGATGATCAAAAGATTTTATGGAAGTGACTTTTCCCCCCTCAACCTGTCTCACAAGAATTTGATTGTTTTGATACCAAACATACTTTGCGCCTTTCTGCTTTATTGCCTCTTTTGTCTTCAAGAAAAGAGCAAGCGCATACTTCGTGAGAGAATCATTAATGAAAATCCCAGTGCCGCTCACTTTTCCCTTGCCACTGTCGGTGCTGCTGCTGTTACTGCCGCTGTTGCCAACACCATCAATGCCAGTCACGTGTGTGTTTTTACATTTCCTCTTTGCACACATTATTCGCTGCTTCGTAGTTAGATATAATAACATCTCTCGATTTTGTCATCGTGAACATCGATGGACAAGGCTTTGGTGAAGATCTGCTTTGCCTTGCTGATTGCGTTTGTGTCATTGACATTAGACACACCCACAATTTCGATGGAATTGCCGAGGAGGTTTTGTTGATGCCAGTTTATCTTGCTCTCCAGAACATTGACCCTCGATTTAAGTTGCGTGTTTTCTGCTCGGAGCTCGTTAATTTTTTATAGAAAACAAGGGTTTTTTCCTCCAACTTTGAAAGCTTAGCGTAAATCATCTGTAAGGTGCATTCTCCTTTGCTCTCATCAGCTGTTATTTTTCATTGCCTTTTTTACTTGCTGTATATTTGCGGTAGTTGTGGCTAGAGCATTATTATGCAGATGTTTGGGTACCACAGTACTACTACTGTGAAGAGAAAGGCGTTTCAACACTGCACATTTATCACAGCGGAATGGATTGCCACTTGATTTTAAAAAATCAGCTTCTTCTTCTGTGATGTTTACACCCGCGAAGTGAAAAAAATGCTTGCAATCGCTGCAATTTATTTTAGATGTGCAATTGCGATCAATTTTCTGTGAACAAATCAAACAATTCATTTTAAAGAAGTTTAATAGAATGTCTCTATGTGATGCGCACCCCACGAAAATCCAGAGAGAACTATCCCCACAGCCTTGTAACCGACAGAGGAGGAGCCTTTACTTCTAACAAGTTTCAAGATTATTGCAAAGATCACGGCCCATTCAGTTACGGTTAGTGTTCCCCGTAGAAATGGTCAAATCGAGCGTCTTTACACCACTGTCATCGCAGCGTTGACTAAGCTGTCGCTGGAGTGTACCGATAAGTGGTATCAACATACGAAACCACTTCAAAGAGTGCTGAACTCGACGTTTCATCGAGCTATTAAAACCACACCATTTCAGCTAATGATCGGAACAGAGATGAAATCAGGTAACGAACGTCAAATAATAAAACTAATCGAGGAAGAAAATCAGAAACAATATGAGGATACGAGACTCGAACATCGTAATCAAGCGAAGGAAGCTATAGCGGCAATACAGGCAGAAAACACTACTCAATTCAACAAGAAAAGGCGGAAAGCGGCGAATTATTCAGTGGTGAGCTTGTGGCCATTGAACGTGTACAATTTGGAACGGGGCTGAAGATCCGCCCGAAATTTTGTGGACCATATCACAGCAAGCAAGGGATTTGACCGCTATCATGTACAAAAAGTTGGAGAACACGATGAAGCTCCCGGTAGATGAAAATGATTCGGAAGGAAGTAACGACGACGATTATTGGAACGAGAGTATAGCAGAAAATGAAGGCAATGGGGCTGCATTCGTAAGCGATTCACTTGAAGCAGATCAATAATGGGATGGCCGAGTGTGGTATGGTTGCACGGTTAGCGGTGTACATGAACCGCACTTCCAAACTACGAGTATTGTGGAAATTATAAATATTCAATTAAATCTTTCGTTATATCTATTGAATTACGTACATAAATCTAATGTGAGATCTATTGAACTAACTAATTTATTGAACTAACTAGTCTATTGCGTTAAATCTATGAAATTGTCAACTCAACTATTAAACTAAATAAAATACTAAATGTGTATATTGTCAAACATCGTCCGTACAATCTTTTTTATTTACTTAAGGGTTATTATTTCATTGAAAAGATTTTCATATAGTGTTTTTTCTTTCGGTCTGAATAACGGCTTTTAAATCTCTCAAAATTTTGTTTTCAGTTATTTCATCGAAAGATATAACCCTCGGTGACATAGGAACATTTATTTAAAAAAAGTTAGAAAATTAAAAAAAAAATTTATTTCTTCACATCTCGCTCGTTTCGATTAACCGTTACTGCTTCTTTGTTCAATATTATGAACTTGCCTTTTGGTTGTCATTTGTTGTATGGTCTGTTCGCATAATTGACCTGCCTAGTTTGAATACTCATGTCCATTGGTTCTGGTGTGGACTGAGGTTAAGGAGGAGCAGACGTATATATATTGTTGTAGATTCTCATATTAATATTGCCGTTGATTTTGATAGCAATGTTGCTGCATGCTTTTGTTACATAACAAACTGATCACTTTAGTTGCAATTACCTACCTTAACCTAACAGCAAGTCTATCCTTGGCTAAAATTGATTTTTCCTTTTTGTTTTGTTGCCCGTATTTTATTTAGTACTTGAATGTTGAAAGAGTCAATCGGTAATATTGGAAAAATAGTGCCTTACCGCTCTTAAGCATTTGGTGCAAGTGTTGATATTTACATAATTGAGGCGGTAGCTTGCCTTGGGATGGATACTTCTTGTCTTTTTTAAAAATGCATATCTCAACCACGGGAGCGTATCGGAATCCCTCTTATTAAAATCCCGTTTTTCAAAAACCCCGAAAATAAAACGTTTTAAAATCCCATATTCTAAAAAACTGTTTTTTTTCAAATCCCGCTTGCTTGAAATCCCGTCAGATCCCTCCAAGTATTATTTTAATAATGGTTTGACATTTTTTTTTCTTCTCTTTTCGCAGAATGTCGACTTCATTACTTTATATTGTACTTTATTATGATATTTATAATTTTTGTTAAAAGCTACAATAAAATGCATTTAAACAAAATCATTTATTATATAATTTATTTCATGAAATCGCGCGATTGTTAGAAACGGAATAATAAAAACCGAGATTATAAGAGACGGGATTTAAAAAAAAGCGCGATTATATATAAGAGAATCTTGAAAAGCGGAATGTTAAAACAGAATTTTAAAGAAAGGGAATACAAAAAGCATGATATCGAACCCTTCAGCCATACACGTACACTACAGGTGCAAACTCGTTTGCACGAGAAATGTTAACATATTATTTAATAGCACGCTGAAATTAGGCAATTTAATAAATGGACGAGTGTTGCCATCTGGAATTCAAGGGTGCCGAGTCACATTTAGCTGCGTAATGAGGCATTAAGCATTGTTTTCTCAACCAAGTGCAGTATTATAGGACTCCAAAGTCATGTCGAGTAGTCGTATAAATTTTTTAGTACCACTGTATTTAGGAGTGTCTTACAAATGTTTGCTGATATTCTATCCCCAAGAGCTGAATTGTCCAAGTTCCCCCAAGAATTCCCGGAAATTTGTGATGAACTCAGGCATTTTGTTCGCCGAGATCTTTGTCTATATTTATATGCTGATCTGAATGAATGAATTATTAGTGCCGATGCTTAGCACCTCCCTCACCATAAATTCTTGGATAATTCTACAGCAGTATTGTTTTGGATATTGAGGGCTGAAGGCCTTATTATTGAGATTCATTGTTGGAATACAAGTTTAAGTTTATTAAAAGATCAACATTTCGAAAAGGAATTATATTGGCAAATCCAGAATAATTTGGATCGGGGGAAAAAAAACAGAGTAACTTTAAAGTCCAATTAAAACAAACAAAAAAAACACTGTGACGCTGGCAGCCCGGTATGGGCCATGGCCTAGCTTCTTGACTCTCATTTTTGTTGCTCACGTTGTCATTTTTGTCACATCTGAGCGGGGCCTACGGTTTATCGCCGAGTCCGAACCGCACTCCTTAGAAGCTTTTTCGTACGCAATTTTACTTTCGGGAGTTTGCCATTGCCCGCCGAAAGGGTGATGGCGATTTGAAAAATTGTTGGTGACCCAGCCAGGAATCGAACCCAGCCCCTCTGCGTGATAGTCCAATGAGCTAACTATCGAGCCATCGCGATTAACAATTTAAAAGAAAAACAAAACAAATCGGGTTGGTAAAATGATATACTTGATCTTAAATTAACAAGCACTATGAACAATTAATCCTGGTTTAACGTTATTAAATGGTTTGTTGAAATTATTTTAATTCTTCTTCTTTTGAATATTTTTTAAGCTTTAACAAGCATGTAACTTCTTTTAAAATTTTCTTACAGCTAAACTTACATTACCGTGCACATATAGTGCAGGTGAATGGTATCAAGTTGATTTTTAGAACTGACTTAATTTCCAGTTTATTTACACGATAACGAAAACGATGAGCACCGTTAATGACGTCCACAATTAGTGTTAAATATGTTAATTTATGTTTTTGGTAATTTGAATTGTAAGTAGATCACGGTTAAGCAGGACCAATTTAAATGTTTTATGCTGCTTATATGATACGATCGATGCAAACAAATTGAATACTTTATGTATTGATGTGAAAGATGTATTTGTAAATAAAAAATTATAGCACTTGTTGAAACAACTCGTACTACCTATATAAAAAACAAAAAAAAATTTGCTTTAATATTGGAGGTTTCGCAACAAAATTTCTTAATAGAATTGAACGAAGAAGTGACAATATCCCTGTGTCCAAAAGAATATAATCAATTTTAATCCTATTGAGTTAGTTACTGTTTCACATGTTTAGAAATAAGAATCCCGAGAATAAGAACATTTGTAGAATTTATAGATCACCTAGTTTTAGTGTTCTTCAGGCGTGTTTCCTGCACCATAAATCAGAATAAGTGTCAAAAAAACAAAACAAGACCTTATCGGGGCTACTCCGACATATTTGGAGCTCAGGCCGGTAAGGATTTCCAAGACTTTGTGAGGGTCTTGGAAAAGAGATAGTGGCGGACGAGCCCTCTATGGGCCAACGGCAGCACTCAAACCCCGGAACGGGTTACTGGCTTCGGTGTAACCGACCCCTCGTACTAGTGGCCGCCGGGGTAACTGCTCGGCCATTTAAAATAAATTAAGTTACGAAGCATCAACCAGCCTCGGATATGGACGGATCTACTTTTGACAACCCACGCAAACGATTTAAGGACAATGAGCTTCGGATATGCACGTAGAATGTTAGGTCCGTTATTATACCACGTGCAGCCGAACAACTAGCGGAGGCCCTAGACTGCTGCAAAGCAGACATAACCGCCATTCCAGGAATGTAATGGGATGGGCCGCACAAAAAGGGGATGAAAAACTGCGACATCTACTACGGCGATTGCTATCGACGGCAAAAGCAGCGCTTATTTGGAACGGATTTGTTGTCGGAGACAGACTAAGACAAGCAGTCCTGTGCTTTCGGCATCAAGGCTAAATTTTCCAATATTAGCTTTACATGCGCGCATGCCCTAACAGAGGAGTAAGATGGCGACAACAAGGCTGGCTTGTATAAGCTCCTTAACAAGACCTACGAGCAATGCCCTAGCTATGACACTAAAATAGTCCTCGTTGATTTTAATGCAAAGCTAAGAAGAGAGGGTATTTTTGGTGGAACGATCGGAAAATATAGCCTGCTCAACACCATCTCCGATAACGGATTCAGGCTAATGGACTTTGCGGCTGGGCGAAACATTGTCGTAGCTAGCACGCGGTTCCTACATCTCGATATATACAAGGGAACTTGGAGAACTCATGATCAATCAACAGTCAACCAGACTGATCACATTGCGATCGACGTAAGATACTCCTCCAGTGTTATGGATGTCCGTATGTTCCGAGGCGCCAATATCCACGCAGACCATTACCTTGTTGTAGCCAAGGTACGGTTGCGGATATCCCAAACAACAAATGCTGTGAGGAAATTCGAAGTCAGACGGCTACAATCACAGAAAGACCATTTCTGCAGACTATATAACCTTTCAATCTGGACGATGATGACCAACAATTCCGTCCACCCGACCTGGATGAAGTGAATTTAGCTATATATGAGCTTAAGTCCAACAAAGCTGCTGGATGGCCTGACTACCGAGCTCTTCAAGGAGCATACGCCAGCCCATCTGTAAAATATGGTCGGACGAAAGTATGCCCGATGAAGGGAATCTTAGCATTGTCTGTCCGATTTTCAAGAGAGGAGACCCTGTGAACTGCGCCAATTACAGAGGCATCAGTCTCCTTAGCATCGCATATAAGATCTTATCCGCCGTATTGTGTGAACGCCTGAAGGCCTTCGTCAACAACCTGATAGGTCCATATCAGTGTGGCTTCTGGCCAGGAAAGTCCGCCATCGACCAGACATTCACACACTACGGCAGATCTTGGAGAAGACCCATGAGCTTCAGATCAATACAAACCACCTATTCATCGGCCGCGTATGACAGCATCTATAGAGATGAGCTAAACAGATCAATGTCTAGTTTTGGCATCCCTGCCAAACTCATCCGACTGTGCAGGATGACGATGGAAAATTCACGCTGCTCCATCAAGGGCGGTAAAAATCTCACCGAGACCTTTATTACCCAGAAATGATTTAGACAAGGCGATGCGCCTTCATGCGATTTTTTCAACATCGTACTTGAAAGAATAGTGCAAAACTCACGAGCAAACAAGAGGCACTATCTTTCAAAAGTTTGTCCAATTACTTGCATACGTCGACGATATTGACATAATCGGGAAAAAGCAGCGTGATGTCAGTGGCGCTTTCGCGAGTATTGAGACTGAAACGGCGAAAATGGATTTAGCGGTCAATGAGTGCAAGACCAAGTAGATACTGTCAAGCAAAAAGGACAACCAACACCGACGTCTCGGGCAGAACGTCACCCTCGACAACGAATTCGGAAAATTCTTCGATTAGAAGAATGCAAAATATTTCGCCGGAGTGACTCTACTTTTTATTACTGTTTTGGCTGCAATCTGATGCCTGTATGTGGAATGCCTTTGTTTCTAACAGGTATCAACAATTCCAAATCTATCGGAAAACATTGTATGGCGTCACGTTCCAATAAAGTTTAATCCAGCAGACCTTTTATCGCTAGGACTTTCAATTTGGGCTTCAGGACCAACGTTTCTGTTAAACGAAGAAGAAACTCGGTCAATATTGGCCAAACTTTTTCCAGGAAACGTAAGATTATAACAGAGATTTTGCTCTCCACTATTTAAATTGAGCAATAAGTACCAACAGCTACTTGAAGTCTTTAACGCCTTTTTAGACGAATTTGAAATTATGTGAGATCGTGGAAGTCTTCAAAATTCTTTTTTACCCTTTGAAAGGAAACACCCAATAATTCTTCCAAAGACTTATACTTTTACATCAACGATAATAAACCATTTTCACATCAAAACATGCATGCGGGAGCCGAGTCCTTATAAGCCGCGCTGAGAATGAAGTTGTGGCCAATCGGAGGCAAACACACAGTGAGAAAAATCATCAACAAATGCGTTCGTTATTTCAGGGCTCGCCTATTTGCTATGCACCGACCCCAGGGAAATCTGCTTCATCAGCGGGTTCAACAATCTAGACCCTTTGCTGCAACTGGAATAGATTTTTGTGGACCCTTTTATGTTCATTCTCGAATTCGTAAACGAGCACCTACAAAGACGTACATATGCCTTTTTGATTGTTTTGCAGTTCAAGCAGTTCACTTAGAGCTTGCGACCGATCTTTCATCTCCTGCATTTTTAACTGCCCAATTTTGTGAGAGCGAACTCAGATTTAAATGAGCTGCGAAAGTTATCCGATTCTCAAAAACATATTGAATCGGTCTATCAAACTTTTCTGAGCGACGGCATTCAATGGAAGTTCATACCACTGCGAACTCCCCACTTTGGAGAGTTGTGGGAATCCTCGATCAAAATCGCTAAATTTCATTTACGCCGTGTCGTCAGCTATGCGTCTCTGTCATTCGAAGCGTTGCATACATTAGTTTGTCAAGTTGAAGCCATTATTAATTCTAGGCCTTTAAGCCCTATTTCAGACGATCCTTCCGATTTGGACGCTCTTATACCAGGTCACTTCCTAATAGGAGCTACTCCTACTGCAGCTCTTAAGACAGACACAACGGTTTTAAGCATAAAAACATACCGAGAAGAAGTTAATATTACTGCTGGACTGTTTATGAATAATGATAATTCGCCACCTTGTTTTTCTTGGGGTCGATAGCCTAGTTCGTGTCGTCAACGTCAAAACCCCAAATGGAATTGTAAAAGGGGCCATTACTAAAATCCGCAAACTTCCCATCGACAATGAATAACCGCATATATACATCCGCAATTAACTGTCACAGCACTATCGCGTTTCACTGCCTCGCAAACCAATCTCATGGAGATTCCTTCCTTTTGACATTGGCGGCCATCGCGACAGATACTTGCGGGAGAATTGCCAATTGCGCGATGCCAACGCCTCCTTGGGCAACTTAGTGGCATGATATAGATATGATTTATGGTTCCATTTTACATGTGCTGCGGTTGATGTCTCCATTAAGAACCACGACTACGTCTGCAAAAGATGTGCAGATTCTAATATACATTCCACGTCAACTCATCTGAATCCTTCACCGCAATGCGCCGATCAAACTACTTCCACAGCTTCACAATATTCACATGTGTCAACTTCATACGTTCATTCAACTCGTAAACATTTGGAAATAAGCGCTCCAACATTATCCAAGGGCAGTCCATATGTACAGAAAAACCTAGGCCTTCTGATAGTCTTTTAAGAACTTTGGCTGTGTCATCAAAGGGTCCTCTGCAACGAGGTTAAAACTTTAACTGCAGAAATTGGACGAAGAAGGAAGATTGGAATAACAGCGTGCCCAGGAAAAATCCACATTAAGACAGAATAGAGACAAGGAGTATCTCGCTAGGAAATACCAGCTTTTGGATCAGTATGCAAAGGAGAGTTCCAGCCGCTATAGTGATATTTCTAAAACTAGAAACGGTAAGGAGCAGGAGTGGATTGCATATAATCGAAACTCAAGGTGAATGTATAAAGGTGAAGTAAAGCAAGCAGTGCCGGTTTCGTGGAACCCAAAGGGCCACAAGACCAATTTGTCAACCACGTATTTGGATGCTAACGTGAATCTACCACAACAGCAACAACAACGGCTCATGCAAAACTTCCAGACTGCATATCAAAACCCAGTTGTGACATCTCTTCAAAGAAACAATTACTCGTCAGCTTTTCCAAGCGAGTTTATACCTGAGTTGCCTCACGATCAGCAGTTAACGTTCCCACCTCCACATTCAACTTGTGAATCCGCCAACAAACAACAGATGTACCCTCAAATATTGCAGCAAAAGAACAACGCCGGTGCAACATCATCAACAGTTCGCAGAAAGGGTTTGTGTTTAGCAACCGCAGACCTTTTAGAGTGGCTTCCCACCAGATGCTCCTTCAACACATACTAGAAGCCATATTACCGCACGACAATGTATATTAAAGATCTTCCTATCTTTAGTGAGAAACCAGAAGATTGGCCAATTTTTATTTTTAGTTTTTTTTTTTAAAAAAGCACTTAACACTCAAGAGGGTATGAATACTCTTAAAATGCCGGAGCACGTGTTAAGTTTTTCGGAAAATGGGATAGAGAGAGAGAAAAAGATTTGTGGGCCCAGTGATTATTTCGCTCAATGGGTGGCATCCAACATTTAATGGGGAGACTGGTTTATTAGTGTAAATTGACTTGTTGTTATTGTATTTTAGACAGCCATTCATCTCACATGATTTTGGTTGCATGAAAAAAGAATATCTGTGGGTCGGGGTTGAGATTGAACGTCGAACTCTCCGACTGGGAAGTCAATACACTACCACTTCAGCCACGGCCACCCAGCTTTGAACGAACAACACAGCTGTGTGAAGTTTCAGATGAGGAGAATCTAGTGCGGCTACAAAAAGTTCTTACAGATCAAGCTCTCAACTCTGTCCAGAGTCTACTGTATCTGCCCAGGTGTGTACCACGGGCAATATCTACTTTAAGAATGATGTTTGGGCGATTGGAGCTCATTTTTAATTCACTGCATCGGAAAATCCAAGCAACACCGCCCACCAAAGCAGAAAAGTTGGTGACATTAGTGAATTTCGCAATCTCCGTTCTACACTGGAGGTGTCCGGACTTGTAAGCCACTTAGACAACCCCATGCTCTTGCAGGAGCTGATCGAGAAATTACAAGCGTCTATCCTGCTCGATAAGGCCCTATATAGGAGGACACTTCTAGTTTAAGATTAGATTAGCGATCACATTGTATATCGATACGTAAAAGAACATAACCAAATTGAAGTTGAAATCGAAACGGAAAAAACCAAAGCTTACATAATCCCGGTATGCATCAATTGTAACAAATGGGTAGGCAATTTTGGGAGACTTCTTAGTAGAAGTTCTAGGAAAGAAAACATAATGCGAATTGGTGACTTCAACGGGAGAGTAGGAAACACGCAGATTTTAGAAGAGGAAACAGAACTTTTGTCAAAATCTGTTAAACAAATCAGATGCAAAGAAGACAACCAAATTGATAGTAACGGCAAAAAACTGGTTGAAATCTGCGAATCTATTGGGTTAACGACATTAAACGGACGCTTCAAAAGTGCCGCGAAAGGCCACTTCACATATATCAGGGGTACTGCATGCTCGACCATTGACCACTGTTTTGTAAAGGGAAAGTGGTTTAAGTGTGTGGCAGATTTCTGTGTAGATGAGCTAAACTACTCGGATTACCCTTAATTGTTACAGGAAAACTTGATACGCCACCACAATTCCACGTCACACGGATGCAGTGATTGCCAAAATTTCAGTGGAAAGAATGTTTTGCGTCTGGGTACAAATTCCTGCTAAACCTGAAACTCAGTGCTGTAAATGACGCTGAGCTTAATTTCATTCGCGGATCAGACATACTTACTCGTACCACCTGCATTTCGGACACAGCTAAGCTATCAGAACCTCGCAGAAGATTACAGAAAAAACAAATATGGTACGAATGGGAATGTGAGGTAGCAAGGAGAAAAGCTTTTGCTCATTTGCGTTTATTACGAGAAACAGATAACAATTCTGCAAAAACTATGTATCAGCAGGTCAACAAAGCATTTAAAGTTATCTGCAAAGAAAACCAAAAAAGATACATTCGGCAACTGACGATGGAGATAGCAAAAGTTAATGACAGCCATTCCTTTCGGAAATTGGCAAAAACGCTCAACGGCCAAACCTTCGCAAGGCATTCAAGTAGAAGCGTCGATGTTAGCCGAGCATTTTGAATAACTGTTTAATCCGCCATACACACGAAACCGTCTACAGTATGCTCTACCATACCAAAGTGTGGATGCATTGGAATGCAAAGTAACGGTCCAAGAAGTCTGCAAAGTTATACATCGATGCAAACTAAATAAAGCCCTAGGAGAGGATTGCATTCCTTACGAATTTTTCAAGTACGCTACGACGGAATTCATAGAAAAAATCACAGATGTATATAACTTAATTTTCGACGTGGGGGAAGTGCCGCCCAGCTTCAAGAGCAATGTAATCTTCCCACTCTTTAAAAAGGGAGATCGCAACGATCCTAGTAATTACAGTGGTATAACATTCCTGAACTCTGTAATGAAAATTTTCTCCGGAATAATCTTGGACTGGCTGACATTATGAGTGCAGACAAATGACTTACTCAGTGAGTTTCAAGCAGGGTTCAGAAAGAACTATTCCACGGTGGATAACATCTTTACTCTGACCAGATTGGCTAGGACTTATCTCGACAAGGGCAAAAAAAATGTACGCATTCGTCGTGGACTTCAATGCAGCTTTTAACTCCATTGACAGAAAATCGCTTTTCTATAAGCTAAGTAATCTGGGAATATCAACGAAAGTACTTAACTTCATACAAAGTCTCTACGAAGTCAACGAAGTTTGACCCTCGGACGGGAGTTAAACAGAGATGCCTCATAAGCCCCCTTCTTTTTTCGATCTTCTTGGATGATCTTCCAACTTGTTTGCCTTGGTGAATTGAATTTGATGGGATAGAGGTAAAACTCCTTATGTACGCTGATGACATAGTCATTTTATCGGAAACGCCATCCATGATGCAAATCATGATACATAAATGAGAGCAATACTGCAGTTTGTTGAACTTGCAAGTAAACACCAGTAAGTCCAAAATGATGGTATTCCGAAATGGTTTTGGGTGGTTTACAAGGGATGAAAGATGGACTTGGCAAAGAGAAGAACTAGAGAAGGTAAAGGAGTACAAGTATCTCGGGGTCACAATAACACCGCGACTGAGTTTTAAAAAAGAGAAGCAAAATGAGCAATAAATTATAGTTGGAGAGTCGTACTTAGTAAAAAATATACCATATTGACTTAAAGACAAAATACAAAATCTACGAGGCAGTAGCGGGATCGATCATGTGCAGCTTGGGGCATCTATCAATACGAAGAAGTTGAAATATTGTTGAGATATTTCATTAAAAAACTATTTAGACTACCTGAAAATACACCAAATTATGTGATCCACCTGGAAACGGGTCTACCTCCATTATACACCTGTACAGTAAGACTGCACTTCTTGTACATTTTAAAAGTAATGTCACTCCCGAACCGTACGCCTTAAACTTCAATTTTTCAACGAATGATCAAGATTATGCAACGAACATAACGTCCAACTAAACTAACAGCCTACAATGCAACAACATGGAGAGAAACTTTGCAGGTCTTGATGAGAAAGATTGATTTATCCACCGGTGCCGCGTATAGAGTAAAAGCACATCAGAGTCTAACTAGACAGTCGTATTATACACTTGAATACGACCTAGCGGAAGAAAATTACTTTCACGAACAAAACACTACAACCACAATTTCGATAATATTCAAGGCCAGAGGAGAACTTTTGCAGTTAAATTACAGACCGCATATTACCAACCGAAACGAGGAAGTAGAATGTTCTTTGTGCAATCTACGAGCTATTGAAGACATGCATCATTTAATCGGTGATTAGACGAGCACATACCTTATCAGCAAGCGAGATCTTTTAAATACTTAATGGCGAGAATTGGAGTACACTGTCCAGCTACTTAAAATCATTGTTAAAATACCGAAAGCAAATTGTAGATGAAGCATTTTAAACTGATTGCGTGTGTATGTATATTATAAAAAAAAACAAGTAAAAGTAAAAGTAAACTCAAATTACAATCTTATTTTCAAATTGTAAATCTCTTTGATCCGGCTGACGGCTAATGCAAATACCGGAATTTTGGGGATTTTTATGAAATTTGTAACAAGTATTTTCATTGTTAGAAATAATTAAATTTATGGTTCAATAAAATCACAAAAAAATACTATAGGAGGACACTGCTCACTTGCACATTGTCTGAATTTAGCACATGGCTCTACCAACTATTCGAAGCTGCAAACACATCAGTGTCGGTAAGTAAATCAACTTTACGTTGTAAAAACGAAAAGGAATTTCCTCCACGCATATGCGGCAGTAGCCGTTGAATTACACGAAAAGCCAAAGGTGTTTGGGAGCAAGGTGCGACATACGAATTCTATCGAAAGAAACTGTTTGGTATGTAATCGAAAATGTTCCTGAATAGATAAATGTGAATTTTTTTAAAGCTGTACCACTCATCTAAGTGGGTGATGGTGCGAGACGACAAGCTATGCAGACGCTGTCTAAGACGGCGTGGAAGATTCAGCTACAAATCGGACGCGAACCTACGCCTCTTTGGACAATGGATCCTCGCTGACGTCAATGAATAAGGGGAGAGCAGATTTGTTAAACATCGATGGACGGCATGAACCAGTATGTTTCAAATGGACTTCCAATACACACTGATACAAAAGCAATTCTAAAGTCAGTCGTTCGCAGATCTACGTGGAGAATAAACGTGTTTCAGTTTTTCCTAAAGGAGAAAAAATTGCTACAAAGTCCCTCACAAACATAATTAGTTGTAATTGGATAAATTTACTCTGCAGCCAAGCTTTTAGCGGCGTCGGTCATCAGTCGTTCATCGATCTCTGTGGAGAACAGAAGTATTTCGGGTTTTGTCTCAGTAGTGGCAGTATCAAAACAAACATTAAACGCATTTTGAAGAGGGCTCCAATTAGCAGTCGTTCATAGACCTCCGAGAGGAATAAACGTGTTTCGGCTTTCAAAGTGAAAAAAAAAATAACTATCAGTTTTTCGTAAAACGTATATTAAGAACTTTTTTTTCAACTGCATCGGTAGCCTAATGGTAGGGGTATTGGCCGATCAGTCGTTCATAGACCTCTGAGAGGAATAGACGTGTTACGGCTTCTTTGAAAAGTGAAAAAGTAATTAAGACTTAGGAAAAAGTTAATTAGAAACAATTTTGTCAAGTGGCTCGGTATTTCATCGGCAGTGGTGGTAATCCGACAAAGCTGGGGTCGGAGGATCGATTCCCGACAAAAAAACATTGTGCGGTTTTTATTTTTAAAATTTTAAATTGCAAATTAAATAGACAATTGCGAGTTATATATACGAAAGTGTTCTCGGAAGATGAGTGGCAACGATAGGTCCGCTATTCCAATGGCGGGACCCTCAGATAGCATGTTGTCATCAGATGACCAGGCCGCTATATCGTCAGCCAACAGCAAAACCGGTAATCCAGAAGGAAGAGTAAAAAGGAGGAGGAAGCTTAAGCCAACTCCTAACCTGGTAAAGCGCCCTTCCCTTGCAGCATCTACTGAAAAGCTGCCTAGTAGAGTGGGGGAAGAAGTGCCAACAACGTCGGCAAGGGCAGCAGTTCAATATCGTGACAGACAAGTAGCTAACAATAACGACTTCCCATATGTGTCTGACGGTGGAGAAGGCCACTATATGGGAGGCGACAACTTATTCGCTTCGCTTGCGGCGAAGTCAATGCACTCATTAACAACAATAAAGAGCTGCAGCGAAGAGTTCTTGCCATTAAAGCAAAACAAATGGCAAGAAGAGAAAGAGAAAGTCAGCCTGCCCAACAGCAGCAGCAAGAAGTCGAACAGACAAAACAACGGGAACAATAAAAAAATCAAAACAAAACACAGAAGCCCAATCCAGAGACAACAAAACACATAAAAGCAAACAAAAAGCAACAACAGCAACATCAGCAGCAGAAACAAAAGCTACAAAAACAACAACAGCCGCAACAAAAACAGCAGCAGCAACAACAGCAGCAGCAGAAACCACAACAGCCACAGCAGCAGATACAACAGCAAAAGCAAAGGGTTCCACCTATAAATACTGTAATACAGTTGAGCGCTCTAATAAAATTAAGAACATGTTAAGGGATTCGACGACGCAGTTCTTCTCCTTCACCCCGAAGGGGGAAAAGCTGCTGAGGGGGTTAGAACCGTCTACTAGTCCGGAGGAGCTCCTCGCACTGCTCAAAGAGAAAGAGTGCGAAGAGCTCAAGTTCGTAGGGGTCAAGCCCTTCACCACAGCCAGAGACAAAAGGAAGAAACGGAGCTACCGTTCTTCCTGGTGCAGCTCAGTCCCAAAAGCCGTCTGCGAAATGCAGCCTCGATGCGTCAAGTGCCGTAAGAACCACAAGTCTGAAGAATGCGCTCCAGGTAGAGATGGAGCGTCAGAAAAAAGCCAAATCTCCGGTGTTTTATGTAAGAACACGGGACACACCGCAAACTATCGGGGTTGTCCCAAGTTCCAATACATAAAAAGAGTAAATCTGGCTCGACAGCAAAAGGTGGAAGTTAAGCGTCCACCTGTTCTACCACAAACACCAGCCGTTACTCCCCAGGTTACCTACGCCCAAATGGCTTCAGGAAGGGGAAATACGGCACAGCAAGCGAAGGCTGCTTCTTAGGCCCCAGCGCCTAGAGCACCGGAACCGGCAAAAGACATGCTAGCTATCTTGCTCTCTATCCAGGGGCGGATGGCTCAGCTGCAACGAGCCTAACGCACCTTCAGTCGTAATGGGTACGGGAGCAAACCCTGAAGGTCCTTGCAGTGAATGTCAATTCACTGATAAAGATTGAGAGAAGAGCCACACTGTTTAAGTTACTTGAAGACCAAGCCCCTGATGTGCTTTTGGTTAGCGAAACTAAGCTAACCAAAAGACACAAAATGAGGCACAGAAGGTATAAAATCATGCGAAGAAATCGACCCAACTCCATACAAGGAGTTTTTTTTCTTCTTCGTAAGAAAAGGTATACATCTTAAAAGAATATACAGTCGTGTAGTACGTAGGTTTCAGGTGCTAGAAGCATTCATCATGTATATCTCACTCCGTTGTGGAAAGCGGTTATACATGGTGTCTGTCTATGCATCTAAGGCTACTCAATCTACCCTATTCATCTCAGAGCTCGAAACACTTTTTCGATTTCTGAAACTAGAATTGGAAGAAAACTATTTTATTATCGGCGGAGATTTCAACGCCAAACATAACGATTGGGGAAATATTACACCAAACACTAGAGGGAACCTACTATTCAATTGGTGGGGTCAGCACAGTGCGATGTACCGACTCTGACTCCGAATACAACTGACAGGTATGAACCAACAAACTGTAAACTGTCTTCGCACTTTTGTGTATGACAGTGACCGTTGCGGTCTTAGTACCGAAATAACCGTTCCGAACGAAAATGCGGAATTGGATGAGTATGTTCAAAGGCATTCCTACAACTATAGTGCGCTGGACACACTTCTCTAGAACACTGACTAGAGCACTCTCCTCGAATTCGCTCTACCCACCGTCCAGTAGGAATCTGTGAAACGAGGAGATTGACAGGTATCTAAAACTAATGGACGAGACAATTAAACGAACAATGGACACAACGATACCTCGGTATCAACACACTGACAACGAAGACATATTTCGCAACGCAACTATTGACGCACTTCACCGACATAAAAGTAGGCTACTCTCAAGACTGAAGACCTTGTGCAGACAGTTTACCGACAGACACAACCCGGAGATTTTGACATTAAAGTCGTCGATCAAAAACCTCCAAACATTAATAAAAGAAAATTACAGGGCTTCTGTAAGTTTGTATTGGAACAACAAAATTCAGGCTGTAAACACTAGGAACCCGAATATGTTCCCGCAAATAAATAAAATATTTCGGAGGAAACATCAAAACGACCTTTCATGTCTAAAAATCGCCCGAACGTCTGACAACGAACGCATACTCTCAACAGCCCGCATAGATCCAAATGAGGCTGTTAATGATGACAATTTCTTTGTGATCGAAGATCCGCAGGAGAAGGTCGAGGCTATAGGAGCGACTTTCCAGGAAGTGTACAAGACAAATGACATCAATGGTCCGAACCACGACCTGGAAAATCGAGTCCTTGTGCACAATTTCTACCTTCGAAATGAAATAGTGAACTGGCGAATCGAGAACACGGGTTTCACCCAGTTGAGTGACGAAAACATGGCAAATAATGTCATCGCCAATGAAAGGGAACAACCCCCGTTCATTTCGAAGGAAGAGCTTCAAACGATCTTCGACACAATAAGAAGTAAGAAATCAGTGGGAACCGATGGAATACCGAACATTGTGCTTCGACATCTCCCACTAGAAGCGGTGGACATTTATACCACTCTGTTTAACAATGCCATGAATAGTGCACATTATCCCATCCCAAAAAGGGATAAAGACACCTCCAATCCGGCGAATCTCCGGTCGATCAGTCTCCTTCCAAACATCAGTAAGGTTTTCGAAAAAGTCATCAATAGAGTCCTGACTAAGTGGGTTTAGGATAGAAATATAGTTCCGGATAATAAATTCGGTTTCAAGGCGGGGCATGACGTTATTCATGCCGCGTCTAAACTGGTTTTTGATATCCAATGGAACAAAGCCAAGAACCAGTGCACGTGTGCCTGCCTGATTGACTTGGAGAAGACCTTCGATACCGTATGGTTAGAGCGACTCTTCTTCAAGTTGAACAGACTGGGCATTAGTAAACCACTGCTGTATATTATTTTCAATATGCTTTCAGATAGACAGTTCATCGTGAAAAATTGCGATGTGACTTCTACTGGCACATTCAGCATTAAAAACGGTCTGCAACAAGGTGCGGTTAATTCGCCAATCCTTCTCAACACTTACACAAGTGATTTGATAGGTTCACTTCACCATGCCATAGCGCACGCAGACGACTTAATCGCGTACAGATCAGGTCCAAAGATTGAGGTTATAAACATTCTTTTGCAACGTGACTTCGATATAATTAATTGCGACGACTGGAAGTTGAAGATCAACTTTCAGAAGTCGGAAACCATTCTGTTAAGGGCGCCTTTGTCTGGGGCCTCTGTGGATACCAGAAAGAATTGGCGAAAATTTCAGATCGTTGGACAACACGGGCAGCCACTTGTTTGTCGAAATGTAGTCAGATACCTTGGGATCTGGCTAGATCAATATCTGTATTTTAACAAACATTTAGATGTTGCTCAGGCCAGAGCCAAAGGTGCTTTTGCCCTTGCAAGGAGATTGTTTTATAGCAGGCAACTCGATGCGAGGGTAAAGGTGATCTGCTGCATGGCCCTTATTCGGCCTATGCTTACATTTGGTTGTCGCGTGTGGTTCAACGTGAGAGCAAGTCTTTTGGAAAAGATTCGGGTGTTTGAGAGGGCTTGCCTTAGGGCTTGTCTTCGCTTATACAGAACACCAGAGTCTGAGTACATAAAATTTTATCATAATAAGGTTTTGTACAATAGGGCGAACCTAATACGAGTGGACAATTTTGTTATTAAGTTGATTCGAAGGCACATTGCAAGAGCAATGACCTTGTCGAACAACCTGATCTCCGGGGCTTACTACCTTAATTATTTGTATCATGAGAGAGTTCGCTTTGACGGCCTTATTCCTCCAGAAGCGTTCCTTTACCTCGATATGAAAGGTCTGATCCAGGACAGATTAGCGGTGCCGTTAATCTTCCACGTCGCTCGAACAGCTGCGGACAGGCGACTCAACTAAGACAGAAACGTCGCACACGGCAGTGCAGAGCGTCTCCGGTTTAGTAGGGCGGTAGGGAGTCGCGACATGAGGGATGGTGCTCGGCAGCACCAACAATATTGGTGGCTTGCAGAAGAAGGGGAAGCTCCATCGTCTAATTCCTCTAGTGCAGGGCAGCTCCATTAGGGAGCAGAGTTGGTCAGCCTAATTTTCTTAGCGGTGGCCGGCTCACATATATAAAAAATAAGAGAAATAATGCTTAAACAATGCAATAAGTTAGCTTAAGTAGGTAAAGTAGGCTTAAGATTTATTTTTTAAGTAGTCTGTAAGTTTTAGTTTATAAGTTTTGTAAAAAGAGAAAAAAAAGAGTCCATTCACTAGTTTTTTACTTAATAAAATTTATTTTCTTAGTTTTGGTTTTAAGTTAATGAAATAAAATAAAGTACTGTAAGGAACGTTGAAAGACATTTAGACTAAGAATTATGTTTAACTTAGAGTGCCCGCATGGGGCCAGTAAGTTACAATAAGACAGTTTTAAGTTAAGCTAATTTTGAAGCGTTTTTTTTGTATAGCTTGTAAGAATTTCTGAATTTAAATTAATAAAAATGCTTTTAAAATGAAAATGAATGAATACGGCGTCGGTTATCAAATCGTAGGGCACGGGTTCGAGCCCCGCCAAAACTCGGACATTTTTCTTTTTTTCTCTTCAAATTGTGTAGACATAAATAACATTAACACAAAATCAAAAAGTAATAAGGAAATAACGTGATGGGTGGTGGAGAGCGTTCCCCTCTTTCGATAACGGGAGTTGCAAAAGGAAACAATACTGTTGTCGGTGCCGTGGCGAAAGCCATCAAGAGGAGGAGGGGGTTGAAAACCACTCCTAACTTAACTAAAATAAAAATAAGTGCTGCGTTATCAGCTGAAACACCAAAACCAACACAAGAAAACAAAAAACAAGCAGATGATGCGTTAATGTGCATCTCTAATGAGGTCCATTATGAGGGGGGCAACGACAACTTTGCCTCTCTAACGGCATCCGTATCGGAAGATGAGGATGAGTTAATAAATTACATCAACAGCAGCATACAAAAGCTGAAGGAAAAAGTGCTTGCTATTAAGCAAAAGCAAACTGCACGCAGGCAGAGGGAGCAATCAGAAGTAGAGAGCTCCCAACAAAAAAGCAACAAGAGCAGAAACAACAACTGCAGTAACAAAAAAAGCGGCAGCAGCAGAAACAACAACAGGGCTATGCGAAAGTGAAAGAGCTACTCATTCTCACCGAAGTGTGAAAAGTGGCAATCGATGCTGCTGAAGGAGTTAGAACCGTCTTCTGATCCTGAGGAGATCCTGGCACTGCTCAAAGAGAAGGAGTGCGAAGGACTCGAATTTGTGGGGGTAAAGCCATTTACCACAGCTAGAGCCAGGTGGGAGAAACGGGATCTGCCGTTCTTCCTGGTGCAGTTCAGTCCCGAAAGCAGTCTGGATAAGGAGTATCAATGTCCTAGACTACCAGGTGGTTCACTGGGAAAAATTAAAAAGGAGCGAAGGCGTTATACAATGCGTTCGCTGCCAGAGGTTCGGGCATGCCGCATCGAACTGCCAAATGCAGCCTCGATGCGTGAAGTGCGCAAAGAACCACAGTTCCGAGGAGTGTGCTCTGGGTAGGAACGGAGAATCCGATAGGACGCAGATCTCGTGCGTGTTATGTGGGAACGTGGGACACATCGCCAACTGTCGGGGTCGTCCTAAGTTCGCCGACATTAAAAAAGCAAAGCTCGCTCGGCAGCAGAAGGTGGAGGTCAAACGTTCACCTGTTAGGTTTCAAACACCAGCGTTCACGTCCCAAATTTCTTACGTCCAAATGGCATCAGCACAGCAAGCGGCTGTTGCTTCTCCGGCGCCAATGCCGAGAACAACAGAAGCTGCACCTAAGATGCTGGTCACCTTGCTCGCAATCCAATCGCAGATGGCTCAGCTGCAATAGCATGTGCAAAAACAGGCCAAGCAGGTGGACCAGATCTACGCACTGCTGCCGGGCCTAACGCAACACATGTCGTAATGGGTACGCACATGGTGGAGCAAACTTTGAAGGTCCTTGCGGTGAATGCTAATTCACTGATTAGGATCGAACGAAGGACCGCGATGTTTAAATTCCTACAAGACCAAACTCCTGATGTGCTTTTCGCTAGCGAAACGAAGCTAACCGATAAGCACGAACTGGAGTACAATAATTATATATTAGAATATACCCGAGGTATGCATGCCTGTCGTAAGAGGCGACTAAAATGCACCCTCCGTATACCGAGCGCGAAGTGTATACTAATTATGCAATGAGTAAAACAAATGGAATTATTACCCCAGGTGGCAGACCAGCTATGCTGGAAAATCCACCCTCTACGGAGGTCGGCTCGATGGATTCTGGGGCGAGCCAATTATTGCATCTTATCAACCCGTTCGGAAAAAGTTCACGGGTTTCGAGATCTCCACCACCTAGATCTCCAAAACAAGAAGATAACAACAGAAGTCCAACGACATCAAAAACGTCGTCTTGTGAAGAATGGACCTCAGCGAAAATAAATAGCCTGAAAGACGAAAATACCGAACTTCGTACTAGGCTAACCAAAATGGAAGCGACATGCGAAGATCTTAAAAAAGAACTGGAAAAACTGAAAACCAAGGAAAAGTCAAACAGCGACGTTATGTCTATTGAATCTGTTAAAAATATCTACGAAACAGATGAAGAAGAGCTAGGTCGAGAAACCGACTGGATCTTGCAAAAACGCCCCGGAAAAAAGCGTAATGCTGCGTCTTCTCCCAAAATCGTCTCTCAACATGAAGCAAAGGGAGATGAATCGAAGAAAAATGTCAACAATAACATGAGTCCTGAAAAAATCAAAGCGGAAAAACAACGAACACCCCCGCCAATCAATGTCACTGGAGTTTCAGATTACAAGAAACTCCAAAACATATTGATGACTCTGCCGAGATCGGACTATATAGTAACATCGCGCAATAATAATGTATGGAAAGGCAACGTCAAGGACGCTGACAACTATCGCATTCTTTCCCGCAAGTTAAGCGTCGAAAAAATCCAATGGTTCACATACGAGAACAAGTGCGAAGGACCTATTCGTGTCGTCGCCAGAGGACTGCATCCGTCTTGCCCAAAAGAAGATATCGTAAGTGATTTAAAAAACAAGGGTTTTAAAATCATTGATGTCGTCAACATCGAAAAGCGAGAGAAACAAAAAATTGAAGGAAAGGATATGACAGCTAAACGTAGCCTTCCCCTCTTTATGCTAACCTTTGAGAACACTGAACATACCCAAAAAATATACGATATTAAGTCAATCCTCAACATTATTGTTAAAATTGAGCCTCGACGCAAAAACTCGAAACTGATCCCGCAGTGTAAGCGATGCCAGGAATTTAACCATACGCAAGCTTACTGCCAAAAAGAGCCTCAGTGCGTAAAATGCGCAGGTAAACACCTGTCCAAAGAATGCAACGTAAGCAAACAAACCCCTCCGATTTGTGTCATCTGCAGGGGTAAACACGTAGCAAATTTCCGTGGCTGTGAAGTAGCAAAGGAGTTGCAAAACAGACGTGACAAGTTGTTTAAGCCACAAAAAGAGAATCCCAAAACTAAAGAAAAAACATCGGGATCTGCTCAAAATATCGTTAAAAACGCCAAGGCGAAAGTGATTGATTCCAGTGTTGAAAAGAAAGCATCGGAAAAACTTACATACGCTGAAGCTACCAAGCTAAAGGCAAAAGATTCCGGAGATCCTGCTTCCCAAGTATTTTCCGTTATTCTCGCGCAGCTTGAGCAGCAAAACAAAATCAATGAACTTATTTTAGATAAGCTAAAGAAGTTTGAAAATAGGTTCAATAAAAAAAAACGTCCTTCGCCTAAAAAATGAAAAGGGAAAAATTAAACGTACTCACCTGGAATGCAAACAGAATCTTAGAAAAACTTTATGAACTTGAGTTATTCCTACGGAAAAACGACATTGACGTTTGTTTGGTTTCCGAAACCCACTTGAAAAATGGGTCATCTGCAAAAATTAGAGGTTTTAAAGACTACTACGCGTATCACCCTTCGGGAAACGCGAGAGGCGGATCCTCTGTATACATTAAAGAGTCTCTTGAGCACAACGAAGATATAAAAGTAGAGCTCGAGTCTGTACAACTAATTGCGGTGCGCGTAAAATTGGTACGGAACTCCTTTACTATTTCAGCCATCTACTGTCCTCCACGATTTACGCCTTCAAAACATATATTTAAAAATATATTCAATTCTCTTGGATCGGCTTTTATGATTGGCGGTGATTTCAATGCCAAACACACTTTTTGGGGATCATTAAGACTAACTGGACGAAATACTAATTGAGAAGGATTCTGAAATGAGATTAATAATAACCTAGAACTAGACGTTTCACTTGAAGCAGCACTTGAACTTGAAATCGAAGTGGATTCTTTCGTTGAAATAGTCCAATGTGCTGCGTGGAACAATACACCTTGTCAACGAAAAAACACGGCTAAACGTAACTTAAACTACCCGCCTGAGGTAAAAGATATGATAAGAGAAAAAAGAAAAGCTCGCAAAAGATGGCAAACAACTCGAGCGCCGCAGGATAAAACACGCTTAAACAGGCTCTGTAATCTGCTCAAGGAGACTTTTAAAAGTTACAGAAATTCCGAAGTAAATACATATGTTCAAAACCTGACGGCAGGAAAAGAAACAAATTACTCGCTTTGGAAAGCTTTAAAATGCTTAAAAAGGCCCAAAGTCCCCGCGCCACCAATCAAGGTCGGCAATAACGAATGGGCTAAGGGGGATAAGGAAAAAGCGGAGGTTTTTGCCGACTATCTTGAAGAAATTTTCAAGCCCTCCGACGGCCCGACACTGGCACCCGGCACCAATTCTTTAGAAATAGCATATAGTAATTTTGTAATGACAAATGCAACTCTTGCTGAAATCAAAACTGTAATAAGGAAATTAAAACCAAAGAAGGCTCCGGGGTATGACCTTATTACCGGAGAAGTTCTGAAAATGCTACCCCAAAAAGCACTTATAAAGCTCTTACACATTATTAACGCGGCTCTGAGGCTTGAATACGTGCCAAGCCAGTGGAAAGTTGCAGAAGTCATTATGGTACTAAAACCAGGAAAACCTCCAAACGATAAAAAATCATACAGACCCATTTCTCTTCTACCGATCCTGTCGAAAATCTTTGAGAGGATTTTGCTAAAACGTCTTCTCCCAATTATCGAAAACCAAAATCTTATTCCCAGCCATCAATTTGGATTTCGGACTAAGCATTCAACAATTGATCAGGTGCATAGAATTACTGATGTAATTGAAAGATCCCTGGAAGAAAAAAAGATTTGTTCGAGCGTATTTCTTGACGTCTCACAAGCTTTTGACAAAGTATGGCATGAAGGTTTGAAGTTCAAACTGCGACGAATTTTGCCATTAAAGCTTTATAATATATTGACAAGCTATTTTGAAAATAGAATTTTTCGCGTTCGATACGGAAATGATGTTTCGAAATTTAAAGATATCCTAGCCGGAGTACCGCAGGGAAGCGTACTGGGCCCACTTTTGTACCTTTTATATACAAGAGATATACCACACGTCGAGGATACTGTTCTCGCTACTTTTGCTGACGACACCGCTATCTTAGCGGTTGGAGAATCAATAGAAGACTCAACGGCGAAACTCCAGACTGCTTTAAATAAAGTCTACGAGTGGACAAAGATCTGGCGAATTACCCTTAATGAGACAAAATCTGTACATGTTGACTTCACCTACAGAAAGATAAATCACTTGCCCATTTCTATAAACTCGGTGTGTATCCCCTTTGCAAACGAGGCTAAGTATTTGGGAATGACACTTGACGCGAAGCTTAAATGGAAAACGCATGTTAGAAAGAAACGAAAAGAACTAGAGGCCAAATACAGAGAAATGTACTGGCTACTTGGTAAACATTCCAAGCTAAGCTTAGAAAACAAGCTGCTTCTTTATAAGCAAGTGCTAAAGCCGGTGTGGACCTATGGTATACAACTCTGGGGTTGTACTAAGAAATCAAATGTAAATATAATAAAAACTTTTGAAAATAAAGTGCTACGACAATCTGTGCGTGCCCCATGGTTTATAAGAAATAATGACCTGCATCGAGACCTCAGAGTTCCTTTCGTGGAAGATGAAGTCAGGAACTGCGCACGAAAACATAAAGTCCGGTTAAGCGGCCATATCAACAATACAGTCCTAGAAATCTTGGACGAACGAAACATACTACGCCGTCTTCAACGAACTAAACCGTTGGACCTTGCGCGATAAATTGAAACCGCATTAAGAAAGCGGAATATGTAGGGTCTTCCATTGGAAAGTGTCCTACCAATCGTGACTAACTTATGAAATAAAAACTGCTTGATAAGTTCTACTTAGTTGCGGTATTAAAATCAACAATGAAGGGAGGTGTTTTTAGTGAGTAAGAATCTCACACTACTATGAGCACGCGCTTCTGATCCTCATAGTGTCTGATGGAAGATTTTCACCTGCCCTCGCCGGAAAAAAAAAAAAAAATAAAAAAAATAATAATAATATTGTTAGAAGAAGAAACCGGCCTAACTCCCAACGTGCAGGCGATGTCGCGATCTTCATTAAAGAAGGCATAAAATTCCACAGACTGTACAGGGGAGTGTTACGCAGGTTCCGGGTGTTAGAGGCACTCGACATTTAAATCCCGCTCCGCAGTGGCCTCTCTGTACTTGGCCTCTGTTTATGCATCTGAGGCTTCACTAACCACCTTATTCATTACAGAGCTCGACACACTTTTTCGACTTCTGAGGCTGGAATCGGGGGAGAATTATTTTATAATCGGCGGGGACTTCAACGCTAGACACAGAGATTGGGAAAATAATTTGCCAAATACTAGAGGGAACCTACTACTCGATTGGTGGGGTCAGCACGATGTTATGTACAGACTCGGTCTTAAAGCGACAGATAACCGGTCGTTTCCCAGAGGCGGGTCCTATTTGGATATACTGCTATACGACGAACGTATACGACTGACAGGTGCGAACTTACAAACGCTAAACTGTCTGCACACATTCGTGCATGACAATGACCATTGCGGTTTCAGCACCGAAATTACAGTTCCCAACGAAATTGCGGAATTTAAGGAGTTTGTCGAAAGATATACTTACAACTGCAGTAAGACTCGATGGACCCAAATTATGGATGGACACTACAATACCGCGGTATAAACAAACGACTAACGAAGATCTGTTCCGCAATCCTACTATTGTCGCACTGCACCGACAGAAAAGTAGACTTCTGACAAGACTTAAAAACTTGTACAGAAAGTTTACAGACAGACAAGACCCAGATATTAGGACACTGAAGTCGTCGATTAAAAATATTCAAACATTAATCAAAGAGAATTTAAGAATTGCTGAAAGTTTGTATTGGAACAACAGGGTTGGGGCTGTAAACAATAGCAACCGTTCGGGTTCCCGCAAATAAATAAACTATTTCGGAGAAAAAAATCAAAAGGACCTTCAGTATCTTAAAATAGCCCGGACAATAGACAACGAACGGTTACTAACAATAGCAGGCATTGATAGAAATGAGGCCGCTGAAGGTGACGACTTATTTGTGATCGAGGATCCACAGGAGAAATTTGAGGCCATAGGGCCGGCTTTCCAGGAAGTATACAAGACCAATGATATCATTGGCCCTAGTTATTGTCCGCGTCTGGGTGCACAACTTCTATATTCGAAATGAAGAAGAGAACTGGCGATCCGAGGGCTCTGGTTTCAATCGGTTCAGCGACGAAAATATGCCAAATAATGTCATTGCCAGAGAAGGTGAGCTACCCCCGTTCATTTCAAAGGATGAACTCCATGCGATCTTCGACACAATCAGAAGTACCGGAGACCGATGGTATTCCGAACATCGTGCTTCGACATCCTCCTCTAGAAGCGGTGGACATTTATACCACCCTTTTTAATAATGCAATAAATAATGCACATTATCCAGCGCATTGGAAAACGGCGGTAGTTCAATCTATCCCCAAAAAGGGAAAGGATATATCCAATCCGGCGAATCTCCGGTCAATAAGTCTCCTTCCGAATATCAGTAAGGTGTTCGAAAAAGTAATCCATAGAGCTCTGACTAGGTGAGTTGAGGACAAACATATATGTAGTTCTCACATGCCGCATCTAAACTGGTGTCCGATATCCAATGCAATAAAGGCAAAAACCAATGTGCTGGTGCCTGCCTAGTTGACGTGGAGAAGGCCTTCGACATTGTATGTTTAGAGGGTCTTTTCTACAAGCTGGCTGGTCTGGGGATCAGTAAACCACTCTTGTACATTCTTTATAATATTCTAACCAACAGACAGTTCATCGTGAAAAATGGTGATGTGACATCTGTTGGAATATTTCAAATTAAAAATAGTCTTCAGCAAGGCGCGGTCAATTCGCCGATCCTATAAAACATATATACAAGCGACTTGATAGATTCACTTCCCCAGAATAGGCCCAAAAATCGAGGTCATTAATACTCTATTACAGCATGACTTCGATAAGATAAGACGATTTTGCGATGACTGGAAGTTGAAAATCAACTTTCAGAAATCGGAAACCATTCTCTTTAGGAGCCTCGAGGGATACCAGAAAAAAATGGCGAAAGTTTTCTATCAATGGACAACATGGACAGCCTCTTGCCTGTCGAAATGTAGTCAGATACCTTGGGATCTGTAATCAGGCCCATGCTGGTATTTGGGTGTCCCGTGTGGTTCAATGTACGAGCAAGGTTAATGGAAAAGATTCGGGTGTATGAGAGGGCTTGCCTTAAGGCTTGTCTTCGCTTGTACAGAACACTAGAGTCGGAGTACAAAAAATTGTATCCTAATGAGGTCCTTTACAACAGGGCGAACCTAATATGAGCGGACAACTTCGTTATTAAGCTGACTCGAAGGCACATTGCAAGAGCAATGGCCTCGGCGAGTAACTTGATATCTGTGGCATACTACCACAATTACCTTTACCACGAGAGTGTGGGCGCTGACGGCTTCGTTCCACCGGAAGCATTCCTCTACTTAGGTCAGATAGGGTTGATCCAGGATAGATCATCTTCTTGATAATCTTCCATGTCGTTCGGACATCTGGGAACAGGCGACTCAACTCCAATAGACACGGCGCACACGGCAGTGTGGATCGTCTTAGGTTCAGTAGGACGGTGGGGAATCGGAAAACATGGATGTCATTCGGCAGCACCAGCATTTTTGGTGGTTGAATGATTGAGAAAATGTTTCGTTGTCGTTTCCGTCAAATACAGACCCTCACTAATGAGGCAGAGCTCTGTAAATAACGATGGCCAGCTTACATAGGTTTAGGTTAGCATTTAAGTAATATATATATATATATTAGTATATATAAAGGTATATACTAATGTATGTATATAATTGTGTTTAATGTCTATGTGTGTGTATGCAATACATACAGATAGGTTAGGTAGACTAAGGTTTATTTTAAGTTAGATACTCGTATGATGTTTTTATAAAAATAAATATGTCCATATTCTAAGTTTTTTGTTAACAATTCTTTTCTTAGCCTAAGTATAGAAAATAAATCTTAATTTAATGTAAATTAAGTCGAAAGATATAGATATAAGTATTTAGAGTAGCTTTGAGAGCCTATGTGGGGCCATTAATTTAGTATAAGATTGTTACGTATTTTTTTTTTCTGTTAGAGCATAAGATGTAATGATAAGTAAAATAAAAGGCATTTAAAACTGAAACTGAACAATTCTAAAGTCTTAAGTTTTCAAATTTCTGGTATCGATAAGGACAGTACAAAGTATCCACTCACAAATGTGCACACAGTGAAGCAACTTCAGTTACCTCTACAAACGACTGACGCCAAAAAATTCAAAAGCAGTATAGACCATTAGGAAATGTGCCAATTCAATCGTATACAGAGGCATCCCCTCGATTGCTAATTGGGCTTGATAATTGCAAATTAGGATGAACAGGTTGCAGCCAAAACACATTTGGAATGGGCAATCCATGGTTGTTACCATGGACCAGGTGTTTCGATACAGACAAATTAACCCAAGTTGTAGTCCAACAGATGAGCTGCTGAGAAGTATGTTGTTAGAGGTAGAAAATATTGTGGAATCTCGGCCTCTGACACAGATTCCTATTGACAGACAAAGTGAGAAAGCTATCACACCCAATCATTTTCTCTTGGGCACTCTCGAGGTTTAAATCCATGGGCCGTGTTTGACGATGACAAAGAGGTGCTTAGACGCAATTGGTTGATTATTATTGGTATTATTATTGATTTATTTATTTGGCAAATCATGCCATTTAAATTCAAGAATATAAAATATTTATAATACAATTCAAACTTAACCTTACGTACAAATATTTGTTTATTATTATTAATAGCTCTATTTGGAATAATTTTGAATAATAATTCTATTACAAATTAACAATTTTGTTTTGCAAAGTCAATCACAGTTTTTTTGAAAGCGTATAAATTTGTTTCATTTTTCATAGTCACTGATAAACTGTTTAAACGTTTGAATCCTTTGTATATAAGTTGGTTTTGTTGCGTTTTTTGTTGAAAGTATGGAAGTCTTAAGTCGTCTGCATTTTGTGGTCTATACGGTTGGACATCAACTACATAATTCACATATTTAAAAATTAGGACAATCATATATATTCGTTGTTTAACATTTAACCAGCTTAAAATATTTAACATGACGTCAATTGGTGTGTATACATATATTGCACTTTAATATTGCACGCATAGCTTTATTCTGTAACAATTGAAGTTTATTCAACATATTTTGATTTCCGTGAAATAGGATCGAGGAACAATATTCAAAATGAGGTTTAACGGTGACATTATAAATGTTTATTGCACATATTGTTGGAATGTTCTTTCGACTTCTTTTCAAAAAACCAATTTTTTTTCCTATTTTATTTGACACATACAAAATTTCAATTGAGCGTCTAATATCACACCCAGATACTTTATTTTCTTCACCGTTTCTAAAACATCACCATCCATATTTAGGTTATACATAGTGTTATGAACGCCATTTATTATCAGTGTCTTAGTCTTAGCTGTATTCAATTTAAGTTTATTCGCTCTAAACCATAAATTCAAAGTATTAAAATCTTTTTGTATTTTTGAAAAACCTTCCATCAAATTTGTACACTTAATAAACAAAACAGCATCATCTGCAAACAAAACTATTTTACTATATTTTAGTTCATTGACCATATCATTAACAAAAATATTAAACAATAATGTTCCTAGCACTGGTCCTTGAGGTACAGCCATATCTACAGCTATTGGCTTTGATGTCACGTTATTTACCCTTGTCTGCCGCGAACGACCACTTAAATATAAATAAAACCACTTTTATTCTTTGTCTCGAACACCATATTGATCAAGCTTTTGCAACAAAATTTTTCTATCTACAGTCTCGAATGCTCTTTTTTAGCACAAGAATATATAGGTATAACTCTTCTCATACATATGTTATTCCATGTCGTAATAACCATGTTGAGAGCAATCTCACATGAATGATTTTTTCTGAAACCCGATTGGTTTTCCATAATTAGAGAATTTTTGTTAAGAAATCATTATAATTGTTCGTGCACTATTTTTTCCAAAATTTTTTCATACAGGGGCAGAGAATTGATCGGCTTATAATCTTCATCAGATTTTTTCACTTTTGAATACTTTCAAAGTATATGGGATACTTTCAAAGTATATGGAAATATTCCTTCTTTTAAAGAGGCGTTAATAATTCTTTGAGTGGAGGGCCTATAAAAGAAAAGGTGTTAAGTATAATTCGTGGGCTTAAATATTTAAAATCAGTCTTCATCGAAATTCTAAGTAAGGAGTTTCTTATTTCACTTAGCTCTATTTCCCTAAACTTAAGAACGTGGTCCTCACGTATAACTTTGTTACAAAAGGGGACGAGCCCCATTTAGATGATCATTTCAGTTTCAGTTTCAGTTGAGCTATCAGTTGAGCTTTCAGTTCAACTGATGTTAGGCAGCGCATTTAAACAGCAGTTCTGTATTCAATTAAGTTTTCATTTTAACTCGTGATCAGTAGTGAACGTAAGCATTTTCAATGGACGAAGAAAGCCTAATTGCTGTAGGTATAGCTTTATCGCTTAATAAACTTAAAAACAAAAGAAGCAAATGGACCAAAGATTGGTATTTAAAAAGAAAAGCGTTGGCTCACATAAATTTGATGGAGGAATTGCGATTTGAATACGGTGATTGGTCAAACTATTTGCGTATGAATGAAAGTATTTACCTAGAATTACTGCAATTAGTGACGCCAATGATAAAAAATCAAAAATAACAACATGAGAGAAGCAATAACACCTCACGAAAGACTTAGTGCTACACTTAGATTTTTAGCAACTGGAGGTACTTATCAAAGCTTTAAATTTTCCACTGCAATATCGGCGCCAAGCCTGAAAACAATGAAATGAAAATATGGTAATTTCACAAGCTACCGCAAACAGAAATAAAACCTGAACTGAAACTTGTTTACAAATAAATTTAACTGACAACTGAACTGAGAACTGATGGGAATTCTATCAGTTTCAGTTTCCGTTTCAGTCTCAGTTAGGCATTTCAGTTTTGGCATTTAAACATCAGTTTAACTGAAAGCTCAACTGATATCAACTGAAACTGAAACTGAAATGATCATCTAAATGGGGCTATATACATTTAACACTTTCTACAAAAAAGTTATTATTTTTATTTTTATTTTTTAAATTACGCGCGCCTCAAGGCCAAATCTATATGCCAGTGTTATGCCTTCACACGCAGATTTTTCTGACTAAGTTCCAATTACACAAATGAAAAACTTGTCATGAGTAGGATTCGAACCTTGACCGTCCGAGTGAGAAGCGATGGCTCATTTTTTTTTCATTTTAAATGCAGTTTTATTTAACTAATTTCAGGAATTCTTACATGCTAGACAAAAAACGCTTAAAAATTAGCTTAGATAACTTAAAACTATCTTATTGTAACTTACTGGCTCCATTCGGGCAGTCTGGGTTAAACATAATTCTTAATCTAAATGCCTTCCGACGATCCTTACAACATATTTTAATTTTTACATTAATTAAAGCTAAAACTAAGAAAATTTATTTTCTTTAAAAAAACTTAGTATACGGACTTTTCGTTTTATATTCAATCTTAAGATAAAACTTTAAAAAATACCTAAAAATAAATCTGAATCTAAATAACCTACTTAGACTACTTAGCCTTCTTAATGTATCTTATTGTATTGTATAAGTATATATATTGTTTTGTTTGAGAAAAACTACCAGGATGGTACCCATCTCAAGTTTTTTCATTTTTATTTTATTTTTTCTTTTATATTTTATTTCCAGTTTTTATAACTTTTTTTTTAATTTTTGTTTTTTTGTAAATTATTTTTTCTATTTCTTATAATTTTTGTTCTTAAAGCTATCTTAACTCTACCTACACCTATATAAGCCGGCCATGTCTAAAAATAGGCAGACCAGCTCTGCTCCCTAACGAAGCTACCTAATACTAGAGGAATTCGACGATGGAGCTTCCCCTTCTTCTGCAAGCCACCAATATTGTTGGTGCTGCCGAGCACCATCCCTCATGTCGCGACTCCCTACCGCCCTACTAAACCGGAGACGCTCTGCACTGCCGTGTGCGACGTTTCTGTCTTAGTTGAGTCGCCTGTCCGCAGCTGTTCGAGCGACGTGGAAGATTAACGGCACCGCTAATCTGTCCTGGATCAGACCTTTCATATCGAGGTAAAGGAACGCTTCTGGAGGAATAAGGCCGTCAAAGCGAACTCTCTCATGATACAAATAATTAAGGTAGTAAGCCCCGGAGATCAGGTTGTTCGACAAGGTCATTGCTCTTGCAATGTGCCTTCGAATCAACTTAATAACAAAATTGTCCACTCGTATTAGGTTCGCCCTATTGTACAAAACCTTATTATGATAAAATTTTATGTACTCAGACTCTGGTGTTCTGTATAAGCGAAGACAAGCCCTAAGGCAAGCCCTCTCAAACACCCGAATCTTTTCCAAAAGACTTGCTCTCACGTTGAACCACACGGGACAACCAAATGTAAGCATAGGCCGAATAAGGGCCATGCAGCAGATCACCTTTACCCTCGCATCGAGTTGCCTGCTATAAAACAATCTCCTTGCAAGGGCAAAAGCACCTTTGGCTCTGGCCTGAGCAACATCTAAATGTTTGTTAAAATACAGATATTGATCTAGCCAGATCCCAAGGTATCTGACTACATTTCGACAAACAAGTGGCTGTCCGTGTTGTCCAATGATCTGAAATTTTCGCCAATTCTTTCTGGTATCCACAGAGGCCCCAGACAAAGGCGCCCTTAACAGAATGGTTTCCGACTTCTGAAAGTTGATCTTCAACTTCCAGTCGTCGCAATTAATTATATCGAAGTCACGTTGCAAAAGAATGTTTATAACCTCAATCTTTGGACCTGATCTGTACGCGATTAAGTCGTCTGCGTGCGCTATGGCATGGTGAAGTGAACCTATCAAATCATTTGTGTAAGTGTTGAGAAGGATTGGCGAATTAACCGCAGCTTGTTGCAGACCGTTTTTAATGCTGAATGTGCCAGTAGAAGTCACATCGCAATTTTTCACGATGAACTGTATAGCTGAAAGCATATTGAAAATAATATACAGCAGTGGTTTACTAATGCCCAGTCTGTTCAACTTGAAGAAGAGTCCCTCTAACCATACGGTATCGAAGGTCTTCTCCAAGTCAATCAGGCAGGCACCCGTGCACTGGTTCTTGGCTTTGTTCCATTGGATATCAAAAACCAGTTTAGACGCGGCATGAATAACGTCATGCCCCGCCTTGAAACCGAATTTATTATCCGGAACTATATTTCTATCCTAAACCCACTTAGTCAGGACTCTATTGATGACTTTTTCGAAAACCTTACTGATGTTTGGAAGGAGACTGATCGACCGGAGATTCGCCGGATTGGAGGTGTCTTTATCCCTTTTTGGGATGGGATAATGTGCATTATTCATGGCATTGTTAAACAGAGTGGTATAAATGTCCACCGCTTCTAGTAGGAGATGTCGAAGCACAATGTTCGGTATTCCATCGGTTCCCACTGATTTCTTACTTCTTATTGTGTCGAAGATCGTTTGAAGCTCTTCCTTCGAAATGAACGGGGGTTGTTCCCTTTCATTGGCGATGACATTATTTTCCAAGTTCTCGTCACTGAACTGGGTGAAACCCGTGTTCTCGATTCGCCAGTTCACTATTTCATTTCGTAAGTAGAAATTGTGCACAAGGACTCGATTCCATGTCGTGGTTCGGATCAATGATGTCATTTGTCTCTTGCACTTCCAGGAAAGTCCCTCCTATAGCCTCGACTTTCTCCTGCGGATCTTCGATCACAAAGAAGTTGTCATCATCAACAGCTTCATTTGGATCTATGCCTGCTGTTGAAAGTATGCGTTCATTGTCTGTCGTTCGGGCGATTTTAAGACATGAAAGTTCGTTTTGATCTTTCCTTCGAAATATTTTATTTATTTGCGAGAACATATTCGGGTTCCTAGTGTTTACAGCCCAAATTTTGTTGTTCCAATACAAACTTGCAGAAGACCTGTGATTTTCTTTTATTAATTTTTGGAGGTTTTTGATCGACGACTTTAATGTCACAATCTCTGGGTTGTGTCTGTCAGTAAACTGTCTGTGCAAGGTCTTCAGTCTTGAGAGTAGCCTACTTTTATGTCGGTGAAGTTCGTCAATAGTTGCGTTGCGAAATATGTCTTCGTTGTCAGTGTGTTGATACCGAGGTATCGTTTTGTCCATAGTCCGTTTAATTGTCTGGTCCATTAGTCTTAGATACCTGTCTATCTCCAGACAGATTTCTGTTGGACGGTGGGTAGAGCGAATTCGAGGACAGAGAAGCGATGGCTGGTACCACTACACCACGGCCACCCCTTCCACCACTGTTGCGTTGTCCTTATAAAACCCATTATTAAAACAAACATTAACTATTGCCTCTTTTTTTCATTCAGAACAAGAGTCTTCATTAATTTCCACTAAGATCTTTGGTCACTAGCGTTACTAATTTTTTGCTGTATGTGTTCGCTTCTTGCCTTGCTAATTTGCTATTTATACTTATTTCTTATACTCTTCCCAGTCACTATAGTTATTTGTCAATTTCGCTCTGTTGAACGACCCTATCTTTTCATTTTTCATTATTCTTAATTTATTGTTAAACCACTTTATATCACCTGACTTCACTACTTTTTCTGACACAAACTTGTGCACTACTCTCAACCGTTCTTTTTCAAATACGTAAGCCATTCTATCTACGTTGTTTACATTTATATCACAGTTTATTTTACTTATTGTCAGGAGTCTATTGAAGGATTCTTTTTTATATCTAAACGTTGGTATCTTTATCATTGTATTAATAACATTCTTCTTCATGTATAAATCAATAAGAATTGTTTCATGGTCCGTAATATTCATATAACAAGGTTCAGCTTTCATAAATTGTTCGGTGCAATATAGTCTATTAATGTAGATGAAGTACTTGTTATTCCAGTAGGTTGAGTTTATATTTCTTTACAGTTATTACTGACAATTACTTGTTCTTTTTCTTTTTTATATATATCGTTTTTTAACCAGTCAATATTAAAGTCAACAGCTCGTCCATCCAATCACGAAATTTATCACAGAACAACTTATGAGACGCACTTGGGGATCTATAAACCACAACAATAGTAACTACACGACAATTTAGCACATTCTTCGTAGCAAGCCACCAAATATCTTTATTTATATTGTATTTTGTTAACACATAGGTAGACCAATCATTCTTGGCATAGAGAACAACTCCACCAGTATGACTATGTATATTTAAATAAGCGCACTTTAGAGATGTTGGTTGCTAGAATACTTTGTTTCTTTCAGTTTCAAGTTTCTTTAGGAATACTTTACACAGTATATCTCTGCAGTCGTGGTCAGTGTGTCAATTCAAGCCTAGGTTTCTATTTGCTTTCGTACAATTGTTGCATTTTATGTTAGAGTTATAACAGTTCCTCATGTCATGACATTTTGCCCACACAATTTTATTGTTGTACTTATTACCGATATGGTTAAAACCCCAACAATTGTAACATTTCCTTACTGATATGTATTCATAAACAGAATATCTATTCCAACCCACATTGACCTTACTATTCTTCATAATTTTTTTAAAATCTTCACTATCCACTTCTTTGATAGCCTTGCGAACCAACCTCATGAAGATTCCTTCCTTTTGACATTGGCGGCTATCATGACAGGTACTTGCAAGAGAAGAGAAGAAGAGAGAAGAAACAAAAAAACATAAAATTTGTAGACTTTTTATAGGATTATATTTTGAAATAGTAGATATAATAAATGAATTATATTTTAAATGTGCAACGATTCATAAATTTATTTAGTTGCAGGACAGAACAGCTCTTAATAGCAAAAGCCGAACGCAACAGTAGGTACATAATCTTATTAAGCATCCAAGCATCTAATAAATATAAGAGCATGTAACTTGCAAGCACAAATTATTATTTGTAATTATCTGTTGTATGAAAATCAATAAGAACTTTGGTCATAGATAGATAATCAAACACTGTGTTCAATTCATTTCAATTCAAAAATAACACAGCATAAGTCGTAAGGCATAGCTGTTTGAATACGGCTACTTTAGTAATGATAGTGAAAGAGAGTTTACAAAATGCTTGATGTTTAGTTGTAGAACTTAACTGTAGAAATCGTCGAAAGCTTCAAGTATGTGGAAGTAATAATCCATTGTCATAAAATAAGGTTCCGACCTTAAAAAAAGTCTATATGGTTTATCTCATTTTCGTTTTTTTCTAACGCCACTTGTTAAAAGACAGGTTTTTTACGCCTTGTTTCAATCGAAGCTGAGGTAGGGAATACTTGCATGGGGTTTCCACCGCACACTTACAAAAATTGCATCGGCTGCAATATGTGGCATTTAAACATATCAGAGCTGAAAGTTCCAGTATCTTAAGAACGCTTAAATATTTAAAATAATGTTATAACTAGAGTATTAGACGACAGATGTTTCAAGAAAAACATTAACCATGAACAGAACACCAAAAGAAGAGCTCGGGGACTTCTTATAATCCAACGATCATACAATATGTATGGAAGAAAACAACTACAAAGCTTATAAATACGAACGTTCAATTGAATTCAATGCAAACATCATTTATTTTCAGAAACTGTACAAGTAAGACTTAAAGTTTTATGGTAGAGTATGATTTTTAGTGAACCTTGGAGGCAAAGTAATTTTTAAAAAAATAAACAAATTAACTTAAATTAAGAGTTAACATTTTTGTTAGTTAATAGTTTAAAATAAGCTTACACTAAAGTAAGTATATTTTAAATATACTTTTAAAAATCCAATCTTCCGCAGAAAAGTCCATTCCGCTTTGTGGAAAACATAATCACGTATAATAAAATCGCGTTCGACTGTTGTCAAGAACAGACGTATTTCTTAAAGTGTCGTGGGGTGCGAATCTTTAATCTCTCTCTAAGCTTCCAAATAACCAATTAACTGTTTTTTATAATATACTGCCGATTTGAAAAGACAAAATTGATTGCAATGATACAGAGAAAATATAGTGCAGTAATTTTAAAAGTTTGTTCCACGGTTCGTGCTTATATTCAGCTTATATTGGATATCTCACAACCTACAAGCTAACACATCGATGCGGCAACTATTACTTGTTCCATCTACACGTCATATAAGCAGCATTCAAATAAAAATCGAAAATTAGCTACATCAAAATCTACAGCAGCTTCCATCAATCTTGTCTCATTTTCATTATAGTAGTACCTTCCAAAATAAATACTTCACCTAAATCGACAGCTGTCCATGTTATTCTAGCATTAATTTGGTCTGAATGCCAAGCAGAAACTGCGTATGACACATCAGATGACAGTTTATCGGCTGAAAGTTCAAGAACCCTTCAAGTACAATAGTTTGCGAAAAAATTACCAGGTAAAAAAAAAAATTCCAGAACAAAAATACAGAAATGTTATATAAAACACGTAAATATAGCAAAACACACAAGCAATAATTGAGGTGATAATTTAGTTATAACATGGCAGCGAAATTCTCATATTTTAAAGAGAAAATTTGAAACTTTGATGGCACTTTAGGTGCGAATCAAATTATTTTTCATTTTGCATCAAAATATACATAGTTTACTGCGAAATTTCGATTTACTGATGGGAATCTTTATGCTCTTGGAAATCTGCCAAAAATAATATTTGTATCCAAAATTTGGATTTACTCGTATTCTTCCGAAATTGAAGATAACCATGTTCCCAGTTACAATGTTTTTGCAATATACATGCAGTGTTTAACAATATAATGACACTTACTGTGCCCGTGAAGTGGGAGTTTTTGTTTCGAAATTGTATGAGTATGATTTAAAAGCTTTTAATTTAAGAAGAGTGGATGTTGTAAAACTTGTTGCAATATTAATAAAGAATTATTTAGTTCTATCTGTTTATATAGGCTTCATTTTTATCTAATTCATTTCTTGTTAGATAGCCAACGAACGATCTGGTATTCTTGTTATCTTAGGTGACTTTAATCTAGAGACATATATATGGCTCTAACTCCATTTCTTGCACGAATGTTTATATTTTGCTACCAGATCAATTTCAGGCACATACCCCGGCCATGTTCTTTTGAAAACATCAAACGTAGTAAACCAAGCGTATAATCTCAGGCCACCTTTGATAAAATTTACTTTTATGAATTGAATAACATTATGAATCGTGGGACATTGGGTATATTGAAAAAAAAAACTTCTTTAGCATACTACGAGTATATATTTCTTAAGATCTTATTACATGATATAATCGTCATTTTACCTAATTTCACTTTAAGAAGAAAAAAAACCGGCGTATCACCATAAACCTTAAGAAATTCATCTCAATCACAAATTAAAAAAAAATTTCGAAAATATAAACTTAGAAAATCGTTTTAATTAACTTTCAAATGTGAATAAGGAAGTTCAAAACTTTCGGAAAAGCTATTATCGTTTTTAAACACAGGCAGCAAGTTAGGATCTTAAGAAAGTGTGGGAAGTTGTTAACAGTATTGTTAGTCGAAAAGTTTGTAGTAACGCAGGTCCCATCGTACAGAAAAATGGTGGTATTAGCATTTCAAATCCTTTTAATTTTAGGGTCTGGAACTTTTCCCTCTGAACTTAAATACGCTGTAGCGATTCCCTTATTTAAGAATGGTAACAGGACAGAGAAGTTAAATTTTAGACCAATTTCTCTATCTTAAAGAACTTCTTAACTGTAATTACAATGTGAATTTTAGCATTTCTTGATCAAATACGAATACATCTTTTTCTTCGCATGTCGTTTGGTTTTAAGACTGGCCTTTCCACTGAGAAAGCTCTATTATTCAACTTAAATAAAATTTTGTACAGGCCTCTTTGTGGACATAACTAAGGCGTTTGACATGATTGACCATTTAATTCTTTTAGATGAATAATATAAGGCCGGATTCAAAGGATTCATATACCATTGGTTTGAGTCTTATCTTAAAGATTGAATGCAATACGAAAAAATTTGAAGCAAAATAACCAATAACTTAGAGTACCCTAAGATTTTATACAAGTTTTTTTTCTTAAATTTTCCACATATACTTGGGCAAAACTTAATATTTTTTATTTTTCAGTCAATTTGTTAGAATAAATAACTGACATAAGCTATGACGTTTTTCTACTAAGGTGTTGGTGTGGCTATCACACAATAAATCACGTATTGTTAGTGTCAAAAATATGTTGATGTATGTCAGTCTTATTTAGCAGTACTACCCTGATTTACATATAGTATTTCATACTCCTGACTGGGCGAGTCACCACTTGCTAAACAACTAAAGCTGAATCCAAGGTGATCAAACTTCCAGTGGAAATGCTGATTGCAGTACTGATTGCTTCAATATTGAAGGTGTCGTAGTTTCATGTATTTTGCTGTTACCATAGATCATAATTTGAAATGGCGAATTTTTTGCTTTGAAAAAACATCTTCTTTCCTTTACTCCGCCGCCTCAAAAAGTGTTACTCTCTTTATACTTTGAAAAATACAGTTTATTCCAATCAAGATTGCAACTTAGTCTTGAAGGTCCTGTAGTTGAAGTGGCGCTTATCTTATTAAACTCCAGCAATGTAACTATATTTAAAGATTTGTAGTTCTCACACGCAGTGGATCTTTTCAGAACTTTGAAAATTCTTCCTATGCGTCATTTATTTGTTTTTAAATTTCTGAAAGTGTTTTTCATGATAAATGAGTATATGTAGAGTTCAGTTTTTGACTTACGCAAATTAAGTACTTGTTAAAACTTTGTTGTAAGAATTTATTGCGAATGTAACGGCATTCCCACTAGACTTAAAGCCTTGTGCTCAATTTTTGCACTTACTCGTATAAGTTAGACAGAGAATATGTATGTTTTTGCAAGGTATACTTGCATCCTTGGTTGTATACAGCCTTGAAAAGACTAACTTTATTTGAGATAATGAGTGTTCTTAACAAATTAGCTTATAACTTAACTTACGGAATCATACAGTAGGGTGTAAAAGAATTCATACAACACAATTCTGCCGACTTAATAGAAGCTAATGCAATCAACTAATCCTTGACTTAAAACTACCCAACACCAATAACAACTATGAAATTAGGAAAATGCTAAACCAATATACTCCTACTTCAAATACTACTTTTTTTCAAGTTTCATTCGATTTCAATACTTATAGCACGGAATACTTTTCCCTAAATGTATTCATTTTGATTTCCTTATTGGAGCTTGGTTCTTCATATGTAAGCCTTGACCGTAGGTTACGTAGGTTGCAACTGTATTAGATTGTCGACAGATTCGTATTAGAACAAATCTGATTACTTTAATATTTGATTTACTAAGTTGCTTCTGATGTGCTTTTCTCTGAATCCCATTCAAACTGATTAAATACATTACATTACCCAATTTCTTTATAACAGTTGCAGGTGATCAACTGACATTTGTTTTGCTTTCGGCTCTATATAAAAAATTTTCTCCTTCCTCAAAATTTACAATTTTAGAATCTTGCTTTAATATAGTACTCTCCCCCCTTTTAGAAAATTCTGGGCATGATATTCCGTTTTGTTAAAAATCTCCATATGGTTTCATTAAATTCATTAATGTTTCTGGGGAACTTTCCTCAAAATTTACAATTTTAGAATCTTGCTTTGATATAATACTCTCCCCCTTTTTAGAAAATTCTGGGCATGCTATTCCGTTTTGTGAAAAATCTCCATATGGTTTCATTAAATTCATTAATGTTTCTGGGGAACTTTTAAATATCAAATTTAAAGGAGTTTCATTTGTAACTGTAGTTAGAGTGGAACGATATTTAAGTAAGAAATTTTCAATTTTTTCTTTTATAGGTACTGAACTCTTATGCAAATCTAAAAACTGTTTTCTTAAGCTTGTCTTAATGGTTTGCACCCCTTTTTCGGCTAGCCGATTAGATTGAGGATGATAAGGGGGACTCCTCATACAATTTATGCCATTATCTTGATAAAAGTTCAAAAATGCTGCTGACCGGTAATCCAAAATATGAGAAAATCGTTCTTGAAATATCAATTACTGACCCCACGGTAGTTGTTCTCAACAGTTTTACGTCCATCCAGCGGCTAAAACTGTCCATTAAAATCAAGAAGTGTGTCTATTTAAACAAAAGAAGTCTTTATAAATTCTAACGGAGAACCTTTCAGAATTAGGCCAGCTAATTGTTTCGTTTGTACAAGCCCTCTTTGAAGTAAGTTCACAACTGCGAAATTGCTTTACATATTGCTCAATGGGTATACAACCCTTACGTGAGTATCACATAATATTTTTAAATTTTGTGTTAATTTGGGAGGTATAAGTACTCGATGACCGCATGAAAAAAATTGCCCAACTTTCTTTGGGTTTAAAATCTCCCTCAAGGGAAGACTATCACTATGAATAGTGAATTTTTTCCCATACACATATTTTTGGAAACTTTTCACATCAAATACTACTGCCAGTGCCTCGCGGTGAAGCTGAGAATACTTCTGTTCGGCTGAACTTAACGTGCTAGACGTAAATAAAACCGGTCGCTCTTCTCCATTTACAATGTGAGATGGAATACCTGAAACCTCATAAGGACTCGCATCGCAACTAACAATTATCTCTTGTTCTGGGTCGTAGTGGACTAAAATCGAGCTGTTCATAAGCAGACTTTTGCTTTTTTAAAAAACCTTCTCACATTCTTGCGACCATTCAAATTTAACATCCTGTTTTGCCAAATTGTAAAGAGGCTTAAGCTCTGCTAAAAAATTCCTAATAAAACACGAATAATAATTTATTAATCCTAAGTATGACTTAAGTTGCTGTAGGTTGCGAAAAGTTGGAGCTCTTTTTACTGCTTTCAGTTTTTCATAATTTGGTTTAATACTCGTACCTTCTCCAGATATGCAGTGATCTAAATACTTTACTTCACGCCAAAAAAAATTTACATTTGGATATATTAGCCTTTACGTTATGCATCTTTAGCCTTTCCAATAGGTCTAACAGAATTGTTTCACATTCTTGTTCATCTTTACCACCTATCAAAATATCATCTATAAAGCACTTATTTTTCTTTATACCCACTACAATTTGATCCATCGTGCTTTGAAAAATGGCAGGAGCATATTTAACTCCATATACAAGGCATCTGTACCTGTACAATCCTTATTGCTGGTAAGATACGGCTGTGAGTTTTCTGTAACTTGTAATTGAGCATAGGCTCTCTCAAAGTCTATAGTACAGAATACATTACACCCTATCAAGCTAGAAAAAATTTCATCGACTCTAGGAAGGGGATAGTGATTTGTGTCGACGTACTTATTATTTGTGACTTTGCAGTCAACGCACAGTCGAACTGCTCCATTTTCCTTATGTACCAAAATCATCGGAGATGCCCAAGAGCTATACCTAAACGGAAATACTATATTTTCTGCATAAAGTCTGTGCATAGTCTCCCGTAAGCCAAAAGGTTTACAGAAGATAGGAACACAACCTTCGTTCCTTACTATTTCTGCCTTGTAGTTTTTGATAGGATCATTATTTGTCTTGGAAAAAATCGTAGGAAATTTTTGAATCATAGACACAACATGTGGGTCAGCTGCAACTTGATTAAACTTGAATGTCCCCCGCCAATCTTCAAACAAAATATCCATCCAACTACGACCTAAAAGTGGAGTGAATTGTCTGCTAGTTCCCACCAAATACAGCTTAAGATTAAAATTTTCATTATTTCTGACCGACACTACAACGTCCGCAACACCAACTATCTCTACTTGAACTCCCGGTATGCCATGTACAGTTTTATCACAACTCTTAACTTTCGTTTTTGGAAAGATATCCTTAAACATGTTAGATTGAAGAGCGGAAATGCATGCACCCGAATCTACTTCCATGTTAAGCATTTTATTATTACAAAATACCTTAATATATAATGGGTTATCTATTTTATTTCTACAACTTATATTGATAAAATCTACATAATTTACATAATTTAATTCACTTCTGTCGCTGTTTTCATGATTCGATGTTGTCTCTGCCAGTTCGTATATGTTCCCTTGCCGTTAATTTGCCTTATGCTTGTGGTGTAGCAGTTTTTTGATATGTGGCCCCACTTGTGACATCTAAAGTACTGAATGTTCTGCTTATAAGCTTTTCTCTCCTTGTGGCGGTTTTTATTTAACGGAGATGGAGAACGGGAGTTCCTTTGTTGCCACGATCGATGGTCTCGAACCGGTGCTTGTTGCTCTGAGTGCGCATATGAATTACTATTACTTACCTGTCTTGGATTTTCGTAATCGCGGCGAATATGGGCTTTGACGTAATTGACACTAGAAGACTTTGAATGAATTGTTTCTATTTTATTTTGTATAAGTTCAATAGACAATGCCTCCTCTAAAATCTTTTCCCAAGTCAAAGTCCTGCGTCTTCATCTATAAGCCTAGCTTGCACTTTTTTGTTGCTAAGACCTATCACAAGCTTGTCTTTTAAAGTCGTTTCCAAAAATATGTCAAATTAACAACTATCTGCTAAAGTTTTTATAACCACTTCATATTTAGATATTGATTCACTGTCTGTTTGTGAGCGTGACCAAAATTTAAAATGTTCGGCAGTAATGTTGTTTTAAGGCTAAAAATGTTTTAGAAGTTGTTCTATTGATTCAGGGTAAGTAACTGTTTCAGGTGTCTTTGGGCCAACTAAGGTATTAATGATTTTGTACAGTTCTAATCCACCAACGCCTATTAGAAATGAGACTTTGTCTTTCACATCCGTAATTCTATTTAACCGTAACAAATGGTCCATGCGCTCACTATACGAAGCGAAATCATCTCCAATTTTATGTTATAATATTCAATATTCCCGACAAATTTTGTAGCCATTTTCGATTTTTCACTATCTAGTTTTCCACTTGGACAATTTCTTTCTTAATTTCCTTGTAAGAATTCGAACCACTGTCCATATCCGACATGAGGTGATTTTAATGATATGCAATTACACATATGTTTCCCGAGCACTAACATCTTCCATGCAAAGTATGCTATCCCACCTTCATTGGCAATATTGTATATACACTTGATACACACGGCTCTTGTATTAAGAATAAGTGTATTTGAGATAATGAATGTTCTTAACAAATAAGCTTATAACTTAACTAGCGTAATCATAGAGTAGGGTGTAAAAGAATTCATACATCACAATACATATGTATAAGCTGTTGGGTTTCCTTTAAGCTCAGCTACGTATGCTTACTTTATTGAAGGTATCTCAAAAATTCGAAGCATTCCTGCAATCTCTGAGGAGATAAAGTGTGGACCACTTCGGTTAACATACGAATGCATTATACTACACCTAAGTAACAATATCACCTACGTTACCTAATATGACAGTTATGACAACTCCGCCATACGCCCGCATAAGACTGCATATACTTAGCCTTGCTATGGTGAATGTTGGCACTGTGTGCGCTTCGCAAAGTAAGATATGGCTGTTAAGTTAAGCCCATGTTTTACTCTTATTTAAAAAAAAAGGCCTGTAGTCCTATATGTATGTGTATATATACGAGTAAATGCATCATTTTCACTTCCTGTGAAAGGTTATATCACAGATAATAGTTATCTGTCATCAAACTGTCATTGTCAATTTAATTAGTAAACTCAACATTTTTATCATGGTAAAGTACACGAACGAGCAACGTTTGCAAATTATAAAAATTTTCTACCGAAATTCGGAGTCGGCGACTGCAATTTTAAGAGCGTTAATTCTAATTTTCGGTCATAAATCTCCCCCTAGTAGACATGCAATAACAAGTTTAGTACAAAAATTTGAGTCTGCATATTCGTTGTGTGATGTTGCCGTGTCAGCGAGACAACGGGTTGGTCAAAGTGTCGAAAATATCGCTGCCGTTCAGGCGTCCGTAGCAAACGATCCAAATCACTCAATTCGACGGCGTTCTCACGATACTGTGAATGGTCAGCGTTATCGCACCATGATCACCGATTATTTTTAGCCCGAATTGGAAGATATGGACTTGGACGACAGGATGGTGCCACAAGCCACACAGCACACGTTAAAATCGATTTATTGAGGAGTAAGTATGGTGACCGTGTTATCTCAAGAAATGGGCCAGTCGATTGGCCGCCTCGTTCGTGCGATGACTATTTTATGTGTGGCTAAGTCATTGGCTTATGCCAACAAGCCGACGACGTTGGAAGAGCTCAGAGCCAACATTGAACGCAAAATAGCGGCTTTTTCGACCGAAATGTGTGGCCGAGTCGTTGAAAATTGGGTCCAACGAATCGACCGCTGCAAACGTGCCCGCGGTTCCCATATGAACGAAGTTGAGTTTCATTCATAAATGTTTTGATTTTACTTCAAGCCGATGATAAAATTTTTGAAATATCTCAAATGGTTTGCGTTTTATTTTAAAAAAAAGTTGTCAAGTCCTTATTGGAAAACCCTATATCTTTTTGTTTTTTTTTTTTTAATTTTACACTCAACAGGAAACGACTACACTGAAAATACCTAAGCATGTGTTAAGTTTTCTGGAAAATTTGACAAAGAGAGTTTTATATCCACCGACACATATAGGTAGGCTGGGTTTGATTGATATTTGGATACATAATGGCTTGACTGCATATTAGGTGTTTTTCTAACATCTATTGGTATATAAGGTAGAAAGAATTTTTTTTAAAGAAAAAGCTACAATTTATAAAAACGACGAGTAGGCCCTATACATTTTTATATGCACATTATTTTATATATAATGTTCTCTGTTACGAAAAATTATACCTTAATATTTTCCTCAAAAAACTGTGGTTTATAGACACTTTTTAATGGTAACTGCGGAGCATTGTCATTCACATCCAATATGGTTAAGTTAACAAAAGTTGTAGCATGATTTGAAGCTGTAAAATAAAAAATATATAATCTATGTTTTTGATACGAAAAAAAAATTTCTTACGTCCGCTAATTATTGTGGTCTCGTCAAAATTATCGGATACATCTATATTTATTTCATAAAATTCAATACCATTGTCTCTATCCAATACAACTCCATTACTCTCATAGAAATAAATTTCCCCAGAAGTAATGTTTATATGAAACAAATTTGTAATAATCGATGAACCCACGTTAAAGATGGTGTACCGCAAAACATTATGGGGACCTAAATAAGGAATAAAAAACGGTATTCGTGAACAGTTTTTATTTTAATGGGCTATTAACCATCTCGGTCATTGTCATGAGCCTTAATTTGTCCAATTATTCCTGCGTCTGCGTTTTCATATATATTTATTTGTTGTTCAAAATCGTCTATTTCAGGAGACTTGTCATTTACGTCTATAATATAAATTTTAATCTAATTGGAAGGACGTAATTATTTTCTTTTATCAAACAAAATTTCAAAAACAGATGTACATTGCCTTTAATCACATGGAAAGAATCGGATATCGTAATCTCATATTCTAGGTTTTGAATTTTTGGTAAATCACATTGAATCAAGTTAACTACCCTTAACACACCAGTATTTGCATCTATTGCAACTAAATCGTCACCGGTAAGCACGTTTATCGACCTTAAATATCACTTATTTGTAAGAAAAAAAATTAGAATTAGTTTATTTGCGATGCCTTACCTTATATTATAAGCTATCTTGTTGTTTTCAAGTCCATCAATATCAAAAGCCGATACACTTCCTTTAAATGGAGAAAAAAAATGAAATTTCTTAAATAAATTAACGTATATACGGGTATTGCAGTAAAAAAAGTTAAGTTTGTAAAGGAGCACTCCTGAATAATAACTTTTTGCAGGAATTTCAATTAGTAACGTCTTTCAAGTCATAATGCCTTAAAGTAATCCACCCCCGTATGTATTAAACACCCTGTATTCAAATATACGCATGTTACCTATTATTGTATCAATATCTTGCCTTTCAAGAACTTTCCGTATTTCCGATAAAGTACCAAAAGCAAACTCAGGTGGATTGTCGTTAAGATCAACTATTCGCACAGCAAGGGATTCTGAAAAAGACAGGCATTATTCGTTGTTTTCTATTTTCTTTTCATCGTGAAATAATTTTAAATATCAAACGGGAATTCTTAACAAAACCAATAAAATTAACATCAAAAATTGAAATTAAGGATACATAAGTTATAATCCGATTGGGAATTTCAAAGTTGATTTTATAAATCCTGCTCGTGTTTCTCAATGTTGTTTTTATTCTATTATACAGAATACCTACGAGTATATCATATATTTATTGAAGGCAATTAATTTTCGTTAAATTTATTTATACATTTTGCTTCACCACAATTGAATAGAATAAATCGTTTGATTTATTTAACTCCACTCCTCAAATTAATTGCCAAGCATATCAATAATTTACAAGACACTATTGAAATTTTTTTAGAATGTACATGCACTGAGATATTGATGCAGAGTGACGTCATGGACAGTAGTTTTTTTTGAATTTTATTTATTTATGAGCATGTTACTCGTATAATCTGATGGTTTTATTTAGACAAAAAAATCTAACCTATACAAATCAAAGTAAGAAGTTAAATTTGAAGAGAATAATAAGGACGTAACTTAACCTAAATAACAAAACAACACATCAGAACCGCGCTTACGTTCCCTCTCTTTAAAATTTTTGATTTTGTTTTTACATATAAGCATTAAACATTGACCGCAATAAAATTTTAACTGAACTACAGATGAAGAAACTGTTAAACTTTTTCTTAGCCTCTACGCATAGCGATGATAACTAGTCAGGGCCTTGGAAAGAGATTGTGGCGGATGAGCTATTTATGGACAAACGGCAGCGCCACATCCCCGAGCGCGCTACTGGTAAGGATTTCCGAGACTAAGTCAGGGCCTTGGAAAAGAGATTATGGCAGGTGAGCTATTTTTGGACAAACGGCAGCGCCACATCCCCGAGCGGTTACCCCTCGTCCTAGGGGTACCGAAAATGGAGTTGACCCATTCGGGATTTTGCCGTCGAAGTAACTGCCCCACCATGAAAAAAGATAAAAGTTACGGAGCAACTACAAGCAAGAGACACAATCTTCCAAAGGTCTGTCCAGTTACTCGCATACGCCGATGATATTAACATAATTAAAAAATTTATTAGCCAATAATAATGTTTTTAATTAAATTAAATTTTGAAATGTTGAGCCTTACAAAAGTTGTGCTGAGAATATATTTATATCAGGCTAAAATTTATGATATATGTAGTAACAATTCAGACCTTAAACTTTATAATTGTGTAACTTATGACGGTTGAAAAACTCCTTTCTCTGGAAAATGATTTACAGGAAATGCTCGATTTTTTCCTAATGATATTAAGATACTATCAGCAAGCTGTTCATTTGGCTGCCCTGTTGGGGTGATCAAGTTGTGATGTTTTAGAATCACCTGGAACTAGTTTCAGGGTAACGGAGAAGAAGCAAATGTGATGATGAAGTGCAAACATTTTATTACGTCAGTCAATTCCTTCAACAATAATATTTTATGTTTTGCTACACTGAAGTGTGTGCGGTTTATTTGTTTATTTTATTTAAATCCATATGGAAATGGGCACATTGTAAGAACTTCCTTAGAAAAATCCAAGTTATAGGCGTCTGTCTGACAGTGACAGACTTGAAGTAAACCAAATTTCTGCTGTGGGTGGCTCGCTTCGCACACTAAAATGATTTCACCCTTTTCTCCGCAGAGTTTAGGTGCTCATGCGACCTCGACGCCGCGTTAAGGGCATGTCAACAACTGTCAGGCAGGCGCCTATAGCTTCCTCTGAATTCGCCTTAATTTCACAAGCAATGGACGGCGTACTATGTCATTGTGAAATTCCAAAATTCGGCGTTATTTCACGGCACCGGATTTTCAGCCCTTACCTGATTAAATTTCATCTTAAAAAAACACCACATGGTCTTATGTCTCAAATTTTCGAAAGCAACATAACTCCATACCCCGAAATATGTGTTTGTGGCACTTTGTGAAAGCTTCATACGGCCATATTTCAAAATATGGCCTTAAATTCTTGTTGGTGATTGAAATACTATTCTCCATATACTCGTATGTTTGTAGAATAGTTGAATTGGGTTAAAATAGATCCATTATTTTAACACATGTTCTTGGTCTGTTAAAATATAACCATTTTCTAAGAAACTGAGTGGTGCGTTTTTTTCCTGGATTATGTCAAATTCTGCGGAGGGTAAAATCGCATCATCACTTTCCCGTGGTGCCCCCTGTATAGCTTGGTATTTATAGTGAACTAACGATGAGTGTACGCTTAGTCTGCGAACCTGCGCAAGCACAGCCGGGTTAACTAAAATGTATTCGTACTACACCGGACGAGGCTTCCCCTGTTCGTCTGATTGGCTGAAACATGCGTCTCAGTTGTCTAGTAGGAGTAAATCAGAATGAGGTTGTACGTCGGAGTTTTTCCCCAGATGGAATCAACGTGGAAGCCAAAAATCGGACGGCAGAGACCTTCTGCAAGCGGCCTCGACATATTTGAAGTTCAGGCCCATAAGGATTTCCAGGGCAACTGAGTGTTCTGGAATAGACATGTTGGTGGATGAGCCATCCCAAGGGCCAACGGCAGCTCCCACACCCCCGAAGAGGGTTACTGACACCCCCCTTGTCCTTGGGGACAAGGACGGATTTACTGTTGACGACCCCGCTAAACGAAATAAGGACACGACTTTCGGATCTATCTATACGTGGAATGCTCCTTCTACAAAGAAGATATAACCGCCATACACGAAGTGCGGTGGGATGGGCCGGGCTAAAGAAGGATGAAAAACTGTGATGTTTACTATGGAAACTGTTACAAAGAGCAAAAACAGCGCTTATTTGGATACGCGGCATATTTAGGCAAGAAGTCTTGAGCTTTCAGCATGTAAGTGAGCATCTCATGACAACTTGCATCAAGGCTAAATTTGCCGACATAAACCTAATATGCGCACACGCTCCAACGGAAGAAAAATACGAAGCTACCAAAGATAGTTTCTACGAGCTCTTCGACAAAACTTACGAGCAATGTTCAAGATAGGAAAGGAGGACATCTTCGCTAGCACGATCGGGGAACACAGCCTTCATGACACAACGTCTGAACAGGGAATTAGGCTTGTGGACTTTGTCGCGAGGAGCAATGTCTCTATAGCAAGTACACGATTTCTTCATCTCAATATCCATAAGGGGACTTGACGGTGTCCGGATCAACAATTCACCAACCGAATTCATAATATTGCGATCGACACGCGGCACACCTCCTGTATTCTTGATGTCCGAACCTCATGAGCCGCCAACATTGACTCGGACCATTACCGCATCAACGAAGTGCAGTGAGAAAGTATGATGTCGAAAAGCTACAATCGCAAGAGACCGCCAGGATCTTGAGTGTACTATCAAGGAAAAACTGAAAGACTGCGCACAAGGGGGTTTCTTAATAAAAACGACCATTCGTTAACGTTTTCTTTAACAGAGTGTATCTTTGTTAGTGCTAGGAATCCAATTTATAATTTTGTTTTGTCTTTTTTTGTTTTTGTTTCCGTTACATTACGATACATTATGTATATATAACATGTTTTTTCGCTCAATTAATATTTATTCACAATAGTCAATATAAATTAAATAAATTCAAATAATATTAAAATAAAATACGAGTATGTACAATATTATTTTCTTTTATTAAACGCCTTCAACAATCACCCCCGCCGTGAACTCGTTTGCAATAAATCTGGGTTTCCAAAAAAACGCAAAGTGTCAGCACTGATTTCTTGATTTCAGATTGAATTCCGTCATCTCTGGAATTCTTCTTTTTGATTTATTCTGTTGAAGAAACAATTAGTGGCACAGAGAGGGACATGTTTATAAACAGATATTGACAGACAACCTACGTAGAAGGAGTGAGTCGCCTACATATTGCCCATAAATATTTGCCAATGCCAATATGCCCATCACTTTCTTACAAATGCGTGCAGAAGTTATTTGAATGATTTACAGATTTATTTTGAGTCCAATATCTTGTTGATCGTTCATATCGGAAAAAGTGCAGTTATTTTTTCGTTGTAAATAAATTATTAAATTGGCACTCGCTTCTTTTCTTGTTTTTGATAAATTTTGTCAAATTTTGTTTTGTTGTTTGATGGTGTAGTGTAGCTAGTGGAATGTCGTTTGAAAGTAGTTTTGAGTGAGTTGAGAATTTTGAGTGTACGAGTATTATGTATTGAGTGTTGTTTACAGTAAAGGTAGTGTTTATGAGGAGTGGGGGATTTGATTCCAGAAAATTCCCTATTGTAACTTTCTGTAGTGTATATAAACTTAGGGTTTTTTTCTATTTATATTTATATTTGTTAATGTGAGTTTTTTTTTTTTTTTTTTTAATTTTACTTGTGAAAAATGTGTGTTTGAATACAGCGTGCGATTTTAAATTATTGTTTAGCACAATGTTTGCGCGTACGAGTGTGTATATAAATTCAAGGAAAGTATTAATGTGTATGTTTTGTATGGGTTTGTGAGATTTAAACAGTAAATGGGATCGAATAGGAAGACGGACCAATCTTTGTGATGGGTCGTTTTAGTTTCCCTGTTTGCGTTTTTAGGGTGACGACGCGAATAAGTTTGTCTGCTCCAGGATGTATTTTTACAATCCGGCCCTTCAACCATCTCGATGGTGGAACTCTCTCGTCTTTAAGAAGAACTATGTTTCCCACTTCCGGTTGATCCTCGGTCTTCAGTCATTTTGGACGTTGCTGGAGACGAGACAAGTACTCCAAACCCCACTGTTTCCAAAAGTTTTGGTATAGCTGCTGAATCCTTTTCCAACGGTCGTTATAACATATTTTCCTATCAGTGGTGTCTGGTTCCGAAATCGTTTGCACGGATTCTCCTATTAGGAAGTGAACTAGGGTTAAAGCAGAAAGTCCTCGGGATGATATGCGAGGGGGCACAGCGGCCTTGAATTAATTCAACCTTCAATCTGCGTCCAGAGCGTTGCCAATTCCTCAAATCTGAGTGAAGAGGTTCCTACAACTCGTCTTAAATCGAACTTCACCGACTTAACCCCTGCTTCCCATAACCCACCAAAATATGGCGATGCTGGGGGGATAGAGTTCCACCTCGTGCCGTTTGTCAGTAGAGCTTCTGCAACCTGCTTCTCGTAATACTTCGCTGTTCTTCGCAGATTATTAAATTCTCTTGCCACGCCCACGAAATTTGTTCCGCAGTCGCTAAAGACTTCTATTCAAATTCCTCGCCTCTCAGTAAATCTTCTAAAGGCCTGGGTCGTCATGTCGCTCACCAATTCCAAATGACGTGCCTTAGTGGCCAGGCATACGAAAACCGCAAAACATCCTTTAAAGGTTTTTGTCTCTCGACCCTTCTAAGCCTTGACATGGATAGGCCCGGCTACTCCTGTGTAAGAAAACGGGGATAAATCCTTACCCTCGGTGCTGGTAAATTGCCCATGAGATGGCCAACGGGATTTGCCTTTTGCCTGAAACAGATGTTACAGTCGTGGGTATATTTTTTTTACTGCGTTTTTTACATTAAGTATTCAAAATCTTTGACGAAGTTGAGCGATGTGTGCTGTGTTCCGTCATGGTATGTTGTTGTGTGTGCGTCCTGTATAATAATACGGCTAAAATGGTGATTCGGTCTCAAGATGATAGGATGTTGTTGCTAGAAGTTTGGGTCTGAATTTTGCAACGTACCTCTTACTATGAATGAGATGAATGTAAGCATGCCTGGACACCAGTAGGCATGCCATTATTCTATTATGTAATTTTTACTAAGTGAATCTATTACTCTTGTACATGAAATGCAATACATGTTTGATTTATGAATAAACGCATTCAATTCGTCTACTTATGACCTTGCTGTTCACAGTCATCTAAAATTCGTAAGTACATCACAGCTCCATAGGCCTTCTCAGATGAATCACTAATCCCATGTATTTCCAGTCCCCGCCGTTTTGCGCTGATATGGATCCATCGCGGTATCTGTATATTTTTAGTAGATGGCAGCTCTCGTCGAAACGCTTCCCACTAAGTTTTCAGTTCTGGAATCGGGTCATCCCACGCGAGTACACAACACCATAACTTCTGCATTAGAATATTCGCCAAAATTATGCAGGGTTAAATCCACCCAAGGGGATCGAACAGTTTTGCTATAGTTGACAGAATCGATCTTTTTGTTGGAGCTTCATCTGTATCTACGATAACATTTTGAAAGGAAAAGGAATCTACTACGGGGGACCTAATGACTAGAGTCTTAATTTGTGTAGTAGATGCTACTTCTAAAGGTAACGAAAATCTTGATTCCCTTTGGTCTAGAGGAATATCCTTTAAAACCTCGTCATTGTTGGCCGTTCACTTCTGCAGTTTGAATCCAGCAGGGAACAAATTTCTCGCTTCATCACGTAATTTTTGTGTTTCTTCCAAGGAGTCGGCACCAGCGATTAAATCATCGACGTACATGCCCTTGCAGATGAAACTTGAACCGCTTGGATAGTGATGTTCCTCGTCGTCCCCAGCTTTTCGGATGGTGCGATTGGCAATAAAGGGTGCACTAGAAGTTCTAAATGTGACTGTCTGCAAGCGATATATCCTAATGGGTTAAATTGAATTGTCACGCCACAGAATAAGTTGGTTATAAGAATCCTCCTTCCTAATTCGTATCTGCCGAAACATTTTCTCGATGTCTGCAGTGAAGGTAAATTAATAAGTAATCCATACTAACACAATATCATTTATATTATTTTGTGTTTTAGTTCCTATCAACAAGTGTTCGTTCAACGACGTACCATCTAAATTCTTCGCAGCTGCATCAAAGACGACTCGCAGTTTGGTGGTCGTACTGGACACCTTCAGAACAGCATGATGAGGAACAAAATAGTGATGAGGAGTATGGAGAATATCATCATTGAGACCATCTACTTCGGACATATGCCCATATTCCAGGTATTCCTTCATAAAATTATCATATTTGTTAAAAAAATCCGGGTTTGTTTCGAAGCGTTTCTCCAAGTGATGGAACCGACGCAAGGCACCTTGCTTCGATGGTCCATCCATTCATCCATCCATAAAGGGAAGAGAAACTTCATACCTTCCATATGGTAGAAGGGTAGTTGTCTTCAGGAAGTACTCCACACGCGCCTTGTTTTCCTCCGTCTCGATATTTGTATAGGGAGCTTCTTGTATTTCCCAAAACTTACTTTATTGGGTATCGACGTCAGTAAACTGATGGAAACAGTGTTTTAGCGATGTTATTTCTGTTGGCACCTTGCCTAGCAAAATCGATCCTAGTTCTGTTTTCTCGACTAAGGGTGCTATGCCGTCTTCATATCTTATGACTTCCGGTAGGATGAATTCGGCAAAAACATCACTTCATAAAAGTAAATCTACTAGTTTGTAGGATGTAGGGTCTGCTAATTCCAAGCCATTGAGGTGTTTCCAGCTGTTGTGTATCATTCGTTTGGCCGGAAGGAGACAAGTCAGTGTTTTGAGTACGAAGGCTTCAAGTCCTAAGTCTCATTTCCAGAAATTCGGAAAAATGCTTGAAGATTGGTAACTCCTTGTCCGATCCTTATTCTTCTTCCCAATGCTGTTGAGTTATGATTGGAAGTTTCTGCACGATGATGTAAATTATAATTGTATCCCAATCCGCCGTCCTAACGCCTACATTTTAGATGGAATGAATGCATTCTTATTAAACCTTAAACTGAGCGTTTACTAAGACCCGTTTATGGTCATATCAGGAAGTAAAAATCCTCCATGCCTTGTCGTAATTACCCTTGTCTATGCTTAGATGATGAAGAAGATGTTCCGCTTCCCCGGATAGGCTCAAATTCAAATGGCGCTGCATTTGAACTTCAGTTAACGAGGTACGCTAATTTTTATAGCTGCCTGAAAAATTTGGCAAGTTGACTTTGGGCAGACGCAATTCACCTTGAATCGTAGATGAATGAACGGAACCTGAACCGGCAGCTACCGGTACGCTATCTAACGCATCAAGCAAAACTGTCCTATAATCTAGGTAAGTTTCCCTTCCAACACGAAAAACCGTTTGATATTCTTCAATTAAACTTGCACCCTCCCCAGCAGCCCCAGCTAACTTCTCATTGTTCAAGACACCTAGATGTTAACTGTCCTCCAGTACAGTAAGGCGGCCATTTAGCATGTTTCTTGACCTTTTGTCCTCGGGTATCGTCTTAAATTTATTAAAATGAGCGCAAATTATGGCTAATGAATTTTTTAACAGCTTGAGCGCGAGTTTTGAATATTAATTTACATTAATCTTACAATTTCATTCAATCTTGAACATCTCTATATAATACTTTCATTACCTTAAAATCAAATTAAACTATATTGTGTTTCTGAAAGGCATAACTCTTTTTATTTGCAATTTGCTAAACTCCAATTTATAATTTTGTTTTGTCTTTCTGCGTTTTTGTTTACCTTACATTACGATACATTATGTATACTGCGAACATGTCTTTTTGCTCATTTATATATTTATTCACAATAATAAATTAAATAAATTAAAATAGATAACAATGTGTATTATTTTTTTTTTATTAATCGTCTTCAACAGCGTGTATCCCGACTGCACGAGACGAGTCCCACCCCAGCAACAGTTAGTGCAGATGACCAGTGGTGGCATTGCCAACAAACTATCGCCGCGAACGATGTGCTGGGTTTCAAAACGGCCACCATTAAGAAACCGCTGGTATGATGAAAAATGTCGACTAGCAAACGAGAGAAAGAGAAGGAAAGATCACCAGCTTCTAAGAAAGAACTAAAAAAAGAGCACGCGAAGCGCACGATCGAGCATATTGAGAGATGCTACTCCATTAACAATGTACGGGAGTTTTACCAAAAAGTAACGAACGTGTCAGGGGAAATAATCCTGTACAGAGACCTGTAAAGATAGCGATGGAAATCTCGTAGTAGAATCACAGTTGGTGCTGAGAATAAAGAAAAACTACTTCTACAGACTGTATAACGGCGAGGAGGACCAACACCTCGCTGTTAGGCAGAATGATCCATCCACCCCAAACGATGATAGCCAACATTTCCGTCTGCCTGACAAAAACGAAGTGAGAATAGCAATATCCAAACTCAAGCCCAACAAGGCTGCTGGTCCAGACGGTCTAAGCGCCGAGCTTTTTAAAACAGCTGGAGATGATTTTGTAGAGAGCATACACGAACTCACCTCTAAAATTTGGTCAGATGAATGTATGCCTGACAAATGGTATCTCAGCATCGTTTACCCAGTCCACAAGGAGGGAGACTCCCTAAACTGTCCCACTACAGAGAAGTGAGTCCCCTTAATATCGCGTACAAAATCCTATCTGCCATTGTGTGTAAGCGCTTAAAACTCTTCGTCAACGATTGGTCCATATCAGAGCGGTTTTAGGCCAGGAAAGTCCACAACCGATCAAATATTCACACTCTGGCAGATCCTGGAAAAAACCCAAGAAGTCTAAATCAATACCCACCTCATGTATAGTTTTAACATCCCTGCCATCCGCCTGTGCAATACGATAATGGAGAATTCTCGCTGCCCTATCGAGGTCGGCAATAACCTCACCGAGACCTTTGATGTCAAAAAAGGATTTAGACAAGGTGATGCGTTGTCATGCGAATTCTTTAACATCATTCTTGAAAGAATCGTGCAAAACTCCCAAGCCAACACAAGAGGTACGATCTTTCACAAATCTCTTCAACTACTCGCATATGCAGACGACGTATACATAACTGTAAGAACACGGCAAGCTGTCACGGGTTCTTTTGCGGGTATAGAAACGGAAGCAGCTAAAATGGGTCTGGCGATAAACGAAGTCAAAACCAAGTATTTGCTGTCAATAAAAAAGGACACACAACACCGACGAATTGGACAGCTATAACTTTGATGTGGTAAGGGAATTTACCTACCTCGGCTCTGCTATTAACTCTGATAAAAACATCTCATCAGAGATCAAACGAAGGATAACTCTTTCCAATCACTGTTTCTGTGGGCTTGGAAGGCAATTGAGTAGTAAAGCCCTCTCCCGAGCATCTAACGAAACACTCTTTAACACACTTATAGTCCCAGTCCTTCTTCGATTCGATTCGAGGAGAAAGTCTTCAGCAAGATTTTCGGTCCCGTTTGCGTTGACGGACTTTGGAGGAGAAGATTCAACGACGAACTATACGAGCTGTACACGGGCATAGACCTAGTCAGGAGGCTTCATATAAGACGTCTAAGGTGGCTAGGATATGTAGAACGAATAGACAACGACGCTCCGGCCCGCAGAGTTTTTGAGTCCAATCCGGTGGTGCAACGCAGTAAAGGAAGACGTCTGAATCCAATCCGGTGGGACAACGCAGTGCAATAGTGTAAGAAATTCACACAAAGAAAAAAACTGTGGAAGTGCAAGTACAATGCAGCGAAAAAAAAAATCATAGCGCGGGCATTCATCATCTTCTGCCTCCGGTCAAAGCGCTGTTGCTTGCACTTGGCCACTGCTATTGCTGTACTTTGTTATACGGCAAAGCAATGGTTAAGTGTATGTAACAACTGATGGATAGCAGGTTGTGTGTGGGAATTTTGTTGGTGTACTGTTTCGTATTGCTGGAAGGGGATAACACCTACAGCAATTCGACTCCGTAAGCCAATGAAAAAAAAAATGTTCACTTTACGGCCTTGCTTAGTATCGTTCATGTTTGCGTTTTTTGTGTTTGTTTGTTGTTATGACTCGGGAATTTAGAGTGGATGTAGCCAATATAAAAGGCCGAAAAAGTAATAATTTTTCTGCGTAGACACACGCCTATAAATACAGACCAGCTGTTTTGGCACCAAGTGAAACACAGGTTGACCCCCGCCCACACTACGAACTAGTGCCATTATTTCTTTCTCACCGCGGTCTCGCCATCTATGTGCGTAGTGATGTAGCTTACCAAACTCCTCCACAATTTAGTCCCTGTTCCAATCCGGAATTCAATTTCGTGTGGTTGAAATTCCATCTCCGTAAGTAAGTTATCCACTACTGCTTGACTTACAGAAGCCGCAAACTAGACAGCAATTCGACCTTCAACGAGTTTGATGCGCTGTCTGACTCCATACAAAGAATTGTTTAACTGTATCCTCATACTGAAATCGTTATTACGGTCAATTTCAATATAAACAATTCTGGGTGGCTTCGACATTCTGGACAGACAACACCCGAAGGACGGTGTGTTGAGATCTTCGCTGCGGAAAACAACTTGACCCAGCTTGTAAATGAGTCCACGTGAATCCCAGACGTTGATAGTCATACCGCCAATACCCTGGGGTTGTTTCTAACCTCTTACCCTGAAAAGTACACTGCTGATGTGCTCTCATCTCTAGGCTCTTCGGACCATTGGTCATATCAGCTGAATTCTCGTACATTGACCACACAGTTAGAGAAAAAATTCCTAAAAGAACAATACGGCAACACGAGAAATTCAATTGGAGTGGACTTAACGCCTTCTTCAGGAATTTCAACCGGTCGTTATACTTTCTCGATAACGACGTGGACGCCACTGCTGATATGATCACAGACACTATTCTCTTTGGAATGAGATCCGTTATCCCTCATCGGATAAAGAGTATCAGACCAAAGAAAAAGGCGTAGTACGACTCAAGCTGTAAAGAGGCTGTCAGGTTGAAAGAAATGTTTTTTCGGTTCTATAAGACCAACCCCACAGAGGAAAACCGGAAAAAATTCAAACGAGCCAGGAATGACTGCAACGCCTTTCTGAAGCGTGTGAAATTTCTATGCGACCAAAAACTGATGCGAAAAATACTACAATGTCCCAAAGGTAGTAAACATTTTTGCTGACGACAGTACTCTCTGCTTTTCATATTCGTTCCCGGACTCACGTCCCTGCTCTTCGGCTGTAAATAGAGAACGGCAGCGTATGTTAAGCTCATTGAATTCCGATGTTAACAGCATAACCAATTGGGGAACTAAGAATAAATTGGAATTTAATGCTTCCAAAACACAATGCTGTTTGCTGTCGCTGAAGCGAAATTCAAATACCCAGCCGTCATCCATGAATGGCACTTGCATCGTTGAAACCGAAAAACTTTCCATTCTCGGTATGTGTGTCAATGACCACATATTCGGAGTCGCCAAAAATACTGCGAAAAGCCTAGGTTTCCTTAAGCGATGTGAGAAATATTTCACCGCCTCTGATCTTGCTTCAATGTATAAGGCTTTCATCCGCCCAAAATTGGTGTACAATGCTCACATCTGGTCAAGTGCTCCTAAGACTTCTTTTTGCCTACTAGATAGGATTTAAAACCGTGCGATAAGACTAATAGGTGATGCTAATATTACACAGTCGATTGACACCCTCGACCACCGACGTAATGTCTCCTGTCTCACCATGTAGAAGGAAAACCTTCTTCAATTGTGTAAAGAATACGAAGACATCTTCTTCAAAGAAAGTCAGCCACTAAGTTTTACTAATGAAGTTAAACATACAATCCCAACCAATGATGAACTCCCGATCTACACTAAAACTTATCGCTATCCGCACTTCCATAAAGAAGATGTACGAAAACAAATTAACAGAATGGTGATAGATTATAGAAAACTTAATGAGAAATCCATCTCGGATAGATATCCAATACCAAACATCAACGAAATTCTTGATAAATTGGGCAAGTGTATGTATTTTACCACAATAGATTTGGCCAGCGGATTCCATCAAATAGAGCTGGATCCCAAGGATATTAGTAAAACAGCCTTTACCGTAGAAGGTGGACATTATGAATATGTCCGCATGCCTTTTGGGTTGGAAAACGCCCCTTCCACTTTTCAGCGAGTCATGGACAATGTTCTTAACGAACTAATAGGAAATATTTGCTTAGTATACTTAGATGATATAATCGTCTACTCTACATCTCTCCAAAAGCATGGAGAAAATCTTAAAAAAGTCTTCGAAAAACTACGAAAATCCAACCTTAAAGTACAACTTGACAAATCCGATTTCATGCAATAAAACCAAACCCAGAAAAAATTCACGCAATAAAATAATACCCAGTACCGCGCACACAGAAAGGAATTAGAAATTTCCTAGGACTCTTAGGATATTATATGAAATTTATAAAATATTTCGCTAAATTTGTAAAGCCATTAAACGAGTGTCTTTAAAAAGATCGCAAGATAATCATTAACGATCAATACATTCAAACTTTCGAGACGTGCAAAAACATTCTGACTAACGACCCCATACTCCAATATCCCGATTTTACCAAGTGCTTCAATCTTACTACCGATGCAAGCAATTTCGCAATAGGCGCAATTTTATCAGAAGGCCCTATTGGAAACGACAAGCCGATTTGTTTCGCTAGTAGAACGCTTACCCATCAGAAACAAGCTATTCTACTATAGAAAAGGAATTACTAGCCATTGTGTCGGCCACAAAGTATTTTAGGCCATATCTCTTTGGTCAAAAATTTAAAATTATTACTGACCACAAACCATTAACGTGGATAATGAATCTTAAAGATGCAAATTCAAGTCATTTCATTGGCGTCTGAGATTAGAAGAATTTGACTACGAGATAGTCTACCAAAAAGGCAAGGCTAATACTAACGATGATGCTCTTAGTAGAATAAAAATATATAACCATAAACAATTCCAAAATATAGAAATAAACCTTAATGACACCCTTTCAGTTCAAAGCACGTGCGATGGCATTCCAATTTCCGAAAAACATCTAAAGTAGTTCAATTTACAAACAATTTTTCAAACATCAAATAAAGACAGACGAGACAATTTTTAAAAATAAACAACGAAGAACGATCAGAAACCTAAATTTTAACGAAGACACGGCAACAGACATTTTCAGAAAAATATTTAGCACCCAATAAACTAAATGCGATTTATACTGATGACGAAACTTTTAAGATTGTTCAATCCGTTTAGTCACAATACTTCTCCAATAACAAATCTTTCCGCTTAACACGTTGCGTAGAAATTTCGACAGATATTAGACAAAATGAAGAGCAAGAACAACTTATCAGAAATTACCACGAAGATCACAACCATAGAGGAATAGAAGAAATACATCTTCACCTTAATTGTAGCTATTGCTTCCCATATATGAAAAATAAAATAACCTAAACCATTAACAATTGCGACAAGTGTCAACGTTTGAAATATGAAAGCCAAGAGCAATCCCAACAGCAACAGCACCCGCACCTAGCTCAAAAGCAGACCCAACAACAACACCAAACAAATTCCATAACACAAGTTCTTAAAGAACACCAACAACAACTTAAGAACCACCAGCAAAAACAACAAGAGCAGCCACAACAATGGCTACAGCAAAAACAGCAGCAGCCACAACATAGATATCCGCATCAGAAACAACAACTGCAGCAAACAAAGCAGCAGCAGAGACAGCAACTGAAACCACAGCAGCTGAAAAAACCGCAGCAGCAGCAACAACAACAGCAGCAGCAACAACAACAACAACAGCAGCAGAAGAAGAAGGAGAAGGTGCCTCCTATCAACACCTACAAACTTGAGGTAAATGCTAAGAAGGACCTATGTAAGTTGGTCATTGGTAATAATTTGAATATTAAAAGATTGGGGAATGATCGCCATGCCATCCACTATAATACAGACGGGAGAAACGGGCGAAGGCGTTATACAATGCGTTCGCTGGCAGAGGTTCGGGAACACCGCATCGAACTGCCAAATGCAGCCTCGATGAGTGAAGTGCGCAAAGAACCACAGTTCCGAGGAGTGTGCTCTGGGTAGGGACGGAGCATCCGATAGGACGCAGCTCTCGTGCATGTTATGTGGGAACGTGGGACACACCGAAAACTATCGGAGTTGTCCTAAGTTCGCCGACATTAAAAAAGCAAAACTCGCTTGGCTGCAGAAGGTGGAAGTCGAACGTTCACCTGCTAGGTTTCAAACACCAGCCGTCACGTCCCAAATATCCTACGCCCAGATGGCGTCAGGTAGAGGGGCTACGGTACAACAAGCGAATGTTGCTTCTCCGGCGCCAATGCCGAGAACAACGGAATTTCTAACATGCGGGCTATCTTGCTCGCAATCCAAGGGCAGATGGCTGCAATAGCAGGAAAGGAACAGGCGAAGCGGGTGGACCAGATCTACGCACTACTGCCGGGCCTAACGCAACACATGTCGTTATGGGTACGCACATGGTGGAACAGACTTTGAAGGTCCTTGCGGTGAATGTTAATTCACTGATTAGGATCGAACGAAGAGCCGCGATGTTTAAATTGCTACAAGACCAAACTCCTGATGTGCTTTTCGCTAGCGAAACCAAGCTAACCGATGAGCACGAACTGGAGTACAATAATTATATTGTTAAAAGAAAAAACCGGCCTTACTCCCAACGTGGTGGTGGTGTCGCGATCTTCAATAAAGAAGGCATAGAATTCCACAGAGTGTACAAGGGAGCGTTACGCAGGTTCCGGGTGTTAGAGGCAGTCGTCATTTACATCCCGCTCCGCAGTGGCTGTACTTGGCCTCCGTTTATGCATCTGGGGCTTCACAATCCACCTTATTCATTACAGAGCTTGACACACTTTTTCGACTTCTGAGGCTGGAATCGGGGGAGAATTATTTTATAATCGGCGGGGACTTCTACGCTAGACACAGAGATTGGGGAAATAATTTGCCAAATACCAGAGGGAACCTACTACTCGATTGGTGGGGTCAGCACGATGTATAGACTCGGTCTTAAAGCGACGGATAACCCATCATTTCCCAGAGGCGGGTCTTATTTGGATCTACTGCTATACGACGAATTTACAAACGCTTAACTGTCTACGCACATTCGTGTATGACAGAGACCATTGCGGTTTTAGCACCGAAATCACAGTTCCCAACGAAATTGCGGAATTGGAGGAGTTTGTCCAAAGATACTCTTACAACTACAGTAAGACTCGATGGATAAGCTTTACCAATAGGAATTTATCAAACGAAGAGACGGATAAGTACCTTAAACGAATGGACGAGACAATAAAACAAACTATGGACACCACAATACCGCGGTATAAACAAACGACTAACGAAGATCTGTTCCGCAATCCTACTACTGACGCACTGCACCGACAGAAAAGTAGGCTTCCGACAAGACTTAAAAACTTATACAGACAGTTTACAGACAGACAAGTCCCAGGGATTAGGACACAGAAGTCGTCGATTAAAACTATTCAAACATTAATCAAAGAGAATTACAGAATTGCTGTAAGTTTGTATTGGAACAACGAGGTACGGGCTGTAAACACCAGCAACCCGAATATGTTCCCGCATATAAATAAACTATTTCGGAGAAAAAATCAAAACGACCTTCAGTGTCTTAAAATAGCCCGGACAACAGACAACGAAGGGTTACAAACAATATCATCAGCATTGATACAAATGAGGCCGCTGATGATGACGACTTCTTTGTGATCGAAGAGCCACAGGAGAAAGTTGAGGCCATAGGGCCGGCTTTCCAGGAAGTATATAAGACCAATGATATCATTGGCTCTAATTATGGCCTGGACAATTGCGTCTTGGTGCACAACTTCTATATTCGAAATGAAGTAGAGAACTGGCGATCCGAGGGATCTGGCTTCACCCGGTTCAGCGACGAAAATATGACAAATAATGTCATTGCCAGAGAAGGTGAGCTACCCCCGTTCATTTCAAAGGATGAACTCCATGAGATCTTCGACACAATCAGAAGTACCGGAGACCGATGGTATTCCGAACATCGTGCTTCGACATCTTCCTCTAGAAGCGGTGGACATTTATACCACCCTTTTTAATAATGCAATAAATAATGCACATTATCCAGCGCATTGGAAAACGGCGGTAGTTCAACCTATCCCCAAAAAGGGAAAGGATATATCCAATCCGGCGAATCTCCGGTCAATAAGTCTCCTTCCGAATATCAGTAAGGTGTTCGAAAAAGTAGTCAATAGAGCTCTGACTAGGTGGGTTGAGGACAAACATATATCTAGTTCCAGACTATCAATTCGGTTTTAAGGCAGGACGTGCTATCTCACATGCCGCGTCTAAACTGGTGTCCGATATCCACTGGAATAAAGGCAAAAAACAGTGTACTGGAAGAAGGCTTTCGACATTGTATGGTTAGAAGGTCTTTTCTACAAGCTGGCTAGTCTGGGGATCAGTAAACCGCTCTTGTATATTCTTTATAATATGCTAACCAACAGACAGTTCATCGTGAAAAATGGTTATGTGACTTCTGTTGGAATATTTCAAATTAAAAACGGTCTTCAGTAAGGCGCGGTCAATTCGCCGATCCTACTCAACATTTATGCAAGCGACTTGATAGGTTCACTTCCCCATACTATTGCGTACGCAGATGACTTGATAGCGTACAGAACAGGTCCAAAAATAGAGGTCATCAGTACTCTCTTACAGCGTGACTTCGATAAGATAAGACGATTTTGCGATTACTGGAAGTTGAAAATCAACTTTCAGAAGTCGGAAACCATTCTCTTTAGGACGCCGTTGTCTGGAGCCTCTAGGGATACCAGAAAAAATTGGCGAAAGTTCTCAATCATTGGACAACACGGACAGCCTCTTGCCTGTCGAAATGTAGTCAGATACCTTGGGATCTGGCTAGATCAGTTTCTATATTTTAACAAAAATGTAGATGCTGCTCTGGCCAGAGCTAAAGGCGCTTTTGCCCTCACAAAGAGACTGTTTTATAGCAGCCAACTCGATGCGAGGGTAAAGATAATCTGCCACATGGCCCTTATCAGGCCCATGCTGGTATTTGGGTGTCCCGTGTGGTTCAATGTACAAGCAAGCTTTATGGAAAAGATTCGGGTGTTTGAGAGGGCTGCCTTAGGGCTTGTCTTCGCTTGTCCAGAACACCAGAGTTGGAGTACAAAAAAAATTAACCTAATGAGGTCCTTTACAACAGGGCGAACCTAATACGAGTGGACAACTTAATTAATTAATTAAGCTGATTCGAATAACCTGATATCTGGGGCTTGCTACCCCAATTACCTTTATCATGAGAGTGTGCGTTCTAACGGCTTCGTTCCACCGGAAGCATTCCTCTACCTTGATCAGATGGGGTTGATCCAAGATAGATCAGTGGTCCCGTTAATCTTCCATGTCGCTCGGACAGCTGGGGACAGGCAACTCAACTACAACAGAGACGTCGCACACGGCAGGGTGGATCGTCTCAGTTTCAGTAGGGCGCGATAAGAGGGATGTCATTCGGCTGCACCAGCATTTCTGGTGGTTGAAAGATGGGGAAGATGTTTCGTCGTCGTTTCCGTCAATTACGGACCAGCCTCACTAATGAGGCAGAGCTGACCAATCTGTTTGCTCTGTAAATAGCGGTGGCCAGCTTACGTAGGTTTAGGTTAGCATTTAAGAAAGCATTATATTAGTATATATAAAGGTATACACTAATGTATGTATATTATTGTGTATAACGTCTATACGTGTGTTTGTATGTATTGTATGTAGGTTAGGTGGATTAAGGTTTATTTTAAGTAAGATATTAAATTTTTATAAAAATAAAAAGCAAGTCCATATGCTAAGTTTTTTGTTGACAATTCTTTTCTTAGCCTAAGCATAGAAAATAAATATTCCTAAACAAAATAATACTGAAGTCGAAAGACATAGGTATAAGAATTAAGAGTAGCTTAGAGTGCCTTTGTGGTGCCAGTAAGTTATTGTAGTATAAGATTGTAAAGTAATTGTAAGCCAGCATTTCAGTATTTTCTGTAAGAATGTAAGAACTAATGATAAGTAAAATAAAATGTAATTAAAACTAAACTAGAGCAGGACCGGGATTATTAAGGTCTTATAAAGGGTGACTTTTGTTGTCCGAGAGAGGGCGTTGCTAGTCAATTGCCTTCTTAACCCAAAGAAACTGTTGTCGTTGTCTGTATTTATAGTCTAGGTAAACTAAGTCCTTAACTACCTCAAAGTTATATCTGTCGGGGGTGACGATCTTCCCGAGACTTCGGTGTTGGTTGTCCTTTTTGCTTGACAGCATATACTTGGTCTTGCCCTCATTGACCCCTAAACCCATTTTCGCCGCTTCCATCTCAATACTCGCGAGAGCGCCACTGACATCACGGTGCTTTTTCCCGATTATGTCAATATCATCTGCGTATGCGAGTAGTTGGACGGACTTTTGAAAGATAGTGCCACTTGTGTTTGCTCGTGAATTTTGCACTATTCTTTCAAGTACGGTGTTGAAAAAATCGCATGACAGCGCATCGCCTTGTCTAAATCCTTTCTGGACATTATAGGTCTCGGTGAGATCTTTACGGACCTTGATGGAGCAGCGTGCATTCTCCATCGTCATTCTGCACAGACGGAAGAGCTTGGCGGGGATGCCAAAACTAGACATTGCTCTATATAGCTCGTCTCTATAGATGCTGTCATACGCGGCCTTAAAATCGATGAATAGGTGGTGGGTATCGATCTGAAGCTCATGGGTCTTCTCCAAGATCTGCCGTAGTTTGAATATCTGGTCGATGGTGGACTTTCCTGGCTTGAAGCCACACTGATATGTACCTATCAGATTGTTGACGAACGGCTTCGGGCGTTCACACAATACGGCGGATAAGATCTTATATGCGATGTTAAGGAGACTGATGCCTCTGTAGTTGGCGCAATTCGGAGGTCTCCTTTCTTGAGAATCGGACAAACAATGCTGAGGTTCCATTCATCGGGCATACTTTCGTCCGACAATATTTTACAAATGAGTTGGTGTATGCTCTTACCAAGTCATCGCCTGCCGCTTTGAAGAGCTCGGCAGTCAGGCCATCTGCTACAGCAACTTTGTTGGACTTGAGCTTCGATAAAGCTATCTTCACATCATCCAGGTCGGGTGGACGGAATTGTTGGTACTCGTCGTCCAAGTTGAGAGGTTGATTCTGCCTGACAGCGGTATTTGGTTTGCAATCGCCGTTACACAGTCTGCAGAAGTGGTCTTTCCAAATCTTCAGCATCGGCTGCGATTCTACTACGATGTTCCCTTGTTTATCTTCACAGCCTTCGGTTTGGGGTTTGTTTCCTTGGCATGTTATTTTTACTTTTTGGTGAAACTTCCGCACCTCATTCCTGGAGTAGCATCTCTCAATTTCCTCGATCGCGCGTTTCTCATGCTCTTTCTGCTTCCTCCTGAGATGCCAGTGTTCGTCTCTCCTCTTCCGCTCATAGAGCTCATGAGCAGCTCTGGTCCTTCTAAGCAGTGCCGCGTTATATGCATCTTGCTTAGCTGGTAGTGCTTGCCGGCATTCATCATCGAACCAAAGGTTTCGTTGTGGGGGACGAGTGAAACCCAGCCCATCCGGAGCGGCATATCTGATGACATTTTGGCAGTATTTCCAATGGTCTTCGATGTTTGATGCTGACGGTATTGGACCTCTTAAGAGATGAGGAGGCACTCGGTCGGAATAGGACTTGGCGGGCCCTTGCGATTGTAGCTGTCTGACGTCGAATGTCCTCACAGCATAAATTTGTCTTGGCGTAGTTTGGGAGATCCGCAACCATAGTCCTGGTGGGCTATTTTGATGTGATAATGCCGTATACGAGTATAATTCGATTATTGATATATTCGTTTAACTTGACCGTTGGTTGTCGAGTGGTGAACGGGCGTTTACTGTGTGCTGTATTAACCCAGCTAAGGCTGACATCCTTCTGGAACGCATTATCTTTGCGTATTTGATTTATCTACATATGAGGACAATAAGATACCGTTGTTTACATGTGTAGAAATGTGAACAAAATAGTTGTACCTGTATTCAATCTGTTCTATGTGTTCCACCATCAAAGAAAGATAATACATTTAAAGATGTCGGACCCTCATGGTTTTTACGTTGATGGGTAGGTACATTATTTTTTTTAAATGACAACTTTATAATTGAAAGTATTGTATTTGGTTGTGTATTTCAATAATATTGTTTCAACCATATTGTTTCTAACCAGTATTTGTCCTCACAAAATCAAATCTTTTTGATGATCCTTCTGGAAGGACGTCAGACTCATATGGGACCGTCGGTGCTCATTTTTTTGTTTCTTATTCTTGAGTTAGAACTGGTGCCTCTACACCAACTTATTGACTTCTGGGAGGGACACGATATCTATCCCTTCTCGAGGAGTTGATATAACTATTCTGCTACCCAAAAATGCAACAGCTGATCTATCGGACGAAGATTCTGGTGATGAAGGTAATCATATAATCGACAATTTGCCTTTAAGCATTGTATATGAAACTTATGGTACTATCATCAAGCGATATTTTTTCTTCTCCACTTTGACCGTCTAAGTGGCGAGCTCTCATTTCTCGCATGCAAAGTAAGATGTTACTGATTAAACGACAAGAACTTAGTATAAGAATATATGAATATTAAAAATGACAGATTATCAGACATTAATATATGTACATTTAAGTATGTATTGTTTGTATATAACTTGTTTGGCTCTTACCATCAGAGCCCTGGTTTATGTACAACCGATTTCTACAACTATAATTCAGGATAGGCATAGTCCTTGATCTTTAGTAAGTACTAAAGAAATAAAAATATTCATAAAATAAAAAGGTAATATCCATTATAAAGAAAAAGAAGGAATAACTACAAAAACAAACAAGAGTGAAAAACAGAAAATAAATATATATTAATAGAAGTGCTCAGTTGCTCACATTTTAAATCCACAGAGATAATTATTGGTTTTCTTAACGGAAAATTTGACTAGACCAATTAAAATGATTTTATAAATGGAGTGCCTGTGTTCATCATCGTCACATTTCATGCTCTCGGAAGCTGCCATTCAGGAGGATTTGAGCAAAGCTTCAATCAAGTGCTCTTCGTATTTTTGGAAATTGGCTTCAAATGCTAGAGAAGGAACAGCAAACTTTCCAAATTCGGATGATGTGTCATAAGTGTTATAAGCTCGTAATATTATTAATAGAGCTTGCTCTCGAAATTTGTCTGTTTTGTCTATCATGAACAGAATGCAGTTTTCACAATAAAGTTAATTATGCAACTTAAAAGCTGCAAACCCGGCGTAAAATGTAAGTTCGGCTTCTTGCAGCTTCAGTGAACATCCGTTGGATACAACTATTTTTGTCTCATTGGCATCACCATCAAATTCGTCATCGCAACTAGTGGTATAATATCCGATACTGCTCAGAACATCTTTTGCCAAGAAATGATCTTTTACCAGAGCTTCAGTGTGGATACTTCATTGTCTTCACGCCTCAATACCAGAAACTACGGCACTTAAAATTAAATTTTAGAAGACAATTTGCTTCAAATTTCGAATAAATCTGAAGGCTGAAGGATTCCGTCCGTATGGTCCCCTATTTGATCGAACCATTGAAAATAAATTTTCTGCAACATTAAG